>CM060979.1:121162349-121817349 GCA_030765065.1 Deroplatys truncata
TGGAATTTGAGGTATGCGGGCACTGAGGTAAATGGATACTGTAAGGCCAACCAAAGTTACATGCCCTGTCTCGTATAGTAATGATAATAATAATAATACTAATAATAATATTAATAATAATAATAATAATAATAATAATAATAATAATAGGGTGAAATTAATTTCTTGAATAATGGATTTCACTTCTAATAAAGTATAAGATGTCTTACTATTCAGCTCTGAGGCGTCTGTATCCGCCCTGGCTGGAATAAGGATGTAGGATGGTGTGTCAGCATTGGGAGATTCGTGAGTCTGTTTGCTCGCTAGTAAACGACGTCATACCTATAATAATAATAATAATAATAATAATAATAATAATAATAATAATAATAATAATAATAATAATAATAGGAAGAAATTGATTTTTATAAAATAACATATTCTGCAAATAAAGCATAAATATTATATGCCATTTGGACATTGAGTGGAATAATAATGATGATAATAATAGCAATAATAATATGATTATGAAATGGATGTTTACCTAATAAAATATTCTGCAAATAAAGTATACTAATTGTATGTCATTCAGGCATTGACTGCAATAATAATAACAATAATAATACGAAAAAAATTATTTTTGTATAAAAATACTCTGCAAATAAATTATAAAGATTGTATGCCATTTGGGTATTGACTGGAGTAATAACTATAAATTAATTCTTGATTAATGTAAAACAACACTAAATAAAATATAATACCTTACCATTCAAGCCAGATTCTTCGAAAACAGCTTAATATTTAACTGCTTTAAACATTGCTGGAGCCCATGTATCAATTAGCGGGTGGAAAGGCCCAGGAATATTCCCCTGTAAGGCGTCTATAGGTATGGCAGGATCCTGATGCATCGCTGCAAGAGTTGCAAGGAAGTAGCTTCCTGCAGGTTCTTATACGCGTGATTCACTCAGACCCGTATACTGAAATAATAAGAGTTTATAAATTACATAAGGTTTATATTAGAGCTGGATTACGTTTTAAAGAAGCTCATGCTTAAAAGAAAATATATCATAAGCCGTGCTTTCTTGTTAAAGACGAGAATGTGCTTAATAAAGAATTTTCACGTTCTGATAATTAAATATCCCCCACTAGTAGTAGTCAGTATTATGATTACGTCTTTAGCTTGAAATAATTATCATTAGTGAATAAACTACTGAATAATAGTGAAAATGAAATTCGCACAACAGACGTTTTGTAATATTCTCAAAAACAAAAAATTAAGAAGGTATTCAAATAGTTGTATTTTTCTGTAGAAATGAATATAATTCACTGCTAAAAATCCTGTATTTAAACACGTAGAATAATAAGTTTGCTTAAAAATGTGTACTTAACTAAATTGTTTGCCTTGGGAAAATGAAATTCACACAGCTATATATTAGCTGTAGAATGTTCAACTATTTGTATATAAATGCTTGACATTCGAAAAACAAGAAGTAGCACATTTATAAATTAATGCAGTTAAATTTTAAGTAAATGAAATGCTTTTGCAACTTACCAGACATGGTGCTTGTTGAAATTTGGCGGAGCATTGTAAAACCCGAACAGTACTTATCTCGACGACTTCTCGCAAGACAGAGTGAAAATTTGCTGGAGAAGCAGCCTCTTTTATATAATTTTTGGTCATATAAAATTACAATTGAGAGGCGTGACGGTATAAATAAATTGATCTGATTTGTTACTCCAAACCCATTGAGTACAAACAACTTTTCTAAGAAGTCGTATAGGGAACATTTCCTAAATAAATGCATCCAAATAAGTTAAGGTCTTTCCAGCGCCATGTATCTTTATAAAGACGCTTAACGGTGTGTGTGGAGAGGTGGTGAGTATGGTCTTTTCGGTATGTATGATTTCAATTCTCGAAGACCGCTGGGCATGCATTTTTAAAAAAGTTTTAAAACTAATATGAAATTCGTATTTGAAGCGTCCATGGCTCGAATCTCTGCTAGAGTACTCAATACGACTTTCGATATCGTATGTTTTAAGTTCCCCTGAATTACCATGCTAACGTCCCTCTACTGCTTCACCTTATTCAAGAGGAAATGCATGTTTTGAAGGTCCTTGTATTTAACCTCAAGATCGCGAAAATGCATGTTTTAAAATCCCCAGGCCCATGTTATTTACTGTTTTGAAATACTTATATGTTTTCTCAAATGAGAAATCGTTTTAAAGAATAAGTGCAATATACACCTACTATTCTTTATTCATAAAGCATTTGTATCGCTTGATTTCCGGGTTCAATTCCCAGCGAAGTTCAATGTTTTTAATTCCACACTCAACTTTATTATCAATCAGTATTAAATATTACCGATCGGAGTCAACCCCCTCTATGATTTATTTCTTCTCCAGCATTCGCATTCCTGAAAAACGAATTGCGCTTCTTGGAAATTCTGCGCCATTAAGGTTGAAAAAACCTAATGCTCTGAATATCTTTGAAAGCGGAATTAACCCTCATAATCAGTGAGGTCGGGTTTACCCACCTCAGGGGTTGTACAACATATTTGTCAGGGGTGTTTAATACGAGAGTATTCTCTGGCGCATCCAAACTACGATAGCATCAATGAAACGGTAATTATATTAAGGTAACGGCGTGTTAGCACAAAGGGGGGAGGGAGAGAGAGAGTGTGTGTGTGTGATAGCACGTGTCTAGCCATTTAGGTACGTTATACCGGGAATTCAAGACGCTAGAGGGTGATATAGCCTTTGTTAGCGCTTTAAATCTTTGAAGTCAATGAACTTATACATAGACGAACATTATCTGATTGATTGATTGACAAGCACTTAGGGATACAGCCTCTTACGCCAGTAAGCCAAGTATCATTACACCTGTAACCAATTGAACACATTAGGCCGCTGATTTAATATACAACAGAGAAATACATTTAATTATATTAATCAATCTATCCCACGCGACCAGATATTTAGTACTTTAGTGGCGGGGACTCCCTGTGTCAAGAAAATACCGCAAAAGGGTGTCGAAATATTTGTAAACACACATGTTTACATGTACACTCAATTAAACTTTAATTGTCCGTGCCTTTGTGGCCTAAATCTCTTCCATCGAGTTAGAGGGGTAGTGACACGCGACTACTGCATCTGATTAACATGTCACACAACACCTTTCAACGCTTGTCAATCAAATCTGACGTTCCATGACACCTCCATTAGCAGCATGACAGAGTGATACAAAGAGGGATGGGTGGCGGGCGGTGTGAAGCAAAGGGTTTTCTGATTACAAGTGTTGTCATTTAGTGGTGTCTCTCTGAGACTCAAATCTTGTCAATCAAATCTGATAGGTACATGACACCTGCATTAGCGGCTTCCCCGAGTAACATAAAGAGTGGAGGGAGGAGGCCATTGTGAAACAAAGGGTTATCTGATTACACAGTCGACCACATTAGACATCTTATTAATCGGCGGCATCTCTCGTGGCTCTGAAGCCCTATTACCGCACTACTCTTTATTGATAAATTCTAAAAATGTGATTGTTTCATTTAGCTATAGCTTATTTATCAGATTTTAATGTTCAGCGGAAATATATATAAAATATTTGCCTGTAAAATAAAACGCGTTACTTAGAATGGGATGAATATATATTATTAACTTACGCCATGTTTACCGTAATCACAGAGTTATTGATAGCCATATTGGCAATGTCCATTGTTTTACCCATTTCCCCCCTACATGAGACCGTGTGCTCAATATACCAGGCGACCTGAAACCTCCGTGTTTCACGTGTGCAGATATTCCTTTGCGCGTTAAAATAGTTGTAGAACTGAAGAGGGCAATTCCAAGGTAATGCTGATCAGTTAGGAATTGGCGCAGTAGGGTGATCGACCTTCGTTCTATTCCTCTTGCTTATCAGCGAAGACATTGAACAGATTGTGTTCATTGAGAGGTAGTTCCCAGGCCTAAACTAGAGTGTACCGTGATGATAGTCAAGGACAGTGCAAACAGACCAAAAAGGCATTATATTGTTTTCCACTTCAGTTACAAAGACTATTTTTGAGTGAATAAACTTGCGTTTTAGACTTGCACCACCTCTTTGGCATATTACGTAAATCACCTGTTTTTTTTAAGTTCCCTTGTTTACCCAGTTTATGATTACTGTGTTTTGCTGTTTATCTTATCGCTTATTACCACAATTACACATACAGACACACACAAACATCCATGTCCATGGCGGGACTCGAATCCGCGACTGCTTGGCGAAGCGCCGGAACTATACGCTCTAGCGACCACGGCTACGAGGATCGGCTAATGCTAAGGGGTTTTAGAAATCCCTTAGCTTTCCTAGGTGGTGGAGTCTATTTTGAATCGTGCTGGGAGAGAGGAATTGTGAATAAACCGAGATCCATAGGGGAACGTAAATAACCGGGAATAAAACTGATTTGAGTAATAATTATTTAACAATGTTAAATATAATTTCGTTAACAAGATTTATTATGTTTGAGATCTGCGCAGCCACCAACTAATTATTTAAAATACTAAAATAAGCTGTGAACTATGTACAGATGGAAACACTGAACGAAATGATTTCAGTAAGTTATTCAATAGTATGCCTGTTTTTTCCACGTTATCATACATTTAGCTAGCCAGCACTTTAATAAATACATTTCAGTAGAATGTTAAAGAAAATATTAAAGGGAGCACTCAAATTACACAAAATCACTTGCACTCATGTCCAAAAAACGAATACAAACATTCACACCTTTAATATCAACTCCGTTACAAGAATAATTTGAAAACTGTATTAACTGTGAAATAGTATCGCATATAATTTAGCTCACGTAATAATCAACTCTGTTCATAGAACAAAGGTAAGTTGAATGTACATTGCCTTAAAGCTTGCCCCTTTAAACAAATGGCTGTTCACACAGCTCTAACTACATATACAAGCTGAAAGACTCACCATTTAACCTTCGCGCAAGAAACTAGAATGTAGAATTTAGAAATCATACGGTAGACAATATTGCCGTAACCTCTCTACTTATTCTACCTCAATGGGGGTAGAGCAACAGGTACCGTGAACAGATGGAGTATTCTATCACACATTATGCGAGGAACGACGGGGAATAGCTCAACGAAATTATAAAAAATATACCAAAATGTCCCTAGCAATATCTATAATTCATTATGTGGACAAGGGAAGGGTCTATCTACTATAGACATTTACATTAATCCGAACTGGATGGTAACTATTTATTATAATAAAAATGAATTACAGTACCTCCTTGCCTGTCGGTGGGGACGCCATGCTGTATGCATGGATAAGCTGCACACACCTGATCGCTAGCAGAACCTCGACTCGACTCAACCCACGCTAAACTCGGCTTGGGCACGCTACGCTAGGAACCGGTTTTTCATCCCCTCCACTCTTGCACAATATCCGATCTGGGCCACCAGGTCACGTACGCAATAATGCTAAGAATATTACAAATGTCACAATATCCTAATGAGAAATATTTTTAAGTGTCCACCTGTGTACTAAAGAAAACACATTACCAGAATTAGTTTCAAACTATATAATTGGTTTCACCCATTACGTCTAACCAAGGGTCAAGAAGCTCTCTCCTTCCTAACCAAACGCATGGGCTGAGCTGCCGTTAGAAGAAAGGTGATGGGGGAAGCTTCCATGTAGAGCTGACGTGGCGTTGCCAACCCAAGCTCTTTATTCAGGTGGCGGACTTTATATACCGCCAGTGAATGATGAATAGTTAAAATGTGTTTACCTATTAGTATGTGCCCATAACTTTTTCAGTTGTGTTTACGCTGTTTTTGTCTAATATTACGTAGTATACGCATTGTAGAGTTAAATCAAATCATCGCTGTAACGAAAACCATGCAATCTTGAGCACACGTAGTGTTGCACTGTCTTTTAATAGTTTTGTGTGCTATTATTATTATTATTATTATTACTATCATCATTATCATCCTAGTTATCTAACGGCACTGTTACGCTGACTTCACTCATAAAATAGGTGTTCAAATTTTGCCCCTGTCGATTGATAAAATATTCCAACCGTCTCCGTGTATTCATATGGACGTTTCTGAGAACCGCTGGTGTGAACTTGCACATGCTTCAATGATCTTTGACGTAAGATCTCTGTAATTTTTTTTTTGAAACGCAATATTCTTGATGTAGACCCAAAAGAGAAAATGTAATGAGGTTAGATCAGGAGCTCTTGGTGGCTAAGATAAGGGGCTGGATCGGCCGATCCAGCTTTCAACTGTACTCTGAAATACACAGTAGGTCCATAACTCTACGAGGACCTTGAAATCGCGTTGACTAACACAGAAATGTAGAGTTAAGCAAAGCATCGTTAACTATGAACTGCGTACGCAATAAGTTTCTTCCTATTCTGTTTACCTTTAGTATACGCTTTAATGTTTTAATTTTCTGTATTATGCATGTAGTGTGTGACAATAGTAGTGAAATACTACGTGCCCTCGTGTTTGCGTGTTTTTCGTTATTGGGCTTTAAACTTTTGGTTTAACTCTACATTGTGTAAAGCCTCTATAGTTTGCTGGTTAACACGCTAAGCCTTCAAATTCACAGTTTCTGGGCCTGGTTCCCGGTTGGAGGTTCAGAATTTTTATTTAGGCAGGATTATTCCCCATCCTCTCTAGAGTCTGGAAGTATGAATAAGGTTGTGAATGTATGTGAGGATATAATATAAGTACCAAAGTAATGCCACCCAAACGTAAAACGAGTGAACATCATTATTGCTGATGACGAGTTGTTCCAAAGGTAAAAAACCATCGTTACAACCTGAGATGTTAAAAGCTGTACATAAATGGGACAAAAATATTTATATTCTGTAATATTAGATAGAAACAGCGTAAACACAATTTAAAAATGGCTATGTGCGAAAACTGGCAGTTCAAATAAAGACATTTTAATTATTTTTCAATCTAAAACGTGGGTTTATTCCCTCGAAAATAAAGTCTCTGTAACTGCGGCGGAAAACATACTAAGACCTGTTCCGGTCTGTTTACACTGCTCTTGTCTATAACCTTGGACTGTACTCTCTAGTGTAAGCCTGGAAACTTCCACTCACTTAGCGCGAATTGCTCATCGTCATTGCTGATAAGAGCAGTAGAACGAAGGTCTTTCACGCTATTGCGCCAGTTCTTCACTGATCTGCGTTATCTCGGAAGTGCCCCGTGGAGTTCTGCAACTATTTTAACGCACGAAGGTATATATACATACACTGGTGTGCAAAACCTAAGGACTAGATGGGTAAAGTAACATAACAAATGAACTACTCGGTGGAAGTAGATGAAGGTGCGGGAGCATATTGCCAGAGGTCTCTCACACGTACACAGAAAGCTGGACGTCACATGGCATAAGTGTAGTGTGCCTATGGTGCCAAATGGGTCTGGTTCCGCATCATGGGGCAGTTGACGAAACAGGACAAGACGGTGTGTGGCAATTAGCGAGCTGTTACGGTGCACTGTAGCTGTGTTCTTCATTGAAACATGGCCCGTAGACACCATTTGGATGACTTCACATGGGGAAGAATCATCGGGAACCTGAAAGAAGGGCGAAGTGTGACGAGTGCTGCTCAGGAGTTTGTAATTACTCACAGCGTTGTTTCACGTGCATGCGGAACCTTCCAAACCACAGGCACTGCTGTCCCAAGGAGAGGTGGTGGTCCACCACGCTCAACTACAGCAACAGATAACCGCTACATTGGCAACAGGCAAGGATGTATCCACGCCAAACAGCGGAAGCAATTGCAACCACATTTAACAGGACAACTGGGCACGCAATCTCACGATACACAGCGGCACGGCGACTACACACAGGTGGTCTCTTTTTCCAATGACCAGTACGTTGTGTTCCATTGACATCCGCACATAGGCGGCACCTTTTTCGATGGTCCTAAGAGCATCAAAATTGTACCAACAAGGAATGGGGTCGCGTGCTTTTCTCAGATGAGAGCAGATTCAGTCTGAGTAGTGATTCTGACGTACCCTCATCTGGCCAGAGGTGGGAACACGTAATGAACCCAGGAACATCCTTGAACATTCTCATTTTGGTGGTCCGGATGCTGTAGTTTGGGGAGGCATAACGTTGCATGGGCGCATCGACCTCCAAATCTCTGAACACGGCACGCTCACTGGTCAACGTTATTGTGATACTATACTCCTTCCCATGTGCGTCTTTTCAGGGGTGCAGTGGGCCCTGACTTCATTTTTATGGATGACAATGCGCGACCGCATCGAACAATGCCGGTGGAGGATCTCTTGGAACGAGAGGATATTCGGCGAATGGAATGGCCTGCCCGTTCCCCCGATGTAAATACCATCGAACACGTGTGGAATGCTTTGGGGAGACGCATTGCAGCACATCCACATGCACCAACGACCATCCAACAGTTGTCAAGAGCGCTGGTGGAAGAATGGAACGCGCTACCACAAGAACTGCTTACCAACCATTTGGCCAGCATGGGAGTACAATGCAGAGTATGCATTGCTGTCCGTGGTGATCATACACCCTTTTAAGCATCATGTATCTGTTTCTGTAAATCTAGAGAGCCATCATATGTCGTATTGACTTTAGTGTAGCTTATGGTCTATGAATAAAAGTGGCATTTGTGTTCGTCTCATTGCATATTTCGTTTAGTTGCCTACTGTAGCATACCGTAGCAGTTCCCTGTATGTATGATTCAAGATTCATCGAGCTCGCTACTTGGCAGTGTCACAGCATGCGAAGATTACCTTTCGTCCTTAGGTATTGCACACCAGTGTATATATACATACATACGTACATACATACATACATACATACATACATACATACATACATACATACATACATACATACATACATACATACATACATACATACATACATACAGGCTGGACCATTTAAGTTGAGACTGTACAATATCTCCAAAACTAAGCGTTGTAGAAAGAAATGTTTTTGATAAAAGGTTTTTGATATTATGGGAAAGTAATTGCCCATAGTCATGTTTTGTTTGGAAGACGTTATGATAGTCATTTTAGGGTCAATTTAATTTATATATATATATATATATATATACATATACAGAATTTCATCCTAAGAATAGTTAGAATTTTATAATTTATTTCCTCCTATAAGCTGCTAACAATAAATATTTTTAAAGTATTAATACGTTTCGTTCTTCCTGCTTATCCTCTGCGTTGAAATAGACCGTTGAATCATCTTGCTACATAGGATGCTGTGATATTTCAGCTGCACTTGAAAACTGCTTGGTGAGTAAAATTCCTCTTGTAAACGGCTGAATGGCGTGTATGTTGTGTACTCCTGGCACTGGAATACATTTTGCAAATCTTGAAGTTAAAAGTTTTTCCTTTCCACTATAGTCTTCTTTAGTCACAAAAACATTAAAGTTTGGGAGATGTTTCTTTGTCCAATGATACACTTTATTTAAGTTATTATCTGGTTATCCGTAAGCCTCTGCAACTAGCACAAGTTGCAGGTGTCCCGCCTATACCATCACATGCCTTTTACAATGACAGTGGCAAAAAATGCCACTTTGCAGGAAACCCAAATTCTTCCTAATGAATGCAATATTCATGAAATTCTTCCTGTTTTCGTATTGTGCCGAAAAGTCATTACAGAAGTATTTTCTGTGGTGAATTGAATATTTATGCTTTAGTACATTCAATAAGGTGACTTTGGAATAGGTGAACAGATGTAGTATTAAGTTTTGGACAGTTTGAAATTATTATTAAATTCTTGATAGAGAGTGTGTTGCAAATGGTTCTCTGTAATATGTTACGAGTGGATGTATGATTGCCAGCACATTATTCCAGTCGTATTATATATACAACAGTATGTTGAATATAAGCGGAAGAAAAATTATAAGCAACTCCAAGGGGGTTAACAAATTGTATACATTGTATGTGAAGTTTAAAGCAGACAATAAATCATTCATTCATACTCCAAAGGTATGCCTGAATTTCATCTTGAATAACAAAAGAAATTTTTCAGCAAAATCACACAATACAATGAGCTGGCCTGGCTGAATTACACCGATTTACTGTCACTCAAGAATGTTCCTTGCTCAGATAATATAAAAGAGTGACTCACTAATTCACCAAGATTCTGTAGGAAACAGTCAAGAAATTCTTCATTGGGTTTCATTATGGTCTCAAGCATCGATTTCCAGTCAGGAATCATTACTTCTAGGTCACAAATTCAATGAAATTTTCGTTTAAAATTTCCAGGACATTCTTTTCACTTTCTGAAAAAAAAGAATTAGTCTGAGGAGTATTGCATACCATGTTAGGAAATAAATGTTGATAATTCGGAAGATAAAAATCTGATGTGTTACACTCACATGACTTTCTCTACTCTTGTACAAACTATTTTTACAAACGCTTATTCTCCATATGCTTCATGTTAATCGAGATGTCAATCTTATTGCTAATTTTCTTGTAGATGCAAGGGGAATATGGTAGCTTTTAAGCGATAGTCAAATATTTAACGCTGGTTGCTATGTGACGCATTCCATTCTCTTTGCATGTCCAGGACATAAACAAAATGAATAACGAATTTGAGAAAAAGTATAAGTATTGGAAAATTTAAGGGAATAACAAGCAATATCTCGCAAACGGTTCACTCAACAAAAGAAATGTATATGACATAAATTGTGTATTTTAACGCGATCTACATTTTTCATGTAGTAAAATTTTGTCTATCTCTTATGGTTTACCAGTTATGAAAAAGTCGCTCATAATGAAGAACACTTTGGAGACATTCCCAGAAAATTCGAGATATACGTTTTATTTGTCATGACAATATCTTAAACATATGATATTTTAATCAAAATCGTTAGAGCCGTTTTTGAGAAAATTAAAATTTTCGAAAAATGTTCCATGTAAAGGGTAGTCTGGGGTGGGGGGATTTTCTTGAAAACCTTCGTGTCGCATCTCTGAAAGATACTGAACCTAAATACCAAGTTTGGTGTTTATCCGACTCTTCGTTTTTGAGTTATGCTGTTCACAGACACACAGACAGACAGACACACAGACACACAGACAGACACACACACGGACATGTTTCCAAAAATGCTTTTTTTGGATTCAGTGAGTCTCAAAACATGTATTTCCGGTGAAATCTCGGTATCGAAATTTTGGGTGGAATACAATACTTCCCCTACTTACTATACGTAGTAGAGAAAGTAAAAAAGGGTTTTCAAGAAATTCGGGTATGGCTACTTTAATAGCTTCTATCATAAGATTTACATTCTGATAATAGACACAGGCACACACGGCATGTGTTCCATTTGCTCTTGATTATATAGGTTATAGGCTCTTCAATGGAGGGGGACACCTCAACGCCACGACTTACAGAGATATATTGTGCTTGCCGTCCCCTGGAGGAAGTGATGAAGTGAAGGAAACACACAGGAGGCTAGAGACCGTAGGCAGATGGACCACAGGGACGCGCGGAAGTCCCTAACATTTCCGAGCTCGCAGACCGATGCGTCACCGCAGGAGCTGCCGTGAGAGGGTAATGAATGACCCACCAGTCGAGCAGCTCTTTGGTGTCCACGGGGAGTGTTCTTTCCAGTGAGCATGTACCCGCGCCATCTTTCCGGCACCGTCATACACCACGAGACCTAGAAGTACACCTAAGAGATGAGAAGGCAACGGAATGAAAGGGAAATGAAAGAAAGGAAGTCGTGGTAGAGAAGAAACCACACCAGTATTCGCCTGTCGACCCGGGAAAACCACAAAAACCCATGGTCGGAGTGGGCGGTCGCCGGGATCTCCCGAATGTGGGCCGCAGACGTTGCCGCCTGAGTCACTCCACTCGGTTAGTATACAGTAACAATAAAATTTATCATTCACATTTTCATTAGTGTTATAAAATTAAATTGTAATACGTAATTTAAATAATACCATGAAATTAGCATTCATAATCCGTTTCCCAGCAATACACAAGCAGGTATGTGGCACAACTTCGATGCACGAAACGGGGTAGCAGCCCAACAGCACCCATGCAAAACATATTTATGACGAGCAGAACTTCGTTAATAAAAATGCGTCTTTTCTCCCGCTATTAGTGTCTGTGGTGCTGTTCAATAACAAAGGAAAGGTCAGATTCGTTCCGCTAAGAAGTTTACTTGCTGTGTTCTGTCTGCCTTTGTACAGACAACAGTCAGGAAAATTGCGGTTTTCTGTTGAAGTCTTTCCCACCTTTCTAAGGTTTGCAGACATCATGTCTAAACCTCTGGTAGCCTCTGCTGGCACAGAGTTGTCATAAAAGGTGATGAATTGCACTCCTAGATTTTGCATTAATTTCTTACATTCAACTTTCTCCTGAGAAGTGCAAAACTCCGCCTCAAAATGGGTCATACACTTCTAAAGAAATAACAACCAATCGCAATTACTTAATTTGGTTTTAATTCCGCTTCACTGGCAAATGCTAATATCACAGAAGTTGTGTGTCAGAACGGTATCTGTTCACATATAAAATGGATAATTGGTTGACAAGTGCCAAGTTTGGAAGGGAAACAGGGAGTAGCATTGTGCCACTATCAAACTCAACAGGCCATTCAAGTTATAGTACTGTGCATCATCCGATAAAGGTGAGTCGTGTGTAAAGAAACGAATGTGCGACGATAATTACATTAGGCTTGGATTTTCGTATAGAGGTGATGAGGAGTACAAGGAGTGTCCAAAACCACAATGTGTTGTTTATGGTGACGTTCTTACTAACAACAGTCTGGAACCTTCTCTGCTTAAACAATATTTAGAAACCAAACACCCTACGTATGTAAAGAGGTCTGCTGAGTTTTTCTTCCCCCCCCCCTTTTGGGAGGGTGGGCGTAAAGCTAATTAGTGGAAAAGTGCTTTAACCTCTTTTATAATTACTGCAAACAGTGACATGGCAATGCCGTCGGAGCGTTTTATCGTGTCAGCTACAGAATTACTAAAACAGCGAAACCTCATACTATCAGAGAAGTTCTAAGTAGTACGGCCAGGTATAAATGATGGAATGCAGTTGGTGCATCTTTCACAAATAAAATCAAATTGATTTCCGTTGCTTGACAACACAATCGCCGGATTAACGACATGACAAACTATGTCGAAAACGAAATTTTAGGAAGAGTTCACAGCAGCCCTTTATTGCTGCTCAACTTGACGAATAAATTGCTATTACCAATTCAGCCATTTTGCTGTTCTTCGTCCACTATATTAATGAGAGGAGCTGTTATTGCTTGAAAGACACCACTGGGGAAGATATAAAAGTGAAGTTAATCACGAATACTTCCGCGAAAATGGAACAGACTGATCTCGCTGTGTTGGAATTCGTACCTACAGATGTGCGACATCTATTACACGGTGTTATGCGGGCTCTGTTGCTGGGGTGAAATCGATAGCACCAAATGCTTCTTGGACACATTATTGCATCAATAGAGAGGCTCCTGTATACAATCACATGTCCGATGACTTGAAGTGTGTACTACTGCAGTTCAGATGCAGTGAAAATTGTTAATTTTTATGGCTCGTCTGCTAATTCTCGAAGTTTTGCAACGCTCTATGAGAAAATGGATGTACCTACGAGTATTTATTGTCTCTCACGGAAGTTAGGTAGCTATCTTAAGTAGAATTGTTTCCAGATTGTATGAACTTAAAGAGAAGTTTATCTTCTTCTCAACAGCCACGGCTTTGCCAAAGCAAAGTGCATGAAAGATAAAATCTGGCCGTAGACATTGTCTTATTTGGCAGACATTTTCTAAAACAAATAAACTGTTTAAATTTATCCTCTCTTCAGGGGTCAAATAGAAACGTTTATACTCTGCAAGGCCGTAAAGAATAGTTCATTAAAATACTTAAAACTTTGAAAATCTGTTTAAATACCAATAAAAATTAGTGTTTTTATACCCTCAAGATTTCCTAGTAGAAATTTCATATTTCTTTGAACGAAAATGTCAAGAACATGATTAAGAAACATTTGCAGGAACTTGGAGGAATCCACATTAAATGTAATTGTAAAAGAGTACCTTCTGGAAATGTTTATGATTTTCAGTTCGGTAACACTTATTAAATCCTTGTCACCAATAGGTTTCTTTTAAGTTTAAAGATGAAGTTCCCAATGCTAGCGAATAATGAGCCATAACAGCTTTATTAACTTTCACGTTCACATATTTGTGAGAAAAGACATATTCTTCAGGTGCCTATTTAAAAATAAATATAGAAAGAAAGTTTCTGCGAAAGTGATATCTGAGAGTATTTAACTTATATGGTTCCTGACTTAAAATTTCTGGGCAATGCAAAGCAGGCGCTTCTTTCTCACTGAGTCCCAAGAAAGACGCAATTAACTTAATTCTATAATGGAAAGTTGTAAGTTAACAGAGAAGTGTAGAAAATGTTAATCTTGCAGTTGAGCCTACACATTATGTATGTTAATCATAACTTGATGTTAGGGCCATTAAACAGTTTCCTTGGAATTTTATTAGTTGCATGTCCACATTAAGTACATACTATGTACACGTACATACTAAGTAGAGAAACTATTACATTTCACCCAAAAATTCCCTACAAAATTTCAATGGAATACATACTTCGGGGACTCCTGTGTAGGAGGATGTCTGTGTGTCTGTGAACAGCATAACTCAAACACGAAAAGTAGGATAAACACTAAATTTCATATTTAAGTTCAGTACCGTCAAAAGATGCGACACAAAGGCTTTCAAGAAAATCCCCCACCCCAAACTGCCCTTTGCAATGAACATTTTTTCGAAATTTTTTATTGTATAAAAATGATGTAATGGTTTTCATTTAATTATCGCATATTAAGGATATTTACATGACAAATAAATGTATGTATTGAATTTTCGGGAATTAGCCTGTAAAGTCCTCTTCATTCGGGAGGAATTTTGTATAATTTTGTTTAAGTGGTAAACATTAAGCGATAGATGAAAACGTACTACACAATGATGTAGATCTCTTTCAAACATACAGTTTACTTCAAATAACTTTTTTGTGGCATGAGCCATTTCCAAGGTAACCGTTATTAATGGTTTAAATTGTTCAATACTTGGCCACCGTCTTGAAGTCTTGTCAACATTCAGTTATCTCTCGTGATTGCATGGAAACTGTATGGAATTCTAAGGCTAGTATATAGCGTCCAGTTCTTAAACATTTGACTATGGCTGTTCCCTGTATCTATAACGAAATGTGTAATGTAGCTGTTTCTGCAACATTTATTTGAATTAAAATGCAATAAATAGGAAAATAAGCTTTAGTAAGAATAGTTTTTGTACACACTAATAAACGATAGAGTAGAGAAAGTCATGTGAATGTAACACATCAAATTTTTTAAAGAGAGTTCGCGCAATTCAGATATTTTGGAAGGGTTTCGCGGGTCGAAGAAGTTGAGGAACCTCTGTTCTACTCGATTAACAGAGCCTACCTCTCTTCCAACGTATCCTTTCAGGCTTTATTCTGCTGTATTACTATCAATCTGTGTTACTTCAAACATAGTGTACGAGAACGACCCTAAAAGTTTGGAGCCTACGAGTTAAGGAATGAGTTTTTTAACTTAAACTTAATTTTATCTCTCAGCATAATCTCCTAAGGTCAGTGCATTTATTTTTACTATGCTCCTAAGCTATTAAAAATATCTAAAAATGTCTAGAAGGTGTGCAAAATAATATATTGTCGCTACAGGCACTCCTTTGTTCTGAAGAATACGCTGACTAGACAAGAAGGCTTTGGGAACCTGAAAGTTAAGAAGGAGAGAAATCTTTGAAGTACGACGAATGATCAAAAAATTTGTACTTCAAAGCTGTCAATTTTGCCGACACAAAAACACTTGTTAGCAGATGGATCCACAGCAATTTTGTTGTTTCTGCAAAGCAGGCCTTTTCTTCACTTAGCTCAATTAATATATTTCAATGATACTCCTGGCTTGATACATACTATTGTCTTTCGTAAGAAGGTAGTTAATTTGTAAATTTCTTTAGCGTACCAAAAGAGCAATACCACAACCATTCCTCTGGACTGAACCGACATTCTCTTACTTAGTACAGAATAACCAGATATTTTGTAATAATTTGATTCTGTTCCGATTCTTGTGCATAATAGAGACAATGAGAATGAACAGCACTGTAATCTAGCGAAACTAGTGTAAATATTTGGAAGAAGCAAAATTATTTTAGTACTCCTGTAAGGACAAACCTCATCTGGGTATGCGGTAGTACTTATATGGCGATCTTTGAAGAAAACGCCACTATACAATGCATAGAAAATGTGAGCGACTGACAACCATATTAAATGAAATGTAAACTATTCCGGTTAGTAATTGCATCTTTGAAACCAGTATGAGGAGAACTAAATTAGCTGTTCTTCTTACATTGATTTCTAGATCTTATGGAGGTTTTATTAATGATTTATTTTTTCGAAAATATATCCTGGTATGTCTTCGGATAGATTATCTCTCGCTTGAAGAATACGACTTTTATCGTATCGTATAATTATTTTCTTTCACTTAAGGCGGAAGCCCTAAAGCGTCCACAGTCCTACTATGGTTTTTGGATGCCTATGTTAGTAATAGTAGCCATTGCTAATATTTTAATTATATGTTAACCAAAAGGCTTCTCACTGACTGCTTTTTACACCTAACCTAAATTACAATGCTGGTCTTCGTCTTACTGCAGCTGGAAGTTCCCGCCAATAATTCCGTTAGGTGGCTACTGTCAAAGGTTAAGTAATTCGTATAGTCCCTATGCGGACCAAGTTTCATCCACGTTACTAACTGACTCAGAAGAACAGTTTTATTGTAGTTCGGAGGCTGTAAACACCTTGAACATTTTCATACAGACACGTTTTGGCGTCCTGTTAGCAAACGTGGCATGTCCTGCATGATCCAAATATGCTCCTTCAAACCACTGTAGTGCGCCTCTATGTTCCAGTTCCGACAACTAAATCCACAAATTCGCAGTTGGTAAGGAAACAGCCGTTCAAGTGATTGGAACTGAGACGTGTTCTTCCAAAACTTAATTCAGACTAAGACTATAACCTAATCAGCAGGGCACAGTGAGTGCGATTGCGGCTAGCAGTAAAACCGGTCCGTGTGTTTATATTTTGCCCTACGCCATTCTTTGGTTTACTTTGTTATAATCTCCACAGCTCGCCTATGTTTTCGTAGCCGTATATATATGTGTAAGACATACTTCGACATGGATAATCGTCCTACACTCTGGTTGTTAGTTTTGTGGAACGAGATATCAATCGACCGACAACTTATGAGATACATGAATGGACTTTTGATACGATAAAATTGGAAGAGGACGATGCCACAGGATTACAAGTTAATGGTATTATTAGACAAACCTTCATTAAATGCAAAACGCCCGAATTGTGGAGGTGGTTTTGGAACCGTCAAATGGAGAAGTTAGTTTTGTATTGTCAAATGGACAACCGACTAAGATGATGATCGATGTAGCCGGTTTTGGAAGGCGGGTAGTCAAAGTGTATAATTTGCTATTTAGTTTTTCCAACCAGAAGATAAATATGGCATTAGCAGTTTATGGCACTGTGCTGCAGGTGAGTGACGATATTCGGAATCCCTCTTATCGCTACACCGTCACCAATGGAGTAGTACTGTATATATGCTATTGAAAAAAACTTATACCGTCGTTATACAGACCAATCTATTACGGGTGTCATATGTCATACTGCCGGTCATTTGCGTAATCAGTGCCCAGGAAACCAATGCCGCGAATGCCAAATGCTGAAAAAGAAACGTCCACTTGAGCGAAATTGGTTGCTGGTACGCTTCCAAAACAACGGATGCCGTTACCAGAACAGGTAGCAGCGGCAGGATCGACTCCAGACAACCGTTGCTTAATGTGGAGACAGTGGGTGACCGACAGTATAGCCGAGATGTGACATTTGAAGAACACGCGAAGTGTGATGACATCATAGGTGCATCACATGGCAGTTCTTGAAATTTGCAGGAAAACCTAAGCGAAGCAGACGTCGTAGATGGTCAACCTTAGTCCGACCACAACAAGATGGAAACGCAGCCTGTCTTAGAGGCAGTGGAGAAAAGCGCGACCTGCAAATTCACAGTTGTAGAAGGAAGTGCTGGAGTCGGCAGAAACAGGTGTCAGCGTTCCGGAAGAGGTGGCATCAGCAGCTATTTCTTTCATGGCGGAAGAAGTTCCGATAGATGAATCCTTAGCTGAGAATGTCGTAACCACTACGCCATGTGTGTAAGGGGTTATAGTTAGCCAATGTGATCCTCGATTGGAAAAACGTAAAAAGAGTGCGTCATCACCGACAAGGCAATCAAAGAAACCGAGTAAGCCGGTGAACAAGTAATCATCCTCGCTTATATGGTGTTGATACTTCAAACCTTGGCAACTGTGAACGTGAATTGTCTAAGGCAGTGATGGCGAAAACGGGACTCGCGAGGAAGTGTGACTCGCATGGGCCACTCCTTTTCTATCCGTCTATTCATTTGTTTTCCATATGCTGCTGAGTGGTGTAGTGCGTGTTGCACATTTGATGTCTCGAGAGCGAAAGGCATTTTCGCCACCCTTGGTCTAAGGAATAGAGCCAAGCAGACCTTGTTAAGAGATTTTGTATACGATAATGACATTGATATTCTGTTTTTGGAGGAGAATAATGAACACAACCTAGATTTCTTTGGACCGCAATATAATTACATTTCCAACATTGGGGATTCCCAGCGCGGAACAGCAATTGTTTACCGTTCGACTTATAGTATTCGATTAGCGGAGAGGCATGTGAGTGTTAGAATTACATCCTTATTATTGGAGGGTAGTAATATTCTTCTGGTAAATCTATATTTACCCTCGGGGTCAAACAGAAGGAAGGAACGCGAAGCCTTTCTCACTTCGAAGCCGCAGTTCCTTTTGCATCGTAAATACGATAAACTACTTCTAGGTGGGGACTTTAATTGTGTCTCCTCAGTGCTAAGGACCAGACAGGCCATTACTTTCCGTCACCTGTTTTAGACCGAGAATGCCAAGCCATGGAATTACAGGACGTGTGGGTACATTTGTATGCACATTCGGTGGAATATACGTTTCATTGCTGTAATAGTGCTTCGAGAATAGATCGATTTTAGGTCAGTAAATCGATGCAGGAAATGGTACGGACCATGCAAGCTCAACCGGTGCCCTTTAGTGATCATCATTCCTTGATCGTGAAAACAGCTCAACTGCGAGAAGACCCGCGATAGAGAGGGACGTTTGGAAACTTAATAATGCGCTGCTCCAAGATACAGTAATTTCCGAGAAGTTTTCCCATATGTGGGCAAGATCGGCAATAACAGCTCAACATCGAACCCGCAACAAGCTAAATCAATGGTTATACAGGGTGATACACCTAAAATTGTACCGCAAATATTACGGAAATTCAAAGCGCCATTGATGTGCTGTTTTCACAGCATTGATTGGTAGTCAGGGACTCGTACATTTAGCCTATAAACAGACTTTAATAATACTGAAAAAGTGTATTTTTTGAGCAAACATACAATTTTTTAAACGGAACAATGCCTAGTTACATCACCAGAATAAAGATAGGGTAAATTAGAATGTCAGTGGCGTTTGTTGCAAGATTATAGTGCAAGTGGTTTACGAGAAATCGCATTTTGAAACCTTTACGCACCGACACTTGTACAACCTGGGGTAGCACAAACTAAAGAAAAACAACAGGGAATTACAATACTTCTGTGGATTCTTACAAGTAAAGAGAACATAGCCCCTCAAAGGTTGTGTTCAAAATGAACATCGCTTCCAGTCTGCAACGAAAAGACTGCTGCACAGCGGAAATTTCAGAGCAGGCAGCAGTAATACGTCGTTTCATATTATCTGGTGTAGTTGGTACATCCTTGGAGACAGTGTCTTTAGCCTTCCCCACAAAAAAGTCTAAAAGGGTCAGATCCGGTTAATGGGCCGGCCGACGTACAGGTTCTCTTCGTCCTTCCAACGATTTGGAAATAATCCGTTAAGACACGCTGTAGTACTTCGTTCACTATGGGCTGGAGAGCCATCATGTTGGTACCACAGGTTCCTCCTAGTCTGCAAAGGAACGTCTCCTAGCATCTGTAGTAAATGGTCTGTCAGGAGGCTGCAATACTTGTGCGATTTCATTGTTCCTTCTATGAACAAAGACCCTATGATCTGATGATTCACTATCCCACACCACACGTTCAAACTCCATGGACGCTGACGTTCTACCTGACGAAGCCAACGAGGATTGTCAATAGACCAATAGTGCACGTTTCTGCGGTTTACCTGGCCATGATTAGTAAATATTGCCTTATCACTAAACAAGATACATGATGAATCTGGAGTATCATGTCTTAATGCCCATGTACAAAAGTTAACACGATTCTCAAAATAGTTTCCATGCAGCTCTTGATGGAGAGAGATGTGATAGGGATGGAACCTATGTCGATGGAGAATGCGCAGTACACTTGCCTGACTTATGCCACTTCCACGTGCGATTGTGCGGGAACTAATTTGCGGATCTACCACAACGGCAGCCTAAGCATTAATTTCTGCCTCTTCTCCAGTCACTTGTTTGTTTCTGTTACGACTTCTAGGTGTTAATTTCACATAATCGGTTGAAGAGGTTGATAAATAATTGCCGAGATTGTTGACGTCTATTGGGATACACTTCTGCATACACCGTACAGGAACGAACTGCATTCTTCCTACACTTTCCATACACCATCAACATGTCGGCTTTTTCTGCATTAGTAAGCCCCATTTTCCACTCACAACTTACTGCTTGAACTGTCGCAAACTTACTGACCAGAAAGATTTAATGCAATCAATGAACAGAAAACAGAATGCAAATAAACATAACAACTTCGTACTTAGCAACTAATCAGGTTGAATGGGACAAACAACTGTCGGAGTGGAAACTTTTCAAAATACGATTTCTCGTAAACCACTTACACTAGAATCTTGCAACATAGATCACTGACATTCTAATTTACCCTACCTTTATTCTGTTGATGCAATTAGACATTGTTCCATTTAAAAAATTGTATGTTTGCTCAAAAAATGCACTTTCTTAGTATTATTAAATCTGTTTTAGGTTAAATGTACGATCCCCTGACTACCAATCAACGCTGTGAAAACTGCACATCAATAGCGCTTTCCATTTCCGAAATATTTGCGGTGCAAGTTTTAGGTGATTCATCTTGTATACCTTTAAACCGCCTATATGCAATTTTTACAGCGGGGAAGGGATAGTAAGGACTAAGAACAGACGGCAGCTGTTCCACCATTATTACGATTTGTTATATCACTTATATGAACTACAACGCCTTGGACAAGACGTGACCAATCAATTTTCTGCAATACATACGAGAATGTATTATCTTTAGAAGGATCTTTATCACGGAGCACAACTGCGTTCCGGCGAGCATTCTGTAGTAAGAGAAGAGAGAAACTCGCTTTTTCATCTAGCGTCTGAAAAACGTCGTGGTGAACGGAAATATATCTCCCACTTACGCGCTTCCACAGGGAATTTCTTAGCAACAACGCGCGACATACTTCAAGAGGCCTATCAACACTTTTCTGATAAATTCGGAGCAGTTGAAGTTGATGTTTTTGCGCAGCAATATGTTTATCGTCATATAACGCAACGGCTATCCCCAGATGCCAATACCGTTTTAAACCTGGATATCACGTGTGATGAATTGTGAGCTGCTTTAGCCTCAGCCAGTCTGGACTCGGCGCCTGGACCTGATAGACTCAGTTATCGGTTTACAAAGCCGACTGGAGGATCCTTAAATATATCTTACTGGACGTCATGTTGGAGGTACAGCGTAATACAGGCACCTTAACAGGGTTTAATGAAGATATCATTGTGTGGATCCCTAAACAGGCGGTTACAACGGAACTAAAATCGTTTCGGCCTATTACGCTTTTGAATGCAAATTACAAGTTGTTCACAAGGATCTTGGCTAATAGATTGAAGACATATCTGCCTGACATTATTGGACCTGGACAAACGTGCGGTATACCGGAGAGGAAGATCACACATATGCTAATGAAGTTACACGATGTCATTATCGCTGTTGAACGGAATCCCAACATGGTGGCAGCGCTTTTGGTGGCCGCCTTTGATAGAATTAACCACGATTATCTATGGGATGTTTTGAAGAGTTTTGGATTTTCACAGGCATTCCAAAGTCTTTTACAATCTATTTATCGAGATGCTCACTCACGAATTAAATTAATGGCCTTCTTATGCAACCGGTACTTATAGCACAGTCGATACGGCAGGGTTGTCCCCTCTCTATGATTATGTATACTTTGTGCATTGAACCGCTGATTAGAGGTATAGCGACTTTACTTTCTCATTCCGTTAATCCGTTCGACTGTGAAAGAATTTTGACTTATGCTGATGATGTCACTTTGCTTCTCGCTCATTTTGATGATCCTGACAAACTTGCGCCGTTATTAACGACATACCAGGATGCCTCTGGAGCTTTGATAATTTATGGCAAATCACAACTATTACCATTAAATAGCTGGCCAACGGACACTGTTCGATTTACCTGTAGCAGTTTAGTGAATATATTAGGCATTACTGTTACCTGCAGGCTGGAAGGGTTAATAGCACAGAATTGGAAGCGACTTCTGCCTATGTGCATTTATCTTATGACCTCGCAGTTGACACAGAATTTAAACTTTGTGCAAAAAATCTGGCATGTTAACACATTTGTGCTAGTGAAACTCTGGTATGTAGCGCAGGTGATACCGATGTTACCACAATATTCGCAGCAACTAGAAAGAGCGATTGGCTACTTCGTTTGGAAGAATCACTTCTATAAGGCAGCCCGACCTCAATTACGTCGAAAATTACGGAGGGTGGCTGGAATCTTATAGATGTGCATATTAATTGTAGGTCATTGTTGCTCCATTCTATATTGAGTGCTCTCCACAGACACGGTGACGCGGTACCAATCAGGTTGTGCAGTTTTGTATGGACATGGCTGGGACGGCTCCGGACTCTTCAAATAGATTCTGACAAACTATAGTAGAATACTACCAGTGATAGATACGTCGATCGGTATTCCCACCACCAAAACGTTAAATACCACGTGAAAGATTCCATGACAGTGCCTGCAATCGAATGGAAATACCCTAATTCACTATGGCAGGGAGTATGTAAAAATGTTGTTTATAAAGTATATACCGTTGGAGTGGAAGGTTTCTTTTTATTTCTCAACGTATTAATACCCATAGAGTCAAAGCGACATAAACATAATTTATCCTCGGCACCTTGGCGTAAGCGTTGTGACGGGGTGGACATCCAAATTCATGATATAACCACATGTGTCATTATCAGGGACATATGGAATTGGGCCAAGAAGCGTATAGGTCATTTAATCGACAGCTGTTTGGAACATCGGGTCACCTCTGCCCTATTAGCTTGGAAGTTTCAGAGGGGAGCTACCGAAATTACGCAGGTGTGGTTAACATTGGCACTCTATTATTATTGTTTGCAGGAAGAATTCCCATCTCTCCTCACTTTTCAAAAATGGCTTCGGTTAGAGAGATACAAACTTCGGGGACAACCTCGGATATGGAATGTCTTGAATTTGCAGTTGGATTTCACTCTGTAATAAAAATTAAAAATTTAAATAAAAAAATACGGATTCTAAGCCCTAAGACACTATTGTGTTAGCCATTTTCCTATATTTTTAGCAGTTCAGTTTGAAATGTTAAGTGGTTGTTGGTCTGTTTTAAAACAAAAGCCAACAGCTCAATGTCGTTTAAGATATCTAGGTCGGTGTATTACACTTGTGTTTTTATTGCAGGGCTCCCCCAAAAAGTTACAATAAAGCACGAAACAATTAAAGCTTTTGAGCACACAAGTTATGTTAAAAATAAATAAAAAAGAACACACAAAAAAACAGATTTGAATGGAACTTTGTACTTCAGTTGCAAGTAGCATTCTGCTATTGTGTATACTTCCTGACTACATTTGAATTACAGAACTAATCCTTTATACAGGGTGAATACTGACAAAATTAGTAACTCCTCCCGTTCTTAATAGATTTTCACAAAGCTTTGTATATGGGTTACAAAAACATTCACGTATATGCACAAATCCTGGGTACATTTGGACAATAGAAACCACACCTTTATAGGAAGTGAATTTGGACAAAATTAGCAACTTATTTACTGCTTACCAGATTTGAACGCAACTTTGTATAGGAGTTACAAATAGCATTCTGCTATTATGTACAGACACTGACTATATTTGCTTGAGAGAAACTACCCATTTATAGCGGGTAAATTCAAACAAAATTAGTAACTTCTCCCACTGTTAATATGTATATTTTCACAAAAGCATGTGTGTGGGTTACAAATGACATTCTGATATTATGTACAAACCCTGACTACGTTTGAATAAGATGTGCTCCTTATAGGAGTGAATTCCGACCAAATTGGTAATTCCTTTTCTTTTTAGTAGCTTGTTATAGAATGTTGTGTAAAAGCTACAATTCGTAATCATATATAACTTAGTTTTTAAATAAACACAATTGTTTTAATTCTTATCCGAAACGGTTGGCAAGATATCTTTGCAGCCTTTCCGAATGTTTATGCTTTACTGTTTAGATAATTTACTATTTTCTATCAACAGAGTCAGTGTCTCTTTTCTGAAATAAAGCCTTGGTATCAGTACTAGAATTTTTATTTCAGTTGCTCTTGTAGGACTGGCCTAGGTTACTTCCTTCACTATACCAACAGCATCCCATTTCCTTGAAGACTGAAATGTGCACCGAGCAACGAAATTTATTTCATTTCCAGAATAGGTCTCCATTAATGGCTGCAGACTGCTGCGTTTGGACCGTTCCCCATTTTCTACAAACAACTTTGTGGTGTCCAGCGTTTTTATGTTAATGGTCTTGGTTCGTCTCGCACCTGCTTTGGGGACTCTATATATTTATTATAAATCAAATCAGGAAGTCAGAATGTTCTAAAAATATTTCCTTAATTCTCTGGCACTGCTTCTAACGTTTAATGCATTTGGACACATACGTAAGTTCTTAGTAGACACGCTGTACACTTCACTGCATTTTCAGGATAGTTTTCAGTAGCAAACCCTTTAGTTACATAGTTGTTCATTGAGTGCTTTTATCAACAGTGCTGATTGTCTCTTCATGTAAATTTTGGAGCTAATGATAGACCCATGACAGGGTTCTGAAAAAAATGGGTACCTCAAAATTTTGCAAAAACAAACCGCTGATAATTTAGCACAGCAAACTACGTTGATTTCTCTTTTTTAAAAAAAGGTTTTCAGACTTCCACTTCTGCCACAAACTTGTAGGCCTGATTGAAATCGAAAAACGGTTAATAATTTCAATGTCCGCACATGTATACAATAAACTAAAGACAAAGTCCATAGGTCAACTAAATGACTTCCAATTAGACTTAAATGTAGCACATATCTATACTACAAATATCAACAATGGTTTTCCATTCTCCTTACACAGCACATGTAAACAATATCACTCCAAATCTAAAATGCAGCTGCAGGCCTTATCCAGCTGCAGCTTCATGATTAACTCATCTCCCAACTTCAGCTAGAGATGAATGTTTCTAAAAACGTAATAATATAGGTACAAAAGGATATCCCAACTATCTTAAGTATCCAGAGGTTATAAAAATGTTAAAATGTAAGAAGGTCGGAGTTTGACTGTTTTCGAGCCGGGTTGTAGATTCGCCCGTCAGTAGGGCCCGCATTTTGATAACCGAAAATGTTTGAAAAGTGACGATAAAATTACTAAAATTTAAACAAAAACAAATTACATAATAAGTACAAACGATGACCTAAGCCAAAGATTTATATAACTTTATTTATTAAAGTTAGTGTACGAAAATTATAAATTAATTTATACAAGGGTTTAACTGCTATACAAGTAGAAAAGTAGGTATAAGAGTAATGAAATAATTTACAAAATTAATCAAAACGTATACTCTTGCCTTGTTCTTGTTTGAAGAACCAGAAAATAAAGTTAAGGAAACTGTTTTTGAAGAAGGCCTTACAAAGATGTAGCATTAATCCTTTTGAGTTCTCAGAATATGCATAATTCATTACAAATGAAGAGGACTTCACAGCCTATGACATGACACAAAGTTGGGGACAATTACTGTAATTATACCTGCTCCCCTGGTAATAACAACTCCTTCACCCAGACTTACCATTGCAGGCTTTTCACCCTTCCAGACTTACCATCAAATACGGATGTGATCTTAGAAGAATACGGGTAAAGAATGTATGATGTTAATCTTATTTCTTGGTTGAATAGTGAAATTTCTTATGCTTTAAAGTTACCCCTATGTAGAATGACAATAACATAAAATTCTTTATTCAATGTAAAGGCAAGAAAATACCATTCCTTAATGCACAAATTAAAGCAAACTGAATTAAATAAAATCAAGCTATTATTGTTTACTGCCTAAAATTTCACAAAACTTTTCTTACATAATAAAATAGAATCGGATTGAAATCTCATAAGTGCTCTCGTCGGTAGTATGTCATAACAAAAACACGGCATAAACAACACACCAATAGGGTAAGTCCGGGGATAATGGCTATGGTTTTTAAAAGTTGTATTATACGAAGAATTTTGAACCAAAACGTGTTTAAATATCTACATGGATTCCCAAGATTAATCTTTGTAATAGTAAGTAATCACGATCATACAAATTTATTTTGCGTGAAAAAATTCCCAATTTTGAAAATCCATGCATTGGCCATCTCTCCCTATGAGCCTGCGGGGTGGGGGGAGATGGTCACATATTTTTCGTACTCAAAGAGCATGTTTAGTGATTTATTAAAGTAATAATAATAATAATAATAATAATAATAATAATAATAATATTTCTGTAATACATGTTTAACGCTTTTGTTTATCAGTTGGTAGTCAAGTTCTTGTAACTAATGGTCCCTGCAGAAAAAGGTTTGGGGAAAACTATAAAAAAAATATTATTTTAATTTTTCTTTGGTATAGGTTTCAAGCCAAGTTCTTCGACGAAATTGTATGCTTGAGTCTGAGTATATCCCTTATTGCAGAAAAACCATGCTTCTGCACTTTCTTAATATGTTGCACCGGTTCTCTCCAATTTTGATGCCCAAATAACTACTTGGTTCCATTTGGTCCTTTAGAGACATTGCCAATTTTCACCCTTCGCTTCTGAGTCTTTCTTGGTGTATTGAATGGTATACAGAAATCTTTCGAAATACCGCGAACACTGCCTGGCTTTCTTTTTTATTATGTCGGTATCTATAAAGCGTAAGAAAGACGCGAAAATGTGAAAAGGATTTAAATTATCTGCTTCACTACAATCTGGTTATACACCAGTGATAAACGTTAGTAATAATAACGAAGCGGTGTTTCAGAATAAAAAAACAAATAAAATGGATAATGTGTATTTAAAAATACAAAGTACAATGAAAAAATGTCTCCGGAAAGGCTGGCCAACTCTCCCGAAAGAGGTTATCTCTCACATTTGTAGAGGTGAGACGGCCATAGGCCACAACAAAACCAGAAGAGCGTTATAATAATGTAAGCAATGTCAGTAAAACATCCAATACGCACTTACCGTGTGCACAAAATTTCCAACTGCGACGTTGGGTTTCCACTTACTTCACTCAACAGCGGACCACGAGCATCACGTGGAAAGTAACAAGAAATAAATCGGCGGAAATGCAACCATAAGCAGTGTACGTGTTCAATCGTTGCGACAATGAGAGCCATTGTCCATCTCTCCTGTATGACCGTCTTCCCCGGAATTACCCTATATGAAATACGAGTAGTTCAATATTCAGCTAAAACAATATTACCTACGATAACAAAAAATGCTACTAATACTCCTGAAACGTTTCTCAATCACAAAATTAAGAATTATGTGTGGGTAATAGTTGCTTACTTGCTTTCGCAGTTCTTTATTATAATTATCTAGATATTAACCAGAAAAACGATGGGATTCAATCCCAAACTGTCTTTTGTCTTTATCAAAGGACTAAAGTATGAGAAAGTTTCATTCTTATAGCTGAAGCTTCTTTTAGAAGCGAACGCTCGAGCTAAATCTCTCAGGATACTTAAGTTGTGCTGCACTTGCAATGTAAAAGCCAGCATTTCTTTTGAAAAGGGAGTCGCTTTCATTTTACACTGCAGTGAGGCTACTCTCCCCTCTGAAACGACCATTGTATTATGCAGTAAAGAGGAGGGGACTCCGCTGGGACACTTCGTTCTTCCCTTTCAATTATTAATTTTTCCCAGATAAAGCTACATAAAGGAGATTTGCCCTACTCAGAGTACAGGCAAAAAATACTGTCATTAACAAAATTGTAAATGAGCAAATACACGTTGTTATATAGTAAACACGTGCATCTGAAGCTTCATACTATTACACTAGTCTGCATGATATCGGATGACTGAAAACTAATAAGTCATTCTGACTCATTTGTTTATGGTGATTTCAGAACAGCTTTTAGTTTTTTTTATCATGTACAGTTTTATCACAATTTCACTTCAAAATATAGAGATATAGAGATATAAAGATATTGCTTCCCCACTACACATAAAATTGGGCTTGATGAAGCAATTTGTAAGGGCTCTACTACAGGATGGACCCTGCTTCAAGCATCTTTCCAAGAAATTTCCCTTCATTACACTAGAAAAATTAAAGACTGGCATTTTTGTTGGTCCTCAAATAAAGAAATTGATAAAGGATGAAGATTTTGAGAAGACAATGAATGAGAGAGAAATAGAAGCATGGACCGCCTTCCGATCAGTTACTGAAAACTTCTTAGGCAATAACAAAGATCCTAATTACAAGGCCATTGTGGAAACAATTTTGGAAATTTCAAGAAGATGGTTGTAACATGAGTCTAAAGGTGCATTTTGTGCATTTACATATCGATTACTTTCCAGAAAATCTGGGACATTATAGAGAAGAGCAAGGTGAGCTTTTTCACCAAGATATTAAGGAAATGGAGAGGAGGTACCATGGGAGTGGGAATGAAACTATGATGGCCGACTACTGCTGGATGTTGAGGAGAGACAGTCGTCTTCAAGGATCTGCAAGGAAGTCAAAGAAGAGAAAGTTTGAAAAAAATTACATGAAACACTTTGGCTTCTTGTTTTGTTAAAATGTAGTCATGAAATAAATTAGGGCAGTTCTTGAGAGTATTCTTAAAATGTTTCTTGAATAAAAACTTACCTTGTGTGAAATGGTATTTCAATACCTTTGTACGCTCATTAGTAAAATTGTCAAAACATTACTTCTTATTTTGTGTAAAAACCTGACGTGATAGAAAAAAATGGAATTTGTTTTTGGAATCAGCATAAAACTCGATTCAAAAACACCTACTTTTAAGAAATCATCTGACAAAAAGTTTCAAAATGCAGACTATTGTTATGTATTAACAATACCCTTGTTCTCTAATGATAAAAAAGTGATACAAGTTTTGACATATTTTTTCTACCGCTTACCTAAGACAGAAGTGTGACCTTCGACACAAAAATTCAACAAGAAATACACAGCTTGATAAAGCATTTAGAGAAAGAACCGTAAATAAGTGTGCATTGTGTATTTGTGTGTTTGTGCTTGTATGTGCATGGGTATGAAGAGGATTAACTCAAAATGGAAAAGCAGAGAGATAGGCAATTTAAGTTAGTTATAATTTAAGGACACAAAGGCAGATTGTCAGCAGCACCCCTAAACCAAACAAACCCTTATAATCCCTGACGTTAGTTTTAGTTTTTCAAAAAATGGTTCTTAATAATCTTTATTGAAATATATTTGAGTATAGGCTTCCTCGGCGTTTGTTCTGTAGAATGGCTTCTCGGGAGATAGTCCTGAAGACGATGTCAGAGCAAGTCATTCAAAGGTAGGAGCAATCCGCCATTCCCATTCGGCTTATCTCCCAAAACGGCATTCTACATAATACGATATGTTTCAAATATTCACACGACGATATTCATATTGTATCCCCGCCATTGGTTTAACACCTTTTAAGTTCTATGGTCATATCAAAGGTTTTACTATAGAAGCTAATGGTGTGAGTCACTCGTTGCCTTAGACTTTGCACAGTGTATCATATACAGTTATAAAATAGGCAGACACGAGCAAGTAAAACTTTCCCAACTGGCGGAAGTGATTCACCATAGCTGTGTTTGCCAAAGATCTTTTCCAGCAGAAGGCACTTTTAGAAATTTTCAACTGTGATATTCGGTAATAATTACTTCAACTACAGCTGGAATTTTACTTGCGTATCAAATAGGAAATGTAAATAAGTATAAAGGCCTTAGATAATTTTAGATGGGTTAAAATGTTATATTTTAGGTAAAGCATATGTGAAAGGATATTATTTCCGTTTCTTAAGCGTGTGTGCGACAGAGCTCTCATATCCAAAGAATTAATACCTTACCCCCTCCTACGCTATTGTGGAGACTTCTCGTATAAGAACTGCCCGATCGAAAGAGAAGTCGGTTAAGTTAGGCTAGATTATCCAATATTACTTGGTAACGCTGATGGACCTGTCGTCGGTATTCAACCAGGACTTCCTATATCCTTAAGTTTAAACTTCCTCTCATCTGTCAACTTGTGTCTTCTTATTTGCTACAAAGTCTTGTTCTCGAGGTTAGGCTCGGGTCTTACCTGCAGTTCCGAACATCTTCATTGCACAGGTGTGCAAAACACGTTATATCACATTTTAATGGTGTGATGGCAAGACGAAGCAAACTGAACAGCAACACTTCTTGAACTTGGACGCAACTTTCTCGCACATTCAGAGTCTCCTCTTAAGAGCTGAATCAGATACTCATCTTAGGCTTCTAGAACATCGCAGTACATTCGAGGTGTGAGACCTGCAGCAATTCAGGAAATTCGGTGTCCACGAACGCCTTTTAGCTTCTATGGTCCTTCCCCCAGATGGGGGCCGGAGCAGCCCGTCCGCTTCTGGTGTCGAGTTTGTCAACAATCCTGGACACTGATTATCAACTGGAGTCTGAGGTGATGCATTTGTGGTTATTAACGGTACACGGGAGGGCTAGGAGGTTACGACAGGTTCTCTTGGGTGTCGAGGTTTTCTGGGTTTGCATGACGTTTCTTTTACATGGTCTCAGGTGTGGGTACTGTGGTTATTTCATTGGCTGCCCATTTACATGAGTGCACAAATTCCAATTCGCATCCATGTACATTCGCCGTAATTAGTACCTGTTGAGAAATGTTCTGCTTTGTTTTCCCAATCGCACCACTTTTCTCACGGGGAGGATCTGCAGTTGCAAGTTCATTTGTTGTAATCGGTTCAATAGGCTTTCGCTGCAACCCGTTAGCACCGATCCGCTCTCCAAAATCATATTAAAGTTTTCCCCTCCAATTTTGCCGGTTATCATAGGAGGTTCCATCATCTCCTGCGTTAACGTTGTATCGTTAAACCTGATAATTTGGCTTCTTGATGCCAAGCTTATTATCTTGTTTTCGTTTTCTTATGCGTTCCCGGAGGATTGTGAGGTCTGAAACACGTCTTTCCGGAAGGTATGCGGGAACGTCAAAGGGTCTAGTTTCCCGATCGTGGCTGTTGTGTCATTTGGTTAACGTTGGAACCGGGGCTCTCACGTCCTTGTACTGTATTTGTGTTATTAGGCGAAAGGGGACGTGCGTGTTCACGCGCACGTGGTATGGGGCTCCTAGCGCCATTTTGTCTGTCGACCATTCGCTATAGTGTACATTTCCTCGTGGGGGCTTCGATGTCTGTTGTCGGGATTCGTGCTTTCCCCAGCATTTTATTTATATCATCGAGCTGGCGCTCGTACCTGCCTCAAATGAGCGCTGTTTTGCTTCCAGCGTGACACAAGCGGATCTCGTCTCCTCTCTTATCTTATTGGCTACATTATTTATTGTTTCAGACAATGTGCACCTTATACTACCAATTTCTTGATTACATGCCTGCCTAATCTGCCCTACCTCTGCCTGAGTGGATCTAAGTTCATTCCGCACTGTGCGTATATGCTTTAGCAAAGCGCTTTGAGGTGCTTAACCTCGCTCATAACACTATTCAGCTGTGTTTCGAGTTGCTGACATAACTCATATTGTTTCTCAGGAAATACTCGCTCCTGCTGGTTGAGTTGCTGGCTCACTCTCTGCTCCTGTGAGGACAATTTAGTCTCTTATTGTTTCGTTACCTCGGCGGCCATTATATCCCCTTGATATGAAATGTTTGCCTCTATTTGTTTAGTTACCTCGGCGGCCATTATTCCTCCTTGATACGAGATTTTTGCTTCTAATTGTGCGGTTTGAGCCGCCATTGCTTCCCCTTGAGATGAGATTTTTGCTTCCAAGTGTGCGGTTTGAGCCGCCATTGCTTCCCCTTGAGATGAAATCATTGCCTCTAATTGTGCGGTTTGAGCCGCCATTGCTTCCCCTTGAGATGAAATCTTTGCTTCTAATTGTGCGGTTTGAGCCGCCATTGCTTCCCCTTGAGATGAAATCTTTGCTTCTAATTGTGAGCTTATTTGAGCAGGCATGTCAACGGGTTGTTGCCGTAGCTGGGTCATCTGTCCCAATAATTGTTGCATAATGTGTGTCGCGCTCACCAGTTCTAAGTTTTCTGCTGGAGGTGACTGTTTGGACTGCCTAATCTCAACTACTGGCAGAGATGGTTCTATGTTTTCACCCATCTCCCTATCTACATTTATATTGTTTGCCATGGTTCCACTCACGCCTATTACCTTATTACTTCTGAGTAACATTCGCGGATTTAGATTACTCCTTTTTTGAGTTACTGTTGTAGGAGTCGGCAGCACCTGTCTAATCAGGCATGTTTACAATTCTATACTATCGGTTATCTACATATACATCTAAGCAATGGTTCGGACACTTACTCATTGCTGTGGTCCAGATTGCTGTGGTATGTTTAATCCAGGGTAGGGTTTGCACTTCACTAACACAGGGGCTAATGTTGTCTTGTGGAGGTCGCGGTGGTAGTCCCCGTTTCCGTGGATCTTCGTTGATGGTGATGATCTAGGCCATTGCTCGGTTGCGTTGCTCGTGGTCGTTTCTCGTTCATGCAGTGGCATCCAGGAACTCGTCGGAGAACACACCGGTCGTGCTGCTGTGGCGTCCAGGAAGTCGTTGCTGCGAAGTTCGTCGGTTGTACAGTTGTGATGTCAGGATTTGGCGGAAGTCCGTCGTTCAGGCGTTGTTGGGTGCCATATTATGATGCTGCCACCAGTATGCATGATCAACCACGTTGGGTGCCATTTTATGAGGCGGTGCATTGGTCGTCTCACAATTTGTGGTTATTAAGGGTACACCGGAGGGCTAGGAGGTTACGAAAGGTTCTCTTGGGTGGCGAAGGTTCTCTGAGTTTGCATAAGGTTTCGTTTGTATGGTCTCAGGTGTGGGTACCCTGCACCCTGGCTATTGCGTTGGCTGCTCAGTTACATGAATGCGCTTGTAGTTCCTTTGTATCATATGGATTTATTCCTTATCTGTCGTAACACTCGCCACCGCGTGATGTAATGAAGATGGTTTGGCTATGGTTCGCTCGTCGATCCGTAACCGTCAGATATGAGGTTTATGAGGCTTACACAATGTCGCGCCGTATCGATAATTTACTATTTGCCGAAAGGGCTCGCGCCGTCTGTCGGATCTCCATTTGTATGTAATTTGTTCGAAGTTAAATTTACTGTTACGTCGGAGGTTCTTCCTCTTTTGCGGTGTGACGTCTTGGTCCGCGAAGATATTTTTGTAGTATGATCTTACCAAAAAATCCCTAAAATCGCCATGACACAATTTTCCCCTTCTCTCGTACCTTATTTAGCTTTCTCTAGTCACGTGATATTATTTCTGTGAATTTATTCGCTCTTCGAAATTATTATATTTATCCTGGTTGGTAGGTTTATATTTTATTATTCACACACAGATGTTTAGTATTCCCACGCTGGTGTCTGAGATGTAAGATAAGGCACGCAGGCTTCGAACCCGAGATAAGCCATGTACGTATTGTCTTGAGCACGTAGGGATATATTACAAAGGAAAGTGACCGGCTATTCGGAATGGGGCAAACTACCTGCTTGTTTTGTTCGCAAGGACTGGCCAGATGTTTAGCGGCATTCTTTTACAGTATGGGCAGAATCTCCTTTCCGTGTTGGTATTTTATTTATTCGTTCTTTGGGTTAATATTCTTTAATGTGTAATGATATGCTATCTTCTTAATTCTCTATCTTCTCGTTATCTTATTTTAATATAATTAATAATCAGTCAGGCTTTAACGGACAAAAAGTACGGTCTCAAGTCCTCGAGACTCCACTCAGCTAGCCTACGACTATCCTTCTCGGTGGCAACAACTACATCTGGACAGTCCCGAGGAACGCCGAGAATCCCTTAAGCTTTTTACAATTAAGTCCTCGCCATCTTTATATCTGGCATTGTGTAAATTCTAGATAATCAACCAAGTAACCCCTTGCCATTTCTTTCGCAAGTAGACGTACGACAGAAAGTCCGACAGAACTGGATGATGACGCATGGCAGGTTTGTGTCCGTACTTATTGCGGTGAAATTGCTAGAAGCAGAATTTGGAGGAAATGCGAGGAGAAAATGAATTTTCAGGAATTTAGACATAGTATTGAAAATTTATATAGTGGTATGTCTCCAGCAGTTCACTCTACATTTTAAAATTTGTTTAGCCAAAATGACCAATGATGCTAAACTAGTATAGTTTATAATTCAAGACGTTTTAGTTGGATACTGCTATTAGAGAGATATTAACTTCAAATAGTGCATTGCAGGCAGCACGATTGTAAACGCAGATGCTTTTAGTGGGCGTCCCCTTTCAGAAACTAGCCTATTCGTAAGTCAAAGGAGGGAATCCTTGAAGAAAGAAAATGAAGGCTAATGAAGGAGATGCAAGAACGTCCTAATGGACGGCGTCAAGGTACTTAAAGAATATTTGAAACGCTAAAGGTATATTGGCGTTTAAAGGTGTAAAGAATTAGATTAAGCTATGTTCGACTTGTGAATCAAACAGACATTTTCATAGGCTAAAGCTGAACTACATTCATTGACACACAATAAAAACCATGAAATAGCATCTATTTGTATATTGTATGTTCATTTTTTACCTCCGTTGACCCGAGTTAGTTTAATATTTGTTAGTATTCCAGTACAATTTGTCTAAATACTTAATAATAGTTCCCACGATAGAGTAAAGTGCGAATACCATAGCAGGTAAATTTATGAATAAAATTATTCTGAGATATGGAATACCAGATCATATTTTAAGGATGAGGGATCTTAGTTTATGAGTTAGGTGTTTCAGGACTGTTGTAAATTAATTAAAATTAAGAAGCAAGCGGTTATCACCCCAAGAACAATGAAAAGTTAAAGAGATTACATAAAGTTATTGTCGAATATTTACAAAATGACTTAGGATAAGTGGGTATAATTCGTAAGTTTCACTTATAACCCAACTCCTCATTCTGTAACAAAGAACATACCTTATGATTTGTGGGAGGCAAATGTTCGAAGAGTACTAAAAAAGAGCCTCAGCAGTTGTATAATTACCATGATTTACTAAAGGAAATTAAACAGGAATTCCAGGTAGCATGGCTAAAAGTAAGGACTAATCTACAGGAGCGGAAAGAAAAACAATGTAACAGAATTGAAGAACATAACAAAGTACGGACGCATGACAAAGGCGTTTGGGTAAACAAAGAAACTGGATCTTTTATGGAATGGACCTTATGATGCGACAGAAGTGAAGGGTCTATATGTTATGTTGAGAAACGACAATCTATATCCACGTTAATAAGGCCAAGACTTATTTTTCAGGTGATCCGTGTGATCATTTTATTGTGGTGGTGGGAGCAACTTCAGAGAGAGGTAACAGAATCTGTTATAGGAGAATAAGATGTAAAGACTCAGGTAAAAGTAATTTAGGAATCAGGCAGGCGTTTTTTTGATTGCGTGGAAGCATTGTATTCCGGAGATAGGCAAAACAACACATCACAAATCCGGTGCAAACACGTAAAATGATAAAAAGTTTAAAAAGTGGCAAGTTTATGCAGATCGAAAGCCTTTAATTCCACATCTTGGTTCGAAACGTACAGTAGCAGATAAGTTAAAGTATTGCTTAGGGTATTGGCCGTCTTGAGCTAAAATAAAAGACGTAAGCGTAGCCCTCTAAATTTAACTGGCAAAACTTTCTTGGAACAGTTATTGAAGATGAACTTAAAAAATATACAAAGTATATTAGATATTTAGAATCAGCTCATAAAGATTTTTTGCATAGCTTCAGAACAGATGCTTGTTTGGAAATCCACCCTGCTCTTTATAAATTCTAACATTAAGGAAGTAGCTTTAAATTAAAATAAAACTAATCAAGTGTTACAGAAATCATTAGAAACGAAAAGACAAAATGCAGGTTTACATTATGATTTGCAACTAAGTATGGTAATAAATTAATGTTTACAGCAGATTGAGAGTAGGTTCGAAGATGTCAACGTACCTGCGATCTCTTCATTAATGTATACTTAATATACAAAAAGGAATTTTACACATTTCAAAAGATAAGAGCTTTTAAAAAGAAAGACATGCCAGATCTAGCAATGTTCCTTGCATTCCCCACTTCCCAACTTTTATCCTTCATGCAACCAACCAGTTATACATATTGGTTTATGATGTTAACCAATTAAAAGATTGTTGCACAAAAAACAGTCTCAAGTTATATAAAAGTTTGCCATTTCCAGTTCTTATGCAATCAAATTTGACTACAAAGTTCATTAGGACTATATTTTTGTGCGCAACCGACGGCAATAGTGTGGGTATTTAGTAGCTATGGCCTTGAAAAAGTGTCATAATCCAAATCGTTAGCGATGCCCATTGTAGTTTATGTGCCAGTCCAAGGCTGTGTAGCCACACTACTGCATATAAACCCTTAAGAATTACCACAAAACTGCAATCTAAAACAACTAGCTTTAACACATACCCTTTGGAATCAATCGTATACCAATGAGTAATGAGTGGTTTTACGTGGCACTGCAAGTGGAATTATTCACAACAGCTCCATTTGTAATGCAAACGTGAGTCACATAGACTATTACGAAGAGGACTACTGCACTTAGGTAGGCTTTGTAAAGTTTTACCAGTAACCAGTGCATTACATCCAGTCACCCATTTTGAGTCAGGAAATACTAAATAAAGCATCGCTATTTTCTCTCCTTTGGATACAGATTGCTTCCTAATCAACAAAAAAAGAAGAAGAAAATAGACCAGGATGTTTCCTACCTATTGCATATTCTGTTTAGAGTTATGCAATATGTGTAGTTTAATTTTTGTGCCTTGGATATGTAGTAGTTGTTACTGTAACCGTTGTAGAGATTCTAGCACCCGGTTATTTAAGCAATGTTCACATAAAGGTGCACTGTTTCAGTATGTGTACACATGAGAGAATTAGCAAGGATAATTCAATAGTGGCGCAACTGCTAGGCTTGAGTATTCATTTAAGGATAAGGTTATGAAGGATTACAATCAATAACCTCACAACCGGAAAGTTCAAGCTAGTTAACTTGTATCATTACACCTACAACCTTTTTCTAAGGAAGACGTGTAATATAAAGGTAGACATGTCCAAGTGAAGCATCTTCAACTGGCGAAAATGACTGACTTTGTTCCAAAGATTTTTCATAGGAGAAGGTAATTTAAGAACATTTTGCACTGTCATATCCGGTAATAATAACCACAAACACAACTGACATTTTACTTGCGTATTAAATACTAAATACAAATCAAAACAGGGTGAGTCGGAATAACAACGAATAATTTTAAGCCGTGATTCAGGGGTACTATTTGAATAATCATTTCAGGGAATGTGTGCCCGTAAACGGCTTCTTATCAAGCTAGAAGGTATTAACATTTTTGAAACACTGTTTAGATTAAATTTCGCCGAACAGGCCACTACGCATCTTTTGCTAGGAGGCATTGGGAGACTTTTGAAATAACAGTAGCCGATATCTTTAATTTTAAAGCATACAAACCTCTCTTAAAGTGATGTAGTAACCTGTGAATTTTTATTTAATCATATGACACCAAATCCATGTGCTCCGAAGTAGGTCAAAATTTTTAACGGTGTGCAGCTGCAACTACAGGTGAGTAGCAATAATATACGTAAATAATATTACTGTTGGTTAAATTTTCTCCGCCATTATATAAATTACTTGAGAAAAGTTGAGACAATGTTAGATGATGCAAACATATGTTTTTGAAAGGCTTAAAAATAATTAAACCAAGAACAAAACAAGAATTGAATGGGTGTATAGGTGTTTATAAAAGATGCTCAAAATGCCTATAGATGAACATAGATGATAACGTCGTTGTAATGATTGTCGCGTTCTGTCGAAAATACCTGGCGTATCACGAATAATATCAAATGCCACAAGAATCCTGGCCATCAGTTCCTCTTTACTGCATCTCATACACAAGAGTCTGAACATTGCCACCCCCCAAAAAAAACACAAAAAGAGGTTAGACCTTGTGAACGTGCTGGCTATGATTGGGGTGCTTCTGCATCCTGCAGATGTTCTGGCAAAGTATGTTGTAAAACCTGTAGATAAATATGGTCCGTCAAACGTTCAGGTAGTAAATATGACTCTATGAGTGTACCATTTACAATAGCAGACCAAATGTTCACCGTCTACCGGTGTTGGTATTTTGTAATTCTAATAGCTCTAGGGCTTTCCTGTGACTTTTATGTCTGTTAAACATGTCCTTTCGGACCTTCTTGTCCGTTCAAAATATGGTGTAAGAAATATTGATTGATCAATGCACTTATGAGCAAACCACGGAATAAACTGTAGTCGGGATGAAAAGTCATCTGGCCCCAGTGCTTGAATTCGCGTGAGATGATACGGATGTAATTGGATTTTAGTAACATAGCATGCCATGCGCAGTGATTTTGAGCTTGCGGACGGAGAATTATGAACCTGATCAAGAATCTCCTCTTCTAGAGCCATTTGTTACATTTCTTTGGACACCCGAGCGATGTGCATGTTTTGAAAAGTTCCTGTTTCCCGAATATTGCAATCATCAACGTAGGCAGTAAAGGTACCATGATGAGGCAAACGCCTCCGTGCTTACAGCTCAGTATCAGGATCTCGTGCCCTTTTCGCATTTCCCAAAGCAGCATCATAAATGTAATGCATATCTGCTAGTTCTGCATAACTAAAATGGAACATTTTCAAATAGGTTGTCAAATTGAAGTTCCTTCCAGTAAACGGAAGGCTTTAGTATATCCTGCTCGCTGAGATTGATAACCTACACCTCTTGTAGAAATCACAAAGTCACGAAGTGCTGTATAATATGCGACGGAATCCCTTACCACTTAAATAAAAACCGCAAGTTTTAGGTTAATAGTGATACGAACAATGTTAAAAACAGAACACAAGTAATATTCCAAAATGTAAAGAAAACAAAGCATAAGCGATATTCTAATACCGTGGAGAAACATGAATCTGTATGACAGAATTTCATCTAACACGACGGGCATTTGAAAAACATTAATGTCCTTTAACTCGATAACAAGGCATTTACGGACATACATTCTCTATAAGGAAACACTCAACTCTAAGCCCTGAATCCAGTCTTAGAATTATTCGGTGTTATTCTCACTCACCAATATAAACACCATGAACTATTTTAGATGAGTTACATTGTATGTTTCAGCTAAAACATGTAATAGGATATTACTTCCATCGCTTAAATGCGTGTACGACAGAGCTCTCACCCCAGAGGAGTTAATACCTTAACCCCTCCTATAATATTATGTAGACTATAAGAACCGTCCGCCGAGAAAAAAGTAGGAACCCTGGAGAAAATCCAGGGACACATTAGCTCTCTCCAGCGTTATAAAGCTCTCGGGTTTGGTCACGTAGCCAATGCGGGCTTGAAGGCACTGCCGGGTTCATGAGTGAACGCTCTGATTAACTATTTGACGCCTGTGTTGATAAATTCGCTGGGATTAAGTATTCCAGGCTGTAGACATTTGAATGCAGATTATGTAACCTTTATTCTAAGGTTTGATATTCATTTCGACATACTTTTTCCGGCGTTTGTGACGATGATGATGATGACGATGAGAGGGCTCCACCTGATCCAGCTCCCCAGAATACGGAGGGCCCCACCGGTCCCTACAGCGGTGTTTCTGCGATGGGGATTACCCTCTTAATAGTCTTGCACCGCACTTCTCGTCTCCTTCGGCAGCCTCTTGCAGCCACGGAGCATTGCCAGATACGTTGAAAGACACGGCAATGCAGAGGCATGAATGCCGGAACCGGTAGATCCTGCTACCTGAAGTTGGTAGTAGCAGCAGGTTTTCATTTTCAAGTGTAGCGGTTCACTTTACTCTGTAGAAATAAGAACAAAGAATAAGGATTATACTCTGTAATACTCCTGCATTAATGCGAATAAACTATAGCGAAAGAGAATAATAATGGTTATTACAAGAGTCTCGTCCTTCGATGCACGAAACAATCGTTAAGCACAATCCTGCATCTACAGTCCCCATAGGTGCACAACCCCGTTGTCGGCTTAGGATGGTGAAATCCGTGGGGGAACGCTCTGCAGGCTCATGGGGTCTTACTGACATGTAGGATTTGCCTCTACTGGTTCCAGTTCTGCTGATTTTAGCCCTGTATGAACCAGTATTGCAAACATTCATGTTACCTGAAAAAGAATTAATTAAATGTATGTTCGTAAGTCCATTTGAATGAAGAAAATAATATTTTTACATTTATGTAGACTTGTTATTACATAGAAATGTTCAACATTTTTCCATGTTTTAGACTATTATTCTTAATTGCGGCCTTAATTACTTGTTTATAATCAGGAATTGATTTAAAAATTATAATTTTCGCTATAGATAACCTTTTCGAATATTTGGTGTAAAATGCTATGTTCCAGAATCATTGTTTCATCCCTATGAATTTCGATCCACACCTGCGCTATCTTTTTCGCTAATATTCGCTATGAGATGTAAAAAATTGTACTTGAATATTCGCCAGGTGTTTTTACGACTTTACTGTAAAAAGGACGTACTTTTAATTGTATTATGACCTAGAACTGGCATATTCTCAGAATATAAGTGAGATTGCATCTGCTCAATTCCATATTCCGTATCCCTTCAGCAAGATGCTGCACGCCTAAGGTTTCAAACTACAGTTTATTGAGAATATAAAGATACATATTTTCTTTAAGAGCTATTTAGAATGAACACTTACCATTCTACCATGCATTGTTAAACTTTGGCATGCGTTAAGGACGATATCTGTATCAATATTTAAAGTTACCTTGGAGACTAGGATTTTCTTACGTCGAAGTGTAGTTCTAGGCCGCAGGGACCTACTACAGTAGGTACAGGATTGGTGCTCCTGGGCTCCCGAGCCACACTCTCGATTGGGTTCCTCTAAGAGATGAGGAGGCTTATGCTAAACGCCAAACCCGCTTTGGTCCACAAGTGTGTTTGAACAATTACCAGTAGCTCCCTAACACAGTGTAGCAGATACCGCTGTACGGGACGGAGGAGAGAAGCCGTAAAGTGTCTCTGGGTAACGCGTAACTCCCATCCTCTGAGTATCATGTGGGACTGTGTTCATGTCCGCTGATAAAGGTCAGTCCGGGAGGGGCCATTACATGTGCTATTACACACCTGAAAACTCCTGTCTTTAAACCGGGAGGTGAGACCCAAAGGTGAGCAAGGTCTAGGCCAGTACTGTCGCCTAAGCTAGAGTGGCGCCGGGATGTGAGCATGCCATCGGAGACATTTGTAATGGTGGAGGATTTTAAGCGCAATGGATACAAAAAAATGCAAAAACAACACTAAGGCTGATGGAAGAGGAGTAGTCGAGTTTTGTGAATCTCGCTACCTAGTTATTAACGGAATAGAGGAAGAAAGAAAATTAAATCCTTGAACCCATTTACAGGTTCAAGAGGGTCTCGATAAAATTACTGGTCCTGTTAAATAGTGCATTAGATGTCGCAATGGCACGCTCCTGGTTGAAGCAAATTCAGCATCCCAGACAGCATTATATTGAAAGTAAAGATTTTAACCAGCTATCTAATACGAGTAGGGATGCATAAGACCTTGAACTCCTCACGCGGCGTGTAAACACCTGTGCATTGGACGGTATGTCGAAAGAGGGGATTTAAGAACATCTTGAAGATCAAGGTATGACAGCGGTATTTGGGGTTCAGTGGATAGAAAGAGCTGAATTTATGGAGGTGTGGAGACGGCCGTTCCCAGACACGAAGCTCACTCCAAGTCCTTTTTCGACGTTAGTCGAGAACGAAGTGATACACTGTCTTTTTTCTTCTTCAGGCATCGCTCGGGGTATACACTGGGCAGGTGATGACGTAGCACAACATTAGCGCCACCTGTACTGGTGGAGAGGGAGCAACCTGGCGAGCGCTGTAGAACTTTGTGCAGCCGGCTCCTAGTGTAAGGCAGGCTGTCGGCATAAGTAGCAGGGGCCAGCATTGTATCTTATGACTGCGGATACAAGAAGATCTGCGGCCATCTCTGCGAAAGTGTTCCTCGAGGAAAGAAAGAGCCAAAATCGGTTCAGCCTTTACGCAGAATCGGCAGAACGTCCTATGCAATATCGGCATGATGTCCTGTTAGGAAATTATGGCTGGAGGCTTAAGTGTGTGTCTGTACATCCAACTTTCCCTTTCTTTTTCAACACTGCGCTGGACGAACGTTATAGGATGCCCGGTCAGTTGCCTTGTCGCGGAATAAACTGGCGGATTTGGCAGCTAAGGCGGCGACCACAGAACTGGGTGATGGTAGAGTATATTGCTGTAGCACATCTTCGGGACTCTCTGCAACTGCCGACAGCCTTGCAGAGATCCTAGCTGATGATAATCAAACGGTTTCGAGTGTTTTTAAGGTTTCTCTAAGGGGTAAATTTTTAAATGCAGGTTTAGTCACTTTAGTTTAAGGTGTTTCGTACGTCTCGGTTTATGTTTATACATTCATATTTATTTCTGGCGTTTGCTGTGATTTTCTATATTGTTCTCTACCTTGGCCTTTCCCATGATTTTTGTAGCATCTTCATGCCTTGCCTTTACCATGGTCTGTTTTACAAGTGCACTAATTACCTAGTGGTTGAGCGCCTTTATAAAACAGTCATCATCATGATGAAGTATAGCTCCTTGCAGCTCTGGCCCGCGAACTGAACTACTGGCTACCCCCGCGGTTTATACTGATTTTATCGCATGCGCAAGGAGGGCACTCTCCAGAGTCGTATTATGGCTGGATGGAGGAGAGGTTGATGCACTTTCCGAGGCTTGAAACGCTGTCCATATATATGCGACCTCTGTCGAAGAATCCTTGTGGAGGGAAGGTTGATGCAAATAGCGAGAGATGGTGCCGCTTGTGGGCGCGGCTTGAAACGCTATCCATGCTTAATAAGGCTCTGTCGAAAAATCCATTGGGTTTCCATTCTAGTGACTGACTGCTGGCTTTACAGCTGAGACAGAAGCAGTCATTCCTGCCCTGGGACAGGCTAGCGAAAGCATGGTGCGCTAGTTGTTTGTCTTATCATAATCTACGATTTCGTGATTATTTTTATTGCAAGTATTTGAATGAATGTACGCATCTGTAATTGCATGCGCACAGTTCTGTGTGTGTGTAGTGTGTGCGCGCGCGTGTGTGTATTGTCAGCGTGCATTTAATGCTCCTCTGCTTATTAATAAAACTGCTTATTGCTTACTCCTTATTGAACTCGAAGGGTCTCCCCCCTCTTTCTCTCACCTCTCTATGCAATGTACAGCTCAAGTGACTATTTTATTTTCATGAACCTGCAATTGATACATACATTATTATCATCGCTGCAATGTTTGTGTCTGTGTGTATTGTCTGCGTGTATATTCAATGACACTATGCGTATTATTGAAAAAAAATCAATATTCTAATTCAAAACTCACTCGAGTTATCTCCTCTCTTTCTATGCAATGTTTAGATCACGTGACTATTTGCATTCATAAACTTGCATTTCTCACACATATTATGATTATCAGCGTTAGAATCGAAAGAAAAGGAATATTGTTTTGTTACAAAATTGATATAATGAATATTTTATCGTTATTACTATTATTTTAATTCAAGTTACCTTTAAATATACATAGCTTTAATTCAATCGGAGGCTTTGCAGCTTGATCTACAATTATATTAAAGTGACATAGGTTATATAATGAATGGAAATTGTGCTGTATCGTGAATTAATATATGTAAAACCAAGTAACAGATTCGTAACATAATGGCGCCAGTCAGTCAAAACATGTTTCAGTGTAATCTCATGCGATGTTTATGGAATAGATAAACAAAGTTGTGTTTGAGTGGATGTGAAGCAAGGGGGGAAATCCGTTATATTACCAGAGGAAAGTCAGGGTTCCAATATTGTCTGGCCCAAAAATTAACAATTACGTGAACGTAAAGTCGGGCACGAGGAATATTCGTTCAACGTCCTATGTGATAACTATGAACTGTACAAACAAAGTCATGTTTGCTTGGTATGAAGGCAAGGAGAAACCACCCCATTACCAGGAGAAGATGCGAGGTACGGAATAAACGACCACTTAGTAGTGCATATAACCGGGTTCTGGAATCTTCAACAGCCGAAAACTATATAGTAAAATGCCATATTCCTGTTCTGTACATCGCCCATGTCTAATGCACGTTTGAATTATGCATTTACTTCCATCCCTTTTTATATCACATGGATTTTTTATGTTCCAATCCAATATACACCACCAAAATCTCGAAAGAGTCCTCCACGGAACTTCAACCCATACACACAATATCACAATCTCGAACAGGTCCATTCTAACTTCCTTCATTTTATTATATATAGTTTTAAATTCTTTCCGAAATTCTAGGATCTAACTTTCCAAATTGCAATATCTTAACTTTTCGGGACTCGAAACCATGTCCACTGCGAGCCCGCAGCATCACAAACTTGAAGGGGTCAGTTAGAACTTCCTCTATTTAATTAAATGTGTACTTTAAGCTTTGTTACAGGATTCTACAGGCAAAACTCTCCAAACTACAATGAATTAATCTGCGCGGGACTTGAATACGTGAGCCCAGCATGCGCAAACATACAAATTTCGAGGAGGTCAATTTTAACCTGCTTCATTTAATTAGCTGCTGCTTCTAAGGCTGTTTTCCTCAATTCTGTAATAAATACTATCCAAGTTATAAGTTTTTAACGTTCGCAAGACTCGAACCCAATTCACTCATAGCATGTTTAAGGGTCTTCTTTCATTTAATTAGATGTATGGGATATTAAGTCTTTATCGGAGGGGGACACCTCGCCAGGGCGACCAGCTAGGTCTGTTATAGCTACACCCCCGCCAGGCAAGGATGAAGTGAAGGAGCCGCAGGAGAGGATTACAGAGACGCATGGAAATTCCTATCAATTCGAGTTCGAAACACTCAGCCAGTTGACGCGGATCCTCCGAGAGGGCCGAAGAAGCTGTCCTTGCAGGAAGGCCAACGCGCCCTGTCGTTAGCGGGGAGAAATCCTTCCAAACCTGCAAGCGATCATGCACTCTGCCTACCATCCGACGTACTACAATACCCGTTGATACCCCCCGAAAGAAGAAATGGAAAACGATGAAATGACAGGAAATGAGGGAAAGGATAAATCGTGGTAGAATGCACCACCCCAGCATTCGCCTAGGCGTCCAGAGGAAACTTATAAAAAACCCATGGTCTGAGTGGGCGGCCACCGGGAATCGAACGCGGTACCTCCCGAATGCGACACACAGATGTTTCCGCCTGAGCCATCCCGGTTAATTAGATTATCGTCTAAGTTTTCTTTCACAGTTTTGCTATAGTTTCTCTCCATTTACAATATTTTAACCTTCGTGGGATTCGAAGACATGCCCATAGCGGTCGCGCCGCATCACAAGCATTAAGGGCTCCATTCTAAATTCCTCCACTTCATTAGATTACATTCTATGGTTTTTATCCTATTCTGCGATCAAAGCTCTCCAAGTTACATTTTTAACCGTCATAGGACTCCAACCAATGACCGCAGTGGGCGCGCAGCATTACAATCTCAAAAGGGCTCATTCCAACTTCCTCCATTTAATTAGATGCGTCTTCCAAGATTGTTTTCGAAATTCTACGATAATATTCCAAGTTACATCTTTTAATATTCACAAGTCTCAAACCAATTCCCCGCAGTGGGCACGCAGCATCCTTCCATCTGTCAAATTTCATGTTTGCACATTCCAATGAGCTATCCGAAATTCTTCCGTTTAATTACACATTTTTTATATTTTTTCTGACTGCATTCTTACCCAGCCGCCTCCGCAATTTAAGGGAGCAGCTTTCTTGACAAAACATTGATGTAATTGACTACATGATTAACATATAAATTGTCGACATATTTTTAAGTTTAAAGTCCAATCTTTACTACTAGCAAGACTTCCACTTCGCTCCTAAAGTTGTTTGCGAAACTTTAGTTTCGAATTCCTAGTCTCTCTCATTTAAAAAAAGTCCTTAAGCAGCGATTTGCAATTCACAGGCATTACTGTTTCAAGTGAATAAGGAAATAATTATTCATATACGGAAGCTCCGACCGCCACTTATATGCAATAAAGAGAGCCGATGCTATCTTGCATCAACTGCCTATAATGGATCTCAATAATGATGACGATTTCATTGAGTATGTGGAGTTTTATAACAACGTTTTGCTGCGCAGTAATGAGCGGTATTTTGTGTGATTTGCAGAATCCACTTCAAACCTAAAATAATGCTGCGTTTAAGAAGTGATATCGTTTTATCAAAGCCGCTGTTATGAATAATCTAATGTCTCTGCTAAACAGAGACTAAACTTAACCAACTGACGTTTGATGAATAGAATCTCAGTGCTATAACGCTAACTATATAATGCTTTCTGTTAATAGGTTTCCCCTTTTATGATGTCCAATATCTTTGGTTTGCTTCCATGCATGCATATGTACAGTGCGCAGATTGTTATAAATACTTCTAGATATTAATACTTCACGCTAGAAGCCTAGGGTACCATGCTAGCCTGTAGTTCCGGAGATTGCGGGTAGAAACCTGGCGGAGGGCGATGGATTTTTTCGGGCGTAGGGAGCCTTAGAATTAGTTCCTTCGAAAGGAGGTAAACCTGGTGGTCTCGTATCGTAGGTTATACATCTATGTATATAATAGAGGAAAAATCTTCCAAAGACACCATTCTGTGGAACTGCTGGAAGCATTACTTCAAGAGACGATGACACTATGGTTTTCATTTTTCCTGTTTACTAACATTAAGTTTTAGTTATCTGTATTTTGATTCACTATCCGTTTATCATAGTCATGTTTCTCCTGTATAACTTCCTTAATAAATACTGCAATGGCTTTCCATTTATTTTCGTTCTCCAGCATATGCGCAACTATATTTTCTACTGTTAATTTTCCTATTTTATTTTCCAAATACTTCCTCTTTTTTCCAGTTTATACATTTAAATATATTGTGTTCTGGCATATCTTTCTCTCCACAGTGAAAAAATGTTTCATCTGAGGCTAAACCAAAAGGAAACAAAAGCTTCTAAATCATCCATGTCCTGATAAAATTTGGGTTAAATAATACTCAGTCTCTCCGTGCTTTCTGACTATCCATTTTTTAATGTCAGTATGAGTCTTTTGGACCACTGACCTGTTTTATCTTCTACATCCCATTCTAGCTGCCATGCCTTTATTATATTTTCTTTTACTATCCTTTTTTTAATACTCCCTTTTAACCCATTCGTGTGCTTTCTTTCTTTGACTAATAAGTGTATCGGGATCATTCCCGCAATGATCTGTATTGATTAAGTTAAAATTGTTCTATATCCACTGGCTATTCTTATTGAAATCTTTCTTTGCGGTTTTTCTATAAGCTTTCTATATATGGTTTTTTTCTACCCAATCTGCCTCGATTGCTGCTCCATACAGAATGATGGAGTTCGCTACCTTACCTAGTATAAGTCGTTTATCAGCTCTAGGTCCTCCTATATTTGGCATTAATCGGCTTAAAGCTGTCATCATCTTTTCTACTTTCATTGTTACACTTTGAATATGCATTGACATACTTAGGTTATGACCCATCTGCATGCCAATGTAACTTACGTTTCTCTTGGATGTTACACATATATTATCAATATTGACTTTTACCTCTCTGATAGTTCCTCTACCTACTAGAATCACTACCTCAGTTTTTGTGGCGCTAATTTAGGCCCTTTCCCTGTCAGCCAGGACTGGACTCTCTTTATAGCCCATCCTATTCGGTCTTTCAACATATCTCTATCTTCACCGCATATTGCTAGAGCAAGGTCGTCTGCATAACCTATTATTGTTATTTCTTTTCCCATTTCCAGTTTCAGCATTCCGTCATAGTATATGTTCCATAGTGTTGGCCCTAACACCGATCCTTGGGGTACACCACACATTATTTTCATTTTACATTTTTCACCTATCAGGGTTTCTCTATCTTCTAGGTAACCACAAATTAAGTTGATCAGACAGAGAGGTATCTCTCGCCTCTCCGATTCTTGTACTATCCCTTTCCATGGTGCAGAGTTAAATGCATTTTTAGCATCTAATGTTACTAGGACCGCATATTTATCTGTCCTTATTTTTGCCTCTTCTGTTATGTATATAACAGTTTTAATTGTGTACATGTACCGTGGACCTGCCCGGTCTAAATGCATATTGTTTAGGCGACAATCCTTCTCCTTGCTCTATTGCTTCTATTAATCTTTTATTTATATTTCGCTCGAATAGCTTCCCTATAAGATTTAGCAGACTTTAGTAAGACTTTTTTCCATCATTTTACTAGGATTTTCTATCAAAACTAAATTACCTATTTTCCATTTTTTTGAAAACACTCCGGATTTAAAGAGCTTGTTTATTATATCTACCAATATCTCTGGTTTTTACATCCCTGTAACCTTTATGAACTCAGGTGTTATTCCATCGGGTCCATCTGCTTCTTTAATTTTAATTTTTTGTCCAGCAGTTATAATTTCCTCCTTAGTACATACTGGTATATCCTCTGTCTCCGAATATTTTTTTCCCCATCTTACTCTTTCATGTTTTGGGAACAGTTCTGCCGCTATCTTTACTTGTTATTCTTCAGTAACCGTTATTGGGGATCTCCAGCCCAATTTATCAATAACTATTTTGTAACCTTTACCCCATATATCGTTATCTACTTCTGCGCATAAAAGTTTACACTTTTCGCTTTTGGCTTTTGTATTTCCCTTTTTAGTTCATATCGGCAGTGTCTATAATTATTTCTTGTTTCTTCGTTTTGATCATTTGTGACATTCTTTTTATTTAATCTAGTTTTTATTCTTCTTGCTCTAGTACAGCCTGTTCTTAATTTAGCAATTTCTTGATTCCACCAATAAGTATTGCTATGATACTTATATGTTTACTTCATTCTTAAGAATGAACTACAAGCCCTTTTTATAGCCAAATCTAAACACTGCACATCATGATTCTGATGGTTTTTATTTTTGTTCTATTCTACGTTTTTTATTATGTCTTCTTCCTTCTCTTCTTTATATATCCATCCATTTTTTCGATTCGTATCTTTTTTGTCTGTTGTAGTTACTTCCAGTTCTATGTATATAGATTTGTGAAAGCTTAAGTTTTCTTCATCACTAACATACCAGTTTTTTTTACTAAAATTCCAATGTTTTGTGTACACATAGTTAAATTTATAAGCGATGTTCTTCCATTTCTCTCAAATGTAGGCACTTCCCCATCATTTAATATTATAAAGTTATTTTCGCTGGTCCATTCAGCAAATAGGTTCCCTTTTTTGTCTTCCCTTTGTGACCCCAACAAAATGCCTTGGCGTTAAAATCACCACCTATCGTTATTCTTTTCTTAATAAGCTGTTGCATGGCACTTTGTATTGGAACTAAATATTGCTGGAATTCTTCCAGATTTCGTGCTAAGGATATGTAACAAGAATATATTGTGAGATCATCACCTTCTATCTATACAAATCCATCACCATCTCCTGTTCTCCGAATTTTAAAATCATTGTTCGATATGTAGAGAGCTTCTATAAGCAACCCATTTGGTGCTACTCTTTATCATATTTTTATTGGGTTCAGCAATCAGGGCAAAATCTATGAATTCTGAATCACATTTATACTTTAAAAGGTCCATTGCCCGTTTACATCCATCAGTATTTATTTGAACCACCTACGTCAGAACTATTTGTCCTTCTCCTGTTCACTTTTGCTTGAATTAGCTATATGGGACATCGCATTGACTCAGATTTGTGACATTCATTTTACACATATAACAGAACTGTGCGTTAGTACATTCTTTCTTCTGGTGACCCGTTTCCCGCTATTATAGCAATTACCTATAGTTTGCTCTTTTCTACACTCTCTGGCTATCTGCCCGGTTTCGCGACAATTATAACATCTAGGTAGAGTGATAACCTCTTTTACTCTATTTTTTTCTTTGTCAGCATAAGGTTTGCTGATTCCAAATCTACTGTTACAAATGCATACTTTACTCCGTTTCTTAGCCATTCTTGCAAAACATCCATCTCCCTATTAATTTATTTTTTATTACTTCCCTAATCTCATCTTCTTCTACCGTTTCATCTATGTCTAAGAGCATTACTCTTTGTGTTTCTGGTTTGAAGTTAATTTTAGCTTTATTAGTCAATTTATTTTTTAACATTTCTCGAAATTCTTGTGTCGTGTTTAATCGTTCTATTATTATCCCTTCTGTACTTCTTTCTTCATGTTCTTTATAATATCAGCATATGATATTCCTGCCAGTGTTTCTACAATTATAGTGTCTTTCGTTTTTCTTCTTCCCCTCTTGGCAATCTCTATTTCGTCTCCTTCCAGTCTTTCTTCCCTGCTGTTTTCCCCATCTGTTTTAATCTCATCGGAATGGACATCTTATTTTGTCTACAGACGTATTCCGTTATCTTTCTAATTCCGGGTTCATCTACTAGATTTATCACTTCACAGTATAGGTTTTCTCTTTTCCTTTGTTTTGCTATTTCCAATATTTTTATCAGATTAGTTTTTAATTTAATTTTCTCTTTAAAGGTTTCTACACTGTTATCTGTTGTAATTAGGAAGGTATTTCTTTCCATACTATCATTTGGAATAATTTCCTGCTCACATATATAACTATTTTTTGTTATACTACATATCATTTTTCCTGGTTCTATAGTCTCTTCGACCATCATTTTCTTTAAGCATGGATTCGTGGTTAAAACTTTCACAAGATTTTTATCATTTCTGTTCATTAAGTTTGTTGTATTAATTTGATCTTCTTCCTTACGTGCACTTTCTGCATTATACAAACTACAATTTTTATATACACCTTAAGGCCAATTTTGTCCAATCACGTCTAAAAATGTCTCCTCATCTAAATCTTCTCCTAGCAGGGCTTCTATTCTTGCCCTAGTTCTTTCATTTGTGACTTCTTTATTGGTTACAGTTTGTGTGCTTACACTTTCCATGTCACTTAGTGATACTCGCACTCCAACCTCTGTTACTACTTTATATTCATCTAATAGTTCTGTGACCATGGTATTAGCTATTGGCAGCCTTTTTGCATATTCCACAAGGTTACTGGTTGCCATCTTTATTTCCTTTTTCGTGTTAGGAATTTCCATAACCATTTTACGTAATGTTTCTATCTCTTTTATAATTTTGCCCGTCAAGTCTTTCAACATGTTTTGTTCTATTTCCATTTAGTTTATAGTCTGTTTAGTTTCTTCAGTACTTTTTATACTTATTCCAGGTGTCTCTACTCTTTTCTTTTTAGTATCCCTAGTCATTTCTTTTCTTTTTTTTGCTCAAGGTCGCTTAGCACACTTGAGCAACTAGGCATAACAGAGATCGTCTGAGAGTTAAGGCTACCTGTTGAGCCTCGTCTCACTTGGATTGATGAGCGCACAATCAAAGGTCGTCTCTTAAAGACGTTCATCTCTTCCTCTTTTTTCCTTTCTCTCCCTCAGGAGCATTTCCTGTTTATTTCCAGTAATATTTTCCGGCATCGCGGCCTGGTCACCTACCATTGATGCTGAGCAGTCACTTGTTGACGGTCGGGTTGAGCCCGCTCGATCACCCAAAGCACCGACCGGAACTGGAGATTCGACCTTCTGCTCCGTAGAAATCCTCTCTTTAAAAAACCTGTCCATAATATTGACAAATAATAGCCATACTCCATAGCCAGGTCGTTATCTCAGACTGCCTAACCAGAGCCTCATCTGCCCGTTTTCGGGATTCCTATTGGACCTTCACGGCTATCGTATCGGTCTCAGGGAAAAATCCCTGTCGTACGTCGCCCCAATAGGCTCTTCCTTACTTCCCGTTGCCCACCCCTCTGGACGAGGACCACTGAGTTTGGATTTTGAGGTATCGTAGGTTTACGGCACGTAAAAGAGTTTCAAACTGATAAACGAGGCCTCTAAGGAAAATGTCCGATCTTTCACGCCCAATATAGAATGGGACGCTAAGAATCATAATAGTTAAAGAGCGTCTATAAATAAAAGCTCAATTTTTCTCGCTCGAATGTCAGGTTTTCAACTTTAAAAAATTACACGAGTGAATACCATTTACTGCTTACGATTCTCTGCGTTCTGTGATTTCTTTGTCACCTAGCACTAACTTCTTTTATATGGCTTGTTTCTTATTCGCTTGAAATGTTTTCCCTTTGGCATACCTTCAACATAACTAATTTAACTGTATAACTAATACTACAAACTCTAAATTTACAATCTACTTGATTATACACTAAATTAAACTAACTAATAAATGCCCTATTCAAAACTCGCAAAGTTTTATCACCTGCTCAGCAGCTGTTATGAATAAAATAACAACAGAATATGGAAATGGTGACTGTCTGTGTTCCTACCTGCATGCTCGATTAAAAATTCCTTTGGGCATCCAAGTGGCTGTGAAATAGCTGAATCATGTTGTCAGATGTGCTTCGGAAATAAGAAAGTGCTTATGTTTGAGCATATACGTGTCATCTATTTATATATGGTCATAAGCATTTCCTTATCATAAAGAAAAACCTATTGCTTAAGCGTCCCCTTTCCATATGAGTGACGACTATGAATTCGACCCCTAGAATGCAATGTTCGGATTTTCTATAATAGTCTGCTACCCTACTTGTTGTCTGGTTCAGTGGAAACCTCCAGAAAATCTACCTGGATTGTGCATCATGTTTTTCTGTGATTTTCTAAAGCAACCGGGAATGCTGTTCTCACATACGCTCGGCCATAATGGCTGTCACTGGTACCTGGAACATTCAGGCCAGAATGTTCAGAAGCAAGTCTACTGAGTTTCAGTAGGACGATCTGCGAGTCAACGCTGACGGCGAAACCTAGAGATATGATCAAAACGCCTGAAGGCGCTCAACTTCATCAAGACAAGGACCACTTAAAAACGACTATAGCCACAGGGTGATGCACACGTTTGAGACCTCACTTAATGATTCTTAACCTTGGTTATGCAGCACTTCAGAGCGGAGAGCTCTGCCGGTTTTACCACTACAGCCGCTTGCCTTTCTTAAAGAAAACGGTCCATCTTTAAACCAGCAATCCGGTCGCTACATCTTGGAAGCGAACTCCCGGGCAGCTTCCGGTGACCGGTCAACAGCAACAGCGCAGGGCCATTTCATCCACGGCCGTTATATCAGGCAGCGGCCGGGCAAGCAAGTTCATAGCCACCTTTCCTATCGATTATCCGGCGCAACTTTTAGTGTCCAACCTCTGCTTCGCAGCGCTTGTTGGGCACCCAGCTTCCTGCAGGTGAGGGCACACGAAGTTTGTTTTGTACGCTGCACCTCCAGGTGCAGGGCTTTAAAATGTCAACATTAAACCTCTCCCAGGCAAAGCCCCCAGCGGGCCTGGCCGTCAGGCGACAATCGCCGTTGCCAGCACCAGCACTGTACAGCCACCCAGCCTTTAAGCGTCCCTGCCGCATTAGAGGCAAAAAACGTGCATTTTGCCAAGAACACGAAAGCCAGAAAGGCAAAATGCGATTTTTGGAAGAGTCCGAGCATTCTACCATGAGAGGCTCCCCCAGATACCGTTTCTCGTGCAGGCCAAATTGCAGAGCCTCGCCCCACTGATGACGTGCCGATTTAGGCAGGGATGCTTCTATCTACTCCTCCAAGGTGTAAGATGAGAACAGCTCCTCCGGCCTCTCCACGGCCGGAGAAGATGGACTTCGTGAAATGGTTTCGTGAAAAAGGAAGCATGCTTCCCGGCTGGCTGTAGAGGGCGTGCCTTATGGCCAATCAGAGGCATCCAACCTGTCCGCCGCTTCTGACTCATCGTGGATGACTTTGCGGGGTCGGTCAGCTTCCTCAAGGAAGTCATTTTGACCGTGTCGGGACCTGTACGGTGCGGCGGAATAAAAGCCGCTTTGTTTTCCAGTCTAGTCAGGTCGGGGACCATTCGCTCCTGCTTAACCATCTAGGGATGAAAGGCATTCCCCAATTTACCTTCGGCCTGTAAGGCACATGACATCAGAAGGGTCATCCGTGGCTTACCAGAGGACACCTCGGTGACAGACATTGGGGCGACCTCTCCCGCCAGGGCATAACACCACGCTTGGTGAAACAGCTCACTAGGCCTGCTCAAAATGGCCGAAGTCACACCCTCTCCCCCTCTACTTAGTTTTAGTGCAGCGGGCCAACGATCTGGAGGTGAAGATAGATGGTGTCACCACTATCTGTTGCCTCTGGGTACACCTACAACCTTCCAAGGGTTCTGGCGGCCCCCGCACTGCTATAGATGTCTGAGGTTTAACCACTCCAGCCACTTTTGCTTTTGCAACCTACGCTGCCTCCGGCGCGGAGGCTCCCACCCTAAAGAGGTCTATCCACGGACTGTCGCTTAGGCTCCTACCTGTACTAACTGCATGGGAGAACATTTGGCATTCTACGGCGAATGCCCAACAAGGAAGGCTGTGATCGCCTCCCGAAAGCCCCAATCACCACCGGATACCCAGGGAAGCGGAGGCAGAACTACACTATCCTAGACAACCACCGGCTCCTTCAACATCGAAACCACGCAACAGGAAGCAGCCTGCACGCGCCAAGTACCCTCCTACGCCGAATGGTACAAGGTAGTATGGATGGACCTAGGATGTCACGCGTCTCCACTCATGCAAAACCCCAGCACACAGCAACACAAACTTTAGTTTCAAATCAACCACCCCGTCCTAAAAGGACTAAGAGACGTCGTCACGTCGGCGAACTGGACTCGGACTCTGAGGCCCCGTAGCTGCGTGGTACTTTCATGCTCCCAAGACGACCAAGGGCTGCTAAGGCGAGCGGCGGACTGGCGTCCTTACCCTCTCCCCCACCCTTCTTCCAAGACAACCTCCAACACCTCCTTCCCACAGTTCCCAGATATGTTGGTGTGGCTGCAGCAATGTTGCAGCTTCACGACCAGTGTATATGTGAAGTGCTGGTCAGGTTGCTGTCAACAACCGACCCGGCCGCCAAAATTGTTATCGCCATGGATGGGCTCTCTCTCCTGACCACTGTCATCCAGACCGCCCAGAATGGTGAATCGAACTAGGTCTAGCACGTCATTTCGGTTCGAGATCTGGAACGAGTATGGTCTGACTGATCAAGGGAATGGACTTCAGTATTTTGCCGGCTCACATGCCGTAGACCTCATTTTAGTCGGGGAAACACATCTCCGCCCAAACACACCTTTCGCCTATAACCACCTCAGAATTGACCGAGGCGGCACCGTGGTTCTCACGCGGAACAGTGTAGTCCATAGCCCAATCTCGCTTCCGTCGCTTCAAGACCTAGAAGCCACGTCGCTGCGTTGATTTTGGCGGAATGGAAGTTTGATAGTCTCTGTCTACCACCCATCCTGAAGGCTGTTCGTACTTAACGATTACCTCTCCATCCTCTTCCTGCATCCTAACGTTATCATGGCTGTGGACTTCGATACCAAAAATGCGCATTGGCATAGCTGCCCTCGGGCAATCAAATCATACGATGATAGATGCAAACACTTCCGCTTGCACTATCACTCACATCACTCAACGCATTGCACTCTGATCATAATCTCATGCTAGCCGAGGTTAACATAAAGGTTGCCAGCCACGACATCCCGGTTCAAAACCGGGAAGCCGATTGGGACTGCGTCAAGGCTTGCCTCAACGACTCAATCCCACCAACCCTAGAATCACAGATATCCTAACCCTGGAGACGACGGTTTCCTCCTTCACATCCATCGTGATGAAAACAGTTCACAACCTAACTGTCCAACCCCAACTCCCTTAAACTCAGGCACACCTTCCGTCGAACTCCTCCTGCTTATCCGTCGACCCTGGGTAGCACGCAGACTCTATCAGCGTCACCGCACGCCACCTAACCAAGAGCTTCATAAGCGTTTAATCGAGAGGTCCGTCGCCGACTGCACGAGGACAGGGTGCGCGCGTGGGAGGATATGATGACACGCATAACCTCGAGGTTCCTGACGTGAGACCTAGTGAAATCCAGGGTGCACTACGGTGTCTCAGTCTCAAAAGGCCGGCCGGACCAGACGGGCTCACATCCGCCATGCCACACTGCCTTCCCATCTGGGCCGCGCTCTTTCTGACCAAGATCTTCAACATGTGTCTAACCATGTGCCACTTTCCATGCGAGTGGAGGGAACATGGGTAGTTTGCATTTTGAAGCCGCAAAAGATCCGGTTCATCCTGCTAATTACCGAACCATTAATCTCCTGTCAGTCCTCTCGAAGTGTCCCCCACCTTGGGAGACATTCCAGACATCTTAGCACAACTTAGCCATCTTCCTGGTCAATCGACCCCCTAACATTTGCTGCGCGTAGTGGAAGCTGGTGTCCTGGGATATCAGGACAGGACTTACACCACGGCGGTCTCTATTGACGTCGAGAGGACATTCTCGATGACCTGGCATACGTGTCTCCTCCTGAAACTCGTCCACCTAGAGCTCCCTACGCATATTATACACTTACTACGCACATACCTCAACACCGCACTTTTGTAGTGTCAGTTGCGGTTCACAAATCAACACTATGGCCAATAAGAGGCGGAGTCCCCGAAGGTTCTGTGTTATCCCCGACGCTGTTTAGCATGTATGTGGCCGATCTCCATACAGAGCAGCACGTCAACATAGCACAATATGCTGACAACGTGCTCTTGTATTGCACAGATAAAAAACCTTGCAGGACCTTAAACCCCTTTCAGACACACCCCCGCCACCACAATAGTAGTGCAGACGTTGATAATTATCCATAAATGCGGCAAAACGCTACACCATTCTTCTTATCAAACGCTGCTTTCCCGCAAACTTCCCCAATTCACCTATCTCACGAGGATAGAGTGGACGAATGCTATTACCTACTTGGAAGTTAAACTAGATAAAAGTCTAAGCGGGGAGCACATCCGAGACCTGGCGCATCGGGCCTCTGGAGCTACGGCTTCATTGTACCCCATACTGAGGTCGGGGATGCCTGTTCCGCTTAAGTTACGCCATTTCCGAGCCCTCATAATCCCTGACCTACTTTACGCCTGCGAGATCTGGGGCATAGACGCAGACTCCGGTCTGCTGCTTCTGCAACGGGTGCACAATAGGGGCCTCCGTGCTATCTATTCTGTATACCGCTCCTTTCCCGTGAGACTGCTTCAGGAAGCCTCCTCATCTCTTCTTTACATGGAGGATGAATTTAGGCGCCGGGCCGCAGAATTTTACGACTAGTTGCCACACCATCGTAGCGCCCTCGTTGCGTCTCTAGGGGGATTATAACACCAGATCACGCCCTTGAGCGTTAACGGCTTCCCTGCATCCGGTAACAACTGAGCACCTCCAACAGCAGTTAAGGCTAAACTCCTACATAATCCCTTCAGGAGTTGCTTGGATGATCAAAATTACAACCCCTAACTACAATTTTGGATAAGCAAATAACACCAGCGGTGCACAAGGGCCGTTGTACCATGACCGGTAACCATTGAGGAGCAAATTTTTCTACTTTCTTTCACTCCTCTACATAAACTTCACCAGACACCCTACAAACCCCACATCCTGTCACTACGTGGTTTAGCCCTACTCAGGACGGGTACACGTTTAACACACCGTCGGGATGTCCTCAGCCTGCCAACATGTCGAGTTTACTGTGCAGGGGACAATCACCTTGTAGTATGACAATTTCTGCTGTATAAGCTTTGCAACACGTCATCATTTCTGTTCGCTTAACCGACTTCCACGCACCACGCAAACGCTTGGCCTAACTTTAGATGGTAAAGTTTAAAATGTAAAATTTTACTTTTAAAGTTTGACCATCTGGTTTTATTTTCAAGAGAATTGCCCTTTTGAGAAAATCGAAAATTTCGAAAACTCCTCCATGTAAAGGGTACTTTGGGGTGTCCTATTTTAAAATTCGAATTTGAGATTTTACCGGCAACACACATCTGTAGGCCCCCGAATCAACCCATAGAAAATAAATACATATATAAAGAATGTTTAGAACAATATCTGTGTGTGTGCGTGTTTGTATTCAAAATTAATCAAAATTAAAATTCGAAGGAATAGCGAACGTCATATGAGAGGATTAAACCCAAAGTGGTATAAGTGATGTTTGGTACATTCTGAGAAACAGAAGGTTTTGATATATGCATTATAATAAATGACACAACAAATCATTAGTATTTTTGTATTTTACATACCAGGAAGGTGTCATAATTGTAATTATCATAGTAATACCGAGCGGGATGGCTCAGGCAGTTACGTCTGTGGCCCGCATTTGGGAGGTCACGAGATCGATCCCCGACGACCGCCCACACTGGCTCATGGGTTTTTCGTGATTTCCCACGTCGCCAGGCGAATGCTGGGTTGGTTCATCTTCTACGAGGACTCTCATTTCCTGTACCCTTCATCTTCCTTGGCATCTGTTTCAGGATTGTAGGACCAGGCGACGGTGTTCGGAGGGTTGCGGCTCGGCGCTGGCTTTCGCTCTGTAAAGGTTTCTTCCCCGGCGTCGTTGCGGCACCGCTCAGTTAGGTCCCTCCTCAGTGTGCGGCTCAGCTCCGAGGGACCCTTGAGGTTGGTTGCCTTTGGACAGGGACCGTGCGGCGTCAGATGGGTTCTATCTGGAAACGTTAGGAACCCCGTCTATGCCTGCGCCCGTTGGCATCCGGATCTGGTTGCCCTTTGGATCTCTCCCCATCCCTGCCTCCAGGGCTCACGTTGGAAGCATAAGAGGCCGACTGGCTGCGTGCGGTGCTATGTCCCGGTTCCGCGGACCCCTTCGTGATACGCACCTTTATCTTTATCACTGAAAATAGTTTATTGTAATTTTTTTGTTTTATTTTAAAGAGTTAAAATGGCGTCCACCACTTTGCCTTGGAAAAGAAACTTGAATTTCTTTTAAACTGAAATACAAAACAAAACGTATTTTTGGACACAGACAATAATACATATATTTTACTCAAATAGCTAATTGTAGCGATTAGCAATTGGTTGAATAATAATGTTTGCATCATTTCTGGAAGAGCACAAGATTTGCTGATTCAGTGATTTATTTCAGACGTTATGAAGATTTAATACTGTCCATCGTTGGACAATAAGAGAAGCTTATTTCACCAGTATTTAAATTCAAGTATCACGTTCTTGGGACGCCAGAAGAATCGCATTTGTCGTTCGCCAGGTTAGTTTAATCTTTCGTGCACTGTAAACATACATTAACTGCCTAATTCCATGCGTTACTGCTGTTTGTGTCCTAAATACCTCATTAAACTAATGTGACTGCTATGATAATGTAATTGTGTAGGATCAAAATGGCTATTAACGAAATAACGTTACTAACTTGATTTATTGTTAACAAAAGAAGCTTGAGCAACAACAGTGTTTGAGATGTATACAAATGTATCAGGCAACACTACTTAACTCTACACTAAGGTGGCCATATTTTTTAAACAAGAAAATGGGACATGCGTAAAGTTTTCCTCATAAATACGAAGGTTTCGAAAGTAACAATAAGTAAATAATGTGTAACTTACATATATAGTAGCTCTGAATTCACTCCAGCCAAACATTCCTGTAGAATTATTAGTGCAGTAGTCATTCCTCGTACATTGGATAAGTTCAAAAGTACAGTCCATTGATCTGAAAGCTTGGTTGTGGTGGACAGTACAGTAAGCGAACACTCCTTCAACAGCTGCTAATTTCATATCTTTGTCACCTAAACTGTCACTTTTAAAACAATTAGTCAATACGGCGCTAGAAGAAGCACTTACACGCAACTTTTTTTTTTATGTTTTTCACTGTTTTGTGTTGTGATATATCGGATCCCTACCCCCATGGCTTATACTGAAAGTAAAGGCAATAAGTGTTATAATAATAATAATAATAATAATAATAATAATAATATTTCCTTTATTTAAGAAACTGAAGCGCATTTCATGTTTATTTTTTTCTAAGTCTATCTTCCTTTGGCCTTATAGGTCATATCAAAAGAAGTGTCGGTCTGGGTGGCTCAGTTGGTTAGCCACTGGCCTTCTGTTCCCAAGGTCGCGGGTTGAAATCCGGCCTAGACCGTTGGTATTTAAGTGCGCTTAAAAGCACAGCCCCATCAGTAGATTTACTAACATGTAAAACGAACTCCTGCGGGACGAAATTCCGGCATATCGGCGAAGCTGATATTGACAGCGTCGTTAACAAACAAAGCATTCGTTATTTGTTTATTTATTTAATATTAAAATATGGATGAGTAAAAGGAAATGAGGCCGAGCGGGATGGCTCAGGCGGATACGACTGTGGCCCGCATTCTGGATATCCCGGGATCGATCCCCGGCGACCACCCTCTCTGGCCCATGGATTTTTCATAGTTTCTCCCGATCGTCAGGCGAATACTGGGTTGGTTCATTTCTTCTCATTTTCTGTACCCATCATGTTCCTTGTCATCTGTTTTAAGGTTGTCGCACCAGACGACGGTGTTCGGCGCGTCGTGACTGGGCAGAAGCTTGCGCTCCGTAATAGTGTTTTCCCTGGCATCGCAGCGGTACTGCTCAGTTAGGTCTCTCCTCGGCGTTTTGTATAGCCAAATGTAAGATCTCCTGTGTTCATTCGACTATTGTTTATGTGGTATTACGATATCTTCTACTGGTGAGCCAAACTTTTAGTTCAATTTTTACGTTTTAAATGTTAATCATTTAGATATCCGGAGTAGATTTAAGGGCCCAAACACCGATAATTTACTTTCCAATACGTCAACGTAGCCGTAGTGCCGGAGATTTAGATCAGACACAAAGCCACCCATATAACCACTGTCTCCTCTATCCCCAGATAAAGCCAACTCAGATTCGTCTCTAGAAAATCTTGCAATGGCAGCTGATATATTGGCGAGGTCTTCAGCCTTGGAGTACGCCCATAGGAAACCGATTGTTTCCCATCCTCTTCCATTTGCGCGACCTTTTATAGATCCCGGGATTTTTTAAGGTAAACCAGGTCAAGACGTTTATCTTTACAATTTCGAGACTATCGCCACAGCTAATGCATGGGATGAAGAATGCAAAAAGCAATATCTCCCCTGTTACCTGCAGGAGCCCGCAGGTAATTAGTACAAGACGTTTGCTCCCAGGCATGTTCAACATAGCTGGGTAGATCTAAAGACGTCCCTACAAGCGGCTTTTGTCCCAGCAGCACAGGAAGATGTGCTTGAGTGTCGCTTGCGTCAGTGGGTTCAGGACCTTACTGAGCCCACTGAATGCTATATTTATGATATTCTAGTCCTTTGCGTCCAAGTCAATCCCGCTATGACTGAAAGGGAACGAATTAAAGGATTAAAGCCCTCGCTGCTAAAACAAGTTCTTCCAGCAGACCCTCAAACAGTAAGGGATTTGACCCAGTTTGTGCGGCGCATAGAGGCTGCACGGTACTTTGCAAGACAGCGCGTAGATCTCCTACCGCATTATCCACCAAACCCAGTCGCTCTGGTTACTGATACGAGCGCCTTAGATCCGCTGGCCAGCTTGCCACAAGAGGTTCGTACCCTCCAGAAACAAATGCAGAAAATGCAGATAGGACGTGCTTCGCTACAAGGACAGGTTCGCAACCCGTCAGAACCAATTTTTTTCAGAGGACGTGGCCGAACCCAGGGTAACTTTAACCCCCGTAATCATTGTAATCAATGCTCGTCTTTTAATCAGATTGGCAATGTTCAAATTTCTGGCAGGGGCAGGTGGCGTGGACCTAACTCAGGCGGCCGCACATTCGATGGCCGCCCGACATGCTTTACATGTAGGAAGCCAGGGCATATGACATTAAATTGCTCGCAAAGGCAGGACCACCCAAACGTGGCAGCAGAGTCACGGAATACCCCTCGTAATCAATCCGCTATAAACTGTAGTATTTCACTTATCCACCCCGCAAACGTATTGACAGTAAGGGGATCTCTACCTGCTAATTCAGATATTACTGTCCTGTTCGATACCGGTAGGGCGGTAAGTATTGTCCAACATCACCTAGTGACTACACCAACATTCCCTGTACCATGCAGTTTGATACTACGAACGGCTGATAATAAATTACTTGATATTTGTTCTTTTACATTACAGTTCCAAATTGACGGAGTCTTCTTTTCGGAAAATGTCCTCGTGGTGAGAGAGTTTGGGCATGATTTTCTATTAGGTATGGATTTTTTAAATAAACAAAGCCCTACTGGATTTGACATCTTCTATTGTTACCTTGCAACTGCCTGATGGTCGTAAAGTCACTTTGAATTGCGGTGAGAAAGTACATTGCCAATTGGCAAAAATTGCTATTGAGCCAGAGGAGGAGTTAGAAACACACTATAAGGCCCGTTCTGATCAAGATATAGAATACCTCCTTTTACATCCCAAAATGTTAAAGTGCAGCTGCCATCTGATATAATCGCTAGGATTATGTTAAAACCCAGTACGTGCATTATGCAAAAGAAAAATAATCATATCTCTCAGTTTTTTGTGATCCACAAAAGGAATGTGTAATTCCCATCAGCAACAACACAGCTTAACAAAGTTTCAGTCAAGACAGAAAAGTATGAAATACAATTCTGTAAAAAATTAGAAAATTATGACAGGCTCAAGAAGCGATATAAATTAATATATAATAATAAGTTCAATAATCATAATCTCCTCGCATACGTATCGTAACGTTATACCACCTAGAAGACATATCCTTTCGAAATAAGTAAAGGGCTTCGCATTTGTACTATGGTATATAGCGCAAGGTGCGGCGGTGTGATTGTGACACATACGGGGCATTCCATGTGAAATTGAACTGCATAAAGCCTCGCCTTTTTTTGTTTACGTTGTAATATTTTCTATTAATAACGGTGCTAAGGAAAGAATATTTATCAAGTATTAGCATATAAAACCCAACGGTTGTAACGTTATTGAATGATAAATGTATGGTATTAATTTATTTTGTCGCATTTTAAGTACGCATAGCTCCGGAACCCTTTATTTCAGAATATTATACCAATCTCATTTTGTAGATAAAAGCGGCATATAATAATTACGGCATATAATAATTATTTTATAATATTCAATAAATCCATATACAGTTTTTACTTATTTTAAGCGTTTTCGGATTTTTATAAAACTAAAATATTAGATTGAGAATTATCCATATTATCATTAAGAGAAGTAGGCAATGTTGATAAAGTTATGTTTGGGTGTTCGTAGTTGTAACACAAGAAATGAATAAATGCAGCGATTTACGTAGTTGATGCACGGTGATCACCAAGAGCTCTATGAACCTGTAAGCGTTCTTATCGTTTAACCATGCACAGTAGCTTCCTTGACCTTCATTTCAAAACAAACGTGTGTCAGCGACTTTGAGCGCGTAAAGTAATTTACTACATTAATTATTTTAGACGAAACCTTATCAGCAACCGTTATAGTAAAATATATGTTTGATTGCGTTTAAATTACGGAATCTTACCATATATAATAAAATCATTTTTCTTAATGCCTAACCGCCTACAATTGAAAAAGTAGAAATTTCTTCACTTAAATAAAAATAAGAAGACACGTGTTTATTTTATCAGTATCAAATTAAATTTTAGGGAATCAAAATAAAGCTCGATTTAAAGGTTTCAGAGTTATAAAGCTTGAAGATGGAAATTTTAGGAGGATACAATAAATTTCAACAATTTGATTTGCAAAACTATGATGTTCTAAATTTTAAGAGTTTGCATAAAGCATTGTATCGGGTTAGTCTACAAACACAAAAGATTCGTTTAAAATGCGTTTAAAATTTCGTTTAAAAGGCCAGTTTTCCTCTAATCACGACGATTTGAAATGGAATGTCCCATTTGCGGGATGGTGTAGGTATGTGCTAGTCTTAAGCATTACGATATCGGTTGTCCGGTATGCTGACCCGCATTCAGAGACTTTCATCTTCTTTTCTAGATGTTCTTGACGACGTAACAATGCCTACTCTTCTCTCGAGTGAGGTGAGAGGAAATGAATAAGCCACATGTTTGGTAACTAAATTGGGAGTTATTGCAGTAGCAATAACGATTAAATCAATGAAAGTGGCTAGCCATGTATAATTTCACTTTTTTGTAAGAAATGGTGTGTAAGGATTAATGCAAGTAAGACAAAAATTATGGAATTCAAAGTAGGTAAAAAGTTCAGGAAAGATAAGAAACGCTACTGGCAAGGAAGAGATGTTGAGGTAGTCAATAAATTTGATTGTCTAGGAGCAAGATTAAGTAGCATGTAAGGTTGGAGTCAGCAAAACAGAATGGCACCAGCCAAAGGAAAACTTGCATTAAAAGCTATTAAAGAATGTGTGGATAAATTACCAGAGATGGAAATAAAACAGATAGAGAGAGTTTATATGGAATAGCCGAGACAAAAATGCTCTATGGAGTACACATTTGAGGTATAGAGGAAGGCTGGACAAATATCGATATATCCATAGAAAATTTTGCAAACGAATCTTGGGCTTCCCAGAGCTTCACCCAATGACGTGTCACAAGTAGAACTAGGAAGAAGTGGAACTAGAGGAAAACTTGTGGGAAGAGTGTTGAAGAAATCTAGATGAGCATAATGTTTCACATCAGTGTCTGATAGTACAGGAAGAGCTTAATGCAAAGATACTTGGCTCAGTAGGATAAACGCAATTATGGTGAAAATTGATTTTGGGGATTTGTGGAGAGCTAAGGAATCGTTACAAAATGGCTTCTGGAAAGAAATCAGGTTAAGACTGGAAAATATTGAAAGACGAGAAATATTTCCAAATTTCAATTTCAAAAGTTCATTGAGAACATAAGAGAAATAAACGTGGCTTGGAGTCGGGAAAATTATGTTAATGAATGTGACAAAGCAGCAAGAGAAGGCTTTGCGTGTCTAGAACAGGGGTAGTAAAATTGAGCAGGGAGTGATTTAGATAAATTTCCCTTGTATAACTAAGACGCTGAGAGAGAGAATCGATAAAAAGGAGAGGTAAAATTTACCAAAATAAATTAAAGGGAAACGTTTATGAATGTAAAATCTGCAAAACGTATAACGGGAATGGGAAATGTTTGGTGCAAAGTAAGAGCCAAATAGCTTAGGAGAATTAGCAAGGAAGTTGAGGAGGAAAGTTAAAATAATATTATGTATTGGATAAGCAATAGATAGGACCCAATATCTCGGTATCCACAAGGTTTGAGTCTATGGGTCCCGGAGTTCACAGCAATTCAATGGAATGATAATAAAAGTAAGGAATGTATACTAATTTATAAACCTTTTGCCTAGGTTTAGGCTTACATCACTATTTCGTTTGTATCCTGAATTCTCTTCGTAGTAGTAAAGTGAAATAAATTGCTGTTCCTTCCCAATAACCCTACAATTTAAATATTCAACGACCACATATTTCGTCACACGCAACTTCCAAGCACAGACATTCGGAAGTTGGTTCTGGATGATTGAAAATAGATTGACACATTCTTGGAAATTCTCTCCCTTTTATACATATGTAACCAAAAAGACGCCTACTTTTGTGCCGACACCTTTTACACATATTCTGTTGTCTATTCACCTAAGCGGCCTACAAGGAGAATACCACTTATTTTCTCACGCTTCGTCAGCTTCACACATCTGCTATTATCGTTGTTAAAGAGCGTCCATAATTAAAACTCAATTTGTTTTTCTGTCTGTGTCTGAAATTACCCCTCTCGCACATCATGCCAATTTTGCCGGTCTTCTGTGCTTCTCGGTCAGTTTTTGCTAATTCCATTATGGAGATTTCCTAAGCTACCAAATAAAATCTTATTCGCTTCGTTCGGCTTGCACCGCGCTTCTCTGTTCAAACTGCTTTCTTATAGTGTTCCTTTTTAACACACACACACACACACACACACACACACACAGACAGACATACATACACACATACATACAAACACACATCACACATACATACATATATACATACATACACAGACAGACAGACATACATACATACACACATTCATACGCACATACATACACACATGCATACGCACATACATATATACACATACATAAACACATACATACACGCATACATACACACATACATACATACATACACACATGCATACATACACACATACATACAAACACACATACATACACACATACATGTACACGCAAACACACATACATACACACATCCTTACAAACACAAATACATACACACATACATACACACCTACATACACACGCATACACACATACATACACACATACATGCATACATACCTACATACACACATACATGTACACGCAAACACACATACATACACACATACATGTACACGCAAACACACATACATACACACATACATGTACACGCAAACACACATACATACACACATACATGTACACGCAAACACACATACATACACACATACATGTACACGCAAACACACATACATACACACATCCTTACAAACACAAATACATACACACCTACATACACACGCATACACACATACATACACACATACATGCATACATACCTACATACACACATACGTACATACATGCATACACACATACATACACGCATACACACATACATACATACAATCATATACACATACATGCACACATACATGCATATATATACATACACACATACCTACATATATACATACATACACACATACATAGATACACACATACATACATACACACATACATACACACATGCATAACACACATACATACAGACATACACGCATACATGCATGTATACATACATATATACACACATACATAACACACATACAGACATACACGCATACATACATACATACATATACACATGCATACACACATACATAGATACACACATACATACAGACATACACGCATACATGCATGTATACATACATATATACACACATACATACACACATACATACACACATGCATAACACACATACATACAGACATACACGCATACATGCATGTATACATACATATATACACACATACATAACACACATACATACAGACATACACGCATACATGCATACATACATACATATACACATGCATACACACATACATACATGCATACACACATACATACATACATACAATCATATACACATACATGCACACATACATACATACATACATACACACATATACACATACATACATGCACACATACATACACACATATACACATACATACGTACACACATGCATACATACATATCTACACACATACATGCATACACACATACATATATACATACATATACACATACACACATACATAGATACATACATACATACAGACATACACGCATACATGCATATATACATACATATATACACACATACATACACATATACATAGACACACACATACATACAGACATACACTCATACATGCATACATACATACACACATGCATACACACATACATAGATACACACATACATGCATACATACATACACAGATACATACCCGCATACATACATGCATGCATACACACATGCATACATTCATACATACATACATACATAGATCGCAGACCATTTAAGTTGAGATTACAATTTCTCCATAAGTAAGCATGTAGAAAGCATTTCTTGTAGAAAGACATGTCTTTAATAAAAGTTTATTGTTGTTATGGGGGAAAGTAAATGCCATTAGTCGTGTTTTGTTTGCGGGACGTTATGATGGTCATTTAAGGGTAAATGTAATTTTTAAATGGGAACTTACAATTTAAATATACCCTAAAATGACCATCACAACCTCCTCCAAATAAAACACGACTAATGGCATTTACTTTCCCCCATAATATCAAGTAACTTTTATTCAAGACATTTCTTTCTACAACTTTTAGTTTTGGAGATATTGTGCAGTCTCAACTTAAATGATTCTGCCTATATATATATATATATATATATATATATATATATATATATATGTTCCCTATACAAAGAATCTCCAACACCCCGATTCACTTTTTCGGTATTAAACGTCGTCGTTTCTGACGCTCCCTATAAGGCATATGACCCATAAGAGATGACTAGACCCATTTCTGAGATGAGGGCGGAATTCGTTGCCCCGATGGTAGTGATGATAATGGCGGTGGAATGAGAGTACCCACAACTGGATTTTAAACCAGGTTGGACCTTGGAAATATTTCACATGAGCAAGTAACAGGTGAAGGCGTGGATAGGCGTCATAAAACCTTGATCAGGATTTACATAATATGGATTTACCGTGTAGGTGAGCGGTCATTGGTCTAAGAATGTAAGTACTTTTTAAATTGCACTTTCTTTTCGTAGCTTCCAGCTAACGTGCGGCCATTGGGCATGTTCAACCTTTAAAACTAAGCTCCGTAGTGTTAAACCTAGATGACACATTTTTAATCCTTGCACTTTCACAGGTCATCGTGTTCTGAAAGAGAAATTAAGGAAGCGCCCGAAGGCACGATGAGTCCGGAGCGCCTTTTGTTAATTATTGTAGAAGAATGGAAGTTATCCCAGTGCGCTCTGCTGTGAACGGCCCGAAGTCTACAACGCTCGAATGCACCTCCGTTAAGAAATGAGTTTAATTTCTTAACATGCATCATATTTTTATCGAAATCATCTGTATGTTAAAGATCAGTTAAAAGGAAAATCCTGTGTGTAAGGATCACCTATATCTCACTACTTAACATCAATTCACATATATTCTATGTACACTCGCTTCCATTTATGCCGTTGCCGCAGCATCAGGCGGCATTCTACTGGCCTTTACAAGTGGAGTATGTATAGCAAGGAAAAAGTGTTTGTATCTATTTACTTTACCACACATTCAGTGGTGTCCTGTTTTATGTGCACAGATTATTGGTATATGAATATATAACTTTGAGCAATAGCTTTACTCTTCATCACTTATAATAACCATATTTAAATATGTAACTAAATGAAATCTTATTTTGCACAATATCTCCACGAAAACAATATTTTTAAACGCAACATAATGTAAAACTGAAATACTTTATACTTTTTACTCTCAAAGAGAACACATTTATTAGACATTATTGGAATCATCTGTACAATCTAGTTATATAACTAGGGATGAAACATCGATATTATCGCTACTCGAAGGTATCGAAGTATGTGTAATACTTTGAGATAAATCTTCGATACTTTTAAATTGTTAAGTTTTGCATTATTGTAAGCTGTTGCCCTTAATTTTATGCTAGATAAGGAATGAAAGGAGTCGAAATTTCACGTTATTGCCTCGCACGTATCCCAAGGGAGTTGTTGGATTATAGTTCTTGATAGGCCTTGACTGCATTTCCTGTGGGTGAATCAATGCAACATTCCATAGACTCTTGTGTCTAAATAAAAACATGCAAAACAATGGGGGAAGGAGTAGAGGCATTCATGTAACATACAGCGTTAACTGAGTTGCGAATGAAGGTGATTTAGCTGACGCACTAAATCACGTTTCTGCAATACCCTGCTTAGTTGACTCACTCTCAGTCATTATATTTGCCTACTCCGGTAACCAAAATCTATGAATCTAGCAGAACTTAAGACGCGAGGTAATACAGCGCATGGAAATATTTGTTCTCACAAGAACGCTCGTGTTGTTAAAAATGTTTGATTCCTTTATATTTCCGCATTTCATATATTACTTCCTTGATTTTTTCTTCAACATTTTAATCATGTCTAACATGCCTTTGTATTAAACATGCGTATGGTAATGTATGTTGGTGGGTAGTGGAGACTTAATCCACAAACTTAGTATATTTCCAAGTGTTATACGGCTAATTTCTCCTTCCCGGATGAAAAAAAATCATATTATATGGTAGTTGTGAATACTGGTAGAATGGTGTAATGCAAAGATTTTTTTAGTTGTTTTAAGTTTCATGTAAAATATATATTACTTTATGTTTTCAAGAATAAAGTAGAACTGTTGGTATTTATTTTTCTATGGATAGAAATTATCCTTTTAGCACAAAATATATGTAGTTACATAAAAAGGGAAGCAGGAAAATTCTTATTATTATTACTACCTATTATTATTATTGTTGTTCTTGTTATTAGGTTTAACTAACTATGTGGGATATATGGCCTGTGGCATTATCAAGATAAAAAAATGACTGCCAATTGCAGAATGTCGAACAGGTACAATTTCGGAATAAGCATACAATACAAAATTTGTTACATGCGTTTATATACATAAAAGTACTAATAAGCACATAATTCAGCAAACAAGCTATAGCCTTCATAGTTTTTTACAAAGTGAGTATCGAGCATCGAGAAATAGTGGTCTCGTTTCATCACTGTATGCATACAACCAAATAAAACACTGTTTTGCACAATTTCACAATCCTCTGTGATGTTGTGGGGTAGTGCGTCTGCTCATATTCAAGAGGTCCCGAGTTCGAATTCCGATTAGGGTGAGTTACCCCATAAGGTTTTCTGGGGTTTTCACTTACTAAAAAGACGAATGTCGCGTAACTTCAAGCTCTGTGAATCCCGGACCCATTTGAGCATAATTTCATTCATCGTCTGATATGATCCAAACGGTTAAATTACGCTAAATTAAAAAAAGTCCATGAAATAGTATTTTAATGACGTTAGCTATAATATCAAATTGAAGTAAATTATAATATTTACTCTCAAAGAGGACACTTTTACAATATATTATTTAATAACCTGTCAAAGCGAACGTTGCATGGAACTGCCCTAGCAATGTCTTCAATTGACATTGGCTTTCCACATACTTATAATTCTTCCGCGATGCACCTCCGAAATATTTGCGTGAGCTACAGTTAACACACATCACTGCTTGGTTGAACAACAAAGGCAGAACTCTCCAGACACATGCCTCCCGAAGCTGCAGTGACAGCCTAAATGGAAGGGAGTGTACAACTCATAGTACAAGATTATTCCATCCTTTTCAGTTAAGTATGATAAATAAATATCTCATTACTTTCAAATTAGATAAAGCAGACATTTGTCACTCATCTACAAAGAGACTGTCCACATGGCCCAGCTGGTTCCGAATTTATTTTCTGGCTGGGTTGATTTTTTCCTTTCTTTTTTCAAGATGAACAGTTCTCTTATACCCAGATTCTGGTCTGTGAATGCGATAGTATCTGGATATGTCTCTGATTATTTAATAAACTGTTTGGCTATATTAGTTCTGCCACTGAGAAGATCCCTAAATACACATCCAAGGCAATTCTCGTGATATACTAAGGCATCATATTCAACTAAACTAAACGGTTCTAACATGGGTCAGAAGTTAACTGAATAAAGAATATCTTTAATGCACGTATAGCGTTATATTTAGATGTGTATGCAAGATTCTGTGCATCATGTGGGTACAGGTATAGGTGATTCAAAGGAGGGAGACACCTCGCGCGCTACGACGTGTACATATTTATTGCAGCTACCACCCCCGAGGAGGAATGGGTGATGTGAAGGACCACAGAAGGTATAGGCCACAGGCAGACAGGCCGCAAAGGCGCGCGAAAGTCCATAACATTTCCAAGTTCACAGACCCTTCCCACTGCTGAAGTCGCCGAGAAAGGGCGATGAACAACTCACCAATCAAGCAGCAATCCGCGCCATCTGTCCGGTACCGCCATGCGTCAAGAAACCTAGACTAGAAGCTGACGCAGTAATTTGTATCACAAATTATGTAAATGTAAAGAGTGATTATAGTGTGAATATGCATTATTGTGTGACATTGATTTGAGATGTTTGTTGATTGTAAGCATTGTTGAGAAGTGGGTTTATACGGCCTTACTGAAACTGACAATGATAGCGTGCAATAATGTAGCGAGGGGGTGAGCTGTTTATCATGATTAGAGACGAGCAAATGACGTAATATTGGCGCGTTTTTCTTAGGAATTTGCGGGAACATTTTCCCTAGAGCATATGTTTTCGTAATTTTCATTGGATATAAAAATAGACGCTAATGTTGGCGCGTTTTATTAACCAATAGCAGCTCGGTTATAATCTTTAGGTACATCGGGGTGTGGGAGTATAAAAAGGGCTAAGTCAGAGGTAGATCCCTCCAGTCCATCGGAAACATTTGTACATTACACGTCGGCTCCAGTCCATCGGAAACATTCGTACATTACACGTCGGCTCCAGTCCATCGGAAACATTTGTGCATTACACGTCGTCGAGTTCAACAGAAACAGTCATGGTGAATACATAGCATAGTTTATCGATTCGCAGGTTACGCGTAGCAAAGTTATGAAAAATCTCAAGTGTCGTAAAGTTAATTACATAAAAAGTTGAAGTATGCGAATTAATAATGAGCAGTAAAGAAGTTGTTATAACAGTTTCAGTTTGCCAAGTGTCACGATTAATAGGTGAAAGTGAATAATGTGTTAAGACAATAAAAAGTGTAAAACAAATTCTTTCATCAGTGTTATCTTTGGATAAAAACTCCTTTCCGTTTACACACCTGTATAAGATCAGTGCTCGACCAAGAAATCATAGCTAGCCGGAGGACTGTGAACCCAAAATTAAATACAATAACAGGCGCTCAGTAAAAGATAACACGAAGTGACCGCGACAAATTGTCTTTTATACATGCGGCAAATAAACAGTAGCATTCTTTCAAACAAACTTAACAAAGAATACCGTCGCAAAGCACACCTGAAAACTGAGAAGGAAACGGAATGAAAGGGAAGTGATGGAAAGGAAATTTGGTAGAGAAGAAACCATCTAAGTTCGTCTGCGACCCCAGGGAAACCACGAAAAACCCATGCGTCAGAGTGGGCGGTCGCCGGGAATCAAATTCGGGATCTCCCGAATGCGAGTCACACGTTATTTCGACGCCGCCTTGCTCGTTGCGCATGCTTTTATTTACTGGATATTTTGATGAACTATTCTAAAACTCATAAATGCTTGGGAAGCTCTCCATATAAGCTACTCTTGAGTTTGTAATAATTTCTAACAAATTTGCAATGTATCTATAAGTTTTCTTCCAAACTATTTATAAAATGTAAACTAGTAGCGAATACAGCTAATAAAGGCTACAATACAAGATTTGGATATATATTTGTACAAGTTTATGAGTTTCTATTTCATTCATCACAGCTCTCCGTTTAGGATGAGTTACCAAATACTGTCCTGATATAATCCATCTGTAGCCAACTTTTCCAAACATTTCTTGGTGAACGTTTTCAAAGATGTTAATTTGTATTTGTGAATTCCAGGATAGTGGTTCTACCTGAATCTAAGACGTTTTTCTCTCTACACCAAAATCTCTTGCAGTTTGCTGCCACTGAAATTTCCATACAACGCATGGGTGATTCCAGTGGCACATTGCAGGGTTAAATTATATGTAGAAATGCATTTTCCTGCACAGAAATGGTCTATAACTGGGCAAAGCTTGTGTCTTGTGGACAAAGCCTGCGACCCAGTGTGTAGTCACAACCTAACGCGACTGAAAGCGCACACAGGCTGGGTCAGTGTTGCTAGCTATAAGCGAGAGGGTGGTTGGAAGTAAACAGTTCACTGGTGGTGTTCCTGATGGCGTTGTCTACTAAACCATTGTTTTCCGGAAAAAATGTTATTATTGTTATTATTACTATTATATTTGTTTTAGGAAATGAACGCGCGAAACTACTGCAGGAGTTAACTATAAAGAACTTGTACAGCAGGTCTCGAAAATTGATGACTGCAAATACAAAACTAAATATGCTAGTTGTGTACTTACCTGGGAGATCGCTCGGTCCCTAAAACGTTTTCAAGAGGACAAATTGCTGATACTATGTGTGACAAAGGTTGTGAAAATCATGTTTCCTTAGAACTTCCCAAATTCAATAATAGTGTTTTATCTCGAAGAACCATTACAAGGAGAGTGGGAAACCTTTAAAAAAAAGTAGAACGTTAACACAAATATGTCTTCTCCCTTGTATTGGAATGAGAGCACAGTTATCTCATACACAGCTCAATTAGTAATCTAAATCCGTGGTGCCAATGATGATCTGACGGTTAGTGAATATTTGCTTGACATATATCCCTACAAGAGTATACAACCGGTGAATACATTTTTAAGCACTATGTCAAACGATGAACAAATATGCTTTGAATTGGGATAAACTGTGTCAATAACAACAGATGGAGAACCAGCAACAATTGCTGGCAAAAGAGGTTTGATAGAGATAGTAAATAGCTGCTTACAAGATCGAGGCAGGTATGAAAAACTGTAATTTTCATTGCATTATTCATCAAGAATCCCGTTTTGCTAAAGCAGTGAACTTGAAGAATGTAATGGAACTTGTCAAAATTGTAAATAAAATAAGGAGCCGTTCATTGAAACACAGAAGATTTAAACAATTGTTAGTGTTACTCCAGGAGAATTATGAAGACTTGCCATACTATTATGATGTATGTTGGCTTAGACGTGGTACAATCACTCATGAAAGAATCTGGACAACGACTCGAAAGAATGAGTCGCATAGGCGTTGTTTGTTTATTTCTAGCTAGTGGAGAGCGGAGCCACAGGCTTCTATGGGGTCAGGGCGCTTATCTAATGAAGCACCAGGCGACCGACCGGTTTTTTGGGATCAACGTTCTACATTCCTATTTTAACGGCAATACTCTGTAGGATAATGGTCTGCACTGATAGGAACTTAATTTAATAAATGATGTTTTGCTGTAAATAATCACTTACCGGTTTTTATAATTTGATGGGGGATCAAGGAAGAGACAACTGTACACTTTTAACACAGGGAATTTATGGAATTGAAATATGGCAGACGTTACGTTTGCTAATTTAATTAAGGTAATAATTACTGCTAAGGCGCTCTTTTAGCACGTGTTACCACTAAATTGAGCTTAAATACTATAAAATTATATTATATAATGGTCATATTGCCGTTTCGGTCCTGACAAACAAATGTTCTCCGTAAAACTTATGATAGTGATTGGCGGTAATAATGGAAGTACTTTAAGAGCGCAATACTCTAGCGTTTTATAGCATCCTATCAGACTAATAACAGCATGTTTTACTTTTTAACGTTACATCAGTGGAAATAATATGAGGTATATCACAGACATAAAAGCAATATTTTGCTCACATTTAATTATAATCAGCTATTCAATTACAAATTAATATTTGGTTTTAACCTGTAAAACAAGAGAGCCTCGGTTAACTATAAGTTCTATCGTATACTTTTCGAATATTGTAAACCGCTGAAGGTTTGAAACAAGCTTCTTCGTTTAGGTAGAATCCGGAAAGAAAACGAAAGAAAAAAAAAGACGAAACATCTGTCGATATTTGAATCCCCGTACTTCAGTTTTAGAAGCCGGCATTCTACCAAAAAGCTACTGTGGTGTCGAGCTCTGAACTTTCGCATTAATATATTTCACGTTTGGGAGACTTGCTTTTACGCTACCTCGAAGTTCACAAGGACCGCTGGAAACATCCAAACAACTCGTTTCCATAACTGCCTCCATCAACAAGGAAGCCCGGGGATCCATGTATCGAATATTTGTGATGTTCCCAAATTTCCCCCCTACTTTACTTCTTGTGCAGTAAGAGTTTAGAAACAATATCACCGAATTACGCTCTATGGTGCTTGTCCTCGGTGCATTTAAGGAAACAACATACTTTACTGTTTCGTTCAAACAGAAACGGTTTATGGTTGCCTATAATTCTTCCTTACTCTTCGAGTAATATGTAATAAACATAACTAACTGTCATAAGGAGGATTGAGCCCAAAATTATAACCGCTATTCCAAAGTAGTAACCGCGTTAACTATTCTAAATGCCTTATGGTTGTTTTAAACTGATAGGGTGAAATCAGAGGACCTTGATGTCATGTAACATTGTCAACAGTTTGTATTGGCCTACGAGCTAGCAATCACCAAATGGGGAATAGGGCATAGACTAACTGCATTAAGACTGTTTACTTTTTCTACTGTTACAATAAGTAGAGAAAGTATTGCATTCCGCCCAAAAGTTCGATGTCGAGTTTTTACCGAAAATACATGTTTTGCGACCCCTGAACCTAAAACAGCATCATTATCCCATCAGCCAAATTTACCCCTTTACATGAAACAGTTTCCAACATTTTTATTTTCTCAACGATGGCTCTATTTTGATTAAAATACCATCTTTAAGGTATTTTCATGAAAATGAAATGTATATCTTTAAGTTTTTAGGAATAACCTATGAAGTCTTCTACATTCGGAAGAAGTTTTGTGGAATTTAGATTAACCGGTAAACCATAAACTATAGACAAAACGTACTATACAAAATAATTACATGCCTTTAAAACATACCATTTATTTCAAATAACTTTTATTTTGGCATTAGCCATTTCAGAGATATCCGTTGTTATTGGTTTGACTGTTTCAAATACTTTTGTCACTTTTCAAAGTGCGATCGTTATTGAGTTTTTTCTCACAATGAGATGGAAAGAGGACGGAATTTTCAAACACGGACATCTGCTATCGATTACATTTTCTATATCTTCTCTATACCTACAATGAAATGCGTAAAGAAACTATTTCTGCAAATGTTTATCTACATTAACATGAAGTAGATAGAAAAATAAGCGTTCGTAGGAATAGCTTGTAGTACCTATATAGATACCACAGTTTGAACATAACACATCATGTTGTTTTGGATTCAGGAGGCCTCAAAACATTTATTTCTGGTGATGGAATTCTTTGGGAGAATGCAGCACATTCTCTACTTACTAGGTATGTTGCAGAAGAAACCTAAAACATGTGTTATTTTTATACACCTGGCTTACACAAACCATTCTTAATAAAGCTTATTTCTTTACCTACTTCATGATAATCGAGATAACACTTTGCAGAGATAGTTTGTTGTAGGGACAAGGGAGATAGAGGAAACCGAATAGATGGTTAGTTGTTTAAAATCTAGCCGCTAACACTCTTGCCATGGCTGATGCCATAAGGTAGTTATTTAAAATAAATTATGTGTTTTATGGAAACATACAGTTTTTATGTACTAAGCTTTATCTGTCTCTTATAGTCTACCTGGCATGGAAAGTTATATAAAATGCCTTCACATGCTTCTCAGAAAATTCAATATACAGTTACTTTGTGCAGTTTTTCAATTGTCACTCAGCTCTTGGTGTCACTGTTACTGTTTTGTTTTGTCTAGTTCACTTCGGTCACACTTTCGCTTTACTAAGGTGAACTGGTTCAGTTCCCCGCCACTTCACTTCCTTCGTGACGTAGCCTCTTCACTCGGGAGTCGAACACAAGAACTTAATAATCCGTCGCTTCGCAGTGGCATCCGCTGCACGTCTCAACAGCCATCACCAACTCGCTCGGATAATCCTCTTGATACCGGGGAGGCACTCGCTCACTGGTTGATTCAGCAACTTTAACTGCTCGCTTATATGCTCAGTGGAATATTTCCACAAGGCTCTCGAACGTTCTAGAACTATTTCGACACTCTTTATGAAGGGGGAGAATAAGCTTTCAGAGGGCTGACCTCCCGATAACCTTGGGTCATAACAACTGCGTCAGAATATGAATTTTATTTGTTATATAAACATCTTAGAGTTGGTCCATTTTTGAGACAGTAAAAAATATTGAAAATTTTTCCATATAAAGGTTAGCTTGGAGAAGGCGAAATTCTTGAAAATGTGCGTATCGCATCTTTGGAAGATACTGAACTTAAATTTCGTTTTTGAGTTATTCTGTTCACAGATAGATGCACACACGCAGACATATGCACACACACGCCATTTGCTAATCTGATGCGTTATATTTACATGACTTTCACTACCTAATGTGCATAATTTTTATTAACCATCTGCGAAATGTTCTTACACAAGCTTATTTTACTATCTCTTTGTGTTCATCGAGATAAACATTTGCAGAAATAGTTTCGTTACATTACATTTCATTACATTTCAGTAGGTACAAGGGGATAGAGAGAGCCGAATGAAATTTAAATACCAGATTGCTATACACTCTCCTAAACATTCCACGGTCTTTCCGTGATATCGCGAGAAATAATTGAATAGCGACAGCAGTTTAAAACCATTACAAAATGTTGAAAAATTCTAAACTATAACGGATTGAATGGTTGATGCCACAAAAATTATTTGAAAAAACTGAGTATTTTAAAGGTATCTCCACTTTTTTGTGTGGTATGTCTTTGTTTATTTCCTATCTTTTAGCAGTTATACAAAAGTATACAAAACACCACCGAAATGAACAGGGTTTCACAGATTATTACCAGAAACTTCAAGATATACATTTTATTTCTCATTTAAGTAATTTAAACATGTGGCATATTAATCAAAATCATTAGTTCCATTTTTGACAAAATCAACAATTTCAAAAAATCTTCTTATAGAATGTAATCTTGGATGGAAGGCGTTTCTCGAAAAACATTATTGCGCGTCTGTGGAAGGGCATACGTAAACATGTACTAAGTTTGGTACTTATCGGATATTTCTTTTTTGTGTTATGCTGTTCACAGATGCGCACGCAAACACACACACACAAAAGCGCTCTCGCCGACCCTGTTATCCAGGGCGCATTTCCAGTTAGGACTAGGGCTAGGAGCGGAGAGTGTGTTAGCACCTCGATCTTTGAAGATGGGATGTCCCAGCTGGTGTAGTCCTCCGTGGACTAGTGGTACCGTGATAGCCTCTATTCCCAAGGTCGCGGGTTCAAACCCGGCGGAGGGCGATGGATTTTTTCGGGCGTAAAAATCCTTGGCACGGCTTCCTTAGGAAGGGAAGTAAAGCCGGTGGTCCCGTGTCGTAGATTTACGATAAAGAGGCCTCTGAGTAAAATTACCGGTCCCAATATAGAATGGGACGCTAAGAACCACATAAATAAAACTCAATTTAATTTAATTCCAGCTGGTGCAACATCCCAAAGGAGGGCCCGGGACTCGGAGACCTCAACGCCGAGACTCCCCCGACACTTGCAACCCTGAAACAGCCAAGCAGATGAAAGGCGAAGTGAGGTGGAGGGACAGGAAATTCGGGGGATGTAATGAACATTCCCAGGATTCGCCTAGCGACCCGAAGAACCCATGGGTTAGGACGGTCGGCCGAGGGAATGGAACCCACGACCTCCCGAATGCGGGCCATAGACGTTGCCGCACGGTGCATTATCACTTAAATCTCTGTATAGAATTTTGTGATGGAATGCATTACTTCCTCCAACTACTAGATATGTGGCAGAGAAAATAAAATTCTAATACTTTAGATCCACGTAGGGTTTGTAGCCGCATTCCGACAAATGTTTTTATAAAAGCTTATTTTTCTAACCGAAATAAACATCTACAGAAATGGTTGAACTGCACAAAGGATTGCAGCCGTCTTATGCTCTATATAAAGCGGGTCACTATGTCTACCCAATATCATTTATTTTTCTATAACTTCTACAAACTATTCTTATGAAAGCCTATTTTCTATCTGCTCTGTGTCAATTCAAATACATTTTTGAAGAAATACTTTCATTAGATCTTTCTCTGCAGGTATAACAGGGATAGATCCCTGGTGCGATTCCCAGTTGGGGGATGGGAATTTTTCTGTTGCCAAGATTATTCCCTATACTCACCAGAGCCTGGAAGTATAAATGAGAGTGTGAATGTGTGAGTGAACTAAAGTACAAAACCCAAAGTAATCCAGAAATCCAATGACAAGTGTATACAAGTTAACACCATTGCCGATAAAGCAACATATTCCAAAAGGTGAAAGCCACCGAGATGATCATTGCAGTTAAAGGCGGCGTATAAATGGTACGGCAAAAGGGGGGGGGAGGAGGTAGAGGAAACCGACTCCAAAGTCAGATATTTAATACCATTCGCTATATACTGGCATTAGAATTCCACACTCCTTTCGTGACATTGCAAGACACAAGTGAATGGTGACAGCACTGTAAAAATAATTGTGTTACACTCACATGAGCTTTATATACGAGGGCTGATCAATAAAGACTGAGATTGATTTTTTCCTGTAGCTTTCTTGAGAGGTTCCTGTCTCTACCATGGATATTTGAAAAGAGCAGGGTTTCATGTATAATGTCCATAGGCGGCAGCATTCTCGTATCGGTAGGTTGATAGTAATGCTGTATATTGTTCACCCTAGTTGAATTTCGCATACCACAAAATGAAGGTGACACAAGAGGAGCAATAAAATTTTGTTTTCGTTTAAATCATACAGCCTCTGAAACTTTGGAAAAGCTGAAACAAGCATACGGTGAAGATGCACTACCTCGTGCAACAGTGTTTAGGTGGTTCAAAGACTTCAAAGTATAGCGAGTCCGCTGTGCTAAGCAAGGTGGGCCTGGTGCTTCGGCTTCTGCTATGACAAGTCAACATCAACACAGCTGCTGTGATTGTTGTTCCCACTTACACTACTGTTACAGCAGCGTATTACACGTCAGTATTGGCTACACTGAAGAAACGCATTGCAAGGAAACGTCCAGAACATATCACAACAACGTGTGGCCTCACGTCGCAAATCAAGTCCAGGAATTTTTGGCTAAATTCAACATTACCTGTGTGCCGCATCTGCCTTATAGCCCCAATCTTGTCCCCTGTGATTTCTTTTTATTCCCATCACTAAAGGCAAAGCTCCGGGGCATTCGATTTGAGAGCACTGAAGCAGTGCTGAAGAAAAGTGAGGCGATTCTCAAAGACCTGACAAAGAATGGCTTGTACCATGTGTTCGAGGACTGGCAGAGACGTTATAAAAAGTGCATTCAAGTAGGAGAGGACTACTTTGAAAAAGACCATGTCAACACTGAAATGGAGTAATACATATCTGTGAAAAAAATTAGCCTCAGTCTTTATTGATCAGCCCTCGTACTTCTACAAACTATTTTTACGAAAACTTATTACTTTCGCTACCACGTGCAGAGTAGGTAGAGACGGTATTGCTTTCCAACCAAAAATTAAATATCGGAATTTCACCCGAAATGCATATTTTGAGGTCCCTTAATAAAAGTCATTTTTAGAACAATTCCCGTGTGTATGTGTGAGTGTGGTGTGTCTGTGTACAGCATAACTCAAAAATTAAATGTTGGATTGATATTTAAGTTCAGTACCTTCCAAAGAAGCTATACAGAGATTTTCAAGAAAATACCCCCATCCCAAACTACCGTTCACATGGAACGTTTTTCGAATTTTTTATTTTTTGAAAAATGCGCCTAAGCTTGCAATTAAAATGCCATATTATATTAAATAAATAAATAAATTGAGCTTTTATTTATGGACGCTCTTTAACTACTATGGTCTTTAGCGTCCCATTCTATATTGGGCGTGAAAGATCGGAAATTTTGCTCAGAGGCCTCTTTATCAGGCTTGAGGTTCTTTTAAGTGCCGTAAATCAACGACACGGGACAACCGGCTTTACTTCCCTTTCGATGCAAACCATGCTAAGGATTTTTACGCCCGAAAAAATCCATCGCCCTCCGCCGGGTATGAACCCGCGATCTCGAGAACTAGAGGGTAGCATGGTAACCTTACATAACAAATAAAGTGTATATCTTGAACTTTCTGGGAATAGCTTGTGAAGTCCTCTTCATTTAGAAGAAAATTTCTATAATCTTGCAGACTGATACAAACGTTAAGCGATAAATGAAAACGCACTGCACAAAAATATGCATCGCTATAAAACACACAATTTATTTCAAATAACTTTCTTGTGGCATCAGGTATTTCCGAGATATCTGTTGTTAATGGTTCGAATTGTTCAATACTTACTCATACTTTTAAGGTCCATTTTCAGTTGTTTCTCACGCTCCGGTTACCAAGCGGTAAGGACGTGTTTGCTGGTGTTATATAGTATAAACTTATTATTAAGATTATTTTTGAATTGTTGTTGAAAAGTGATTTAAAGTTGATTTTGAAACCTAAGTGAGTTAAGTAGTTTATTTTAAGAAATAAGAACATTTTAATGGAGGTTCACGCCGGAAGGTATGAGGCAGACATTAGACGTAAGGAGGTGGCTTGTCGCAACTGTTTATATGACGTTACATGACGCGTTGGAAGTAATAGTGACATATTTCGCAAGCGCAGTTAGCCTGGCAATTGACCGTGAAAATATCTCGGGTCAGCTTTCTACTTCCATCGTTTTTACAAGTAGTGTTTTTGTACATGTTCATATTATTTCGATATCCAATAGTAAGGAAATAATTCTGGTTCAAATACAAACCCCGGGGGGGGGAAGGATTTAAGAGAAGAAGTTGTTTTCAATCCAAGCAAAAATTTAGGCCGTTCAGCGGAAAGACATTAAAAGGAAACCAAAGACGGAATGGGACAAAGATAAAGAAAAGGGAAAAAGCGTCTACGAAACTTTAACAGAAATGAACCAAATTTAAACTGGAAAAGGAAAAATAAATTTCAGAGGCAAAATTATACAAAAAATTTAATGATAAGCAATGTAATAAGAAACAGTTACCAACCATGTCATTTACCCAGGTTGCTCCATTACCGGCGCCTAATGAAAAGTGTATGGAATTTCAAAAGACAGTTAATATGAAAAAACTCGCAGTTTTCACATCATCAATCAAGAACTCAGATATCAAAGAAGTGCAGAAGATTGTAACAAGCAATTTCAGATCAGCAGAGGAGAAGATAAAGATAAGAAGTATGAGAGCAATAGTCAAGAACCTAATTGTGGAAACACAAGAAGATGCGAAAAGAATTATACACAGCAAAATTCTACAACATAAAGAGATCAAAATTTAAATGTCAAAGAAGAAAAATCCACTGATGATACTATACGATGTGTTGGCAGAAAATAAAGTGCAGGACGTAAAACAAGAAGTTTTTAAACAGAATTCTGAAGAGCTAGTGGAGAGGAAAGAATTTGAAGTGATATTTAAATTTACATTTAAGACAGGTCCTAGAAATAGGGCTACTGTTTACGACGTAGTTGAAATTACACACCAATTGTTGCAAAAAAGAAGATTATACATTGGATTCCAATCCGTAAATGTAAACGATTTTATTGAGGTAGTCAAACGTGCTAAGCGCCAGGACTCCGGGTATGAGGCGAAACTTTGCAACAAATCACAATCGTGTGGTTATTGTGGAGAAGATGGACATGACTAAAAAGACTGTAGTAGAAATAAACAATTACACGCATGTGTTCCATGCATAAGAAGTAAGAAAGTTTGTAAGGGAGGCAAGATTTCCCGACCTACAAATTTTTGGGGAAAAGATAAAGAGCAGAACAAATTATGACTAAATAGGGTATAATAAACAATAAGAAATCTAAAAGAAATACCCATGTAAGGTAAGAGGGAACCGCATGAGGGTTGTAGAATATAAATTCAAATTAAATAAATTGAAATCCAAAAATGAATCTACAGACAAGGAATCAAAAACCGAAGATTTATGTGAAAACGAACAGAGTGTTAAAAACTTAAAAGATGAAGCTATAGTCTTCAAAATTGTTTCGAAATCTGAGGAGGAATGGGCGAAAGAAAAACCATCAAAATTACCACATAAATTAAGAATAAATACAAGATAACACAATAGAACAGAAACAAATAACATGAAAATAATGCATGAAGATTTTGATGCAGTCACACAATATGACGCCGCGGAAGATTCCAAGAAGAGGTAGAAGAAGAAAAGGATGAAACATATGGGAAGAATATAAACACTGTTCAACAAGTAATAAGAAGAGGATTGTTAAATATATTGTGAAAAAAGGGATAAAAACAGGTGACTTTTAAAAGTTTTGGAAGAGTTGAGGGCTTCAGAGGAAGGAGTACAAAAACAAGAAATACAAGAAGTGAAGTAAAGGATGAAATAAATCACAATTACAAGTTGGATGATAAAATCATTACAGGAAATTAAGAAGTGAATGTATACGCTCAACAGTCAAAGAGTCTTATTCTCCAGATCTAGAATAGTTTCTATACATTTCGAGTTTATTATGAACAATCATCGGATTCCGATAGCTACCAAAATTCTGATTCTCGGCATGCATTTTGACAACAAGCTTAACTGGATCCACCACGTCAAAGTTCTTCGAGCCGACTGCATACGCCGCCTTAATAACCTAAAAACGTTATCCGCTAAATCCTGGGGAGCCGATTAAGGATTCACACCTACAAGACAATCATCCATTCTAAACTGATCTCGGATCCATAATATACAACTCTGCAAGCGCCACACCACTTAAAATGCTGCATTAATCAGATCACAGCACTAAGGCTCGCCCTAGAAGCCTCCTCAACTAGTCCAACACAGAACTTACAAATTGAAGCAAGCGAACCGTCTCTTGCAATTAGAAAGAAAACCATGAGTCTAGCATGCGCTACAAAAGCCGCCACAAGTTTTCGTTCATTGTCTACCCTACTATCTTCCCAAAAAGAACCAGAATAATCCGCCAAGAAGAAATAAGTTACTTCCTGTATCACTTAAAAATTTCGGTTGCTGATCCGTCCTCCTATGATTCTACGTTCCTTCGGTTCTAATTCTCCACCCTGGAAACTCCAAGTCCCCACCTTCGACCTCTCTCTAGCTACGTTTCACAAACCTGACACGGATAGTTCCCCTAGCGTTGCATGTTCACAGAAATCTGCAATGCATAACAGGACTTCAAACACATATACAAGGATGGCTACAAGTGCGAAGTCAGTTGCGGGCGTGCGACAGTTTTTCCTGAACCTTACAATGCTTTGCGGGCTAACAAAGCATCTTACCATCTTCTCTTGCGTTCTCTTTGCCACTTAGTTCGCTCTGGAACACATTCTTGGTAAAACGCATCACCACGGCTACACAATAGTCAGATTCTATGCGTACATTGTTAGCTTTTAAACAACAATCACCTGACAGTATGTTAGTCTACGAAATCAGGATCCTATACCATAAGATTGTAGCTTCCGGAATTCAGGTTATTCTCATTTGGGGTCCTTCTCATATCCAAATAGCAACGAATTAATTAATCGACACAGTCGCTAAAGAAGCCACAAGACAACCATTTAGGTTACAGAATCTTAAGACTCCATAACAATTTACTTATACACATCAAATGAAACATGCTCTCTCAATGGAGAAAACACAGGAGTGATTCATCAACCAGCGAGCAACATATTTCCCCGCAGCCTATACATTAGTCACCCAATTAAGCATCTTCCGAGAAGAAATCATTAAGTCATTACACGCCTAAGAATATAGCCACTACTAGCTAAAGAACCACCCCGTTTATGCAGCCATAGTCATACTCAACTAACAGTCGAACATCTGATTACAACCTGCCCATTGTATATTGAAGAGAGAAGGCGCTGCAGAGCTCTGGACTGCTCCCAGACAGCTTTAGGAAACCTATGCAACAACAGAAAAATAATTCTTTATATGAAACCCATAAATATGTACACAAAACTTTAAATTCACAATGTAAGTCTTCCTTTCCATGTAACAATATCCGTAACATATACTACCAATGTTAGTGCTGTTAATTTTGTATGGTTACGATAAGGCTAAATTGTTCAAGCCACCTTAAATAAATAATATTAAACACCATTTAGTTATGCCGGCAGCGGAAACCCACTCGGGTGTCAGCAAACTTTACTCGCAACTCTATGATTAATATGCCACATGTTTAAATTATTTACATGAGAAATAAGATGTATATCTTGAAGTTTCCGGTAATAACCTGTGAAACCCTAGTCAGCCCTCTGAAAGCTTATTCTCCCCCTTCATAAAGAGTGTCGAAATAGTTCTAGAACGTTCGAGAGCCTTGTGGAAATATTCCACTGAGGGTATAAGCGAGCAGTTAGAGTTGCTGAATCAACCAGTGAGCGAGTGCCTCCCCGGTATCAAGAGGATTATCCGAGCGAGTTGGTGATGGCTGTTGAGACGTGCAGCGGATGCCACTGCGAAGCGACGGATTATTAAGTTCTTGTGTTCGACTCCCGAGTGAAGAGGATCCGTCACGAAGGAAGTGAAGTGACGGGGAACTGAACCAGTTCACCTTAGTAAAGCGAAAGTGTGACCGAAGTGAACTAGACAAAACAAAACAGTAACAGTGACACCAAGAGCTGAGTGACAATTGAAAAACTGGACAACGTAACTGTATATTGAATTTTCTGAGAAGCATGTGAAGGAATTTTATATAATTTTCCATGCCAGGTAGACTATAAGAGACAGATAAAGCTTAGTACATAAAAACTGTATGTTTCCATAAAACACATAATTTATTTTAAATAACTACCTTATGGCATCAGCCATGGCAAGAGTGTTAGCGGCTAGATTTTAAACAACTAACCATCTATTCGGTTTCCTCTATCTCCCTTGTCCCTACAACAAACTATCTCTGCAAAGTGTTATCTCGATTATCATGAAGTAGGTAAAGAAATAAGCTTTATTAAGAATGGTTTGTGTAAGCCAGGTGTATAAAAATAACACATGTTTTAGGTTTCTTCTGCAACATACCTAGTAAGTAGAGAATGTGCTGCATTCTCCCAAAGAATTCCATCACCAGAAATAAATGTTTTGAGGCCTCCTGAATCCAAAACAACATGATGTGTTATGTTCAAACTGTGGTATCTATATAGGTACTACAAGCTATTCCTACGAACGCTTATTTTTCTATCTACTTCATGTTAATGTAGATAAACATTTGCAGAAATAGTTTCTTTACGCATTTCATTGTAGGTATAGAGAAGATATAGAAAATGTAATCGATAGCAGATGTCCGTGTTATTATGCTGGGTTTGAAAATTCCGTCGTCTTTCCATCTCATTGTGAGAAAAAACTCAATAACGACCGCACTTTGAAAAGTGACAAAAGTATTTGAAACAGTCAAACCAATAACAACGGATATCTCTGAAATGGCTAATGCCAAAATAAAAGTTATTTGAAATAAATGGTATGTTTTAAAGGCATGTAATTATTTTTTGTTGTACGTTTTGTCTATAGTTTATGGTTTACCGGTTAATCTAAATTCCACAAAACTTCTTCCGAATGTAGAAGACTTCATAGGTTATTCCTAAAAACTTCAAGATATACATTTCATTTTCATGAAAATACCTTAAAGATGGTATTTTAATCAAAATAGAGCCATCGTTGAGAAAATAAAAATGTTTGAAGCTTTTTCATGTAAAGGGGTAAATTTGGCTGATGGGATAATACTGTTTTTATGGGTTCAGGGGCCGTAAAACATGTATTTCCGGTGAAAACTCGACATCTAATTTTTGGGCGGAATGCAATACTTTCTCTACCTACTGTAATAGTAGAAAAAGTTAACAGTTTTAATGCAGTTAGTCTATTATTGGGAAAACAAGAATGGGTATAAGGATGTCTGATTTCTGTGCGAGTGGGATAATAGGGCAAGAAGCACACATTGGAATGTTGTGTAATTGTCAAAAAGAAAATCATTAACACCAGCAAATATAGAGGGATAGATCTCTATTCCTCATTAAAAAGTAATACTCTATCCGTTACATGTGAAACTAAAACTGGAAATTACGGAGTACTCTCAAGGCACCGGAAATAAATAAGAACCTTTTCTTACTTCCAGAACATCAGTAGACATAAAAGGGTAGAAGTCTTAATCCTCGTGAAAAAATAATAGTACATCCGATACATATAAACCTGAAGCTGGGGATTATGGAGAAGTAACAAGGCACTGAAAAAAGAACTTTTCCTTGCATCAGCAAGAGGTACAGACCGCGCCAGCCTCTCGAGCGGCCGTTTTCTCAAAGTATCAAACGAGGCCAAAATGGAAAGGGGATTCTGGAGATTTTTAACCAAGTCCGGGTTGGAACCCCGGTGAATTCAATAACCTGAGAGCACCTTCCCTCCCTTTATCCACCCAACCACGCGCCAGCCGGCGCCAAAACCGCTCCATGCATAAGGCGTGGCAGGCAGCCAGATATGATTTTATTCTTTCTTCAGTTTAGTATTTTCATTTTTATATTTTAATATAGAATTTCTATTCACAGGTGTCATTTTGAAAACTGTTTTCGAGAAATTCTTGCCATACTTGTTTTTAGTGTCATTTAATAGGTTTTTAAATTTCTCTTTAGCTTGTTCTGTATCGGCTTAAATTTTCCTCTCTTTCGTCTTCTATTCTTGAAACGTTGAAAATGTTTTCATAGTTCCTCATTTTCCTTCTTAAGTTTTGTAACTCATCCGTCCCACTGTTATCTGTGTATTTTTATTTCCTGCTTTTGGTACTGTTTTTACGGTTGCATTTATTATAGATCGTGTTAGGATTTCTGGGTCTTCATCTATGGAGAGTCTGCTGTAGTTTAAGTCACAGTCGAAGATTTTCTTCAACCTTTTCCAATTAGCTTGGGAATAACTATATTTATTGTTTGGGGATTTAACCTCCCTTTTTCACTACGTTTCCAATATGAAAATAAAGTAAGGAACTCGTTTTTTAAGTAAGAATAGTTTTGTTACAGCACACAAAACGCTTTATTTATAAACATAACTTTTAGGAAATGAAAATATGAACATTATTTTATTTGTCTATAGTCGTCATTAATATCTAAACACTTGTTCAGTCGTGACACCAGCTTTTGGCAACTGTCATCACAGAACTCTGCCGCCAGTCCATCTTGCACACATTTTTGTATTAAATTTTGTCAGTAACTATTGTATAAATTGAAACTTGAAACTTGAGAGAAATGTTGATGAGGATCGTCAATAGCGAAGCGCCTGTTTTCACGAATATTCTCAACTTTTTGTCAACTCCTCACTGCTGACAGTAGACCGTCCAGATCGATCCTCATCATGACGTCCTTCCTTCATCGAAAAGTCTGCATCACTTAAGCAATTTCCATCATTCATAAAACCTTTCCCACACACTACAATCATTACTGACAAACTTCTGGGGGAGGGATAAAATACCCAATAATGTTTCTAGATGAAACATTAAACTTTACCAAACATGTGCAACACGTGAAAGTAAAATCCGGAAAAGTAATGTTAAAATTAACACGATTGTTTCAATCTATTTCAAAATCCCCTTACATGCTATAACAATGTACCACTATGCAATTTTTGTAACTATAATTATTTACGTGGCAGGGGTATGGACTACGAGGGTGAATAACATACAAATTAAGAATCAACTCAGAAGAATGTAGAGAAGAATCATTTTAAGGTGCACCGGATATATTCGCACCATCCCCACCATGGAACCGTTAGTAACAACCGGAATTTGGCCACTGGCGTACTAATTAAAGGAGGCGCTATATTTTTGAGTAAAAAAGAATGATTTTAATAAGTTAGAACAAATAATGGGAAGGGGATATACTTCGACAAAAGAGCCCCCCCCCCAAAAAAGCTAAAACATGTGTGGCAAAAGGAATGGGAAAACATAAACGAGAAAGTAGAGTTTATGAATTACTTAGTTACACAAATGAAATAAAGGAACTATTCATTATTTGACTGGGCACGAACCGTATGGAACAAAATTAACCAATGCAACAGTGATCAATGTGACATTTGTACAGAAACGGATACACCTGAAAATGTGCTTTTTGAATCTGAAAGTTACAAACATCAAGCAAGAGAAGAGAGACAAGAATTAGGAAGACAACGAATGGCATTTGTTTTAAGAAATACAAGCTCTTACAATACCTTAGTTAAATTAATTAATGAAATAAGTATGTACTCTAGCTTGGGAAGAAAGTATTAACACCACATGAAGTAAGGAATATAGAAACAATGGAGACAACAATTTGAATATCCACAAGAATAAGAGGCAGAGAACCTAACAATAAAAACATAAGTGACAATATAAATAATGATGAAAACGATTATAACCGAATTTAGATATAGGGGAATAAGAAGAGGGAGAAATGTACATAATAATGATACATAACAACCCAGTAGGAGAAAATTTGGACTATAACTGAGCGATACGAATGGGCGGAAAGAAGAAGGGTACTACCTAAAAGAAGACCAGATGAAAAAACAAATATATACATACATACATACATACATACATACATACATACATACATACATACATACATACATACGATGTGTGATCAAAAAGTTTCTGGAATGACGTCATAAATACTATACAACAGTTTATTTTGTCTAATCTGCACTATCACCCTCGAAGTGTTCTCCTTGGGAGTTGGTACGCTTGTCCCAGCACATCTACCACTGCTGGAAGCACCTCTGGAGGTCCTCTTCTTTCAACATGTTCAGAGCCTTCTGCGATTCGCGATGGATGACATCAATATCCTCAAAACGGTATCCTCGGAGCCGCATTTTAAGTCGCGGGAAAAGAAAAAAGTCCGCTAGTGCCAAATCTGGAGAATAGGCGGGATGGGAAACAGTATTCATCCTATTTTTATCCAAAAATTCGCGAACAGAAAGGACTTTGTGCGCGGGCGCATTGTCATGATGCAGGACCATGTCCAATTTGTCTTTCAAAATGCTTTGAACACTTCCAAAGAAGAGTTCTAATGAGTCAGAAAGCTCTCTTATTGTAATGCGTCTATCATTTAAGACTATTTCCCTCACCTGATTGATATTTTCATCAGTTTTGCTGGAACAGGGTCGCCCCGAACGATCTGCATCTTTAACTGATGTCACACCACCTTGAGTTTTGCCCATAACTTCCTCCCCATAAGCTGTTCTTAACATTTCATAGGCTTCTGTTGCAGTTTTACTGAGTTTAGAGCAAAATTTGATGTTCGTTCTTTGTTCTTCGTAATCTCACATTTTTGCTACGCGGAAAAATCGCAGCACAGGCAAAACACGTATTCACTTCAGAGCGTCTACCTCGTCACTGCATGGCCACAGAAAGTCACGTGACATCTCGGAAAGGAACGCTGCATGTACAGTCTGGGTAAGAATTAAAGAAATCTCAGCGTCAGCATTGTTGTGAAGTCATTCCGGAAACTTTTTGATCACACCTCGTACATATTTCATCTGGTCTTCTTTAGTCAATATATTTGCGAGGGGGATTGATAATTCAGTGATTTCTTAAAGAAAATAACAATTTTTTCCAAAAATCAATTTTATTTCTTAACATAGTCTCCTTTCAATTCAATATACGTTATCCAACGTTTCTCCAATTTTTTAACCCTTCCAAAAAATATGATTCTTTGAAGTCTGGAAAATATGAGGTTGTTGCTGCCATGATGTGTTCATTGGACGTGAATTTCTTCCTAGCGAGCCAATTTTTCAGGTTTGCGAAGAGGAAGAAGTCGCTCGAAGCCAAATCTGGAGAATATGGTGGGTGAGGTAGCAGTTCGTAGCACAATTCCACAAATTTTGCGTTGGCAATGGCTGACTTGCGTGCGGGTGCATTATCCTGGAGAAAGAGAACCTTTTTCTTCACCAAGTGGGGTCGTTTCTTTAAGAATTTCTTGTGAAACTGATCCAGTATTGCAGCATAATATGAACCTTGATCGCTTTACCCTTTTCCAGGTAGTGGATGTCTATCACCCCTTGTGAATCCCAAAAGACAACTGCCATGTTTTTTCCTGCCGACGGAACGGTTTTCACTTTCTTTGGCGCAGGTTCACCGAAGGAAATCCACTGCTTCGATTGTTGTTTGGTTTCAGGTTGATAGTAATGGATCCAAGTTTCATCAACCGTGATATAACGCCGCAAAAACTCATTTGGATTGCGCTGGAACATATCCAAACATCCCTGTGAAATGGTCACACGATTCCGCTTGTTCTCAAATGTGAGTAGTCGCGGCACCCATTTTGCTGACAGCTTTCTCATACCCAAAAATTCGTTCAGAATGTTATACATCCGTTCACTAGAGATGTTTACGGTCTTGGCTATCTCACGGATTTTCACTCGGCGATCTTCCAACACAATATCATGAACTTTGTTCAGCATTTCTTCTGTTGTGACCTCAATCGGCCGTCCTGTGAGCACGGCATCTCCTGTGCTCGGACGGCCACATCGAAATTTTGTGAACCATGCCATGTAATGGAGCAGAGTCCCCATAAAACTTGTTTAGCTTTTCTTCCGTTTCCTTCACCGCCTTACTACGGAAAAGGTAGTGCTTTATCGGAACATGAAACTCACTTTTCCCCATTTCTACGAAGCAACACACATCTGCTTATTTTAGACGCTCTCAACAATGTTCTAAGAAACAAATGACGATTTTCTGCGATTTCCCAGAATAGATGTAAGACTTGGGTGCAAAGAAGGATTAGAACGCTATCTCTCCTCAAAGTCATGGACTTATCAATTCGCCGTCGTGTGTGTGTGTGTGTGTGTGAGTGTGTGTGTGTGTGTGTGTGTGTGTGTAAGAAGAGGGAGAAATGAACCGCAAAAACCGCGATCCCGGAGATTAAACCAAGATGGATGATAGCAACGGAGAGTGACGAGTTGGCGGGCGAGGCAGAGAAGGAGGGAATCCAGAATGCGGAGATAGAGGAGCTGCAGCCATATAAAGTGTAGTTTAAAGAACAGCTTAAATTCCCGCTAAGTGATTAATGAAATGAAGTGTAGTAAAAAGTAAAAATCTTTAGTTTCATTTTAATTTTATTAAAGTGAAGAAGGTTAAAGTAAAAGATAAGTGATAAGTGTAGAAGATTATTAAAGATTTAAAGTTAGAAGAAAGGTATTTGTAGGATTTGTAAATAAGAAGAAAATGTTTATACATAATTTATAATGTAATAATATAAAATAAGTAACTTTAAAAAATAATAATAAGTATAAATATGTAAGTAATAAATAAACAGTAAATACAATAACTAAGTAATAAAATTTTTAATTAGTTTAATTTAACTAAATAATTAAATTAACAGGTATAATAAAATAACAAACTTTAAATAAACTAAAATTAAAATAGGAATAATTAAATTAAACACATTAGTTTCATAAATTTATAATAATAGATGTAATATATTTAATTTATAATTATATAACAATAACATAAGAAACAAGAATAAATTTAATTATAAATTTAAGTATTAAAGTTACATAAATGAAATAAGTTAATTGAACTTATAAAACAGGAAAATTTAATGCTTAAAAATAAAATACTTAATTTACCGGATGCCGGTAAAGGAATTTAAATGTTTTAGTTTTAAGACATTTGTAGTTATTGTTTAACTCTATTCGTAAATTGTATGTATTTTAGAGTAGATTGGTAGCTAGATACCAGTTTCCTTAATACTTGATAGCAGTATTGTCATCTTTGTTCGTAGTTAGTAGATACAGGAGCTGGTTTTTTTGAGTTATTTTATTTTTGTTTCTTTTTTTTCATGATATATTTGAACAATAATACTTTGTAAAATGTTTGAATGAATTTGAATAAAATCATAAGATTTTGGAATGCACTCCCAGATATATGAAACTACGTACCAGGGTACGTATTCCAGATGTTTATTTATTTGTTTCTCGTGATGTCATGGAAAGAATATGGAATTTCTCAGATATCAAATCCAGTTCTAAAGCATTTGGCTATCACTATTATATTTGTATCTATAACGAAAGGTGTAATGCAGCTACATATTTCCGGAAGGTTTATATCGATTAAAATGAAGCAGATGGGAAAATAAACTTTCGTTAGAATAGTTTGTATACCCACTAGTAAGCGATAGCGAGTAGAGAAAGTCGTGTGAATGTATCACATCAGATTAACCGAGATAAATCATTACAGAAATGGTTTAATTAAAGATTTCCTTGTGGTTGAAAAGGAAAAGCGGAAACTGAATCGATAGCCGAATGTTAAAATATCTAATCCCTAAATGCTCAACCCATGGTATTGCCAGAAACAACTGAATACCAACAGCACCTTAAAAACATGACAGAAATATTGACAAATTCAAACCAATACTAAGGACATGGCGGATGTCATGAAAAAGATTATTAGAAATAAAATGTGTGTTTTAAAGGGTTCTACGTGTTTGTGTATAATGCCTTTGTCTAGCTGTTATGGTTTGACCTGGTAGAAACCTATATAAAACATTTCCGAATGAAGAGGACCTCACAGCCTATTTCTAACAGGTACAAGATGTACGTTTTATTTATTATTAAATATCGCAACCTCAATCAAAATTCTTAAGAGACAACTTTGGGAAAATAAAAAATATCCAAACTTTTCCCATGTAAAGGATAGTTTGAAGTGGAAGGGTTGTCTAGAAAACTTTCGTTTCGCATATTTGGAAGATATGAGCTTAAATGCCAAGTTTGGTTCTTATCGAACATTTTGTTTTAGAGTCATGCTGTTCGCAGAAGCAGACACACACGCATGCGTGCGCTTACCAGTTTCTAAAAATACTTTATATATTAGGGGACCTCAAAGCACTTATTTTAGTTGAAACCTTGATATCTATGTTTTGGGTGGAAATGGTACGCATCATGGACGGGCACCCGGAACAAATCAATAGTTAAGTTGCAGAGAAAATAAAAAGGACTTAGCTGCCAAAAATTCAAAACCATAATAACAAATATCTCGGAGGCGGCCAGTTTGGATAAAACAAAAAATATGGAAAATGTTCCCATGTAAAAGGTAGTTTGGGATGGGGAATTTTCTTCAAAGTCTTAGTATCCGGAAGATACTGAAGATAAACTGACATGTGCTGACTTTTCGTTATTAGGTTATGTTTGTTCAAAGGCACACACACCCATACATGCACACATCCATAAACGGGCGCGCACGCGCACACACACACACACACACACACACACACATGGACACACTGATATTTTTCTAAAAATGTTATTTTAGGTTCAGGGGACTCAAAACATATCTCCAGTGAAATTTCGATTTGGAATTTTTGGGTGGAACACTATACTTCCTCTTGCAACTACAGGTAGATAGCAGAGAAAGTAAAAATCACATGATTTTCTCTACCCGTTATCGTTGGTATTCTTGCAAAAGCTTATTCCTCTATCTACTCCAAACTATTTAACAAAACAAAAATTAAATTGAGTTTTTTATTTATGAATGCTCTTTAACTGAAGTTATCCTTAGCGTCCCACTGTATATTGAGCGTAACATACCGGAAATTTTGCTCGGAGGCCTCTTTATCAGGCTTGAGGTTTTTTTACTTGCCACAAATCTAGACACGGGACCAGCGGCTTTACTTCCCTTCCGAAGGAAGCCATGCTAAGGATTTTTATGCCGAAAAAAGTCCATCGTCCTCCGCCGGGTTTTAAACCCGCGACCTCTGGAACTAGAGGCTAGCATGGTGACCACTACAACATGGAGGGCGACATTTAAGAAAACGTTTGCATAAATGGTTCCATTATGCATTTCGTTACAGATACAAAGAGAATAGCGATAGTCAAATGTTTTAAAAACTGGGCGCTATATACTACGCTTGAAATTCTGTAATCTCTCGCGAGAAACAAGCGAATAGCGACGGAATTTAAAAAATCTTATATGTTAATTCACATGTCTTTCTCTACCCACTATTGTTTATTTCATATAACTTTTGCGCAGTATTCTTTCGAAAGCCCTTTCACGTATTGAGGTACGCTTATTAAAAATATAACTATGGTTTTGCCTACATTATCCCTTTCTATCTAAAACGAAATGTGTACTGAAAGTTTATCTCGATTAACAGCAGTACTAGAAAATAAGCTTTTGCAAGAATATTTTGTATACGAGTGAGGAGAGAAACTTATGAGAATGCAACACATCAAGCTTTCAGAAAAGGATCCGTGCGAATTGTGTATATGTGTCTGCGTGTCTGTGTCTGTATGTTTGTCTGTTAACAGCATAACTCAAAAAATTGGAATTGTAGTACCAATATACAAAGGCAAAACAGATGTAGTAGATCCTATAAATTACAGGGGTTGATAGGTGATAGGTAAAGTATACACACGGATCTAGCTAAGAATGCAGAGATAGGCGGAGAAAGAGGGGATGGTATCAGAATTCCAAGCAGGATTTAGAAAAGGAAGGAGAACAACAGATAACATATTAATTGTAAAGACAATGGTGGATAAAATACTTAAGTATAAAAAGGGCAGGGTCTACATGATTCTTATTTATTTAGAAAAAGCATTCAACACTATCAACCGGGATGTACTGTGGTTAAAACTATTTAAGAAAGTAGAGAGCGAATCATTTATAGAGAATATAAAGCATGTATATGCAAATAATGAGTAGTGTGTGAAAATAGCCAAGGGAAGAATTACTGAAGAGAACGTGAATAATTTAGGGCTTAGACAAGGGTGCAAACTTGATCCAGTGCTGTTTAACCTATTTATAGATGGTATTATAGAAGAGTAAAAGAAATTGAATAGTGCAGGGGATTGGGGAGAACAGAACAAAACATACAAGCAATACAGGTAATCAGAGCATGTGTGAACGAAATACCAGAAATGCAAATTGAATGGCTAGAAAGGATATATAGCACAGTGGTAGAAGCAAGGATGTTATACGCAGCAGAGATATGAGGGGAGGAAAAAGTATGAAAAAAATGTAGATGCTATACATAGTAACTTTTGCAAAATAAGCCTGGGATTACCAAGAAGCTCACCGAATGGAGTAGCACAAGCAGAACTAGAGAGGGTGGGAGCTAAAGGCAAAATGGTAGAAAGGGCAATCAAATACTGGTTCAGAATACAGCTACTGAGAAAAATGAGATACTAAAGCAATGCTTGGTTGTACAGGAGAAAATGGGGAAAAAAGGAATTTGAATGCACAATATACAGACAACATTGGAAGAAATAGGAATGAGGGAAACATGGGCAGAAAGAACAACAAAAATAAGGGGATACTGAAAAGCAAGAAATTGCGTGTAGTTTCAAGGAAAAAAGGACATTAATAGAGCATAGATATTTAAAAACGGAATGGGTAAAAGAAAGATACAACGAAGTATGACACAAAGAGGCCAGAATGGGGTATGCATAGGCAAGGACAGGTGTAATGAATTTAAGTGGTCTAACAGGGAGAAGAAGGGAGCAGAGATGTACTAAATGCAATGGACTATATGACAATTGACATTATATTCTGGAATGCGAGAATACGGATAAAGGAAGAGAGAATTTAATACTAGAGAACTGGAAAAATTTATCAATAGACCTAAAAGTCATGAAGATTTTTAATACAAGATGAAATGAACAGATGGAGAAAGCAGGAAAATATTTATAAAAGATTAGGTTAAAGTGGATAAAAGAGATATGAAGTAAATTGGATAAAATGCGGAAAAGGGGTAACAAGGCAAAATAGTAAACACTGAAGAATTATACTTACCCATTACATATACAACAGAATGTTAAATATAAGAGGAAAAGGAATAATAACTCCATTGTACTGTAAACATTGTATAAATTGATGTAAGTTCAAACTAGACAATAAATCATTCATTCAATAAGCGTACCTCTATGTGATACCTTTGAAATTCCATGTTCCTTACGTGACCACGAGGAAAAATAAACAGCAGCTTACACTCCTTGTTTTTTTAACTTCCTTTAATCTGGTAATACTCTATATCGGACGATAAAGAGGGTAAAACATTATGCCAATTGTCTCATAAATTTCGTTAATGGGACTATAAATTCTGACATTGGTAACAATAATTAGGGTAAGGGGGTATACATATTAATTAGGATGACATTAATTACTCTCCCAATACCCCACCTTGCTGGTAGTTCAAAATTACAAAGAAGAAACGGTCGACAGCGTAACGCCACTTCTTGACATCATAAAAAGGACCGAAGCCCTATTTCAATGGCTGTCCTGATTGCATGAAATACAGTGAAAACACTTGCATACTGGTAACCATCTAAGAATTAAAGCCGACAGCATTACGCCGCTTTTTCAAACCATTAAAGGAAAAGCCGACAGCATATTTGAATGGCCGTCCTGATTTGCAAGAAATATGCAACGGTAATTGCAATATTGACCTTTTACCCGATTCAATCGATTAAACTTAATTCTACATATTTATCATAGTTTCCAGATCCAGATTTAATAATATCGAAAAATAAAACAAAACAATGCGCTTTTCCTCCGGATTCCAGCGGTACTGTCTGGTTCTATCTAACTTTAATGGTAAAGGAATAAATTATATATTTTATAAATAACCCCCTTCCCTTAAATGACTAAGAAATCAATGATCAACGGTATATGTGCACATGTGCTAATGCGTCCGCTACCGATTGCATTGTAACTTACAAGTATAATGCACATTAAGAAGTGTACCCAATGAATATTACAACGATCAGCCCTCAAAGGAGAGAGAAAGAGCGGGATATGAACAGAGCGAGAGGAGAAAGAGAATATGTACTCCTTTAATCGTATTCAAATACTGATAAGTAGAGAGCGATTTCTTCTACGAATATTATATGAAATCCAAGCAAGCGTCGTAACGCACCCATGTGCAGACGTCCGTCTCGTAACGTCGCCTAAAGATTGCGAACCCGTACACCAATACATTCGTCTCTCTCTCTCTCTCTCTCTCTCTCTCTCTCTCTCTCTCTCTCTTTCTACTAAGCATTCCAAAGCACCTGATTCTACTTGGCACCAGTTTAACAGGTCCTACCTGCATCACATCCTCCTACCACGTTCCTTTGTATCCGGATCACTTGTATCTACATGGCTCTAGTCAGATTGACTCATCAACTTGCGTGACATTCCTCGGAAGGGAAGGAAAGCCGTGGTCCCGTGTTTATTTTACGGCACGTAAAGGAATCTCAGGTCAAATAAAGAGGCCTCTGAGCAAACTTTCCCGGTCCTTCACGCCCAATATAAAACGCGACACTAAGAACCATAGTGGTTAAAGACCGTTCGTAAATAAAAAAAAATTCCATTCAATAATCCCACTCCCACATTGCTTTTTATCCAGAACGCCTACTACTAACTGGCACCAGACGGGTTGTGACGTCATCTAGCATGCTCTAACTTGCCTGGCATTCCACCCTTCTGCAAACAATGACTCCAATAATCGGTTTAAGCAGGCGAACTAAGCTAGAGCTTATAAGTAGTTAGTATACCCCTCCTCATTTATTATTTGTGATGGACACTTTCGAGAGTTTGCATTGGTTAAAGGTAAAAAGATAAAGGTAGGTATCACGGAGGGGCCCTCGGAACCGAGGCTGAGCCCCGCACGCAGGCCAGTCAGTCCATTGTACTTCCATCTCCCCTGGGAGGGAGGGATGAGGGGAGAGACCGAAGGGCGACCAGACCCGAATGCCGACGGGCGCAAGCGGAGGGGTCCCTAATGTTTACAGATAGAACTCATCCGGTGACGCATGGTCCCCGTCCACAAGCCACCAAACTCCAGGGTCCCCCGGAGCAGATCCCGCGCTGAGTGGTACCGCAGCGACCCCAGGGAAGAAACCTCTACAGAACACAAGCCACCGTCCAGCCGCAACCCGCCGAACATCGTTGCCCGGTCCTACAACCCTAAAGCAGATAACAAAGAAGATAATGGGTACAGGAAATGAGAGGAAGGAGGGTCGTAGTAGATGAACCACACCAGCATTCGTCTGACGACCCGGGGAAACCCGAAAAACCCATGAGCGAGAGTGGGCGGTCGCCGGGGATCGATCCCGGGACCTCCCAAATGCGACCCACAGACATAACGGCCTGAGCCATTCCACTCAGTTTGCAATGGCTAATGAGAATGTCATGTCAGAAATCAACGATTTCTGGAGTGAATGCGGTGAGAAAACTCACCATTATAGTGTTACAAAGGGCTGCAATGGACTCCTGCATTCAATAGTGTGTAACAAGCCTTCATACCAAGATTAGATGTTTTCGCGCGATGTATGCACAGAGAACTGTGCAGTCTACCAAAGAAGGAACTTGTAATAACTTGTAAGTAATACATTTCTTATGACGAGTATAACTGGCTATAATTATAGTTAAAAACAGCTACTTTGAAAGCACTTCTTTTCAGAAAACCGATCACAAAAAGGAATTTGAATAAAATTGAATGGCCCATGACCGTTGTTGAGGATGTGTTACCCGATAAAGATGGACGAGTACTTGTTGTGAGGCTTCGTACGAAGAGAGGTATTGTCGTGCGCCCTGGTCAATGTTTTATCCCATTGGAGTGTTCTGTGGCGCCATTTAAAGAAACAGGACATGTGGTAGATGACTCAAAGAAGTATGTGGGGCAAGAAGGCCTGATGCTGTGAAGATATCGTACTTGGATTGGGAGAGTAGTGAAGTGTCCTGTACGATTTCTATAATCCCAAAAATGCTACGTTAAATTTGTATTTTTTGTTACAATTGCAAGGTGGGAGAATGTGGTGAATTAAATTTGTTATATTGCCGGCTTGAGAAACAAAAGAAGTTTGTTGATGTCATAAAAATATTTTTGATTTACTGCTGGTTTTGTGAAGTGCACTCCGATTCAAAACAAAGTTATGTTGCCAAACTATTGCACGGTGCCATATTAACTCACTCCTTACAGTACACAAGTTCATTAAATTAATGCTTGCATAACATGGGTTACGGGTTTCGGGTAAATACTTCGCCGTGTACAATTAAACAATACAATAATGTCTGGGGAGGTGTATTTGCACTCGAGTGAATTTCAAGTCTAATATCGAAAGCTCCATTTACAGTCTCCTCAGGTTGTTGGGAGCAGTCTATGATAAATAACGGAGGATACCTTTATTAAGAGAAATCTTTCTCTTCAATAAAGCGTAATTCTCTTTCGCATAATACGAGTTCTGTTGCTTAGAATACATCTCATACAGCGATGCAAATCTTGAGTTTACAAAGCGCAGGTTCATGTCGTGGTAGAGATAGAATTCACTATTGAGATAAAGTCTCAGATTAGTAATGTTAAAATGTTCAAGCTCGAAACACTTTTACTTGCATCACTCATTTTTTAAGTTTGTGCACCATACACAACACACCTTGGTTTCTCTGGCTTCGATTTTGTTTCGAACTTCCAATGAATGTCTATTTTGCGGCACGACAAATTGAGTATGTATATCCAGAGTTCGAAAGCCAATATGTAGAGATCTGTCTGACTTAACAATCTTGGAAATCTCTAACTTTTTAATATTAGAAAGGCGTATTACAAGCATTCTCCACCCAATTTACCCAAGTTTAAAATAGTATCCTTTCTCCTTAAGGCGCCAGAATGCAGTTTTTAGAATCCAACTCAAATTTGCTATTCAGTATAAGATACTTGTGATCATCAGCAAAGACCAAAAGCATTGACAGAGGGACTGTAACATTGAAGGCCACACTCAGAGAATGTACCATGTCCACTCCTTCTCCAGGATAAATCCATCCATAGGCTTCTGGGCAGCATAGTTGCGTAAAGTTGATGTAATTCCGGAATTTCTTGATCTATATATATATATATATATATATATATATATATATATATATTTGATATATTGATGTCTACCCGAATCCCGTCAAACATAAATGCAATAGCTTTTCAGCAGTAGTTGTGGCATTGGGTTTAATAATAGTGCCCTCGATGTACAGATAACTTCTGCTAGGTAACGTATATAAAGCTTCAGCTTTACAAGGAATTCTAATCTCATCATTAGCGCACAAAGTATGTATTATACGGTAGAAATAGGATGTGTTCCTCCACTTTAGCGATCTTATCGTCAAAGGTGGGTGTTTCTGCCGCATTGAAAGTATAAAATAAAGAATTCTGTAGCCCAAAGTTTCGGGAAACTTCAGATTACTGGATGTTGGCACTCTGAGTGTCAAAGACAGAGTATAATGTACACGATGTGGCATAACTTACTGTATCATTGTATACGTCTTTTAAAATCTAATCCCATTGCGCCTGATCTGAAGTTTTATATCTTCGCCCCTAAGGCTAACGGTCCTAAAGTAGTCGACTTCTCGAAGAGTGCCTTGGTCTATAAAGTTTGTATCTATTATGGGCAGGTAGGTGGAACTTGAAGGTTCTTGTAAAATGTGATGTCCTGGCGGAACAAAAGGAAACAACCCGTAGATCGAATGTCCGAATGGCGGGAATAATTTTATTTTCAGCGAAGATTAAACAAGTTCCAATAGAGCACTCGGTAGAAGGACCCTAATTTCAGCTTTCATGGTGTTAATGTTACGCCGTATGAAGAACACGTCCTCTCCCGATCCAAACTTATCTCTGATAATCGCGTTAATATCAGCAATCTCATACGTTCCATAGAAAATATCAATGTTCATGTCCTTAGGCTCATCATTCTAAATGTAATGATACCGATTATTACTCAGCTTAATGTCTGGAATTGAATAGGTTTCAAAATTTAAAAGAGAAATCTCATAATGTACTTTAAGATCTATCTGAGAGGAGTATTAAGGTATGTAGTAATGACAGATTCCAGCAGCATAGTATAAGTCACTGTAATAGGAATTGCAAGCACAAATGCCCTCAAATGACGGAGCTAAAGCTCTGAAATCTCCAGCTATTATTCATCACCTTAACAACGTTGAGATATCTTGCTATCTCTTTCGGAGGCTTCAGGTTTCCTAAGCTATCAAAATAAAATGCTGTTGTCATCCTTCTTTACAGACATCCGTGGCTGTCTTCATTCAAAGCTGTGTCCAGATTTACAATAGTTCTCTATTTGCAATGCGGCTTTAAATGTTGCTTATCAAGCATACACACACATATGTGTGCGTGTGTGTAGAGGAAAAACGGTACGTTTCCGGACACCAGTTTCTATGTTAAACTTAATCGTCTTGGTCCCCACTACAAGTCCTCAAAGTTTGTAAAGAGAATTTGCACACATCCTGTAAATATATATATTTCTAAAATGAGAAATTTATGAATATCTAGAAAATAACTCAATATCAATATTACTCAGGGATTTTCCGTAGCAAGTGCAGCTCCTTGCTTCAGCTTTGTTAATCTTCTTTTCCTTGTTCAGCTGCTTGTTCCTCTTCGCCTTCTTTGCCTTTAGTCCATTGACATTAGATTCCTTTTTATATGCAACAGCTAAAAATCACCGGTATTATTATTATTATTATTATTATTATTATTATTATTATTATTATTATTATTATTCGTGGTGGTAGTAGTAGTAGTAGTATTCCTTCCCTTTCAGTCTTCTTCCTTTAGACTCCATCTTCTTATTATGTCTTATGGGTTCTGCACTTTAATTTCTGCAGAGGCAAGTTGTGCAGCCCCTCCAAATGCAACATCTAAAGCTAAAATAGTTGGTATGAGTGGTAAACATCCACCGCGTTCTTCTTCTTGGAACCATCAGCAAGAGCAACTTTCATAACGGTCGTGCCAGCTGCGTAGTTATCTTTACGTCTATACTTGAATCAGATGACTCAAATCTACTCCAGGCCTTCTCTGCCAGAATCTCATCACCACCGTTCTTGTGTTCAGCGCAGATAAGGTCTTTCTCTTCATTGTCCTCGCCTAAGGGATTGATTCATGTGTCTCCTCTCTTTAGACGTTTTTCTAATTTAGTGTCCGGCCGGAATAACCAAAGCCAGGAAATGCGCCCCAAACGATAGCAAATTGATGATGGAGTTAATTATTCTGGAGGTCTTAGCCCTCGTAGCTCTTATGACAGACTGATTGTCTGTATGATTGCAATGCATTTTTAACCTTTTTCTTAGCTTACAAGTTTTCTGTTATCTAACCCAATATTATCTTTATTACATTAATTACATTATTACACCCATTCTCTTTCAAGGCCTCCATTTGCAACTAACGCATGTTTGGCATAACAGAAAACTACCGAAGCCAATACATGAAATTACTTATTCTGTCATATATGCATTCGTCATGCTTTTTAAAACTTACTTGATAAGATGACGCATGTGAGGTAAGACCGCACTCTCCCGATTCAGGTTAGACTTTGAAAGTGTCTTACATACGATCGCTATGAACAGCTGTTTCCTGCCAATGTCAGAAGCCTTATTTTAGACAGCTCCAGCGCAGGGAAAATCAATGTGTTACTCAATATGCTCCTTCACGAGAATGGATTACACTACGTTTATTCAAAGTTGCTATACCAACCGAAGTATCGATACCTCATTTAAACTACATAAAAGCATTGATTGTATAGAATTGAATACTCAGGATAATGCAGAAAGTGCTTTCCTCCCCTGAAGTTAAGGAACAACTCTATATTTATATTCGATGACGTTATCACTGAAAGTAGGGGAAAATCGTATTATTTTACAGCATGGGCAGACATCGTAATGTGGACTATATATGTAGCATAGTCCTATGCTTAAGTGCCAAAGCATTTAATTTGCGATAACATGAGCATGATTATACTCTCCAGCCAAGACAATTTAAACTTGAAGCACATATATATGAAGATTATGTAAACACAGACATGACATACAACGAATTTAAACATTAGTATCAAAGTCTTTAGGACAATCCCTCAGGCTGAAGACACTTTGTGGTGTTTGATCCTGAATTCCCTATAAACGATTGTCGTTATAGGAGTGGGTTTGATATATGAAAGTTGATAAAAAAGAAAATATTCATTCATAGTTCATGATCAGTATTGACAGATTTGCTTCACGGAGTGCTCCAGTTAAAAGAATACTTAATCATCACATCATAAACCGAGATGCAAGAGGAAACTATCAAATCAGGAAAAGGCGTTTGTGGAACGTTCAGGGTCCTGAAGAAGACAATGATACAACTAAGCACAATGTTAATACGTCTAGGTCTTCCACTGAAGATCGAATGCAATATTTAGCCGGAAAGGATCGTGCGCAAATTTGAAGCTATGCTTAAGAACTCCATCCAGAAATCGCTCCAATATCAAAAGCTAGTGGAATACCTAAGAAAAAGTACTTTCAAACGGGATGCTGAAAACTATATTGTGCTGGATATAATAAGAATGAAAGTATTATTGACGTCTGAGAATAACCATGACGTGCTGAATAAGAAATATATAGTATTCTTCATTAGTGCAAGGCTCCACTTCCCAAATCAAATGGCGATGTTTCCTTTCGAAAAAGAAGAATAAGGGAGACAGCCGATCTTATAGATGAGGGTGATGCAGCAACGAAACAAATATGTTAAACACTTTGTTGTAAAGAAAAGAGTGAAGCGTAGGCGTCCTTAAATAGCTTTGCATCCTCTATGCGTTAAGAAATTGAGCAGCACTGGACAAAAATTTGCAGCCGGCAGAGCTACATGAATAATGCCTAAACTCAACAATGAATAATCTGGATATTCTTAAATCTCAAGTGAACGTCATAAATACAATTTTAGGGAAAATGAAAGGCCATCTCATCAATATATTGCAAACGAAGCCTTATAGAGATAGCTCACTAAGAGCATGTTAACGTCGCACTTCAAATACTACAAGTCAAGTGTTAACTGTATCTGATTGTACTCTATGATCTCGTCAACGTATCCTAGTACGAATGAAATACTAAATGAAATTAGATTGAGTTTTATTTATGGAAACTCTTTAACTGCTATGATTCTTAGCGTCCCATTCAACACTCCGGAAGGTTTGCTCAGAGACCTCATTATCAGATCTGAGGGTATTTTACGTGCCATAGATCTACCACACGGGACCACCGGCTTCACTTCTCTTCCAAAAGAAGCCATGCTAAGGATATTTATGCCCGAAAAAGACCATCGCCCTCCGCTGGGTTTGAACACACGACCTCGAGATCAAGAGGTTAGCATGGTACCCCTAGACCACAGAGGACGACATGGGCTTGGAGTGGAAGGAACATCGACCTGAGAGGAAGCAAAATTACGTCTACTGGAACGATCTCAAAACCCTTCTGTATCACCTAAGGTTATCCATTATATTCAGAGATACCGGCAATAATAATAATTCCAAGAAATTGACAACATTATTCAACAAGTGAAATCCTCTAGTGTTATAGCACGACGTCGGTGAAGCATAATTTCGTGACAGATCTTCATTCTCCTGCTCTAAGGTACCTCTTAGTCCTCAGATTATCAGCAGACTCAAGAGCTTGTTACAAATTGACTTGATTGAAATGATACCGCATGTAAAAGGTAACACAAATTTCAAATACTTCCTGATTGCCATCAATTTCTACTCCAAAATGGAATATGCAAATATTTTGTTTGGTCGTGCGCGGAGGTGGAAAGTTACGAAGAGCAGAGTTCTTGCGGGATCGATGGGTACCCCTCGTGGCGATATAATGTGCCTAAGAAGGAGATTTGTGACACTGCAAATTTATCTTTGGAAGGGTTCGCGGTTAACCCTGCTTTTTGTAAGCAGGAAAAATTAATCGTAAATGTTATAAATATGGTTTGAAATCAAGTGAATATATGACCTGATCATCTATGTAATTAAATACAAACCTGAGTTTATACACGTGCAAAATATCATCCAGTAAATGTGATAACACTTGTGCCCAGTAGATAACTCAAGAGAAACGCGAGAAAATTGAAAAAGCTTCCGGGGGTCGAAAATGCCGCCAAAGGTTCAGAAGAATCTGAAAGTGGAATTTGATAATAATCTTGGTTTAAGTCAAGCGTAGTAAACACACAGGCATTACGAAAATAATGTCCTGCTATATGAATTTCAAGCAATGGCTTGGATCTTCTTATTCCATTTCCTATAATTAGTAACCAGTCGAAAATCATCATTGAGTTTTCGGTCAAAAAACATGGATTCGAAAATCTGTTATCAGACGGTTCAATAACACCGGCCACTAACATCTCATCAATTTTATTTCGAAGAATGTATAATTTAGTTGGCGATATACGATACGGTGGTGATCTACAGGACTAGAATGTTAAAGGTGTGGAATATATTTTATTCTCCAAAACACCTGCTTTATCGGTTAAGACATCCGGAATCTGCGATATAATTGTAAAAACCATCCTTTCGCTCAAAAGGCCACAAATGCAGCAAATCAAAGATCATTACACTAATAGCTGGCACAATTGGATCAATGTTATGCACAGTAAAATACCAAGATAAAATGTAACCGGTCGTGTAGGGTTAAGGAAAACGCAAAATAAAGTTTGCATAATCGAGAGAAGCCTTAGTTCTCAACAAAAATGGCGATCCTAACACCAAAGAAAATGGTAAATCTCCTACAATATGAAATGTAACCTCTCAGGAAAACCTCGCTTTCGTAATATGCAAAATTGTAAATCCCAAAAGGGATAAATGCTCCCCGGAAGTTGCTGTTACTTTTAACGATGCAGGAAGTATACTACCACATTTCTTTCCTGGAAGTGGTCCCAAAGCACCTACTAATAAGGTTAACTGCAGATCCATAATCTGAGACGGCATGAGCGCTGATATTGTAGCATTCAGCTGGAACAAATTGCAGTGGCAAAAATGGCACACTACAAACTTGTGAATCTGCGCGCACGTAAACACCACCCGACGCTCAGTCTCGCTTGGGCGAGTGGAGAGGTAGGTTCGCGCAGTGTGCTTACCTCCGTGACCTGTTTTATTTTGTTATCGCTCTTGCTACGTGTGCTTTCACACAAGCTTTGTTTGTGTTTACTTTCTAAAGTTCGACATTTCTGAAATAAGATTCGAGTTTCTTGTTCATAAAACATGATTATGGAAAGAAAGAACACTTTAGTAGTTACCTTTGCGGAGCGCGATGTTCCGAAGCCTTCGCCGTATGAACTACACGAATGAATTTACGATGTTTTTCGTTTTGAAGAAGATGATTTGGAGATAATTCAGCTGAATAATTATACCAGGCAACTATATATCCAATGTAAAGAAGAGATGACAGTCAAACAGGCAATCACGGACACCAACGGGAGTCAATTTTTATCACTATAATGGGCAGAGAAGTAAGGTTACGATCAGAACGCCAGGACTAGGCTTTCGTATTGTGAAATTGTACCATTTACCGAAGGATCTCAACTCAGAATTTATTAGGGAGCAACTTGGAAGTTATGGTACGGTAATATCGTTGGCTATGGATACTTGGGGCCTCCATCTTAGATACCAAATTAGTAATGGAGTACGAACAACAAAGATGGATTTACAAAAGCATATACCATCATATATAGATATTGCTGGAGTTAAAAGCTTTATAAGCTATGACGGTCAACCTATCACGTGTGCATTATGTAACGGCACGGGACATTTACGTGCCACATGTCCCAGAAAGAGGGTAATTACACAGACACCACGCACCACAGACGCTCCCACGTGGTCGCAGTTAGTACACGGCGAGTTTCCCATTAAACGGCACCGCTAGATGTTGAGAAGGTACCAGTTTTGCACTCGACGGAGATGTCAAGTATACGCAGGAGCTAGTCACTATGTTCGATTCGTCAGGAAGGGATAGCGCTGTCGAAAGCAAATCGCCATGTGCTGTGATTGCAAAAGGTGATGCGACTTCGTCTCGTTCTATAACCATTGATGATGGTGACATGGAAACGAACTTGGTTATGTCGACCTTATTCACTATAATGATGGAAGAGGAACACTCCGAGGAGAAACCTGACGCCTTAAATATTGCGCCGAATGCCGGTACAGCAGCCCTGCAAAACAGTGATATGGAAATACTGAACACCACGACTGATAGTGCTTCTTGTAGCAGCCGCTACCCCCGTGTAAAAAAGCGACGCACGGAAAATAGTACTGGTGGACTCACCTCTGATAGCAGAAATAAAGAGAAAACAGGCGCATCCTTTGAGAGTGAGTCAGATGAAAATACTTCCATGTCATGAATTGCTATCCTTTCTTTCTCCCTTTGCTTGTTATACATTTTCCTCTTCATTTTAATGCCTTATACACTAATTTATGCTACCTTAAGTATTAATGGAATTCGCAATGCCACTAAGCAACAGCTCCTGAAAGGTTTTAATTACAGTAACGATGTGGATATATTGCTATTGCAGGAGGTAAACATTGACAATTTCAATTTCGTTGGTCCTCAATATAATTATATTTGCAATGTGGGTGGCGACAATAGGGGTACTGCGATAATATACAGAGCTGCCTTGAACATAACTCATCAAGAGTTGCATCCTAGTGGGCGCATTTTAACTATTATTATCGACAACGATACCTTGGTAGTTAACGTTTATTTGCCTTCTGGCTCCAACAAACGGCGTGAACGTGAAGTTTTTATTGATACTTATATGCCATTCTTTTTCCGCCAAAGATACAGCTGCTTGTTACTGGGTGGCGACTTTAACTGTGTGTTACATGCCAAGGATCAACGAGGGCTATATCATCCATCTTCTGCGCTACAACGGCTTTGTACTGAATTGCAATTGACTGATACGTGGGAATTGTTACATGGTAATACAGTTTGCTACACGTATTGTCGTCATAATTCAGCATCATGACTTGATAGACTGTATGTCAATGCGCTTCATAGAACGAACATTCGGAGTACTGCTGCCGCAGTAGGTGACCATTACGCTTTAATTCTTAAAGTAGCCGCAACCACCCCTTTACCCGTTTTTGGCAGACGTTACTGGAAATTAAACAATCCTCTCTTATATAACGATGAAGTGCAACAACAGTTTCGTATGATTTGGGATAGCGTTACCCTCAGGCCGGATAGATCACGCTACAATGATCTTCTGCAGTGGCTTTTGATTTATAAGCCTGCCATACATCTTTTCTCAAATTTGTTGGTAAAGCTAAGGCAAAGGAACGAGCTACCATGCTACATTATTACTACGCGTTATTGCATGATTTGACAGAACAACAGAATGCCGGCAATGAAGTTACTGCCAGACCGTCAGCCATTCGACGAAGAATTAGCAAAATTCAAGAATATATTATGGATAATATACAGGTGCGATCCCGTGCATACTCAATTACAGACAATGAGCGCGCTGCCTTGTATCATGTGGCTTTGGAGAAGAACCGACATCAACGTAAATTCATGTCTGATATTCTCACGAATGATGATACTACACTGCACACTACCTATGAGATTCTCGGAGGGGCCGAGGAGCATTTTCGAAGGCAATATGAACAACACCTTACTCTGAAGACGTCCTCTATGAAGCTATTGACCGAACTTTAGATGATGTAAACCCAGATGCCTTGGAGGTACCCATTACTATGGACGAACTCCGAGAGGCAATTTTTAAGGCGAGTAACAATTCTGCACCAGGACCAGATGGAATTAGCTATACGTTCTACAAAGTATTTTGGTCTATTATTAAAGACCTATGTTACAGTTGATGAATGCCATTTTTTGATATGCGCGGAAACTTGTTGGGATTCAACGAAGGCATTGTGATCTTAATTCCAAAACGTATTCGGCCCCGATACTTTACCAGCTATAGGCCTATTACGCTGCTGAATACTGATTTTAAATTTTTTACGAACCTTTTGGCGAACAGATTGCGGCAAGTGCTGCCAGCATTGATTGGTCCTGAACAAACCTGTGGAATTCCGGGCAGAAAATTAACCCATAACTTGGTACAACTACGTGATGCAGTTATATATATATATATATATATATATATATATATATATATGGAGGAACATCCTGAGGAAGAGGCTGCTCTTTTGTCGCTAGACCTTGAGACGGCATTTGATAACGTTGTTCATGACTGCTTATTTGGTGTCTTACAGCGAATGCATATTCCTGACCGCCTCCTCACTGCCGTTAAATTAACATACACCTCTGCCTACTCCAGGTTGCTCATAAATGGATATTTCACTAGGCCTATTCCTATTTTGAGTGGTATACGTCAAGGATGCCCATTGTCTATGCTGTTGTTTACCATTTGCACTGAACCGTTGGTTCGGATGATGATGGAACATGTATTTTCCACTGCTATGTCGACAGGTTTACTCACTATGAAGACTTATGCCAATGACATTACCTTGTTCCTGTGGCATAGTAAACAGTTGTATTTGCTCCCCCACATATTACGGTTTTATGAGCAAGCATCTTCTGCGAAGATTAATTATCAGAAATACTCATTACTACCTTTTGGGAGATGGCCTCGGATGTTAACTTTAGCGGACCTACCCATCAAGGACAGCGTTACTGTTCTCGGCCTCCAAATTGTATCGAATGTCACTGAAGTGATAAGTTTAAACTGGACATCTTTACTTCATCAAATCCGCTACACTTTACACCGCCACAAAAGTAGAAACCTCAATATTCTTCAGAGAGTTTGGTTTATTAACCTGTTTGCATTGTCCAAGTTATGGTATCTGGCACAAGTACTACCCCTTCAAACGGAGATATCCCAGCGCATCGAGTTAGCAGTGTCCTATTATTTGTGGAGTGGCCATATGTACAAGGTGGCGAAGTCTCAACTCTGGCGTCCCATCACTAGTGGGGGTCTCGGACTAATGGCAGTATCTGAAAAGTGTTCAGCGTTGTTGATTAAAGCTTTGTTCGATCTGCGACTCCTAAAGAACAATGGACAACTTCAGACCAGTTGTGGGAATCTAATGCATCATGCCATTTTTCGCCGAACGGTAATGCATTACCAGTTTACCTCAGAGTTATTTCTCTGGGGTCCATCTCCTACTACCAAGCAGCTGTATCATCATCTTCTATTGAGACGCTCCTCTACTCCGACTATAGAGGACAAATATCCTAACATACAGTGGAAGAATATCTGGAGGGTTTTTCGATACACCGAGATTTCGACGGACTGGAAGGCCTCCGCCTACAAGTTCCTAAATGCCATAATACCCACAGCAGAAAAGCAATATCGACATAACATTTGCAATTCACCATATTGTACCCATTGCCACAATATTGATACCCTTCATCACCGGTTCATAACCTGTATTCCCGACACTTGGCAATGGATCAAACATAAAATTCGCTGCATTACTGTGGCGGAGAACCCCAATGTTATTCATAGGGCTATATTAAAACTCGATATTCAGATTCAATATCATGTGTTTGCCCATATATGTCTTGTCATCGGGTATCTCCATTACATGCTGCAGGATCCCACTCCAAGTGTACGAGGTCTCGAGACTTTTCTGACAGACCACCGGACCCGACTAAAACGGAAAAAAACAAGAGACACTGTTGTTAATCGGCCCCAACTTAGATGTTCTCTGTGTTTAAGAAGGGGCATTTGTAAAGAAGAATTTTAAATTTAACATTTCATTTCTTTGCGATTAAGTGTCCCTAATAAAGTCGAGAAAAAAGCAGGAAACCGTGAAAGTGTAGTGCAGTGAACTTCAGAAACTTTGAATCAAGGCTTTGACACACATACACAATCGAACACCAGTTATCAACCAACAAAACAGACTATTGGAAATTTATATACATTCAGAAGATAAAATTAACACTGCAAGAAACATGGCATTGTCAAAATAATATAAGAATTATTGTACGTACTTTGTGAGTTAAGTGTTATCAATTCTTTTTTTGAAATATTTGTATAAATAAAAAAGTGAAAAAAAAAACGCTAGTCAAGGTTGTTTACTATGAGAAAAATTTAGCTGACGATGTCTTTTAAAGGAATAAGTCACTGTATGTCCACATTTATCACAAAAGGAACAGAGCGTGAGAAAGAAAAGGTGCCACTCGGTGAAGTTAACGAAATAGTTGAATTATCGCTTGATTCTACTGGAAGCGTAACATTATTTTCCGCCGAAGGCAATAACTGTGTTACTGAATGCAGAGAAGGCGGAGGTAACGCAGAATTAATTAACGACAATTCAGGTATACGCGCAGATGTCGAAGTATATACCAGCTGTTGTACGGATGAAACTAACACATCTAGTTCTTGAAATGTAGAAGGAGAAGCACGACAAATGTACATAGTACGTGAGCTTGTAAATTTTACCGGTCAGTACCATATGACAAACTTTCTGTTCAGAGTAGCAAAAATATAGGTGCAGATAATTTGACTCGTGCAACGAATGCAGTTAACTCTTCTGTCGGTTTCTGAGGAGCAAAATAATAATCATATAAAATTGCGTACGTGTACGCGACGGGAGAAAGAAGTCTAGCATTCTTGAAGAAGTTTCTGGAGCTGGCAATTATTATTTAAAACAGATTGCAAAACAAAAGTAATATTACCCTCATCAACTGTATGTAGCAAATTGTATAATTCTTTCGGATTATAAAGAGAAGCTGAACAAAGATCACATAATTTGACAAAATAATTCTAAGAAATTTAACGTCTATGCAGCGCCATTCCTGACAACATTTCATTTATCCATGATATTTTGTGCAGGATGTTTTACACGAAGGGCTTGAAATCAAACGGCCCGCTCATATGACTGTGACTAATTATTTGTAATGGATACCAGAAAACCGCAAGTAATTCCGTCTCTGAAACCAAAGCACTTCGTTTCGGTTCAACAGAGATCGTAGAATTTTCATGCAATATCGTCAATAAGCCATGACGTTTGTTTAACAACTTTTTCCTTGAGAGGGTACGTCTATAATAACTGGAGAAGTTAACAGAATTTTAAGACGCTCAATGTGGTAAGCAACGCGAGCCTTTAAACGGCGTAACGCTGCTGGAGAGAAATCACCCAACTTTTCTGTAATTAAGGTTTTAAATTCAGAATTGAAGTCCAGTATGGCGCAATAAACTTGTAATATCCCCTTTATAAAAGCATGTAACAACTAGCGCGATGTCTACATTTGCCCGTAATAATTGTAGTAAGTTTGTGAAAGTATCACTGGGATTATAGCGTAAGTCACGTTACTTGAGAAAGAAAAACATTTCGCCTTTCCTTAATAAATCGATGTTTGCGAGAGACATTTCCTAGTGTAGTATAAAAACGAGAGACAAAACGAAGAAAGAGACACTGATGGTGAACAAATATACAGTAAAATGGGTGCACGCCCTACGAGAAAAATTGTGTTAAGGGGACCTCCTCAAAAAGTAGAAAAGACAATTTACAGCCTAACCAGGAAATAGAGCGTTTAATTCTCCTTACGAAAAATAGGCAATTGAGTATAGATTATGCCTGTAGATAGAATATACACTGACTTCACATCCAAAGTTTTTTTTTAAAATTTAATCCTGTATATTGAACTTTCCCACGCTATCTGCTACCATTTATGTAATGGAATGTGATTATAAAGAATGCTGTGCAACATCCTCACAATTATTCTTAGTTTTTCTTGCTATCATTCAAGACGTAGTTGATATATATGTAAAGATAGGTCACTAACTCACCAGAGCACAGCTAAACGTCGTGAAAAGGATCCTAAAGGGGAAAATACCTATAGAGGATAAAACAAATGCAAAATAACACTTTTTGTGAATACACGCATTTAATTTGCTTATGCATGTTATAATACATCTTTAACTTATTTAAAATTCGACCTGCTAATGACTGTGATATAACTTTATCCTTTCACGTATTACTATTCTCTGGTTCTAGAAAGTCTATTCCTAACATAGACATTTGCCGGAACACAACACACGCTATATCCTTTGACTTGCTGTGTACCACTTCGTTGTATGAGTTTTTTATTTTTCTTACGTTTAGCAATTACTACATATGTTTTTAAAACTGATACTTCTGAAATGTGCCTTTACAATATGCAACGTTTCTAAATTCACTTTCAATTCCATAGCAATAAATGTGATTGTAAATATAATTACATACACTTATATGCATATATATATATATAACAATTAATAAAATTCCCTGTCTCTCTCTCTTAATTATGATTTTGGCTTGAAGATTAAAATTCTCATAATTCTCTTCATACAAATTATACGCCGTTTTACGTCTCGAGTGGATGTATCTTAGCGATGCCTCTGTCTCTCATTGTATAGAATTAGATTCTCGAAGGAATGGAACTTCAAAGTTGGGCTCATCAGATCATGATGTGCATGTATTGAATTTAGATAAGGCCGAAAAGGAATTTTGTATGTTGAACCCGCATTTCCTATCAGATCGTTCCCAATGTTGTGTATTGTCGACCTTCCCGCACTTTTCACTCAGCTTGCTTAACTCCTCGCCTTTCTGGGTGACGTCTCCTTGCCAGATTATGCTTTTCGTCGCTTGAGCTGCCGTCACTTCATTGGTTCTGGGTTATCCAATGCTGAGTAGCCACGCTGCAGTTAGCCACATGACGTAGCTTCTGATAGTAGATAGCAAACTCGCTTGGCCTCCGTAGAGCTACTGTATCTTTCAAGAGGAAGCCAACATGATAAAATATACTATGCGAATGCGAGAGTTTTGCCATGTATAGATACACTACGTGATCAAAAGTATCCTGACACCTGGCTAAAATTGACGTACAAGTTCGTGGCGCCCTCCATCAGTAATGCTGGAAGTCAATATGATGTTAGCCACACCTAGCCGCGATGACAGCGTTCACTCTCGCACAGATACTTTCAATCAGGTGCTGGAAGGTTTCTTGGGGAATGGCAGCCCATTCTTCACGTAGTGCGGAACTGAGGAGCGGTATCGATGTAGGTCGGTGAGGCTGGCACGAAGTCGGCGTTCCAAAACATCCCAAAGGTGTTCTATAGGATTCAAGTCAGGACTCTGTGCAGGTCAGCCCATTACAGGGATGTTATTGTTGTGAAAACACTCCGCCACAGCCCGTGCAGCATGAACAGGTGCTCGATCGTGTTGAAAGATGCAATCGCCATCCCCGAATTGCTCTTCAAAAGTGGGAAGCAAGAAGGTGCTTAAAATATTAATGTAGGTCTGCGCTGTGATCGTGCCACGCAAAACAACAAGGAGTGCAAGCCCCCTCCAGGAAAAACACGACCACACCATAACAACACCTCCGAATTTCACTGTTGGCACTACACACGCTGGCAGATGGCGTTCACCGGGCATTCGCCATACCCACACTCTGCCATCGGATCGCCACATTGTGTACCGTGATTCGTCACTCCACACAACGTTTTGTCACTGTTTAATCGTGTAATGTTGACGCTCCTTACACCAAGCGAGGCGTCGTTTGGCATTTTCCTGCGTGATGTGTAGCTTATGAGCAGCCCCTCGACCATGGAATCCAAGGTTTCTCACCTCACGTCTAACTGCCATAGTACTTGGAGTGGATCCTGATGCAGTTTAGAATTCCTGTGTGATGGTCTGGATAGATGTCTGCCAATTACTCTTTACGACCTTCTTCAAATGTCGGCGGTCTCTATCAGTCAACAGACAAGGTCGGCCTGTACGCTTTTGTGCTGTACATGTCCCTTCACGTTTCCACTTCACTATCACGTCAGAAACAGTGGGCTTAGGGATGTTTAGGAGTGTGGAAATCTCGCATACAGACTTCTGATGCAAGTGACACCCGATCACCTGACCACGTTCGAAGTCCGTGAGTTCCATGGAGCGTCCCATTCTGTTGTTTCACGATGTTTAATGACTACTGAGGTCCGGATAATGAGTACCAGGGCAGTAGGTGGCAGCACAATGCACCTAAGATGAAAAACGTATGTTTGTGTGGTGCTGAAATTGAAATTGAGTGTTATTTATGGACGCTCTTTAACTACTATGGTCCTCAGCCTCCCATTCTATATTGGGCGTGAAAGACCGGTAATTTTGCTCAGAGGCCTCTTTATCAGGCTTGAGGTTCTTTGACGTGCCGTAAATCTACGACACGGGACCACCGGCTTTACTTCCCTTCCGAAGGAAGCCATGCTAAGGATTTTTACGCCCGAAAAAATCCATCACGAGCACGGTACCACCAGTCCACGGAGGACGACGAGTGGGGTGTCCGAATACTTGATCACATAGTGTACTTATCCTTAGGCTCCTTTTCCTTGGAAAGTGACTGACAAGAGTAAACATCAAGAATGTCCGTTTTATCGGAATCATTGAATTTTATTGAACGGATTAGAAGGCACCTCTAAGAGCCTAAGTGCAGGTCAATCATTTCTCATTCTTCATGCCCATCATCAACATACATAGATGATCATTATTAGACACTTAAGCAAACAGAAAAGGGAGCTCAAAAAGCAACTCTTTTGAACTTTACAAAGGTATGTTGTATTTATTTATTTTATTTTCATTTATCAAACAATCTAGATGTGTGTAATGAAATATTGTGAAAATCTTGGAATAATTGTTATACCAATTCTATAGATTATACACTAAAGTTTCTGATGCCAAAACATTGTAATAAATCTCGTGATTTGTTTTTGTACTTATGTTGTAATCAAGTTCGTTAGCTGGGCACACTAAATAACTGTAGAATATTGTGTCCAGCTAACACTATAAATCATTCGACCAATAGTTTATAATTAACAACTGAGAAGATAGTCTGGATAGTCACAGACCATGTGTCGTTTCCAAAGTCCTTTGTTAATTTGGTGGTCTGGGAGTGCCTAACCTTTATATTCATCAGCTTCACCTATATCTCTTTCTGTATCTTAATGACTTCTGCATTATATAAAAGTATATAACTTTTATGTTATTAAATCTCTACGGAACCAAAAACAAGGTACAAACCTTTAAAATGTCACTTTTTATAATTATCTAAAACTTTAGTGGAATATTCCGAACGATTAATGCTCATCCACCAAATGTTACGTGTAGGTTATGCAGCATTTCCAGAACTTGGAAGACTGTTAGGAGGAGGTTAATAAAGTCAGACGTTCCGCCGACGTTTCCTATCCTTTTATTGAATATCATAGGATCTTCATCAGTTTTTTATAATAGCCGGAACTGTACGAAATAAAAGAGTAAAGGAGCGGATTAACAATAAAATGCAACTAGATCATTGTGCAATAATTTCATAAACCACGGGGCAAGGTAAATAAAAGTAATTAATTCGTCATTCGAGTTTAAAAAGGCAGACCGTGTATAGTCATGTAAACCAACTAGTACTTAATAAAATGTAAACTCTTTCAAACCAAATTCTGATTTCCATTTATGTCGAATTATTAACGGGTACAATATGAGTTTATCCATCCATAATGCACAGTTCTTAGCAGGAGCTTATAATTCTGCAGTTTAAACTTGTAGTGTCTTACTAAATGCAATTAAACGTTTGAATCACATTTTTCATACATAAGTTAACAAACTCCTTAATCAGTGATGGTTTATAGCACAGAATACTTATTACTTTCTCTACTACGTATAGTAAGTAGGGGAAGTATTGCATTCCACCCAAAAGTTCGATACCGAGATTTCACCGGAAATACATGTTTTGAGACCTCCTGAATCCAAAAAAAGCACTTTTGGAAACATGTCCGTGTGTGTGTCTGTGTGTGTGTGTGTCTGTGTGTGTGTGTGTCTGTGTGTCTGTGAACAGCATAACTCAAAAACGAACAGTCGGATAAACACCAAACTTGGTATTTAGGTTCAGTATCTTCCAGAGATGCGACACGAAGGTTTTCAAGAAAATCCCCCCACCCCAGACTACCCTTTACATGGAAGATTTTTCGAAAATTTTAATTTTCTCAAAAATGGCTCTAACGATTTTGATGAAAATATCATATGTTTAAGATAATGTCATGGGAAATGAAATGTATATCTCGAATTTTCTGGGAATGTCTCCAAAAGTATTCTTCATTGTGAACGACTTTTGTATAACTGGTAAACCGTAAGAGATAGACAGAATTTTACTACACAAAAAATGTAGATCGCGTTAAAATACACAACCTATGTCATACATTTCTTTTGTTGAGTGAACCGTTTTCGAGATATTGCTTGTTATTTCCTTAAATTTTTCAATACTTATACTTTTTCTCAAATTCGTTATTCATTTTTTACTTTTTCTACTACTACGTATAGTAAGTAGGGGAAGTATTGCATTCCACCCAAAAATTCGATACCGAGATTTCACCGGAAATACATGTTTTGAGACCTCCTGAATCCAAAAAAAGCATTTTTGGAAACATGTCCGTGTGTGTGTCTGTGTGTGTGTATGTGTGTGTCTGTGTGTGTGTGTGTGTGTCTGTGTGTCTGTGAACAGCATAACTCAAAAACGAACAGTCGGATAAGCACCAAACTTGGTATTTAGGTTCAGTATCTTCCAGAGATGCGACAGGAAGGTTTTCAAGAAAATCCCCCCACCCCAAACTACCCTTTACATGGAAGATTTTTCGAAAATTTTAATTTTCTCAAAAATGGCTCTAACGATTTTGATGAAAATATCATATGTTTAAGATAATGTCATGAGAAATGAAATGTATATCTCGAATTTTCTGGGAATGTCTCCAAAAGTATTCTTTATTGTGAACGACTTTTGCATAACTGGTAAACCATAAGAGATAGACAAACTTTTACTACACAAAAACTGTAGATCGCGTTAAAATACACAACTTATGTCATATACATTTCTTTTGTTGGGTGAACCGTTTTGGAGATATTGCTTGTTATTTCCTTAAATTTTCCAATACTTATACTTTTTCTCAAATTCGTTATTCATTTTTTTTATGTCCTGGACATGCAAAGAGAATGGAATGCGCCACATAGCAACCAGCGTTAAAATATTTGACTATCGCTTAAAAGCTACCATATTCCTCTTGCATCTACAAGAAAATTACCAATAAGATTGACATTTCGATATCTCGATTAACATGAAGCATATGGAGAATATGCGTTTGTAAAATTAGATTGTACAAGAGTAGAGAAAGTCATGTGAGTGTAACACATCAGATTTTTTATGTCCTGGACATGCAAAGAGAATGAAATGCGCCACATAGCAACCAGCGTTAAAATATTTGACTATCGCTTAAAAGCTACCATATTCCCCTTGCATCTACAAGAAAATTACCAATAAGTTGACATCTCGATATCTCGATTACCATGAAGCATATGGAGAATAGGCGTTTGTAAAAATAGATTGTACAAGAGTAGAGAAAGTCATGTGAGTGTAACACATCAGATTTTTTTTTAAACATGGATGTGTTCGGGTAAGATATAAATTGCGTTTTCTTGTAAACATGCTATTCTGTGACATGTTTTAATTATTTCAAAATTTGATATAATCATATTATGTAGCTATCAACTAAGGAAACAATAAAGCCATTAGAAAGCTCGTTTACAGAGTATTCAGAGCAAGTTATAGAAATTGTTCCATTTAATTTAAAAACAACTTCCTGGAAATCGGGACGTAACACGTTCAATATTGGCACACAGAAGAATGTAAACAACTTACCTAAGAGCCGAAATGTGTATGCACGCTTGAAATAGGCCCTCACATAAGGCTGTCCCTTCATTTTCTGGATGTGTGACTTCCATTTTACAAAATGCAAGATACTGGTATTTCTATGAAGTAATTAGAGTAGCAAGCCCCTACAGGTTAGTCCACCATATACACTTGAGTGCTTTGCAGGAGCAGACTCCAACCTCAGATCCATTCTACTTCATCGGTATGGTTCATATTTAGCTGCCCCGCTTCTATTTACAGTGGAATTTTAAGCTCGTGTATGTAATATTACGAAAGACTGACATTCATTATCACTGCTATAAAATTCGTGTAATTAATTTGTGTAGATGGAGGGGCTGGTACGGGAGATGCAGGACCCTGAGACCGGAGTCCCGGTGCGGAGCCAAAAGATGTTCCTAACCTCAATTCCTTCTGCCTTTATGGGTAAGTTACTCAACTAAGATATAATTAAGTGAATTTTCATTAATAAGTTGCAATATGAACTTAATGCTTTTGCAGTCTGTTGACAGCGTATACTGCCTTCAGAAATATCTATAGTTATTTTAGTCAAATTATTTCATTATTTGTGATAATTTAACTCAAGATTCACAACCAACGCAAACCACAACCTTTAACGCATTCAATTGAATGCAAATCAGGATGACAACATGCAAAAGTAATTTCAGCAGAATAATGTTCGCTTAAAACAAAGAGTACCTTCTCTAATCCAAAATCAAAGTATATATTGTAAAACATCATAATCCTTAAAAATTTGTACATTCGATACTTTAGCACTTGCTATGGCACAGAAGGATGATACGATAGTACTATTAAAATGGTGAATAAATTATAATTGTATCTAAAACTAAGTAAAATGTTTATGATTTCACTTAATAAATGCCAAAGGAGCTAAATAAACGACTTTCCATAACTATAGATTATAGGTGAGATTATAGAAGCTGTCCTGATTTTGCAGGAAAGTCTATTTATATCTACAAAGGTACTAAATTCAGTTAGTTGTAATATAAGAGAAGCTAACAAAAGTTTTTAAAAAGTATTCTGCAAATCCAAAAACGGTCTAATAAGCACACTGTAATAAACAACACGTCAAAACCACTTGCATACTGAAAACGCACTACAACAACCTCTTTCATTTATCCTTGAAGCAATGGCCCATGCTTGTGTTTCAAGTGTTCCTGGCTCATGTGTTATGCTAGATAGAGGTTCTACATTTGGCTCAATCCTGTTTGTATCGAGCTAACAATCATTTTTACCTTATTTTCAGTCAGACTCAAGCTTCTTTCAACACGCTCTATAGAATTATTCTAATAGTATTAGACGAGTGCACAGTTCATGTATCAATCAACATAAAATGCCTAAATGCAAATATGCTTTGGAATTTTTCAAGGAATAAAGAATGGTACACCGAAACTTTGTGGCACACTAAGGCATATTTGACATTACTTTGGTAGGTAATATAAGCTGAATAAAAAATGAACTACAATGCTATCTGTGAACTCGGGGACAATAGCACTGTTTTCAAAGCATTAAGTGTTCTTTTAAAGTGCACTGTGATCAGCCCAGTCCTAAAGATACCTTTAATAGTTAGGAGCAAAGATGCTTAATTAAAATTCACTTTGCTAGAGACAAGTACGCTCACAAAGGTTACACAGCACTACACGAAGCTTGTGGTAGAGAAAAGTTATTAAATCTTACAATGACGAGTATAATAAGTTTATTTCACATAGTGAGTAAAATGTATTGACAAAAATATCACAGCTATGATAAATTTCTTATATCCATTAGAACAAAAGCACAGTTCCACGATCCAGAAATAGTAGTTATCAGATGACAATCTGGAGCTGCTAATGTGCATATAAAGCATGTAAGAACACCGCTCTTTGACATATGTCCAGCTAGCGAGGTAAGCTACAATTAGTTCCTTCTACAATTCTTCGTGGGCTGAAAGAGAAATTAAATTTTAGAAAAATCCCCATACATTTCGGGTACTACGGACAACAGTCTACCTTTGTTAAACTCACTATTTAGTCTTTATAAATGAGATTACTGCATTGTAATTCACAGATAACACACCTGAAAAGCAGACATTCACATTTTATTAGCGTACATTACTTACCTGTTGTAGTGTCAGATACAATGAATATTGCAACTAATTTGCAAACGGCTATTGTATAAATCGATTTAATTACTGAAATTAAAAATAACAAGAAAATCGATAGCCGGTTTTCCATCCATAGTTGCCTCTAGTATTGAGCCCTGTCCGAAATAAATCAAAGAAAATAAGGAGTAATAAATGAAAATATACCAGTTTCATAAGACAGAATGCAGCACCTTGCTGATATTATTTGCTAATGCGTAAATTGACTGTGGATTGGTTCTATTTGTTACGGTTTAATAGCATACCCTTATAACAGTGGGATTGCAAGTTGAGTGATACCCTGCCTCAAACCTACTTTAACAATTAAGTTTGATATAATAATAGCTTGCATTACGCCAAAAAAGTATCCTAAGATGTATACCCAAATAAAATAACTAATTGTTCTGTTTTGTCGATTATAATTAAGAGGATAAAACAAATAAACACTGCTAGGACGGTACTTTCTCTTTTATAAGTCGTTCCATTTTCTGGTGAATTGTTCTTTCACAAGCAATGCTGAAAATTTTCCGGAATAAATATCTTATGCCCTATTATCACGCCAATTAATGTACACAGTTTAGTTTATTTAGCTAGATATTCTACAAATTACATAAGACACTTCATTTTCGGTTTGCTACCTGTAAAATATGACAAATGTTGTGGCTGCGCAGAGTATGCAGCAAGCTAGGAGGAAATTCAAACATTTAAAATGTAGATCGTTCATATGCTGGACTGATATTGCAAACTCTTTACACAATCTCACATGAAATTAACTATTGAAAAACTCAAACGAATAACAGAAAATATCTTATAAAATGGTAGCTCTACAAAAGAGTAAGTCGTAAGGACATAAGAGAAGGAATAAATTTGCATACTTAGCATGGCGTCTGATTTATTTAATGTACGTAATCAATTTGCATATCAAAAGAAGCAGCTAACAATTTCCATATTAAAGACAATACGCCAATGCGATTTGTATAAATTTGGGAAACCAATTTACATACAAAACTATGCCGCCATCCCGGTTAAATGTTATTTATCCCATTAATTTGTTTATCACCATCTTAAAAACTGAAATAAAACTGTCGCGACATTTCCATTCGGGGTAGATTTTTCAGGGTAATATACAGAATTAAACGATTTTCTCTATCTCGAAATTAGCATAAGACCTCCAATTTCATTTACAGATCATGAGTAGCCGCCAAGTCAATTTTCATATCAAGGAAAATCAAGCCAATCAAGTTTCATATATCTACCAACTCACTTTGCATGTCAAAAAATAAGCCACTAAATTAATTTCCATGCTAAATGCTAACAGCGAATATAAGAGTTGCATGTAGCATATCACTTCGGGTTATGTTATTTAAATAAATTCAATGGCGTGATCACATTTCCACTATCTCTAAAAATATTTGATAGATAAATTATGTATAGGTGTGTTTGGTCTTGAGCATGTCGTCGATGGCCTAGCAGCCCTCCTATTGATTTCGAAACAACTGTTCTTTACGCAGCGCCATCCTGCCTTGAAGTCATTAACAGGTTCAAACACGCAACACACCCGCTCCACTCGAGCGTTTCAGTCTGGGTGGCTCAGTTGGTTAGGCATTGTCCTTTTGATCCCACGGTCGTGCATTAAAACCCGGCCCAGATCGATGTTTTTAAGTGTTCTTAAAGGCGAAAGTCCCATGTCAGTAGATTTACTAGTACATAAAAGAACTCCTACGGGACGAAATTCCGGAACCCCGGCGGAACTGAAGTAATCCTGGCAATTGACAGCGCCGTTAACAAACAAAAATAAAAAATAAATATAAAACTGAGCATATAATTGCTATAAAAGTGACAAGAATTTGGGATTCCATCCCAAAATATTATACTTTAGTACTTAATTCTATATGGGCATATAATAAACACAGAAACTTCGCAATGTATGTGCTAGGACTACAAATATTATATTTCAGTGTATTGGTAAGTTTGTTGCTTTATTAATCATTCTTAGTCTTACAACAGTCATATTTTTCTGAACACGAAATCCACTTCAGTAACACGTTGCTTTGCATCAGATATTAATGCAATTTCAATCATACTATGCTTTTCAAATTAGTATATTGAACCATCAGAATTGCTCCAATGTATTTAAAGTTTAGCCTATTCCTGTCATCTGTCCATTGTGCACGCACCATTTTCTTGAATGAACAAAGGGCAGATGACAGGAATAGGAGAGCGAGGAAGTAGATATGAAATGATGGCGAAATGGATGAAAGGAAGGGTGACGAAGGGTTGGTGGAATGAATACCGGAGAACCCGGAGAAAACCCGCCCAGACGTCGCTTTGTCCATCAAAAATCCCAGATTCAGATCCCAGGGTTCGAGCCCTAGCCACGTTGGAAAGCAGTCTAATTACTTGGCCACGGCGCCGCCCATTGTTCATTCATCATAGAGGGAATTATTTCCATCCATGCATTATGGGGAGGCAAACAGTCTTTATAGTTCTGCATATTGCACCACTCCATAGGTGAAACATTCCACCTATTTATCAAAAGCTAATTTTTTAATGAAATTAGTGTCATACGCTAATTCAATTTTTATTTCATAGAGTTTATTAAACACATCGATTAGTTGAATGCTAATCAGCCAACGCTGCAACTGTGCTTCAATAAGTATGTAACAGTGCCTTTTATATGTCCACCCCAAGTTGGTGTTTCCTTCAAGAGCAACCGATTGAAACAGTTGAGATCAGTGAAAGAACATAATTGCTTCTGTAAATAATCGAGACGAGTGATATAGTAATCTTTGCTTCTTGTTCAAAAGGCCTTATATCTGCTGGTTTATATATTTCTTCAAAAATATCTTTCACATTAAAAGGCGGAAAATATTGGTCATTCCTTTCTTTAAGAATATTTGCAATAAAATTCAATTCATTCACAACCTCAATTAGAGATACAGTTTCTGTCTCTATGTCCATTATATGTCTATGAAAGACATGAGAGAGGGACAAAATAAAATAAAAATAGCCTTGCCAAGTGGATTCTAAAAAAAAACGTTAATATTTTTGGGCAATTAATAATAAATCGATAACAATTATGATTTCAATACCGCAAATAGTGAAAGTGATCTTCCAATAACAGCAAATACATTTATCCATGTCATCTTTGAATGATACAGCAAATCTTGATAAGCAACACTCACAAAATCACAGAATTCTCTAATATATTGACTCTGATTGTAACATTGAAAATCTTAATAATTAGAGTTTCTATATCAACACTCAAGACATGAGTACCAACATATAGTGTATTGTGCAGAATATGTAACTATAATTATACCCTTTGACGCTAGTTATTGTAGTGGCGGTACAGCAAGAGTCTATGGCGCAGCGCTAAATTTGCGACTAAAATGCAAAAACCAGGTCTTCATTATTTAGTACATTTGACGATTTGTTGAAAATACGGCAGGACTCTTTATCATATGTTACAGTTCAGGAAAGTCCCACTTTTGAGGGGTAAGGCAACACTGAGTGTGACATAATCATACTGAAATACGCAAACTAGATGCTATATGTATTAAGACGTCGTGCAGTAGCTGGCGTGCCGAGAGGTTGTTCGCTGTGTGCGAATGTGGCTAGCAGTTCAACCGGTCGGTGTGTTTACATTTTATTCTACGACGTTTCTTGGTCTAGTTTGCTATAATATCCACAGTCTCGTCTGTGTCTTCGTAGCCGTATATATACGTGTAAGACATACTTCGACATGGATGATCGTCCTACAACTCTGGTTGTTAGTTTTGAGGAACGAAATATCACTCTACCGACGGCTTGTGAGATACATAAATGGATTTTTGATACGCTAAAATTGGAAGAGGACGATGTCACGGGATTACAAGTTAATGCTATTACTAGACAAATCTTCATTAAATGCAAAACGCCAAACATTGTGGAGGAGGTTTTGAATCAGTCAAATGAAGAAGTTAGCTTTGTATTGTCAAATGGACAACGAACTAAGGTGATACTCGATGTAGCCGGCTTTAGAAGACGGGTATTCAAAGTGTATAATTTGCCATTGCGTTTTTCCAACCGGAAGATAAATATGGTATTAGAGGTTTATGGCACTGTGCTGCAGGTGAGTGACGATATTTGGAATTCCTCTTATCGCTACAAAGTCACCAATGGAGTACGTACTGTACATATATAATTGAAAAACATAGACCGTCGTTTCTGAATGTCGGGGGTTATTCCGCTTTGTTGAGCATACAGACTAACCTATTACGTGTGCCATATATCATACGGCCGATCATTTGCATAATCAGTGCCGCAGGAAACCAATGCCGCGAATGCCAAATGCTGAAAAGGATACGCCCACTTGGGCGAAATTGGTTGCTGGTACGCTTCCAAAACAACAGATGCCGTTACCAGAACAGGTAGCAGCGGCAAGAACCGACTCTGGTCAACAGTTGCTTAATGTGGAGACAATGGCTGACCGGCAGTATAGTCGCGACGTAACCTTTGAAGAACACGCGAAGCATGATGACATCACAGGTGTAGCTCACGACAGTTCTTGTAATTTGCAGGTAAACCTAAGCGGAGCAGTCATCGTAGATGGTCAACCTTGGTCCGACGACAATAATATGGAAACTTAGCCTGTCTTAGAGGCAGTGGAGACTAGTGCGATTTGCAAGGACACGTTTTCAGCAAGGGAAGTGGTGGAGTCGGCAGAAACAGGTGTCGGTGTGCCGAAAGAGGTTGCATCAGCAGCTGCTTCTTCCATGGCGGAGGAAGTGCAGATAGATGACTCGTTAGCTGAGAGTACCATAACCACTACGCCATATGTGTATGGCGCTATAGTTAGCCAACGTGATCCTCGATTAGAAGAACGCAAAAAGAGTGCGCCGTCACCGACAAGGCAATCCAAAAACACCGTGTAAGCCGGTGAACAAGTAATCCTCGTTTATATGGTGTTGATACTTCAAACCTTGGCGACCGTGAACGTGAATTGTCTCAGCAATAGAGCCAAGCAAAGTTTGTTAAAAGATTTTGTGTACGATAATGACATAATATTCTGTTTTTGCAGGAGAATAATAAACACAAGCTAGATTTCTTTGGACGGCAATATAATTACATTTCCAATGTTGGGGATTCCCAGCGCGGTACAGCTATTGTTTACCGTTCGTCTTATGGTATTCGATTAGCGGAGAGGCATGTGAGTAGTAGGATTACATTCTTATAATTGGAGAAGAGTAATATTCTTCTGGTGAATCTATATTTACCCTCGGGGTCGAACAGAAGGACGGAACGCGAAGCTTTCCTCACCTCGGAACTGCCGTTCTTTTTGCGTCATGAATACGATAAACTACTTCTAGGTGGAGACTTTAATTGTGTTTTCAGTGCTAAGGACCAGACAGGTCAATATTTTCCGTCACCTGCTTTAGACCGAGTAAGCCAAGCCTTGGAATTACGGGACGCATGGGAACAGTTGTATGCCAATTTGGTTGAATATACGTTTCGTCGCTATAATAGTGCTTCGAAAATAGATCGATTCTACATCAGTACATCGATGCGGCAGATAGTACGGACCATACAAGTTCATCCGGTGCCCTTTAGTGATCACCATTCCTTGTTCATGAAAATAGTTCCAACTGCGAGAAGACCCACGATGGGAAGGGGCGTTTGGAAACTTAATAATACGCTGCTTCAAGATCCAGTAATTTCCTAGACGTTCTCCCATATGTAGACAAAAACAGCTCAACGTTGAACCCCCAACAAACTAATTCAATGGTTGTATACTTTTAAACCGGCTATACGCAACTTTTACAAAGGGAAGGGATAGCAAAGTCTAAGACGGTAACTGTTGCACTATTATTACGATTTGTTAAATCAATTATATGACCTACAACGCCATGGTCAGACATGACCACTCACTTTTCTGCTATAAAAAGGAGAATGTGTTGTCTTCAGGAGAAGCTTTATAACGGTGCACAATTGCGTTCCGGCGACCCTTCTGTAGTACGAGAAGAGAAAAACTCGCTTTCTCATCTAGCGTCTGAAAAACGTCGTGGTGAGCGGAAATAATCTCCCACTCACGCGCTTCCACAGGGAATTTCTTAGCAACAACGCACGACATACTTCAAGAGGCCTATCAACACTTTTATGATAAATTCGGAGCAGTTGAAGTTGATGTCTCTCTGCAGGAAGATGTTTTTCGTCATATAACACAACAGCTACCCGGCTACGGGACCCGGCTACTCACTATACGTAGTAGAAATAGTAATAAACTTTCGTAAGAATAGGTTTTACACTTATTAATAAATTATAGAAGGTAGAGAAAGTCATGTTAATGGGACACATAAGATTTTTTTCTCGTAGTCATGCAGAGAGCATGTATTTAAAAATCATCACATAGCTGCCTGCTTTTTAAAAAGCGTAAGTAGCACTTTAGCCGTCTGTATCTTCCTTATACCTACAAGAAAATGTGTAAAGGTGTAAAGAAAGTATATCTCGATTTTCAGGAAGAAATAGAAGAATAAGCCTTTGTAAGAATAAAAAAAACTTAGCTCTAGCATTCGTTATTGCCTTGAATTTCTTTGGAGAGATTGCATTGGCTAACGGCAATGCGGTGATAAGAACGCAGAATTTTTTGAACGAATATCCAGAAGAATTGCAGCATTTCTTAGCAACAACGCACGACATACTTCAAGAGGCCTATCAACACTTTTATGATAAATTCGGAGCAGTTGAAGTTGATGTCTCTCTGCAGGAAGATGTTTTTCGTCATATAACACAACAGCTATCCCCAGCTGCAGCTATCTCAGCTGCCAATATCGTTTTAAATCAGGAGATTACGTCTGAGGAATTGTGGGCTGCTCCAGCCTCAGCCAGTCTGGACTCGGCGCCTGGACCTGATGGACTAGGTTATCGGCTTTACAAAGCCAACTGGAATATCCTTGAAGATATCTTACTCGACGTCATGTTGGAGGTACAGCGTAATACAGGCAGCTTAACAGGGTTTAATGAAGATGTCATTGTGTTGATCCCTAAACAGCGGTTACAACGGAACTGAAATCGTTTCGGCCTACGCATTACGCTTTTGAATGCAGATTACAAGTTGTTCACAAAGATCTTGGCTAACAGATTAAAGACCTATCTTCCTGACATCATTGGACCTGGACAAACGTGCGGTATACCGGAGAGGAAGATCACACATATTCTAATGAAGTTACGAGATGTCATTATCGCTGGTGAACGGAATCCCAACATGGTGGCAACCCTTTTGGCTTCAGATTTCACGGCCGCCTTTGATAGAATTAACCAGGATTATCTATGGGGTGTTTTGAAGAGTTTTGGATTTTCACAGGCATTTCAAAGCCTTTTACAATCTATTTATCGAGATGCGCACTCCCGAATTCAAATTAATAGCTTTGTTACGCGATTGGTACTTATAGCACAGTCGATACGGCAGGGATGTCCCCTCTCTATGACGATGTATACTTTGTGCGTTGAACCGCTGATTAGAGGCATAGCGACTTTACTTTCTCATTCCGTTAATCCGTTCAACTGTGAAAGAATTTTGGCTTATGCTGATGATGTCACCTTGATTCTCGCTCATGCTGATGATCCTGACAAACTGGCGCCGCTATTGACGACATACCAGGAAGCCTCTGGAGCTTTGATAAATTATGGCAAATCACAGCTATTACCGTTGAATAGCTGGCCAAAGGATACTGCTCGATTTACCTGTAGCAGTTTCAGTGAAGATATTGGGCGTTATTTTTACCTCCAGGTTGGAAGGGTTAATAGCGCAGAATTGGAAGCGACCTGTGCCTATGTGCATTTCTATGACCTCGCAGTTGACACGGAATTTAAACTTTGTGCAAAAAATCTGGTATGTTAACACCTTTGTACTCGCGAAGCTCTGGTATGTGGCGCAGGTGATACCGATGTTACCACAATATTCCCAGCAACTAGAAAGAGCGATTGGCTACTACGTTTGGAAAAATCACTTCTATAAGGTAGCCCGACCTCAATTACGCAGAGCAATTACGGAGAGTGGTTCGAATTTTATCGATGTGCATATTAAATGTCGGGCTTTGTTGCTCCATTTTATATTGAGTGCTCTCCACAGACACGGTGCCAATCAGGTTGTGCAGTTTTGTATGAACATGGCTTGGACGGCTGCCGGACTGTTCAAACAGGTTCTGACAGACTATAAAAGAATACTACCAGTTATAGATACGTCGCTCAATATTCCCACCACCCAAACGTTATATACCACGTTGCTGAAAGATTCCATGACAGTGCCTGCAATAGAACGGAAATACCCTAATTCACCATGGCAGCGGGTATAGAAAATTTTGCGTATAATCTGTATACCGTTGGAGTAGAGGGTTTCTTTTATTTCTTCATCAACGAATTAATACCCACAGAGTCAAACCGATATAAACATAATGTATCCTCGTTACCTTGGTGTAAGCGTTGTGGTGGGTTGGACACTCAAATTCATCGAATAACCACCTGTGTTTAATCAGGGACATTTGGAATTGGACCAAGAAACATATAGGCCATTTAATCGGCAGGTGTTTGGGAAATCGGACTACCTCTGTCCTCTTAGCTGGGGAGTTTCAGAAGGGAGCTACCGAAATTACACAGGTGTGGTTAACATTAGCACTCTATTATTGTTGTTTGCAGGAAGAATTTCCATCTCTCCTCACTTTTCAAAAATGGCTTCGGTCAGAGCAATACAAGCTTCGGCGACAACCCCGGATATGGAATGTATTAAATTTGCAATTGGATTTCATGCTGTAATATAATACATAAAAAAACTATATTCTCCAGCGACCACGGCTACGGGGGCCGGCTACTTACTATACGTAGTAGAAATAGTAATAAACTTTCGTAAGAATAGGTTTTACACTGATTAATAAATTATAGAAGGTAGAGAAAGTCATATTAATGGGACACATAAGATTTTTTCTCGTAGTCATGCAGGGAGCATGTAATTTAAAAATCATCACATAGCTGCCTGCTTTTTAAAAAGCGTAAGTAGCACTTTAGCCGCCTGTATCTTCCTTATACCTACAAGAAAATGTGTAAAGATGTAAAGAAAGTATATCTCGATTTTCAGGAAGAAATAGAAGAATAAGCCTTTGTAAAAAATAAAAAAAACTTAGCTCTAGCATTCGTTATTGCCTTGAATTTCTTTGGAGAGATTGCATTGGCTAACGGCAATGCGGTGATAAGAACGCAGAATTTTTTAAACGAATATCCAGAAGAATTGCAGCATTACTTGTATTATAATACTGAGAGCTGTAAGGCCTCATGGTTCAATAATGTGCACTAAACCGTAATATCACAAAAATGTCTTCTTTGGATATACGTACAGAGAATTGCGAGGCGTACCAAAGAGAGAATTCGTAAGTAATGCATTCATGTTTCCATATATAAACTTATAGAGTTTCTGTTAAAAAAAACTAAATATGAAAATTCCTTTTGTAAACACCTGTAATGCGAAAAACGCCTGTATAACAGCAATTTCTTGCTGAGTTTGACGAATTGACGTCACTGTTGTAGATCATGTAACACAATAACTTACAGGAACTTGTATTCTTTATTATTATCTTGCATTACGTATTAATCCATCGCAACACGATCATATGCCCTCAGTCTTATTATGAGATGCTATTTGCGATGTCCACCAATGTAGGAGGAATAAGCTAGACTGATCAATAACACTAAAATATTATAGGCATTATTTTATCTAATGTTATTCAGGCATATCTGATGTAAAAAGGTATCCTTTCCAGTATTCCTATGACAACACCTACTGAACGTGTACTTCTAGGTGATTGGGCATTATATACATGAAGTAGACACGCCCATAACGGAATACGATACTCAAAGTATCGCGAGGGTATAGAGATCGGTTCAGGTTGTGTTTGTACAGAGTGCTGTATGTTATGTTTTATTTTCTTTTTGCTACTCTTTTTTTCGTTTCCTTGTTAATAGAAAAAATAATTCAAGAATAAATATTTATGTGCATGGTTATTGATTGAAATAAGGCTTAGCTTTATAGTAAACTAAGTTTGTTTAAAACACAATTAGAAGCTGTAGATAGCTTAAATAAAGTAACATTTATGGCGATCGCGACAGGACGTTCGAGTTTTGAGTTTTACACTTGTGATCGAAGGAAGCCCTGTTGAGGTTATTGAGCAAGAGATAGAAAAGACAGCTTAAATTCCAGAAGAGTACACGTTTATCGTTTATCAGACAGTTAAACACTCTCAGAGAAGAGGCAGAGTACGAAATTTGAGATAAAGAGAGCAGAAGAAGGAGCATTCAAGTTTCCTTTACATTCCTGCAGAAGAAAAGTGAAGATTTATTACTCTAGACGGTACGATGTTGAAAATTAGCTTAAGCTTGAAAATTAATGTGAATTCTGCCTCACCGACTACTAGTGGCAGTTCCTGGATACGGAGGTGCCTTTATCAGCGGACTTTCTGGGTGACAACGGTAGCGTTTATATGTAAATAGGAGGAAGTTAAAACTACCATTATTGGGGGTTACAAAATTTAATGTTGACGTGGAACATTGGTTTCAGTTATGGGGCCAGTTTGAAGAAATAAATAAAACTCCAGACGTCGTGTCAGAAAACGTATTTCAGTATTTAGTGCGACAAGCCGCTCGAAGATTCTCGTACAAGAGAAGTGGTTGAAACCTTTCCGCCTACTATACTGGACAGAACTATGTAACATTCTATAAAAATTGAAAAGCAGGATTGGCAGGAACGATCAGCTTGTAGAGGTTTATAATAAGGGACTGTTAACTTAAGTATTAAATAATTCTTCTTATGTTGGTGATATGAGTTCGCTGTGCAACTTGTATAGCGCTTTTGAAGCTCAAATAGGATGGTTAGGTGTTATTTCTGTTTGTATGCTACTATGCTATTACCTCTGGTTGCATATGTTAACAAGAGGAAATTCTCAGACTTGGCAAAGCAGCCTGGACATTTTAACACTGAGGATGCTAAAGACAGGTTCGAAATCATAAGCAGTTTCTAAAACAACAACTATAATCATTAGTGGAAAGGATGAGTCTGGCTGTAGCAGGTTTTGGTATTAAAGATGCTCGCTATAATAGTGTTTAAGCTAATTTGGTGTCTAACAAGATTTAGGAGATATCTCATTAAGTACTAGCTATGGAATGATAGAAACCAAAATTACCTTTTCTTTGATGGACAGCATGCTCTTGAGATTTTTTTAAGACAGCGGTTTCATATTGTAAACATATTATTTTTTCAATAAAATTATAGTGGATTTTTAAGAATAAGGAGAAAAATCTGTGCAACTGTAATCAAACGTAATCCCGCCGACATCCAAGCGTGCTATCCCACCGATTATTTTATTGAACCCTTGCCATCCTTTACCACAGGGACATCTGACTGTAGCCACTGGGATTCGAACTCGTGACGTTTGGCTTTGAATGTGTGGTCAGCCCATTTCGTCTCGCCTTAATGATCACGGATGTTCGAATCGCTTCGGTTGTAGTCCCTGTGAAAGGCATATGAAAGCCGGTTTAGTTATTAAATGAAGAGGGGCATATTTAGAAAAATAACTCCACCGTTAGGGGATTAAAGAAAGTTCTACCTTGGCTATCTTCAATATATTCAAAAGCAAGTCCTGGTAATGCGTAAAATCATGGTGGTCGGTGTTATACATTTCCAGCAGGAGATCTCGAAACTTCTCGAAAGTATCTTGTCACTATGCCCCTATCAACTTCTCCACGTTGTACCTATCTGTAGGAGAAAATTCCTTAGAAGTTGCAAGCTCTCTATATTTGGATACTCAGCAGCTCTTTGATTCAGAAATCTTCTACCAGCATGTCTGACAGGTTGGAAAGCGTATCATCCATGTAGTTGAAGCTATCCAGCAACCTGAAATAAATATCCCTATCCTTTAAGTTTTGTTAAATGCTAGATATCTTTCAGAGGATTAAACAATTGGGAAATCGGCTCATGACTTAGCAGGAATCTTATCAGAAAGTGGCTATCGTAGTATAATAAATAACTAAGGAAAATTAGAATGAAATTCGGCAGCTTTCTATTCAAACTACGAATGTTATGAGCTGCACCCAGGTATTGATCGGTAATGTGATAATGAGCCCGCACTTTCACTTCAACACATCAAAGCCCCTAACGCGAATATTTCTCTGAGAGGTATTATAAACATTCAATTTATCATCAGCAGCTGCTGTCTCTGTACAATGTTAGAATATACACAGATTATTTCATCGCCAGTTGCTCTTAATTTAGTGAATATATCATTGATAGCGTTTGGATCTCTGAAAACGCTTGGTCTGTCTGCATACTACCTTTAAAGGTATCGATATTTCATTATGTTCTCGTAAAGCTCATGTTCACTGGAATTGCTAAGGGTTCGCAAGAATGGACCCTTGCTAAAACAGATTCAATATTTGTACTTTTAATCTGCATTAGTTTTAGAAAAATAACTTAATTCCATCTCATCATCCAAATGGAGTATCTTCCGTACTTGGCACCTCATGCACATAGGTTGATGAGCTTCAAGTGCCTTTTCTCATGCATGCTTTGTAAACCTGCATTCTACCATTGTGATTGGTATTTGCTTACGTGATAATCTATTCACGGCTCTAATTCGCGCCACAGTAGTGACACTGCTCATCCTTGTCAACATAGGGAAGACTGCCGTGACGTTTCTTCTTCCTCGGTGGTTATTAAAGCGATAGAATAGACGCATTTTTATCTATACCAAACACTGCAAACAGTGCTCCATAATTCTGCTTCTCCAAGTACACAATTTGGTAAAGAGCCTCGGAGAAACGCATCCTTTCTAATTGAAGACTTTGATGAGCTTGTCAAATTGATACGAGTCTGTTCTACTTGAATGTTGGACTCTTGCCTCACAGGGGATTTGCATGCTGGCATTCACCATGCGAAGTAAGGTTCACCACGGTTTATGATGTTTACCTCTGACATTTTCAGGAAGATTATATATGTATGTGTATGCTATGGCGTTCCATGGATCATAAAAGGAGACACTCACCATTCACCAGATTATGCACTGTATGCAAAGTTTTAGACCAAGACTAAGTTAAATTTTGACGCGTTTTCCGAAATGTATTTAAGTATTGCATGAAAAATCCTATCAAAATTGCTTGGTTGAACGATCAGCTTAGAATTATTGGAAGTTTTATATAATAAAATAATCAGATAATTTGCAGAGTTCTGGATGAAACAGGAAGCCTCCAGAGAGCATTTCAATTTTAATCTATACATGTTCCTAATTACGACTCATTTCATCCCTTTAATTACAAGGTTTTTGTATGCCTTCATAAATTCGATGGGTTCAAGTATTTTAAATGGATAAACAATCTTATCTTCAAAAACATATCACTTAATTCAATTGCCTTGCATTCCTAACCCTGGTGTTGATTATCACTAAGCTTGGCTTTTCTTACTGCGGGCACATCTGAGGAGGAACATCCCGCTTAGTGCCTCATTATATTCTTCGAAGGCACTTATAAATCATTAGCGCTGCGATCTACTGCCGTAGTTGCATTTTTCTCGAACATTAACTCAAGAGGATGTTCTTGCATTCTTGACAACACTGGGCAGCATTGGCGGCATTGCTCTTCAAAAGGTCGAGAGGATGTTCTTGGACGCTGACTTCTCCGTACTGTAGCTCGTGGTAGACTGTGCTTATACGCCTCTAATTACAATGATACACAATTGGAAAAACCAAGCACATAATATATGTAATTAGAATTACTTTAAACATAACCTTACCTTCATTCAGAGATAGATGAGTGACATCAGTCTGGGATACGGTATCATGTGAACCAGAACTTGTGCATGCAGGCGCAGGATATCTCGTAGAGCCGGCTTGTTTCACTTCTTGTAGAAACTCCTGTCTGCGTAAATACTGAGTTGACGTCTAGTATATCACGGAGACCGAAATATTCCAGATGCCATGTAGACTCAGTCGTGATGCCATGTAGAACCCACCTGCCCACCGCTTGCTTCATGAAATATTTTTGGGTGCATACAGTATTCTAACAGTTTAGCAATAAGATATGTATATCTTAGGTTTTCTGTTTCAGCTGTGTCACATTTAAATATTGGTTAGCTTAAGCTAAAAAATTAGACGGAATTAAATACTAGGTATCCCACTAGGAATTAAATACACCGTCACCGCCATACAATAGAAATGACGCAAGGGACGTATAACCAACAAAAATGTGGAGTGCACAAAATTAACAGCCCCACTTTTACAGAGAAATCCGAAAATATATAGTAATATAGAGAGATTGACGAAAAGAAGGTTACAATACCAAAGGTCGCCTTACAGGATTTACATTGCAGAACTAAAATTTCAATTTTTATAAATATATTCAAACATAATTTTCTCCATAACAGCTTCTCAAATTTGTATAATGGAATATGTTCAAAAGCGAGTTAATTTGCTTCTCTAAATAAAGTTATAATGATCTTTTCTGCAATACTTACTTTACTTACCTCAAATACATTTATTTTATTTGTGGAAGAATGTTTTCCGTTGACAAAATTACGAAAATCGCAGCTCACCCATATTTGGCATACATAGCAAGCGCTGAGTATTCAGAAAAGCCACACACAAGAGAAGTAAAAATCGCTGACAGACTTCCCATCACCACACAGCAACGAAAGTGTTTTTGCACACAAAATCCTAAAATGCAATGTCCTTCGCGCCCGCGTAATAACAAATAAGGATAACGAAAGTAAAAAAATAGGAATAAGATGAAAGAAAGTAAGAAAAAGAACAAATGTTTTAAGTTTTAAATTTCTATGATAGTTTTCAAATGTGTGAATGTCGTTTAAGTGATTTGTCTTAATACAATGCAGTATATGTTTTCGTACCTCCTGCCATAATTTAAATATTTTTTTAGAGCAGGTGATAATCCACGCGAAAGTTGCTTTAGAGGTATCAAAGGGGAAAAGATGTCTTAACTGTAGATGCAAGAGGTAATCCGAAATACGAACTTTCAAGAAGAGGATAACGCTATAGTATAATAAATTTGCAATATACAATGTGATCAACGTTATAGTAATAAATATTCAGAAAATAAATGTTAGACTTAGTGTGGCAGACAAGTGATAAGCAACAGCTTAAGGTTATACTATGATCTTCAAGGGGGGGACGCGGAAGATCAACCCGGAAGAGAGTGTTTTGCTGGCACAATCAATTAGTTTTCTTAATCTCACTCAGCGTCTAAATGCTAATTGGTTCGTTGGAGACATCCCGTTTAAACTTATCACAGGGACCACAAACGTTAATGACGCTCGCAGTACGTCAGAAAGCAGTGATAACGTCACAAATGCTAATTATACTATACACTTAGACAACTGTGTTAATCTTTCTAGTAGAGCTCATCCTGATAAGGCGCCCAGAACTGATTATAATAGAAACTACTCTGAACCCTACCGCAGGTTGTATAGTACCAGAAGAGGCAATGAAATAACCGAAATAGCTTATTTAATAGTATGCACAACAATAATGACTGCAACTTTATAAGATTTTAAAAAAAATAGTACATGAACATCTAAATACAGATCTAAATCCCCACAAGAATAAAAAATGTGATCGAATGGAACCTTAATTTTAGCAACACGAGGGGCAGGCCTAAATGAGATAGGGAAAGATAAAGGAAAAAAGGGAAATGTCCTCGTAAGCTAGGTGACCACAATGCATCCAATGGGAACTCGCGATGGAACAACAAACACTTAAATAACAAATGCACATGTCTAGTATATAATAAGAAACACGCTATGTCGCACGAGTTAAGAAACGCATAGACAGCAGAGATACATGTTCTCCTGGTACCACAGTTATACACTGACTACATTACGGAGATCCGAGAGGGAAGCGACAGCAAACTATGGCCTATTCAGCATTTATTTGTCGGCCCGTGAAAAAAGAACTTCGAACACGCAAGGGCGGCTCGTGCATACAAACTCCAGATTAGGAGTGAAAAGCTGTAAATATAGAGATAGGCGGAGGAACACAGATGGAAAAGGAAGCAACACAGAGCCCCCTCTCTCCTCCTCCCCATTCGCCTTAAAAATAAAATAGTCGTGGGCTAATAAATAAGAATAAGGAAATAAAATTGTTTTTTGTCTTTCTTTTTTCCTTTCCTTCGTCTTTCTTACTTTCTCTCTTGCACATCTCAATGTACATACATATATGGTTATACACTGCAGTTAAGTTTTAAGGTACTTAGATGTAATTATGTACAAATCAAGCGTTGATGCATTAGGAGTCACAGCACCTTACGTGAGGGTGGACAACAAATGAATTTCTGAATAGTGCTGAACGCTGCTGCAATAAACCAGCTAGCTTAACTACCGAAATAAATGAAGCAGCCCTTACCAACGTAAGGAAAGGAAGCCCAGATGAAAGGATAAGTAGAAAAATAAAAAGTGTGAGGACAGGCAAGATTGGTTAAATATTTCTTTCTCATATAAAATGAACAGATTTTCCACGAAAAATTTAGGGTCTCTCTCAAAGCTTAAAGGCAGACGTAACAGTGCTTTTTTACTTTCTCTACTACGTATAGTAAGTAGTGGAAGTATTGTATTCCACCCAAAAATTCGATACCGAGATTTCACCGGAAATATATGCTTTGAGACCCCCTGAATCCAAAAAAAAAGCATTTTTGGAAACATGTCCGTGTGTGTGTCTGTGTGTCTGTCTGTGTGTGTGTCTGTCTGTGAACAGCATAACTCAGAAACGAACAGTCGGATAAACACCAAACTTGGTATTTAGATTTAGTATCTTCCAAGGATGCGACTCGAAGGTTTTCAAGAAAATCTCCTTACCCCAGACTACCCTTTACATGGAATATTTTTCGAAATTTTTAATTTTCTCAAAAATGGCTCTAACGATTTTGATTAAAATGTCATATGTTTAAGATATTTTCATGACAAATGAAATGTATATCTCGAATTTTCTGGGAATATCTCCAAAAGTGTTCTTCATTGTGAACATAACTGGTAAACCATAAGAGATAAACAAACTTTTACAACATAAAAAATGTAGATCGCGTTAAAATACACAATTTATGTCATATACATTTTTGTTGTTGAGCGAACCATTTTCGAGATATTGCTTGTTATTGCCTTAAATTTTCCAATACTTATACTTTTCTCAAATTCGTTATTCATTTTTTTGTCCTGGTAATACAAGGAGAATGGAATACTCCACATAGCAACCAGCTCTTAAACGCTTAAAGCCTAGCAATTCCCCTTGCATCTACAAGAAAATTAGCAATAAGATTAACATCTCGATTAACATGAAGCACATGGAGAATAAGCGTTTGTAAAAATAGGTTGTACAAGAGTAGAGAAAGTCATGTGAGTGTAACACATCAGATTTTTTAAGTTCTTAAGTTGTTCTCAAACGGTCCGACGTTAGAGATACAGTTAAAGTAGAATACAGGGTTCTCTAAATGTGCGACCCCAATAGGCAGTGGCAGATATGGAAAATTTAAAAGGCTCTTTACAGAACTCACTTAGGAAGCACGAAAACACGAAGAGGATAATGGTTCAAAGGTCGAGGCAAGCCAAACTGCACCCCCGAGTACTAAAAGCCACAAGTAAGCATGAGGAACTGTAGGGGAAAAATGTGTTTGCAGATATAGTTAGAATTCTCTGGCCAGTCTATATGCACCTCCGTTTTTAAAGACTTTGTCTAAAAACGCACACCAGCGGCCTTTGAGAAGATACGCCAGCGAGTGATACCGTTGTTTAAATACCCCTGCCAAATATGCTGTATACCCCTGAGATGGGTAATTACTGAAGAATTACTTAAAAAATCCTTACATATATCCATAACACGTAAAGAAAATATCTGATGTGATACACTCGAATGGCTTTCCCTTCCCTCTACGGATGTTTAAGGACAGCGCTCTATATACTGGATCTATGCACCTCATTCTACAGGAAATGCATGTTTTGAAGGTTCCTGTGTTTTACCTCGAGTGTGCGAAAATGCATGTTTTAAACATCTCACCATTCCTATCCTTTTAGCTACATGCACTATGCATCTGCCTTTCTTTATTCATAAAGCATTTGTATCGCTTAAGTTCCAGTGTTCAATTTTTTTTAATTCCACACTCAACTTTATTATCATTCAGGATTAAATATTGCCGTACAGAGCCAAGGAGATGAAAGGTGAAGTAAAATGAGAATTTAGGTGAAACGGAGGGAGGAAAAATTCCGGGATGTAATAAACCTTCGCAGCATTCGCCTAGGGACCGGGAAAACCCCGAAAACCCATAAGCCACGAGTGTGAGCTGTGAGAATTGAACCCACGACCTGCGAATGCGGATCACAGACGTTACCGCCTGAGCCATTCCGCTTGATTAGTTAGTCTGTTACGCGCAATTGATCTTAGTTGCGTAGTCGACTTAGAGCACTATCTTGGTTACAGATGGTCCTATTTATGGATTTTCGTTCTTCAATATTAAGCTATAAAGGCCGTTCGGACACAAAGACATCTCCCCATCTGGCTCTGGGTCACCTATTGAACATATAACCCGGTATTTATCTGGCAGCTGAGCAAAGCCATGAACAAATTAGCATATTGTCGCATACGTGCATTCGAACTCTCGACCTCCCAATTGTAAGCACATATAAGAAGCATAATACAGCAAATGTTTTCTGCCATGCGTTGCTTTAAGCGAATCCCCCGATAAAACTATGTTGACTAAGAGTACCCAAAATTGCCTATGAATGTTTTCCGGGATGTGAGTTTAGAACCTCTATTGAGCCTAAACAACTGAGTAGCATACATAGCGTGTCTTAAAGACAAAGTACCTGTCTAAGGCACTGAATTTGAAAACTGTACTTCTCGATGTTGAAACTGTTTAGTTTGCTGTGTTCTTGTTATGGTTGTAAATAAATATCTGCATTAATACCAGATGTTCCAATCCTATTATGGCTGCCGGTAACATACTGTTTACTAATACAGAGAGCATCATAAGGTAAAATATTGAAATAAAATGCCACATCTTAATTCCAGTTCAGAAATATGTTTTTTTCAACGATAGTGTTTTTGATCCACTTACCCTTCATACTGTCATGGTAAAACTTGAATTTCCTGCATTCATTGCTGGTAACCTAACCTGTCTGCCATCTGATATGCTACACTCGATTGGCTTTCCCTTCCCTCTAAGGATGTTTAAGCACAGCCTCCCTAAACTGGACCTATACACCTTATTCCAAACGCTAGACTATTGCTTTGAATGTTCCCTGTATTTTTATCTCTAATGGGCGAAAATATATGTTTTAAACACCTCGCCATTCCTATCCTTTTAGCCACATGCAATACACACCTACGTTTCTTTATGCATAAAGCGTTTGTATCGCTTGAGTGCAGGCTTCAATTCCGGTGGCGTTCAATGTTTTTTAATTCTCCATTCAACTTTATTATCATTTAGTATTAAATGTTACCAATGAGAGTTCGATCCTACCGTCTCGAGACTCGTGTCGTGTGTGTGGAGATGTTATCGAATTCCTGAAAAGCGAAGTGAACTTTTTGGAAATCGTTGGAAGCCAAAAAGGCGGAAACACCGACGGCTCTGAATATCTTTGAAAGCGGAATTTCCTTCATAATGAAGTAGCGAGGTCGGACTTTCCCATTTCAGGGGTATACAACATATTTGACGGGAGTGTTTAAACAACGGTATCACTCAGTGGCGCATCTTCTCGAACCCCGCTGATGTGCGTTTTTAGAAAGAAATGTTATTAAAAACGCATATCAAATTTTTATTTAAAGCGTGCGTGGTTCAATCCCCTGTTAGGTTACCTAACACGCCTTTCGACATCGTATGTTTTAAGTTCCCTTCCCGAAATACCCTATTCCAAAGAAAATGCATGTTTTGAAGTCCGTCTGGATTTTACCTCAAGTGCCCGCAAGTTTTAAAGTTCCCATGTTATTTACATTTTTGCAATACTTATATATTTTCTCAGAGGAAATGTGTGTTTTGAAGGCCCATGTATTTTTACCTTGAGTGTCCGCATGTTTTAAAGTCACCATATCCATGTTATTTACATTTTTGCAATACTTATATATTTTCGCAAAGAAAATGCCTGTTTTGAAGGCCCCTGTATTTTACCTCGAGTGTTCGCATGTTTTAAAGTCCCAAGATCCATATTATTTGTATTTTTGCAATACTTATATTTTCTCAGATGAAATGCTTGTTTTGAAGCCCCCTGTATTTTACCTCGAGGGTCTGCATGTTTTAAAGTCCCCAGATTCAGGGAGAAATCGTTTTTATGTTGTGTACCTAGGAATTGGCGTTTGTAGAAAATGCACCTGAGTGTAATGCATTATATTTTTTCTTCCACAAATACTCTATGCTGTAGCCGGATATCGAACCTCGGAGAGAGACACTGCCCGTTTTTTGGAAATGCCACGGAGTCTATTGTAGCGCTTGCAAACAGTTCTTGTATTATTTGATAGGCCTTGCTTTTTGCTAGTTTTTGTAGAAAATCGAAAGTATACCCTTGTTGTTACGTCTAAAAATTGTCATATTTCATTTTAAGGTTGTTTTTGTTAAAAATAATGTCTTGTATCCCTCGGTTTAAAGGTAATCAAATGTCCCTGTCTAAACCTGTATACATTTGTTAGATCAGGTATTATAGACAAACATACATCCCCTTTTAAATTCTTTAAAGTCAGGTCAAAACGTGAAATGATATGAGCCGTGCATCTCCTAGCAATAATATTTTTATAAGAATTTCAGAGGTTCGCAACGTGTCTGAACAATCACGGCTCTGTTACAGGTGGCTTTTTATTTGTCGCGGAAATAAATCATTAAAAAGAACAAACAAAGGGTGTGGTTTGTTGTCCTGGCAGTTTAAGGAGCCTCGTATTTAATTATTTATTTACGTTAAAGGCACATCATGGCGGGCTTCTGACTTTGTTTATCTCATGCATGAAGCGGTCAAATAGGGTACGTTAGCGTTTTGCGTATTTTTGAACTACCTATTTACGCTAACTCTGCCTTTTATTCATGCATTTTTAATTCACCTAAGAGGTGTAATATTCCTATAAGCCCGAAAATTTCCCTCAAAACAGAATTAAACAAGTGTTATTAATCGTAAATATACACTCGTAATAATCGCTTAGTTAAGGTTTAGAAAAAAGATTTGCATGGGCGCGCGTGCTTGCGGGGGGGGGGGGGGGGGGGTGAGAGGGCTACTTTATCGGCATCAACTCTGTATACTGTATCAATAAAAAATACTCAATTGGGATAATTGTATTAATCGATTGACGGTCTGCGCCCAGCCCTTTAGGGTACGTGATACCGGGAATCGAAGACGCTAGAGGACGATATAACCTTTGTTAACGTTTAAATTGAAGTCACTGAGGCTAGGTGATGTTATACATGGATTAACATTACCTGATTGATTGACACATCTATTGCGGCGCTGACTTCACCCACACAAAGGAAACGGAGGGGGACTTCTTGTGTCGGAAAAATACCGCCAAAGGGTGTCAAAACCATTGTAAACACACATGTTTACCTGTACGCTCAATTAAACTTTAATTGGCGGCGGCTTTGTGCTTTACCTCTTTCATTGATTTAGAAAGGTGGTGGCAAGCGACTGAGAGTCCTAGAGAGAGCGACAAATCCGGGTGGGAGGTGTGAAAGAATGAATCGGTTATTTGATTACGCAGTCAATGGGATTACAAGGGCATCAATTAGCGGCGTCCCTCAATGGCGCAAACCCTCGTCAGTGAAATCTGACAACTACATCACACCTTCATTAGCGGTAAGTGACACAAAAGGGGGCGGCGAGCGGTGCCAGAGTAACACACAAAGAGGGGGCGTGTTCTGTGATGTGGGAGTACTACATAAAGACAGACGTGGCTTGGGGAATGGAACAAAGGCTTATCCGACCATGTTATCAATCGGCGGCATCTGAGTGTGGGCTTGAATGAACATGTTATTACTACTTATACAGTCAGTTGGAGAAAGATATGGATGTCTTTAGAAACAAATATGCAGACATTGAGTTTATTATGCTGGGAGACTTGAACGCTAGAATTGGGGAAGAGAAGAGCATACGAGGAGGAGGAGGAGGAGGAGGAGGAGAATTCTTAGAAGGGGGAAGGAAAAAGTTAGGGAAAGGGCTAGTAGAGACTGTCATAAATAAAGAAGGGAAGAGATTCTTAGAATTCTGTGAGAGAATCCTCATTCGCAAATGTGCATAGGCAAAGTATTGTAGATAACATATTGGTGAGTGAAGAAATAGAATAAAGGGTGGAAAGTTTCAAGGTCGGAAATGAGGTAGTGGACAACGGCCACTTCCCAATATTTTATACAGAATGTATCTTTATTGGTGCCATATATTTGGGGGACATGTTCCTGACATAAAACAGTAAATACGTTCATATGACCATTAGTCTGGAAATAATTTATTTCAGAGCTACAACACAAAATCGTAAGTTACAAAAATTGCTCGAAGTGGCTTCCTCTTGCTTCGATGCATGCAGTAAGCCTGCATTCCATGCTCTGGCGTACTCTGTTGAAAATTCCTGTTGTGTTTCGTATTTGGTCAAATCCAGTTTGGATACGTCCTCTCAAAATGTCAACACAGGTACAGGAGTCACATAAACCAAGGACTTCAAATGTTCTCAGACGAAGAAATCCCTTGGATTCAAATCAGGCGATCGAGCAGCCATGCAATGTGTCCCCCTCAACCAATTCATCTTTGCGGAAATCGATCATTCAAAAACTTACGAATTATCATACTGAAATGAGCTGGAGCACCATCGTGTAAAAACAACATTCGTTGGATGATGTCCAGAGGTCAGTTAAATGATGTAACTCATTTCTGAGAAACTAGATGTAGGTTTGTCCATTCAGACGCGGAGGGAAGAAGTAGGGACCAATAAGGCGATCATGAATGATTCCACTCCAAACGCTGAGAGAGGACCTCTGTTGATGGCTGTCCTGTTGTACTTCATTAGGATTTTCAAATGCCCAGTTATGAGTGTTATGAAAATTGAAGATGCCGTCGCCAGTAAAACCAGCCTCATCCGTGAATAAGATACAGGCTAGGAATTTGATGAACACAGCTCACTGTTGTAAAATGCGTTGACAGAAATGTCTTCTTGGCTCAAAGTCCGTCTCATTTAATCTTTGCACACGTTGAAAGTGATACGGGCACAGAAGATTTTCATGCAAAATTCTCCAGATAGTCATATGACTCTTTCCTTTACAGCTATGCGTCCAGTGCTTTGTGATGGGTCTGCATCCACAGCATGAAGAACTCGTGAATGTTCTTGCACACGGTAACGACCTGTCAGGGTACCTTTCTGCATAAGGTTCACGTGCTCGTGCTGCATTGCCGTCTGCACAGCCATACGTGTAGTTCATATCTGTCTGTTCACTCATGGAATACATCTTCTTTGACCTATAACAACGAAACGGTTGATTTTCAGGCCCATGTACATATGAGTTTTTTTACTGTTTTGATGTCAGGAACACGTCCTTCAAATGTATGACACCAATAAAGATACACCTGTATAACAGTAGTAGGTCAGGAAATAAAGTAAAAGAGATGGTGAGGTTAAAGAAATATAGTTCCTTTAAATGGAAGGGGGAGAAAGGAGAATGTTGCAGTAGGGAAATAAACTCGGAAGTTAGTAAGATATTAAAAAGAGTAATTGAGCTAAAACTTACAAAAAACTATACAACCATGCATTAGAATTATTAGAAAACTTGGTGGTGAAAGCAGCCAAGGGGATGAAAATGGGTACATTTGCAAACAAGTGATAGAAGGTTGGTTTGAAGACGAATGTAGGAAAGCCAAAAGGACGTTATATAGATTTAATGAGATGGAGAAAACTCGGTAAGGAGGCAGGACAGGAAATATTGGTTTATCAGCAGATGGGGTACAAATTCTTATTAGAGAATAGCAGAAAAGAATGATAGGAAGGATTAATACTTAAACTAAAGGAGGCAGAGAAAAATAAAAATTCCAGGTAGCTATGGGAAGTAGTAAGACGGGCAAGCAAAACTGGGATGACGAAAACGGAGATCACGACAGGGAGTTGCTGGAAAAATTTAGGAGTTTAATAGGAAATGATAGTAAAACAAGGCTAGACAAGGTCAGGATAGTTCAAACAGGATAGAAACATGAGGAACTGGACGGCAGATTCACAGAAAGCGAGGTATGACAACAGCTAATAAAACTCAGAAGAGGGATGACAGTAGGATCGGATGATATACTAGGGGGAGTTTGAAAGAAATACGGGGAAAAGAGAAAAGGATTAGAAGTGTTGAACAAAAATGCTAAATAAACTAAAAGAAAGCAAAGATATTCCAGCAGGCTGGAAATCGAGTATAGTAGTGTCTACATATAAAGGGAAGGGAGGAGTGAACAAAACCAGGCATAATTCGTTAATCCATATTGGGCAAAATGTATACAGGAATACTAGCAGACAGATTGAGAGACTGGGCGGAGAAAGAAGGGAAGTTGTCGGAATTTCAAGCAGGTTTATGGAAAGGAAAACAAACGGTGGACAACATATACAGAGTGGACCATTTAAGCCGAATATCTCCAAAACTACACGTTGTAGAAGGAAATGTATTTAATAAAAGTTGCTTGAGATTATGTAAATATGTTAATGTCATTAGTCGTGTTTTGTTTGGAGGACGCTATGATGGTCATTTTAGGGTCAATTTAATTTTTTTAAATGGGAACCTAAATTTTGCATGCTTTTTTCTCATTAGAAAATGGGTTTATAAAAAACTGTTTATTTTGTGATGAGATATAAGGAAACAAAATTAAACAATGTTGGTGCCCAATTACTATACGTAACTTGATCCTCAAATATTCATACATGCATGTTCCAACCTTCATTGCGCTCTTCGTGCGCAGCCATTCAGAATTTTCGTTGTTATTTACGTTGGTATAGGAACAATTGCAAAGTTGTCGCAGTTCTGAATGGCTTGTGTTATCTTATTTGTTGGGCGCTTATTGTTTAATTATTTTTAAATTTGGGTTCTTTGTCATCCGGCTAGCTATTATAACTTAGTCGAGTAAGTGTCTCTAAGCAGGGTGTGTAAACGGAAAGGAGTTGTTACTAAAAGTTAACACTGATAAAAAAATTTGAATCTAGACTTTTATTGCCGTCACACTTAATTAATAATTGACATATTTAATCTTTATACACGCCTGACTGAAACTGCGATATTTACGAATGTAACTACAGTCGTTTTAGTTGCCGCGCACCAATTACTTCGCGTACTTTACATTTTTGTAACTAACTCTGCGACGTGCACTTCGTGAGAGATTCTTCAGAACTGTGTGTCGTGCACCTTGTGAAAGATTCTTCCGAACTGTGCGACACTTGCTTATGGCTCGAAAATATATACTCCCTCACCTCGAATTGCCTAAGCATTATAATATAGCTCCTATTGGTTACAAATTGCGCCCACTTTAGCGTCTGTTTTGGTCAGCCAATCACTACTACTAACATATATGCTCTAGGGAAGATATTCCCTCCATTTCTAAAAAAAGGCACGCTACCGTGACGTCATTTGTTTATCTCTTCTTAGTGATAAAAAACTCACCCCCTGGTTTATTGTTACTCACTTCTATTGTCAGTTTCAGTTAGGCCGTGTAAACTTATTTCCTAACAATACTTAGGGCTAACAAACATCTAAAATCCTGTACATACAATAATATTAATTTACAGTACAATTACTCTGGCATTCATAGCATGTTATGATATAAAATATTACCTCAAAGTACTTTATACAAATGTTGTTTAGCTTTGTTATGAAGAGTGAGAGAACAACGTTAAAAATGTAGGTTCCCATTTAAAAAAATTAAATCGACCTTAAAATAGCCATCACAACATCCTGCAAATAAAAGATATCTAATGGCATTTACTTTCCCCTATAACATCAATCAACTTTTATTCGGGGCATTTCTTTCTACAACGCTTAGTTTTGGAGCTATTTCAGTCTCAACTTAAATAGTCCATTCTGTATATAATAAAATCATTGGTGGACAAATATCTAAGCCAAAAAAACAGCAAGACTCTACATGTTTTTCGCGGATTTGAAAAAAGATATGTAGTAAATAGAGAATCATCAACAATGAAATGGAGAATGAAAGAGGGAAATTAGAAATTCAGAGGAAAAGTAGAGAAAATATACAAAGTTTTATGTGAGGATAGGAGGAGAAGGGATAACGGAAGCAACAGAACAAAAGCTAGGTTTAATGCAAGCGTGTAAATTAAGTCCCATCTATTTAAATTTTTTATATATGACATAATTGAAAGAATAGGTATAAGCAATCGGCACTGCCAGCTATAGCAAACAGAAACACGCCAGGACTGTTATATGCAGATTTTGTAACGGTAGGAGCCATAACAGTGATAGCTTTACAGAAAGCAATAAATGAAATACAAAAATTCTACGAGGAATGTTGAATAAATGTAAATATAAATAAATCAAAAATATGGTTTTCAAAAAGATATGAAATTAAGGAAAGACGAACAATGGATCTTAAGTGAGAAAAAACTGGAAGTGGTCCAGGCATTCGATTACTTAGGGGTGCGACTAAGCAGTAATGGAAATTTGGGGGGCTCACAGTAGAAAGATAGTGGTAAAAAGCAAAGTGGCTATGATAAAACTAAGGACATGTAAATTTAAATTGGAAATGTCTACAAAATGGTTATGCCGAAATGGTATAAGCAAGAATACTGTACGGAGCGGAAATATGTGTAGATCAGATTTAACAAATAGGATGAATCAGAATTACAGGTTATTTTGTAAAGAACTACTAGGCTTTCCGCGATCGGCTCCGAGGAAAGCGCTTTACTAGAATTAGGAATGACAAGAAAGAAAGATATAATGCCAGAGGGAATGGCAAAATTTTGGTGTAAATGCTTGACAAGGAAAGAAGTTTATTATTAAGTCTATATCAGCCTTACTAAGTATTATCAGTCCATATTAAGAAGTAGTATGGTACAACAAGACAACATAAAAAATCTGATGTGTTACACTCACATGACTTTCTCTACTCTTGTACAAACTATTTATATAAACGCTTATTCTCCATCTACTTCATGTTAATCGAGATAAACATTTGCATAGTCTATCTTATTGCTTATTTTCTTGTAGATGTAAGGGGAATATATATTTACAAGGGCAATTTGGAAATACAGTAGCCTTTAAGCACACACATATCTCTTAATAGCTGGTTGCTAGGTGCAGCACCATTCCCTTTCCCACAGATTAATACTCTTTGCATATCCAAGACAAAAAAATGAATAACGAATTCCCATTTGAGAATATAAGTACTGAAAATTGTAAGGGAATAACAAGCAATATATCGAAAATGGTTCACTCAACAAAAAAAATGTATATGACATAAATTGTGTATTTTAACGCGATCTACATTTTTTGTGTAGTAAACGTTTGTCTATCTCTTATGGTTTACCAGTTATGCAAAAGTCGTTCACAATGAAGAATACTTTTGGAGACATTCCCAGAAAATTCGAGATATACATTTCATTTCTCAGGACATTATCTTAAACATATGATATTTTAATCAAAATCGTTAGAGCCATTTTTGAGAAAATTAAAATTTTCGAAAAATGTTCCATGTAAAGGGTAGTCTGGGGTGGGGGGATTTTCTTGAAAACCTTCGTGTCGCATCTCTGGAAGATACTAAACCTAAATACCAAGTTTGGTGTTTATCCGACTGTTCGTTTTTGAGTTATGCTGTTCACAGACACACAGACACACACACACACACACACACACACACACACACACACATACACACACAGACACACACACGGACATGTTTCCAAAAATGCTTTTTTTGGATTCAGGAGGTCTCAAAACATGTATTTCCGGTGAAATCTCGGTATCGAATTTTTGGGTGGAATGCAATACTTCCCCTACTTACTATACGTAGAGAAAGTAAAAATCTGATGTGTTACACTCACATGACTTTCTCTACTCTTGTACACACTATTTTTAAAAAACGCCTATTCTCCATATGCTTCATGTTAATCGAGATATCGATATGTCAATCTTATTGGTAATTTTCTTGTAGATGCAAGGGGAATATGGTAGCTTTTAAGCGATAGTCAAATATTTTAACGCTGGTTGCTATGTGGTGCATTCCATTCTCTTTGCATGTCCAGGACATAAAAAAAATGAATAACGAATTTGAGAAAAAGTATAAGTATTGGAAAATTTAAGGAAATAACAAGCAATATCTCCAAAACGGTTCACTCAACAAAAGAAATGTATATGACATAAGTTGTGTATTTTAACGCGATCTACACTTTTTGTGTAGTAACATTTTGTGTATCTCTTATGGTTTACCAGTTATGCAAAAGTTGTTCACAATAAAGAATACTTTTGGAGACATTCCCAGAAAATTCGAGATATACATTTCATTTCCCATGACATTATCTTAAACATATGATATTTTCATCAAAATCGTTAGAGCCATTTTTGAGAAAATTAAAATTTTCGAAAAATCTTCCATGTAAAGGGTAGTTTGGGGTGGGGGGATTTTCTTGAAAACCTTCGTGTCGCATCTCTGGAAGATACTGAACCTAAATACCAAGTTTGGTGCTTATCCGACTGTTCGTTTTTGAGTTATGCTGTTCACACACACACACAGACACACACACAGACACACACACACACAGACACACAGACACACACACGGACATGTTTCCAAAAATTCTTTTTTTGGATTCAGGAGGTCTCAAAACATGTATTTCCGGTGAAATCTCGGTATCGAATTTTTGGGTGGAATGCAATACTTCCCCTACTTACTATACGTAGTAGAGAAAGTAAAAATGAGAGCATTTGAGGAGCAGGGTTGAAGAAAGCGTTTGAAAAAATAGGAATGAAAGATATATGGTTACAAGGGAGAAGGAACAGTCCAGAGTTTTGGAATCAAATCAGGGAGATGGCGGATGATTTTAAAAGGTAGGAGATATGGAGAAGTATAAAAAACAAAAAAATGAAATTTTACAGGAAAATACAAAAGGAATGGGGTAGAGAAAGACATATATAGAGCAGTGTAATAAAATAAAACAAAGGTTAGCTTGGATGAGAAAACAGGAACGATATACTTAAGTGCTTAAGAGGTCATTATAAAGGAATGTGTGAATTTTGTGATGGTGTGTAACTTTAATAAATTATCTAACTGAATATGAAGATTTAAAAAAATGGAGAGGGAGAATCTGGGACAAGAAATGGAATAATGTGGGGGGAGACGCAGTTGCATTGAAAATGTTAACAACCAAGTAGAAAGAAAGAAATAGGAAAGTTGGAGATGTTTTTAATAAGAGTGGAAGAGAAATGGTCAAGGAAAGTCAAGGAGAAGGGGAAGGGAGGTATGATAAAGGAATTGTAATGCGGCTTTAGCAAAGAGAAGTAAATTTTGCACAGCAGTGTTGAAGGCCAGGGAGCTATATTGACTGTGCAACACAAAGTAAGGTACCAGGCATGTAACACATTAGAGTAGAAGTGTGATAAATGAGTTTAAAAAGTTTGTAATTTGTAACCTGAAATGTGTAGAATAAACTACATACATACAATACTGTAAGCAAAATTTTACAGAAAATAACTAGTTTCTAGACTTAAATTGACCTTTAATACTTTGGCAGGAGACCTCTGCAAGATCAACGGAATTGAAATCCCATCCTTCTCTCCTGGGAAGCAAATTTTATAACCACCTTCTCAAATAATTGTTTCTTTTTTCTGAGTTCCCCTAGTAGATGGCCTTCAATTTAAATAATTTCAAGATGAGAAAGTCTATCTACTCCTATAGAATTTCGAGAGCGACTTTTGATTCCCTTCAGAGCTGAAAACGACATTTCTACTGAAGATGTACTCATAGGAATCGTATATCGTAATGGCACTACATATTAAATTGCTAAAAACTTTTATTTAGCATTGAGTTAGTTTTGCTCAGTACATTTCCAAAGTCACTCGTGGTTTTATTTCTAAACTCTTCCATACATCAGCTCAGTTTTCAATCAAATAGCGTCTAAGAGGTTTCTATATGCATCTAATAGACTCTAACATTTTTTTAGAATATCATGTGCTAATAAATTTGAAATTTGCAATTTAGAATAATCTAAAAATCGTACATCTAAGTGGTTATCAATTTTATCAAAAACTTTGCAACTGGTACGTTTGTAGTTGACATTTTTGCTATATAGGTTTCCTGGAAAACCCGTTCATAGTCGTCACTTAATATGCCAATGGAGCGTAGTTTCTTGGATTTTCTATTGACAGTACAAAATATAACTTGCTTGGTTATGAAGGACGGTATACCACACATTGGTGAAGGTGAATATTTTGTCGAGTGTATTTAATAGAAAAAAAATTGAAATCTTACAAAAGTGTCAGAAAGCCTTTAACTGGTGCTCAAATATTTAACTCCATTTCTGTAGGTGTTCTGGCATAGCATTAAATCCATCACAGAGTTTTGTCGTGTTCCTGCACACAGTGTTTACGAATATTGACAAGTAATTCCATTTGGAAATTTGATTGGTACTTTGAGACAAAATTAAGTTTATTACATGGAAAAAATAGGGCTTCGGAATTTGTGATTTTGATTAATACTTGAGCTTCATTTAAATTTTTCGCCATAGTCACCGCACTGTCAAACTTTTGGGCAATCAATTTTTTGTTACAGCCATACTCTGATAAGAAGTGCGGGATAAGTTTTGCAATAGCCTGGCATGTTTTCCCATACTTACAGCACAGAACCCCAAGAATCTTTCCTTTGTCTCTCCTTCATATACGTACATAATGCAGGAATAGAAAATTGTGCTTTATTTGACACATCTGAAGTTACGTTAATGTGGCAGCTACAAAAGAAACATCCACAAATTCCAGCTTTATAGTTACAAAACGGTGGAACCTACAGTTTGTATTAGGTCATTCTGAATTCGATTAGAAATTCCTTTAAACAGGGTACAGGTTTCTTTTCAACTGTCCCGCTTAAAGAGGATTATACCCTGCAGTGTACTTCAATGATTCGCGCAACTGGCCTGATTAATAGAATTTGCTATTCCCTCATGTCCTCAAAATAGCAATTTTTGTTTTTCCAGAAAACTTATTGCATTAATAAGCCTTTTATGCATGTCCCTGGTGCACATCACTTTTTGTTGTGTGGAGATATTTCATTTTTAAGCTGGTCATCAAGGGCAATTTCAGCTCCACTTTCCCCAAAAGCAGCTATACATACAGACTACCGTAGGTGGTTAATACAATCGGTGCTAGGGCTAAAATTCACCAAATTTCCCAGCAGTGTTATTAATACACTACAATACACTCACTGTCTCTGTTAACCCATGTCCTATGTTGTAGCTGACGCAAAACTTCTGGAATGACGACCTTGATTGCCACTCCAGCTGCCGAGCCTAGGAATGGTTTATGTTTAGCTTGATCAACGAAAGCGATATAATACCTTTGCTTAATCACAGTGCGTAACATATACAGTGATCATATAAAGTGTCCGCATCTTGTAATTTCAAAGAGAGCAGTACCTAAATAGTACTTATTTTGTATTTTTTATATTTATAACCATAGTTCCTACGTTTCCAAAGATAAGTGGTAATGTATTACATAGTCAAAGCAGGGAAACAATTGCAAATGTCCTCGACTTCATGAAGCAAGAAGCAGAGATAAAGAAAGAAAATATACGTTCACCCGAGCTCCACAAAAGAGAAAGAAAGAGTAGTCAAAGCAACTGGTGCTTCATTGAGTTTCCGTTTCCGGAGTTCTCAAAGATAAGAAAAACCATATGGTTGAAAGAGTACCATTTGACACACCTGTGAAGAAACATAAGGTCACTAAACGTATTACAGAAATAGACTATTTCGACTAATTCGTCATTCGGCGCACGATTCACAATTTCTAGGTGGAAGAAAAAACTGTGCCAACAATAAGCAAATTGCTAATCAAGCTGAAAGATAGCATAAATGTTCTAGGTTGTGCTACAACTCTCAGGAAAATTATAAAAGATTTAGGGTTCAAGTGTAAAAAACCGAAATCAAATAGAAGAGTTCTAATAGAAAAGCAAAAATATGTTGCTATGATAGCTTAGTCCAGAGGTGGCGAAAACGTGACTCGCGAGTTATTTTGACTCGCAGGCGCACGTTCCCTCTCTGCAACCGTCCGTTTGATTTTCACATGCTACTGAGGGATGCAGTGCGTGTTGCATATTTGGTGACTCGCGGAAGGAAGGCGTTTTCGCCACCCTTGGCTTAGTCGATTAGCGCAACGGCACGGAAAGCCTAAGATCCGTGGTTTAAATCCCGGCTATGACTGAGTTTTTCAGTCTGATTCTACCTTTCCAAATGACTATAATTTTATATGTACCTATATCAGCTTAAATTTTCAAGGTGGTGCTGCAAATCTCAGATAAATTATAAAAGATTTAGGGTTCAAGTGGAGGAAAACGAAACCAAATAGGAGAGTTCTAATAGAAAAGCACGACACACGATTTCAGCTGGAAGAGTACCTTATTCAGAGGTACAAATTAGAGGGTCAAACTATAGTGTATGAAGGTGAGTCATACATACACAGCAGTCATACAACATCCAAAAGTTGAAGTGACGATAGCGAATTAGGTTTGCAAGTACCTGCTGCTAAAGAGCAAATACTTCTGGTTCATGCTGTTGGAAAGATCGGCTTCGTTCCAAATGCCCTTCTTTTACAAGTTGCAACAACAAACAGTAGATTTTCATCAAGAAAAGAATACAGATAATTACTTGAAGTGAATCAACACCATGTTGATACCTAATATGCCTGCTGGGTATTATCGACAATGCTTTACAATGCGTCAACGCTCAAACTGACAAACCACCTACCTCAAATTCCTTGAATGAAGAAATGAGAGACTAGTTACTTAGGCATAATATAGCTTTTTATGAAAGCATGAGTAAAACAAATGTAACTTAGTTAAAGCCAACAAACCCCTTGCTTGACCAGATTTTAATACAACATCGCCATAATGTACTTAGACTGCCACCGTATCATCCAGATCTAAACCCAATCGAATTAATCTGGGCTGATGTAAAAAAATGGGTGGCCTGCAAAAATATCACTTTTAAACTAAAAGATGTGGAGCAGTTATGTTGCCAGCGATTTGCAGAAATTGGAACGCCAGAATGGGAAAATGTATGTCAACATGTTGAATAAATTGAGAATCATTATTTCGAAAAATATGGAATTGCAGAAAATCAAATAGAAAAAATTATCATCCAGGATAACGGTGCAGAAAGAAGCGACAGCAGTGATGGCGGCAATGATGTGAGTGATTCCGCAGAAGAGGAAGGGCTGTCAGGTGTGGAAGAACTGGAGGCAGTTGGTTGACAGTGTTTTTATATTAAGGGCATTTTACAGCGGTGGATTTAAATATACTGTATATAACTATAAGTTTATCAGAGTAGTGCAGTGCATAACCGGTGTGCGGATATTTGACAATGACTATCCCACGCATACAGACGACCGGTCACCTCCTGATCTGGTAAGTAACTCGCTTCATAGCTACCATTAAGATTTTCACATGTCTAGAACCGTTGCGCCAATTATAGCGCACCAAAACGCGCACATAGATAAACGCGAAGTCTCTCACTGTTCAAGTGATGCTGAAGAGACATTGATTTGACTCGGCTCACAATGCTCTATTAATAATGTAACGTATTAGTTCTCCATGTACGAAGGAAGTGCGACTACTTATCTAAAGTGAAGGAAAGAAAGTCTGAGAAAACCTCAGGAGCCTATACAGCAAATCAAAGACGTCCTATCTCTTTAAGGTACAGTTTCCTGTTGCTGGTTTCGTGGTTAATTCCAGTCAAATAATGAAGCGTTCATATACAATTTTATACGCTTGTCTCTCCAATCATGTTTATAATCCATTGTATAGTTTTTTCTCCTTGGAATCGCGGGACAATGCTGCGTCAAATGCTGCTGTAATTTGTGATTCTCAGAAGTAGCTAAATAATTTGCTCCCACTAACCAGTTCTGCTAGTTCCCACCAGACTAAGCGCTATGATGATGATGATGATGATGATGACGATGATGATTTGTGTTTAAGCTCACTGAACTGCTAGGTGATTAGCGCCCTTATAAAATAGATCATAGCAAAGGCCAGAGACAAAGATAAATGTAAAAATCAAAGCATAGGCCAGAGATAGTTTAATATAAAAATCAAAGCAAAAGTAAGAAATGAATATATAAAACTAAACCGAGAAGTATGAAATGCCCGATATCAGTAAGACTAATAACGCATTTGGAAATTTACCTTTGACACAAAGTTAAAATCCTATCAACTACTTGCCTATCGCCCGTTAAGACCTCTGCAAGACTGGCCGGCAGTTGCAGTGTGTCCCGAAGATGTGCTAGAGCAATACACTCTAGCAACACGTGACGGGCTGACAGACCTTCGCTACAAAGTGGACAAATAGGAGCAGGGTCACCCTTAAAAGGATAATCGTGCGTAAAATTGCAGTGGCCAATACGCAACCGAACCAAAATCACTTCCTTACAACAAGATACACGAGAGGAAGTTAACCAGCTTATCGGAATGTCCTCTAAGCTCATTTGCGCGGAGAGATAACCACTCCTCGCGCCAGTACGATAGCAACGCTCTCCATAAAACAAGCCTAAAGTCTTCCGACGATACATGAGATATTGTAACACTGGGTTCTGTGGTCGCCGCCTTAGCTGCCAAATCCGCCAGTTCATTTCCTGGCAAGCCAACGTGACCAGGTACCAAGTGTGCTCCACATTAACGCCAGAAGCGTATAAAAGATGGAGGGCATCCTGATTCACTGAAGAATGGGGTGGTAGTTGTACAGCTCAAGAAGGCTCTGATGTGCACTATGGGAATCACTTAAAATGAGACAGTCTTCCAATTTTCGACGGCGCATATACAAAACGGCTCGGTATATGGCATATAGCTCTGCACTATAAATGGATGTGCTATCATGAAAGCGAATGTATGAGCTTCGGTTCCATGAACAGGTGCGGATAATAAACCTAGGCATCGTACACATCCGGATTATATCCTCATCTCAGGATCTACCGGAGATATCGAACGTAACCTAGGGGAACACCCTCTCCCCCTTAGGAAACATGCTAGGTATTTCAATACCGTGTTTTCTAAGAAGTTACCACAAACGAACATCTGCAGGCCTTAGATTAATGGAGCTATTCCTAAAATGTTCGTCCAGTGCAGTATGGAAAGAAGAAGCGAACGTTGAATGTTTTGGCATACCTTTAAGTGCACAGACATAACTTCCAAAGACGACACCTACCGATATCGCAGAGGAGATTCTGCCGATTCGGCGTAAAGACTCATAACTGGGCTAGTGGGAAAAGCACTGATAGCTACCCAAGTGCCCCGATTATGGGCTGTGTCTAATCTAATAAATGATACATCCATAGTCTATTTTGGGTCGAATCAATGCACGATACAGTCGCAGCAAAACCGTCCAATTCGCTTCCCAAGATTAGATATTTAATACCCGCAAGGTATTAAAAGAACGGTCACATCGCTCTTTCAACTGTGCTATGTGCGATAACCAGCTAAGTTTCCTATCCAAGGTCAACCCCAGGAATGTCGTCGTATCTCCGAATGCTAGCAAATCTGGACCGAAACTGAGCGAAGTTGGTAGTCGTTTCTTACAGCACAGAAGCTAATGCAGATTGACTTCTCAGTTGAGAAACGAAAGCCGTTTTCAGAACTCCATTCTTGAAGATTAAATAAACATTGCTACATACGGCGTTCCAAAAACGGCGTACGCTGAGAGGTACAATAGACGGAAAGTCGTCTACAATTAAGCATGACGATGCACCTGGAGGAGCACATTTTGAAATAAAATTAATTGCTATACCAAACAGTGTAATGCTTAATACCGATCTCTGAGGTACTCCGTTCTCCTGCATAAAAAGTTTCGAAAAAGCCGAGTCGAACCTTACTCGGAAAACGCGGTCCTTCATAAACTCCTGAATGAACAGTGTCCACGTATGTCCCAGGTGTGTAGGGAACGTAGTATTCCTATTGGCCAACACGTATCATAATCCTTCATAAGGTCAAAAAATATCGCATCGCTTGACAATTTTTCATGAATCCGTTCATGATCTGCGTGCATAATGGCACAAGATGGTCCATAGCTGAACGGTGTCGTCGAAAACCGCACTACGTATTGGTCAGTAGGTTATGAACTTCCAATCACCATGCCAACCGTCCATTGGCTTACGTTCCATCACCTTGCAAACGCAACTGGTGAGGGAAATAAGACAGTAGCTGGACGGAAGATGACGGTCCTTTCCCGCTTTCAAAATGGGAATGACGTTGGCCACTTTTCTGCGAAAGTGACGTCAACTCAAACACGATTATAGACCTCGAGCAGGAATACATTACCTTCAGGAGAGATCTGTTGCAACATTTGTACGTGGATACCATCTGGTTCAGGTGCTGATAGTCGTGAGAATGAAAGAGCATATTTTAACTCCGCCAAGGTAAAAAGACGCTTGTGATTTTCAGGGTTTCCAGAACGTTAACAGAAACCTTCAGATTCCACCCGAGTCTTAACAGGAAGGAACTCGGGCGAATAGTTATCTGAGGTACACACTTGAGCGAAGGCACTGCCAAATATATTAGCCACGTCAAATGTAACAATAGCTCCTGCAGCTGTTTTAAAACCAGCGATTGGCATTAGGTCGATTTTCCGGTCACACCCCTTAACTTATCCCATACGACACAGGACGGTGTATATCGATTAAATTAACCTATAAACCTACTCCATTATGTACTTTTGCTATCCTTAATAGCTGGTCTAGGCTTGGCACGCATTTTCTTGTACTGGATCACGTTATCCAGTGTAGGACGAAGCTGGAAATCCCTAAGAACGCGCCTGCGAGCACGAATAGCATTTCTGCATTCATCCATCCAGCAAGGAACCGGAAGTCGACGGGGTGGGCAGTCGACCGAGGAATGGATTGCTCAGCTGCACAAAGAGTCGTCTCTGTGAGCTGTTCGACTAAACCATCCACAAAGTCGTACTCATTGTAATTATACACAGCCAAATGGGAGTAAAGTTTCTAGTTGGCTTGATCCAAGCGCCATCTAGGCAAGCGATGGAACCTATATCCGATGTTAGAAGACTAATAAAACATAGAATGTGATCACTAGAGTGTAAATCATGGATGGCATTCCATTGTAAGGAAACTTCTAAGTGTAGTGCACAAAGTGCTATATCAAGCTATGAAAAGGCGTTAAAGGAGTCTGAAAGAAATTCAGGCTCTCTGGTGTTCAGAAGAGCTAGGATATAATTGTCAAAAAATGCCGATTAATTGGCCTCTCGCACAAGCTCGAGGTGAGCCCCACAGGGTGTTGGGTATTAACGTCTCCCTACAACACAAAAAGTGTTGGTAACTGAGAAGCTACATCTTCTAAATCAGTGAGCAAGAGGTCGTCCGATGAGGCAGATAAATGTTACAAATAGTAAATCGCATGGATGACAGTTTAATCTTTACAGCAACTGACTGGATGCCAGACTGTATAGATACAGATTCCACAAATATATCATCCTCTGATGAGCATCATGGTACCCCGTGCGCAGGAATATCCTTTGTGGATGTAGATCATACCGTACTGGGATATACCGCCTGATGTGAAAGCTATCTTTTTGATGGAGTTTAGTCTCTTGGAAACATACTACCGAAGGCTCACTTTTTGAGCAAACGTTCGAGCTCTTGTCGATGTTTTCTAATTCTATGTATGTTCCATTGTAGAATGGCCTTGATAATTGTTATGGCATAAGTTCTCAATCTTCATAGTGACTGCGTTGAGGAAAGCGGTGATCAAATTAATTTACCGTTTTTATTTGGTGTCGGGTAGCGCTTTTACAGAGGTTTAATTTTCAATGTCGTTCTGACGGTATCTGCAGAATTCTCCTGCTCCATCTCCTTCACGGGGAGGGCCCTTTTCCGACAGAATACTTCGATTCGAGAACTTCGAAGCGATTGGCAATAGAGATTAGCGAAGATAAACATTGCCGATCTGAGTCCTTCCCAGAAGATACCCAGACGGGGATCTCCGGGGAGATGACCGAGGACTTTGTTTCCCCTTAGATATTCTGGGTGCAGACTTATCACTTTCCTTCAGGTAGTCAGTTTTGTCATAGCTGATCCTGAACTTTATCTGTGGTGCATTATATATTACGGGCTTGCCAGTGCTATTAGTTGAGGTAGATTGTCTTTACTGAAAGGATCTTGTCAGTAACGGACTTGGCAGATGTTGATTTCGTAGACTTTGGAAGTGATCTGGCTACCAGAGTCTTTCCTGAAGTTGTGGCCCCGTTAACATCACTGGTTTGAGTGCGATTTTACGAATCGGTACCGGTTTAGCTGCAACTGAGGTATAGGTATCGGAATTCAGGACAGAGGGTTGGCGGATGCGCAAGAGTTTCCGGCTTCCGAGAAGAACACCTCGCTAACCCGGATTCTTGGATCGCTCTTCCTCTATAAAACGGGGGCAATCTCCGGAACCCGATGGATGTTCTCCGCTGCAGTTAACGCACGTTGGAGCTAATGTGCATGCTCAGTCGTGAAAGACGTCTCCACAGTTAACGCAGGTGATTTTGCCGTTGCAGAAATCACTTATGTGTCTAAAGATGCTGACACTTCTAACATCTTAGCGGATTCGGGATGAATAACCAGATTCCGATGGCTTCATACCCTGCCTTAATTCTTTGAGGGAGATCTACCCGTCCAAGGATAAGGAATAGGGTACGAGTAGGTATTAATTCACCTCTTTCTTTCCATTGAACACGATACACCGCTGACACACCTTGCTCCTCTAGATTTGTTTAATCCCCCATTGGACATACCGTCCAATGCACGGGTGTTTACCACACCGCGAGAGGAGTTCAAAGTCTTGTGCTTCTCGACTCGTATCGGATAGTTGGCTAACATGTTAGCTTTCAGTGAAATAGCTGCCTGGGTTGCTGAATTTGCCTCAACCAGGAACATGCCATTGCGACTACTAATGTACGTCTTAACAAGACCAGCAATCTTATCGAGGCCCTTTTGAACTATAAAAGGGTTCACCGATGAAAATCGCTTCTCTTCCTCTGATAAAAGCCCTGGTCTGGACCTTGCTCACCTTAGGGTCTCACCTCCCAATTCATAGATAGAGGGAGCCAATCGCCTTCAGGAGTGTAGCAGTTCATGTAATGGCCGCTCCCCGGGACTGAACTTTATCAGCGGATAGGAACACAGTTCTACGTAATACTCAGCCGCTGTGAGTTACACGTTAACCAGTCACCCGTTGCGAGTCCCCTCCTCTGTCCCGCACAGCGGTATCCATCAGAATGTGTTCAGGTAGGTAAGTTGAACTTGGTCAAGCACGCTTGTGGGCCGAAGTTGATTGGACGTTTATCATAGGCCCTCTCACCTCTTAGAGGAACCCAATCAAAAGTGTGGTTCAGGACCAAGGATGCCCCAATTCCGCACCTACCATGGTAGGCCCCTGGTAGATGATTAAGCACTGTGTATTTACATGGTCCCTGTTATATAGAAACAAACCTTGAATAAAATTTAGTTGTATTGCTGAAAAAAGAGTTCCTGTACTAATTTAATAAAATGTATGAATAGCATCAAAATTTTTCATATCACACTGATAACTATCAACCTTTAGAAAATACACCAACGGTTGTAAAATAAAACTTTAAAAGGCCCTAAACGTCGAAAAGGGGCATCTCATAAGAAAGTGATGGAAGTACCGGCTAACATCCTAAAGGAATTTACGGGAATGAAGGGGTGACGTTCTTTACAGATAGTTTCAGACCAACGCTACCTATGACTAAACACAATACATTATGAAACTACTCGGCTGAATAGTCATTTCATTTTAATATCCTTTTAGTTTGATCTTCATTTTATTATCCGTTCTATCAGCTATACATAATAATTAGATATATTTTGCTATGATTCACTCTGCACTAATTCCGAAGAAAGCGCCACATTCTCTTAAAAGGTTTGGATAAGGTTTTGTACCATAATCCGTAAGACAGAGACGTTTTCTACAATTATGTAGTTCCTTTATATGCAGATAATTTCTTGTGCATATATACTCATAAAAATATTGTCAACTGCAAGTCTTAGGTTTTGGACTGATTTAAGGTTGCTGATACCCGTGACTATAGTCACCTGTTTCGTTGTGATATCCATGACCGCAGCGACCTTACAAACGTTTCTGTCACTTACGTGTCTTTTCGGGTGCAATAATTGCTTGGTTCCATTTTTGAATGAATATGAAGCATTAATTGCCCGCTATTAAAAAATGTTTTGGCAAGCAACCGTTCACTGAGAGGAATGAATGGAAAGTTTCAGTTTTAACGTCTTCAAATGGCTCGGAATAATATTACTTGCATCACTTTGTAGATTTTCACCTCACTGGAAGTGCAGAAAATCACTAATCAGTTATAGCCTACTGCCCCCCTTTTTTAAAAGTAGTAGTAGTAGTAGTAGTAGTAGTAGTAGTAGAGTAGTAGAGTAGCAGTAGTAGTAGTAGTAGTAGTGGTAGTAGTAGTAGTAGTAGTAGTAGTAATAGTAGTAGTAGTAGTAGTAGTAGTAGTAGTAGCGTTTAATGCTAGTTCTTGCTACATCTTCGCCAGCAGGACGCTTTCATGTTTCAGTTTATCGTTAATTGGATTTTACAGTGTTTATATCCACTCCCCCATTACCGTCTATATCTAACGTGTCCTGAACGATAGCATAGTGCCTTTCTTTTACATTACTGTGGTAAACAATGTATCTGAAAATAGTTTATTTTATGTTAAGATTCATTAGCAGCCGTATTTTTTCTGTAAATGCTCTATGTAAAATGTTAACTATGTTTACGGAATTAATACTGCTCGTTTTATTTTACTAAGGAAACCAAGAAAATGTAAAATTAATTAATGTTCTATAGAGAAACCACTCGCAGGTTAAACTAAAGTCGTAGGTCATTCTGATAACACTACTCAACGAATGGTAATTCCACTGACATGCTGTACTGAACACTTGTTGAAATATAAGCACAGTTTTGAGGCAACATACTACATACTGCATTTGATGCTCTCGCAAACAGCGCCCCGTTGACGCAAGACAAATATACCTACAAGTTTTTTATTAATATTATTTCACGTCTCTCATTGCATACAGTACGTCAGTGAAAAGAGACGTCAGTCTGCGTAACGTTAAGAGGGTGTGAGGTTAAAGAATGTGTGGTAACTATCTAGATACGCGCAGCAGCTGCCTCTACGATCTAGTGCTCAGTGTTCTGGTTTCTAAATCCAGAGGTAAATGCCTTCGATTTACGGTCGCGGATAGAAATTTGTCTTTAATTATAATTATTCTCTAGCTTCCACAGAGCCTGAAAAGTCTAATTGAAGGAGCGAATGTGAGTGTTCCACTTGAAACAAACTAACAATAAAAACCCAATTATATCTACAATCAATGAATTACTAACACCATCAGTGTTTGTTTCTCAAGCCAAAGCCTTCAATATGACTAGAAGTTAAAAGGGTCTATATGGAGGTTAGTTCACGATCTATGGTAACAATATCAGACGAGCACAATATCTCCGCGCTGAAACATATGGAACCGAATGAGAGTTAAGCAATATAAGTGTATCGCTGTGTTTGCTCAGTTGTGCGCTCTTGTTCTTGCTGCATCAAATGGCGTTAAAAGTAGAACCATTCAGATAATGGTACATTATTGCCCTTTCCAATGCAAAATAGTTGTATTTTAAGATTATTAAGCAGTGCCGTGTCCAAGTGGTTAGACCGCTCGCCTCTCACCGAGGCGGCCCGGGTTCAATCCCAGGGACCCGCATGTGGGATTTTGTGGTGGACGAAGCTTCGTCTGGGCGGGTTTTCTCCGGGTTCTCCGGTTTCCCCCGTCATTCATTCCACCAACTGCTCCATCATCACCTTTCCTTTCATCCATTTCACCATCATTTCGTTTCATCTACTTTCTTCCTCCCATACCAGGCATCGGGCTGATCACCCTTCCTGGATATTCTGCCTGATCCATGAGTGTCTGCTCCTCGATGGGACTCTGACCCCAGGACCCGCCTGTAAGTCCTGGGGGGTGTAAGTCCTACGTAAGAGGAGGTTAAACAGATAAAGAAGAAGAAGCAGTGCAAGAGGCGTGGTTTTACCATATCCAAGAAAGTGATCTCATGTGCACTCAACAAAAGAGGCAGACCACATTAGGACTTATTCCAAAGGGCAAGAAACAGGAAACCAACTACCGGCCACCATTCGCACCCCGCAGATAATTTGGAACGTGAAGCCCCATGCCTCTGGACCAAACCCTACAACTTAGGGAGCCATTGCACTCTAATTAGGGATATTTGTGCTACTGTGAACAGCATAATCATCCAGGATTTGAATCTAGAAACGTGACATAAGAACCAGGAATATAAGCTGTTGCCTAAACACATTGCAGAACGTGCCACCAACAGCAGAAAGCTGTATGAATGATACATCGCTGGTGAAAAGTGGAGGTTTGTTGTCTTCTTAGATGAGGCATGTGTTTATCTAAAGGACTGTAACAAACCCTAGGCTATATATTACCGACCAAAGGGAGAAAAAAATTAAGAGTTTGTATATGGAAACCAACGAAACTTTCCCCACGGTTTCATGGTAATAGCAAGGTACAGTTACAGTGACAAATTAACCATTCGTGGTGCACATAAGAATGTGAAAATAAACTCGGAATATTATGAGACTAACGTCCGTATACCAATTTTCCATACAGAAATCCCTTCTCTCTATGGTGAAGATGTAAATAAAGTCTGGTTGCATCAGGATAAGGCATCAAGCCATACGTTTGCTTCAACCTACAAATTTTTGGAGAATATAGAAATAGAAATGGGAATGCATTCCATGCCTTTCAGCGATATCCGTGTGAAGTCATTTGATGTATCACTGATGGAGTTTTGAGCATTTGGGTTACTGAGAAGAGCCCTTGGAAGCAGACGGCCGCGATCTTTGGATGGTCTCTAGAAAGCTGCCAGGAGGAATGAAATAAACTGGACTCTCTGTATTTCGTAGCAGTTTGCTCCAGTAAAGCTGTGCTGCTAATTGTAGCTCAACCTAAATGCTGCCAGATAGAACGTCCTGCTGGTGGAGGCGTGGTTTATCATAAGGTAAGGGGATCATAAGTTTGTTACCATAGATTGCGAACAACCCTCCGTATAAAGGTTGGGGATTTGTGTGCTCATCAACTCACACATCCCTTTCTCTTCAACGAGGGAAATCGGAACCGCCTAACTCCTTGGGTCTTTTTGTTTGTACTTTTCGTTTTCAAAATACACTAATGAATACTTTAGAGAAAAACTGTAATGATAAATGATAAACTGAAGAAAGCTAAGATGCCCATGAGACAATGCTTCACGGAGATCAATGATGTGTATTGAATACTTGCAACAGGTACGTCTTCCGAGTTTCATTAGTCACTAACTTCAAATTGTATTCATTTAGAAGCATTGATCGCAGAGCTTCGTGCATTAGATACTAAAACAACGAATGTACGTATATACAGCACTAATGAAGTGGCAGTACTTGTAACCGAGAAAGAAAGCACCCAGAAATATAACGATGGTTATGAGAATTATGCGGGTACGAGTGAATAATGTTTTGACGCCGCACAGGACAGATGATCCTTTAAGCGGGAAATGCGAAGGAACAGTATGTAATTAAGATAATAAGAGGAAGGCTTATAAACTTTCCGGAATATAAACTAAGAAATTTAATGGAGATTACGAGAATGGTAACTTTTTGGTTGCAGTTTTGGAAGATACACGAGGATGATGGTTTGTACGTAGTGGCAGATTTCACTATTTTTAATGCAAATTATGAAAATCGGAACTGAACCTCACGAGAACACACTTAGTTATCTTCAGACATCAGAAAATTATCCAAAGATCCTCAAGCTTTACAGGAACGTATTGGAAGAGAAGGCCTTCTATTATAAGTGTATGTAAGGGAGCTATTGAAATTGACGATTTTAATGCAATACAAGAGGGATAACCTCCACTACCCGCCTTGTTACTGAAATTAGAATCTCACCTTCGGTCTCTCAGTACTTTGAATTTGGCATAATTTTACCCAAGTACTTGGTTGTTTCCAATAATTGAATCCATCCTTCCAAAGGAAACCTTACATGCCTGGCAAAGAAGTCGATTCTTTAAACTAGATGAGAACAAAGATTATAGAAACTCATCTCGACTTCAATGACTTATGGATTTTTACATACTGAAATAAAAAGTCTGATGTGTTACTGTTACATGACATTCTCTACCCTCTAGTGCTTATTAATGGATATACAAGCTATACTTACGAATGAGAGAACCTAGGCTTTCACGGCCGGAGTCAGTATAACTGGAAGTTATTTCCGGGCTGTTTTGCCGTAGTCTGCTGGAGATAGATGTTCCAGACGTTTCGTCTACAACTACCGTGGCGCTGTCGAAGTCTTCTAGGAGAAGGTTGTGCTGCGTCCGTGCTGCTATATTTATACTAAGAGGGCTCTCCGCTGATTGGTCCGCACAGAGACAGACACACACATAGACGGAACTTTTTCTAAAAATTCTTTTTTGGATTAAGGTGTCTCAAAATATGTATTTCCGGTGAAATTTCAATATCGAATTTTTGGGTGAAATGCAATACCTTCTCTACCTACTATGTACGTGGTAGAGAAGGTAAAAATAAACAAAATATCGTTCTGGATCAATTAGGTTTTGCTAGTTTTGTTGCGAACAGTAAAACTGAGAGGAAGTTATACTCTTCTAAGGCAGAGAAGAAATACACCAAAGACTCTTAAGCTCATTCCTACTGTTGTTATACTCTAGGTCATCACTGCGATGCATCTTTTGCATTAAACTTCATGAAAGTGTTTTCAGACCAAGAAAATGAGCATAGAAGAAAGAATATCGAAGATGAAAGAGAAGGGACGATGTTATTTGTGTACCAGAGCTAAGCATCTATCTAAGAATGGCAAATCTACCGTTCAATGTTTACTTTGTGGAAAGGAGCATGTTACTGTCATGTCTCCAGAACTAATGAGAACGGAAAAAAGTTCACCAGATGGCAAAGAAACACCACAAATACAGATTACATCCGACTTAGCCAACCATACGTGCATTAGTCAAGTATTCTTGCAAGCACTGATGGTCACATTACAAGCGAATAGTAAATGAAAACAGCAAAGGTCTTCATGGACTGCCGCTCACAATGATCCTACCTCCCTCAGAATGCAGGTGGTAATTTGGGACTAGAAACTTGTATGGAAGAAACAGTACCCATGTCCTATTTGGTGGAAATCAAACGTCTGCTATAAAACAAAAGATATGTAAAATTATAGTAGGAAGAAAGAATGGAAGATACTCCTGAGAAGTTGAGTTGCGGGATCATAATTTGTCAGTCTAACCCTTCACTTTCTATATCAGTCGATTTACTGAAAGAGTTGAAAATGAAGAGGATATGGGTCAGTGGCATCAGTTATAAATCTCCACAGATTGAACTCATCATTTGAATGGATGTGTACGCCAAGATTCTTACAGAAAATGTTGTTCACCTGAAAAACGGGCTCTTGGTGGTGGAAATAAAATTAGGTTGGCTATGGCTGGCGAAAGGCAGGATCAATCGCTTGATATGAGTTTAAGAAACCTTACCATTTCTATGGCTTATGATGATGTACGAACTATATCTGAGCTTTGGAACCTCGAGACTGTTGGTATCTACGACCAACAGAATCTAAATCGACTGAAGATGTAAAACAGAATCTTCTCAAAGAACTGAAAAGGGACGTCGGTGGTCCTTACGTAATGAAGCTTCCCTGAAGAGAAGATCATTCTGAGTTCAATAATAACAAGTATATTGCTGAGAGGAGACTCATATCTGCTACTGAGAAGCTAAGAAAGGCAAATCTGTTACAAAATTATACTCAGATTTTCTAAAACTGGTAAAAGGAGGGATTCATAGAAGATGTTTTGAATGAAGAAATGGAGAAGCGCTGCCACTATTTCCCCATCGTCCAGTGATTAAAGTTTCATGTTTAACAACACCTGTTCGTCCAGTATTTGATGCTTCAGGTGTTTCCTCGAATGACTGTTTAGAGACGAGACCTAAGCATGTCCGCTTAATTTCAAAAATACTTATGAAATTTCGAGATATTCTTATTGGAGTTACTTCAGATATCAGGAAAGCTCTTAAATGATTAAGGTTATGACAGAGGATCGTGACTATTTACGTTTTCTATGGTGGCAGAATGATGGCACAAAGAAAATGAAAGTTTACAGGCATTCAAGAGTGGTCCTCGGAACAACCTGCAGTCCATTCATTCTAGGTACTTGTTAGAATACAACCTCTCTAGCATCCACAAGGAATAGCTCACAATTTGATAGAATTGATGTATGTAGACAACTGTGTAACGTCGGTGGCCTCGAAGGAAGAGTATGATGTATTTCAAACTAAGAGCATTATGCTGCTGAATGTTGCAAAGATGGAGCTTTGAAATTTGGAGTGTTCAGTATCGCCTAATGAAGATAATATAAATGAGAATGGATACGTCACAAAACTTCTAAGTTTACAATAGAAGAGAAGACTAGATATACTAAGTGTATAACTTAACACTCAGTTTTCACCTGTGCCAGAAGTATTCACGAAGAGACTCTAACTCTCCTTGGTACAGAAGGTTCTTGATGTTGGGTTCCTTACTCCAGCACTTCTTACAGTCTGATTTCACGAAAATCCACACGAAATTGCCCTTAACACCGCTTTTGGGACTGAAAACATTGCAGTCCATTGAGTTTACTAAACGAGGGGATGTGCAGTAAGCCGAAACGTGTAGCGGGGCTAGCAGAGAGGGAAATGGAAGCAATACGCACGTTAGCGAGTTGTACTGGCAGTTCCTCTGAGGGATAAGCGGCTTCACACATGAACTTGCTGCGCAGCCTGATAAGAACAAGTTGTAATTAATTACAATATATACGAATTTAATCTATTCAATTTACGCAATTAAGGCAACAATATTAAATTTGCTTTGGAGGGGACTGCAGTCCCACAGTCCCCCTTTATCGGCTGCCACTGGTCAGCTCTGTATTTAAAACATGTGAAAGAATATTTCTGGAGCGAATCTTAGACTGCATTTGCTTGGATATGAAGATCCGAGCAATGGACCACCTTTTGGCAACAGAGTAAAAGATATTAGGAGTTTAACACACTCTGGTGGTAGGAAACATATACCAGAAATTCATAACCCGGCTGATCTGATATCAAGGGGCTGCTACCTAGCTAATTGAAAGACTCAGAATGGTGTATGGATCCTGACTGGTTAAAATGACCTGAGGAAGAATAGCCATTTCAACAAATAGGAACTTAACGAGATGAAACCGCAACCCTTGAGGAAAGGAAGCAGAAACTGAACAACACTGTCACAACGATGAGAATATAAATGACGAGAAACTGTTTTCTCAACGAGTAAGAGTAGGCTTGGATTCTCAGATTCTATAATAATGCAAGGAGGAATAACTTTCATATGGGTCCCCTACGGTATTCGGAAATCAAGGCAGCAGAAATGAAAATCATTAATGGGATTCAATCATTTACATTTCCAACTGAACGTGACACAGTTAATGGTATAATGAGGTCAGGGATTAAAATGACCTTATCCGAGTGAAGACTAAGATCGTGATGAGAGATGACCCAATAAACTTCAGATAGCCGTTGCTACTGCAAAAGAAACATAAAGTAGTTGAATCAATTGTCTTCGAGAAACCCCACTTCATTGTCATGCTGGTGTATAATTTTAACGGTCTGTTTGAGAAAACAATGTTTAATATAGACCAGAAGAACAGTTAGCTATAGCGAAGTGTCTTTAATGTAGAAGACATAAGACTAAGAATGCAGAATCATATTCTGCTCCTCTACCTAAGTATCGTGTCCAGGATGCCAATGTATTTGAAGTGGTTGGCATTGACCTGATTGGACTGTTGATTCTGAAGGACCATTCAAAGTTATGAATAGTTATCTATACTACGCAGTCTACCGAACATTCCATTTAGAACTCGTGTCATTATTGAGTACCGAAGCATTCATTCTTTCATTGAGAAGATTTGTAGCAAGATAAGGAGATAAGGCCGTCCTTCGATTGTCTAATCTGACAATGACACAAATTTCTTGGAACTTCCTATGCATTGAGGAGTCTAGACACCCAAAACCTTCAGCAGCAGTCTAGTTTCCCAGAAATAGTGGAAGGTTAATCCTCCTACTGTGAGCTGTTGGAGAGGATAGTGGGAGCGGCTAGTGTGCTTTATTAAAGAATTGCTTGGACGAAAGTTAGGAAAATCTGTATTAACGTATGACGAACTACTCACTTCACTCTGTGATGTGGAAGCAGCAATAAATGGACGCCCACTAACATGAGGGGTTATTTATAAAAGCAACCCTTGTCAAAAAGATTAATTTTTCGGAAGAAACAAAAAACATTTTATAGTCCATATACGCTGCAGTATAAACAAACTATGTATGATAATGATTCTACAGGTTATGTGACATAATGTAACAGAAAATTAGCTTCGATTAGCGCTTAGACATGACTATTATAAGTAATTAAAGATTAGAATATGTGACAAGGTTCATTTTTGCCTAAAATTTTTAAAATATAAATTAAGATAATCTTTATGTTAAACAATCAATTTATTACAAAAAATCAAATATTACAGCACTACAGTAATGCACATGGAAACATTACATTTTATGCATGTTTGAGCATGTTTCTAATTTGACAATAATTTACTGAAAAAATTTAATAGCTGATTTACCATTCTAATTTAAATTGTCTTCCGCCCTAGTGCAGCCTGAATTATCAATGTCTCTCTCACATTAATGTTAACTACTCCTCCTCCTCCTTCTTCTTCTTCTGCTGTTACTGCTCCTTCTTGCGACCCCTTCCTTGAGTTTCAAAAAGTAGACGACTGTTTGGTCTTAGTAAATCATAAAGCTTTTCCTTTCTTGTATTTTAGAAGGTTTTATTTTTGGAGGTTCATTGTACATTCGAGGAAAATAGAGCCCTTGAGGAATTTCTGACCTACTTCGTATATTAACTGATCTCCATGGATCTGTATAGGAGTCCCTTGCCCCGATGAACAGTGATTCTCGTTCTATTCTGTACATCCTAAGACGCTTAAGCTTCATTGCCGCAATTCCAGCAGATTTAGGAAAGTATGTCTTCACTGATTCTGCCTCTTACAGTATGAAAGTCTTGGTGATGCACTGTCGTGACTTTAAATGAGTTTTGACGGCACTTACAGGAAGATAATAATATTTCATGCCATTCCTCTGGCTTCCTCCACACACACACACACACACACACACACACACACCTTTATCTTCTTCTTTGCAATGATGGAAAACCCCTGAGCTTTGGGCAGGAAGGAATGCCCATGTATGGGAACACATGAGTAACTCTTTTGAACATACCAAAGCAAAGGATGTAACCGAAATTAAACATAATATTTTTGTTTTGTCCATGACAGCCGTCTGATATCAATATTAATTACTGTTTATTATTATTACTATTATTATTACTGTGATTGTTATCATTTTCTTCCTTCAAATATTAAAAAAGCATGAATGTGACTTCACATTGCCGTTTCTTTGCAACAGCCTCGTGATAAGTAAACAATGTGACAGGATCATCAGTAAAGTTATGCACCCCAAAAACATAGAGCCATAATTATCGAGAATAACAGATAACATTTCATACGTGTGGAATAGGTAAATTTTGCATATAATTGAAACTTATGACTTTTGCAAGATTCATTTGTGCCCTTTACTTATAAAGTTTCTTCAACTTGTAGAAAGATGAAGCTTTGGAAAGATGAAGCTATTTTTCATTCATAAATTTTGATTTAATTAATTTAATTCTTGAATTCAGAGTGTCACATTGACTGATCTTGACCAACCAAAAGCAATATTACACTGTTCCTTGAATATCTGCCATTGTGAGATAAATTAATTTGTTAATGTTATAAAAACATTTTTTGCGCTTCTTTAATTGTGAGGGTTTCTGGCAGATAGAAATTCCGGAGATTGTCTCTGAAGAATTTAAAAGAATTTATATGATCCATGATAAATACCTGAATTTTCTCTCATACGGTTTTGATGCTCACCTCTAGAATCCCGAGGTGAAATCTGTACACTCATTAATGATGCTTTTGTAGTTCGGAGACGCCCTCTTGTTATTCCATAGAAGTTCATGAAGGCATTTCGGCATACTGGAACATCAACTGCGTCTTCCTTTGTAACTCTTACCTTGTAAAACAAACTTCCCTTATGTGCAAACGTTACGCTCTCGGCTGCTGAAAGGCTAATATTCTGCCTACGGGAACGTCTCTGTTTCACCTCTTCTACAATACTCATCCCTGCCAGATAAGAATCTTGTAAATCTGTTTATTCCAATTTGTAGAAATTCTGGAACAATTCTTCATGACCTTCCTCATAAACTGTCTCGAAGAAACGGTACCTCCTGCATCTAGAAACAATAATTATTGCTTACATATTAGTGATGTTATATATGACTATTAATAATTATATTTAATTTCATTTCCGCTAATTCATTGTGCTTTAATTTTTAGTGATTAAATAATATATAGCTGCTTGACAAAGCTAAAATTACGGTAAAGTTAATCTACTGCTTACCTACAATAAACACCAGTAGTTTTTCTTTTCACATGCTTCCAACATGGTTCGTGTATTCTTTCCCCAGTACTTTTATTATTTTTATAAGGTCTTGCTTTTTCACCATACTTTTTCTCTTCTGCAGCGGAAAACTAGCAAGCTGTTGTGTAGAAGCCACTATTCAGTAATAACGAATACAAATAAAAAACACTAACGTTTACAGGAAGTGAACCATAAACTGCATTGTTGCGCATTTGACAACAATATAGATTGAATTGATATTATTAACCAATTAGTATTTAGAGTCGTCCTCCGTGGCATAATGGTATAATGCTGGCCTCTAGTTCCCTAGATTGCGGGTTTAAACCCGGCTGAGGGCGATGTATTTTTTCGGGCGTAAAATACCTTAACATGATTTCCTTCGGAAGGGAAGTAAAACCGGTGGCTCCGTGTCGTAGATTTGCGGCACGTAAAAGGACCTCAAGCCTGGTAAAGAGGTCTCGAAACAAAATAACTGGTCTTTCACGCCCAATATAGAATGGGACGCTAACGACCACAGCAGTTAAGGAGCGTCCATAAATAAAACTCAATTTAATTTAAATAGAATTTAGCAAAAATTTCAATCAATCAATGAGAATGTGGCAACAATTTGAATAAAAATATCCCATGTCAATTGATAAGAGCAGTTTTAGTAGAAACCACGTGTGGCATCGGTTATTTTTATTAAACCACCATACCTTGACTAGCCCTCACGCTTGACATAGGCTGATTTTAATATAAATGATATATCCAGGCTGTAGAAGAGGTCGCCATCTACTGAATGACATCGAAATCCCATTTTTAAAGAAAGTGACAAGGGCTGTTTTTGTATAAAAAATAGTTCATATCTATCAGAGGACCCTGAGGATTTAACTCCATTGACAACGTCTATGCTTCTTCATGATTTTGGAGAGATTTCTGTATAAGATATATAGCATCTAGAGAAGGTTAAGCTCTGTCACGTTTACACTACAGACAATACCTAATGCAAGAGTTGAAACAACGTTTCAGGAAGGACTATACCTCAACTTATACAACGTCCAAAGGGTAATATAAGATCAAACTTGAAGGGAGGTGAAGTGGTACTATTAGACTCCGAACACCACTCTACTCTCTCTCTCTCTCTCTATACTCTCTTTCTCACTCCACCGAAAAGAGTAGAGTGGCTACTGACAAGGATTGTGTCACTCTTTCCTGGTAAGGAAGGCATTTCTCGAGTAGCCAAATTAAAGTTAGAAGATAGAACTACGATAATGCTAATTGAAGGACTGTATCCGTTGGAGATATTCATGAAGATCTCTTTGTCTCCAAGAGGTTTTTGTCTAAGGACATTCCCCGGTATTACAGGACCCACAGCGGACGCAAGCTAATCTCCAACCCCAAATATTCTATATTAAAATTAATGTAAACATATGTATGTTTGTGTGATAAGTTTATGTGACATTTGTTGGTTGATCTTGACTGAAGTTATTCTCATAATTTCAGGGTTGGAGGGAAGTTGGAAATTAAATTACCTGGGACATTCATTTTTGTCAATCTAGCGAATGTTTAGTTTGATTTCAGTTGTAATCGTCTGCTATTACTCTATGTAAGAACAAAGGAAGTGTGAATTTTGTTTATTCCATCACGACAACTGAATTGTTTAAAAAAACGCTCTAAGCTTTAAATAAATATATGGAATCAGATTTGAATTTAATTTATATTCATAATATTCAGCGTCTTTGTGGACCTGAAATGTCACAACAGATGTTAAATTATTTGATTAAAACTGGCACAATTGTGTCCAGCAGATTCCAGCGTAGAAAAAGATTTTGAGAACCGTAACCAAAATAATAAAAGCAGTAAATATTAAACATGAAAGCTATGTGGCATCTTAAATAAAATAAACAAAGCACTTATTGCTACAGTTTAAAGTTTAACTGCTGAAGTTCATTGTAAACAATATCTACTATTATAAAATATGTTAATTTGGGGTATTTTTGTACTCTACAAACTATTTGTTTGTCGTGGAAATAGGTAAACTGCTTCCCAAACCTATAAAGCTTACACAAAAAACGCAGAGATGATAATTGCCTGTAGGCTAAACAGAAAGAACGTTACTGGACAGAGATGATTTTTAAAATCCCCTCTTCTGCCCTTCAGATTTTTCCACACAAAAATAATATGACACACTAAAGGCATTCCCTCGCTGGTTTGTTGTATTCTCCTTGTATTCAGAAAAAACTTTGTTATCCATAGGAGAAACATTCAGAGTATGCTATACTTTCTGAATTGTCCTTTTCCTGTAAAGCTGTATGTCAGACAATTTTAATTCCCAATATAGGTGCCTCCTTTCATTCATATCCCCAAATATCATGGAATTTAATTACATATAAAACCAGAAACGGTTCTTAAGGTTGAATTGAAATGTGAATATAATCCTAATGTATACTTATGAGCAGAGAATATTGTCTATACAGAAGTGTAGCAGTTCCATTTGCAACTGGAAAGTTGAACAGACCCTTCCTCTTCCAGCCGTTTCCTCCTCCTGCCTTCCATATATTTAGGTAGTCACTTTAACCTGCAAGGTCAGGACACTAGACTTTCAAATTTATCCAATAAACACACCATTTACATCCAACTACAGTCAACAGATGCATTCTTTCCTATTCTTGTGATGTTTTCTCATCTGTTAATTTTTATTTCAAAAGATTTACATCAAGTAGCTTGATAAAGAAGCACAGGGGTAAGATGGGGTTAAATATTAGTTAGGTGAGCATGGCAACTTTACTGAGAAGAAGATGTTCTAGTAAACAAGTGGAATTTGCAAACACCCTTGCATGGAATTAACACAAGCAGCCATGAATGTGGAATGTAGCGAAATGTTAGGCAACTATGGCAATCCTACAGAGGAAAACACACTTTTAGTCTGGGAAGATCCGTAACATATTTGCAAGCAACTGCAGGTAGCAGAAGGCATAGATTAAAACTGATTACCATTAGCAAACGTAAACTGTTGTTTGGCACATCTAGATACAATTGAAACTCCAATTGGTGAAAAGATTGCAACAGTACCAGATTATTAAACATTGCTGATGATATGTACATATTCAGAGAGACTAACAAATGTGCATTTTCAGTTAGTATGAGACAACTAAACTATACCCTTGATGCCTCCCCAAAGAGAGAAATGTTATTGGGTTAGTTCAAAATAGGTTTCTTAAGTTTGAGTCATTATTTTCAAAGAATTTGCTCCTGCAGAATGCCTAAAGTGAAACTTCAAAACGCCTTTACATTTATAACACATTTACAATGCATTGGTAATGACCCCTACTAATACTTTATATACAGGATGTTCGAAAATCCCCTTACAAACTTTTAAGACTTTTAGAGGGGACGGAATAGATGATGTTTGAATAGGAACCCATGTCCAGAAACGTACCACTTCTGTGCTATAAGTTTGAAGTCGGTTTGCCTGGTATGCAACCGGCTAGCAACGACGAGCTGTGTTTACGTCAGACGAGCAGCTGATGTCATTTTACCTCTACCTTACCTCTCTACCCTGGTTTGAGCCCTGTAGAATCAGAGGAAGACATTTTGGTATGAATTGTGGTCGCTGCACAACAAATTGCAGAGATACCAGAATTTAGACAGACTTCCAGAACATTATTCGTAAATACAGTATGTGCAACAACTTTAGTGATCGTCACATCGACCGGAGTTGTAGCGGATCAGAATGCCAAACAGACTATGACGAAGATAAATACAAATTGTTTACAGTTAACTGTAAACAAAAGTATTTGTGAAACATGATTAAATTTGCTTTCTTTTCTTAGTTATTATTTCCTTATAGGTTGTAATGAATCAGAATGGTAGGCATCCTGTGAAGAAGACAAAAACAAATTGTTAAGTTTAACTGTAAGCCAAAGTTTTTGTGAAAATTGATCAAGTTTCCCGTTTATTTCTTTAGCAGTATTACCTAATGAGCTGAATTGTAAGAAAAGTGATATACTGAACCACGCCTAACTAAAGTACTTAAGCAAACGCGGTAACTTTGAACACCTGTTTTCAAATGGTTGTAGTACGGAAGCGGTATGTTTCCGGACACGGGTTCCTATTCAAAACTTGATCAATTCAATCCCCTCTACAAGCTCTAAAAGTTTGTAAGGGAAATTTCCGATCATCCTGTATATACTTTGAAGTGAGTTTGTCACCAGTGCCACTGGCAAAGGACTAGCGAAGGATGAGCGGAAGGGATGGATGTCAACAATTTCGAGTTCGCCTTAGTGAAATGGGACTTGTGTCGTATCTTTTTAGTATTTACATTTGGAACTTCTTTCGCTTGCGTCTCGTAAACTCGCAATCTCAGCATGTATGTTGATAGGTAACTCAAATAATTGGACGGTTTTTGTAGCGTAGAGTGTCGCGGTTTTAATGGCACAGCTTTAACTTTTTTATAAAAAACAATGAAGCAACGTTTATAAATATTTTAGTTGTTCCTCCTTTTTTGTTAATAAAAAAACTGTCTTTTTAATCGTGTTTTGTCTCGGAACTTGATGAAATTCTGGGTAAGAACGGAGAAAATCATTCACATAGCAGCCAGTATCGTAGTAACAGATGGAAATAGAGCTCCAGTTCGGAAGTAGCGCTCAACCATGCAAATTCTGTGATCGTGATCACTTCCATCTCGCGTGCAAGGAACGAAGAAAATGTCCTAGTTGAAACAATTCTGCACCGCCGTAGTCCACCAACCTGTTTACGAAGTCGGAAGCGCATCCAGTCCGAGATTCAATTCCGCACCTCCCCTTTAAGACAGGAGGCTCACTGAACTAATAATGATGTCGTTAATTTAAACCGACTGGCGGTAAATGCTGAATAAATCTGAAGATCCGTTTTATGCCATTCACAAAGAATGACTGAAAAGCATCAGTTGCCACTCACCATACTGCAACAGGTTCTGTAGCATGCATTTTCAATAAGACCTTAAGCAGTTATTTCTTACAGCAATTGACTCAGTGGCTTTGAAAAGAATGAATAACTGAAAAAAAATCTGATGTGTTGCACTCACATGACTTCCTCTACTCTTGTACGAACTATTTTAGCAAACGCTTATTCTCCATCTACTTCATGTTAATCGAGATAAACATTTGCAGAAACTATCTTATTGCTAAGTTTCCTGTAGGTGCAAGGGGAATATGGTAGGCTTTAAGCGACAGCCAAATGTTTTAAGAGCTGGTTGCTATGTGGAGCATTCCGTTCTCTTTGCATGTCCAGGACATTAAAATAAAATCCCTTCGGAATGAACAGCATTTTACAGGCTATTCCCAGAAAATTCAAGATATTCATTTTATTTGTCATACAAATATCTTTAATATATGCTATATATTCTCATTAGAGCCTTTTTTATTTTTTAGAAAATCAAAAATTTTTAAAAATGTTCCCTGTAAAGAGTAGCTTAGGGTGAGGGGATTTTCTGAAAACATACAACACCGGAAATGTATGTCTTGATGTGCCCTGAATCCAAATAAAGCATTTTTGGAAACATTTCCGTGTGCATATCTTGTATGTCTGTGTGTGTATGTGTGTCTCTGTCTGTCTGTCTGTGAATAGCATAACTCAAAAACGAAAAGTCGGATGAACACCAAACTTGGTATTTAGGTTTAATATATTCCAGGAATGTGACCTGAAAGTTTTCAAGAAAATCCCCCCACCACAAACCACCCCCTACATGGAACATTTTTCGAAAATTTTTATTTTCTCAAAAAGGCTCTAGCGGTTTTGATTAAAGTATCACATGTTTAAGAATGTTTATGGCAAATAAAATGTATATCTTGAATTTTCTGGGGATGTCCCCAAAAGTCCAAAAGTCCTCTTCATTCTGAACGACTTTTGCATAACTGGTAAACCGCAAGAGATAGACGAAATTTTATTCCATATAATGTAGATCTCGTTAAAACACACAATATATGTCATAAGCATTTTTTTTTTTTGGAAAATGAACCATTCTCGAGAATATCTTGCTATTTCTTTGAATTTTCCAATATTTACACTTTTTCTCAACTGAGAATTCGTTATTCTTTTTTTTTATGTTCTTGACATGCAAAGAGAATTACATTTTACACATAGCGACCAGTTCTAAAAATATTTGACTATCGCTTAAGGCCTACTATGTTCCCCTTGTTTTGTATTTGCAAGGGTAATATAGCAATACAGTAGCCTTTAAGTATAGGCATACCTCTCATTAGCTGGTTGCTATGTGCAGCACCATTCTCGTTGCCACAGTTTAATACTCTTTGCATATCCAAGACAAAAAAATGAATAACGAATTCCCATTTGAGAAAAAGTATAAGTATTTGAAAATTTAAGGGAATAATAAGCAATAACTCGAAAATGGTTCACTCAACAAAACAAATGTGACATAATTAACATAAGTTGTTTATTTTAACGCGATCTACATTTTTTGTGTAGTTAAATTTTGTCTATGGCTTATGGTTTGCCAGTTATGCAAAAGTCGTTCTCAATGAAGAATACTTTTGGAGACATTCCCAGAAAAATCGAGATATACAATTCATTTGCCATAAAAATGTCTTAAACTTATGGTATTTTATTCCAAATCGTTAGAGCTATTTTTGAGAAAATTAAAATTTTCGAAAAGTGTTCCATGTAAAGGGTAATCTGGGTGGGGGATTTTCTTAAAAACCTTCCTGTCGCATCTCTGGAAGAGTTATGCTGTTCACAGACAGACACACATACACACAAACGGACATGTTTCCAAAAATGCTTTATATGCATTCAGTGCACCTCAAAACATATATTTCCTGTAAAATCTCAGTATCGAATTTTTGGGTGGAATGCAATGCTTCCCCTACTTACTCTACGTAGTAGAGAAAGTAAAAATTGATTGTCAAAAAATGGTATTTGAAAAGTTTCAACATGGGTTTTCAAAATCTCAAGTATATTTTGCTTTCTGTACCAAATATACCTATGTTGGGCAAAGGAAGTAATATTGTATTCCATCCAGTAATTCCATGTGGAGATCTCACTAGAAATACGGGTTTGAGGTCCCTTGAATTTACATTAAGCTTTCTAGAAAAGTCTGTCTGTCTACCCCCCCCCCTCTCTCTCTCTCTCTCTCTCTCTCTCTCTCTGAAAGTGAACTGTATCTTAAGACCAAAAGGTTGGATAAATATCAAATTTTGTACTGAAGTTATTCAGTGCTTAAAGGTGTCAAGTAAGATTTAAAACCCAAAAATCCCACCCCCTCAAACAATCCTGTACATTTATTCCTTTGTACGGTGTTTATGTCGCCTGGAGGTAACCCAGATTCCATTTCTGGTCATACAAAATAATAAATAACATTACTTTTACAACTATTGTTGATTGCTCATACATAACTGTTACCAAACTATGATTATACTTCATAATCAACACAATAGTTTGTGCTACATACTTCAATTCTACTTACTGACCAGAACCATTTCTTCTTAACGGAGGACTGAACTAAATTTTTAAAAAGTTCTAATAATAAAACATAAATCATCCTGAGAACATTGTTAAAAACCGCGTTGGTCTACGACCTCTCGTTTTCATTCTGGAGGCACTTTTGTGTTTGATGCTCACCCCGGTGACGTCATAACGATGGGACCGCGCCACGCCACTCATTGTCACTTGCATTAGTTAGCCTTGCGTTGCATTTAATTCCTGTTCTTATTTTGTGATTGTAGGAGAGTTTTCCTTTCCTAGTGTTCTGTGACGTGTAAAGTCAACAATACCTGCGTGCAGTGCTTATGGCTTTGCACAAAATTCCGGCGTAAACAGAAATGTTGGTTATTACCCATTCTCTAGTAGAGATATGAATCAACATGTATACAACAAATGGGTTGCTGCTATGAAACGCAAAAGTTTTGTGGCAACCAGAAATGCTAGAGTATGTGGAATTCATTTTTAAAAAAATAGTGCTTTTAATGAGTCGTGTGTTATAAAAATAAGAGTAATGAAGAACGAGAAATTCAAAAGCCCTAGACTGAAAAATAATGTGTGCCTTCAACAATTTTAGGAGGACTAGTTTCTTAAAAGAAAGCAAGTGCTACAGCTAGTCGATAATTCAGCAAGCAACTCTCAGCAAGAAAATGAAGCTATACTAGTTTCTGAGCCTTTACAATTGGAGTTGAAGAGTAATGTTAAAATACAGTGCGAGTTGGAAACTGAAGCTTTTAGTGCTATAAACGGCTCTAATGCGTACCAAAGTTTGACTGATGAGGAAGGGAAATCCTCAGCTGTAAATGATGGTCATAAACCGAATGAATATTTGAGGGAATCCAGTGAATATGGAGAAGATGTAGGTATGTCCAGAAAATATTATTTTGTGTTTGTATGTGTAAATGCTTTCCTTGCGCCATTCAGTGTCTGTCACACAGGTGGTGGGTCTGTCACTGAAATAAAATCCAACACACGTGAATCTTAATGAGCATTATAACTCATTGTGTGAATGGGCATACTTATGAATGGTGCTCTGGAGGCGAAAGTGGAAGTCTCAAAAGTAATGTGTGCATAGCTTCAGGCATGTATCATTGCGGAATGATGTTTAACTGTTTCTTGGCATTCTCAAAAGCAATAAAACTATTATTTTTAATCATATTTTTATAGACTTGTTAAAAATTTGGTTTTCCCTTCTGTACACAAAGCCTGGTTGAAAGAAAAAGAAAGGAATATTGCAATTGCCATGAATGATTCAAATTTATGTTTATTTTGGAATGGATAATACGCCTACACAGGATTTTCTTCTAAATATGTGACATATTCTATAATAAAATGTGTAACAAATAAAATATTAGACTTCCTAATTGTCCAGAGAGGAACTGTAAGCAATGATATTGAGATTAGATTAGATTAGATTGTATTCTGTGAGTTCACTAGCAGCCGTAAAGGCTTGTGAACATAGAACATATCAAGGAAATGTTCAAAAATTACAATATACATAAATATTACACAGAATATGGAGCATTTGAAATAAAATAGACACATACTATATGCGTGTCAAGGAAATGTACAATAAAGTTACATATATACATAAATATTACATAGTATACAGAACATTTAAAATAAAATAAAGACATTTTATACACAAAATGAAGCAAAACAAGTGTAATTTTGTACAGAGTTGAAAGCTGCTTGCGAAAATATACTGAGTTCTGTGAATGGAACCTGACCATAAAATTGTTCCTGACAGACACACGGGTGTTAGAGCTTTGATGAAAACTAAATTTCCGCAGCGCACACACAACTGAATTTTATTGGAATCTTGTTAAATCCCTTACGAAAATGTTTAATAAGATTCCAAATCCGTCGGTCCTTCATGAATAGAAGCATTCCATTTATATTCATCTGTGGTTGACATCTGCTACTCGTGAAAGTGGCATTGTACTCCTAAAGGAAAAGTTCACGCCAATTCTAAACCAACCCGCCTCTGTGGTGTAGGGGCAGCGTGTCTGCCTCACATCTAAAAAGTCTCGAGTTCGAATCTCGGTTAGGATAAGTTACCCGGATGAGGCTTTTCCGGATTTTCCCTTATCCCGAAAAGATGATTGACGCGTAACTTTAAGCTCTATGGATCCCGGACGTATTTGAGCATAATTTCAACCATTTCATTTGTACATCGTCGCATATGACCTAGCCGTTAAAGAACGCTAAACTTAAAATGATAAAATTATAAATCGCATTACAAATGTCCATAATTGGGTAGGTTTTGAAAAATTCCATTCATGTACTCATGATGAGTTGATTGAAGAAAAATCTGATGTGTTACACTCACATGACTTTCTCTACTCTTGTACAAGCTATTTTTACAAACCCTTATTCTCCATCTACTTCATGTTAATCGAGATAAACATTTGCAGACTCTATCTTATTGCTAATTTTCTTGTAGATGTAAGGGGAATATATATTTACAAGGGCAATATATAAATACATTAGCTTTAAGCACACACATATCTCTTAATAGCTGGTTGCTAGGTGCAGTACCATTCCCTTTACCACAGATAAATACTCTTTGCATATCCAAGACAAAAATGAATAACGAATTCCCATTTGAGAAAATAAGTATTGAAAAATTTAAGGGAATAACAAGCAATATCTGGAAAATGGTTCACTCAACAAAAAAAAAATGTATATGACATAAATTGTGTATTTTGACGCGATCTACATTTTTTGTGTAGTAAAATTTTGTCTATCTATTATGGTTTACCAGTTATGCAAAAGTAGTTCACAATGAAGAATACTTTTGGAGACATTCCCAGAAAATGCAAGATATACATTTCATTTGTCATGAAACTATCTTAAACATATGATATTTTAATCAAAATTGTTAGAGCCATTTTTGAGAAAATTAAAATTTTAGAAAAATCTCCATGTAAAGGGCAATCTGGAGTGGGGGATTTTCTTGAAAACCTTCGTGTCGCATCTCTGGAAGATACTGAACCCAAATACCAAGTTTGGTGTTTATCCGACTGTTCGTTTCTGAGTGATGCTGTCCACAGACAGACACACACACACACGGACATGTTTCCAAAAATGCTTTTTTTGGAATCAGGGGATCTCAAAACATATATTTCCGGTGAAATCTGGGTATGGAATTTTTGGGTGGAATACAATACTTCCCCTACTTACTATACGTAGTAGAGAAAGTAAAAATGGCTATGGCTATGGCTAAGAAAACTTGGCTATGTGAATTCCAGAAAATACAAGGCTTGTGCAGTATCATAAATACTGCCAAGATTTTAAGTGGCATTATGTCTATCAATAATTTCCATCATACAAGAAGTCTTGAATCCAATTACAATGAGCGCTTGAAGTACGTCTCAAAACGAACATATTTTTCATTTCTAAGCATGTATGTCAGACCATGTTCTTTGTTCAGAGTCTTTGGAGACAGTGGATAGGGGAAAGTTTAAAACCGATTGCTCGTGTAAAGGTCGGCTTCGTGTTCTTTGTGATAGCTACCGCACTGGCCTTATCTCCCTCTTCCACTGTCTCAGAAGACTGAACGGACTAAGAGAAAGAAGTAACGGCAGCTCCATTGAAGATTCTAAATCAGCTGGAGAATGGATGTATAAAAAGAAGTATGAGAAAACAACTTACGAGTGGAGACAATACCTTGTGATACAAATAATGAGTGAAGTAAGTGAACACAAGTTTCAATACGAGTATTGTTATACCAGGAGTTACTGACCGTAGTGACATACCTTGTAATATTGGCTCACGCCAGAAAATTAAATCTAATAAGAAGGAAATGGAAAGCCGGTACTTCTCTTGGTTTGATTACTTTTTTGAGAAAACGACGAAATAAAAGAATAAAATACGTAAATAAATAAACGAGTTCAAAGAAGTGAAATTTTAAAGCATGGATATTCAAGGCACTACAGTAAATACACATTTCTCTAGAAATTTAAAGCCATGACTGCAGGAGATACATGCTTCAAGAATGCTGGCTAGCCGTATGATGTTACTACAATGCGCTGCCAGTGCGAAAAAAAACCCTGAAGATCCAGAACGTCAAGTCGTACATTGTTCCGGTTTTCACCATCATTATGCACAACCCAAGATCTTATAGAATATTAAATAAAATAGACATGTGAACTTTTACTTCAGCCCTCCTTTAACTCTAAATAAGAACTCTCCTAAATTAATAATCTTAGATTGTTTACAACCATTTTAATTGCTACTACTTCTACAATTGTCAACCATTTGTTTTCAAAACTTTCTCTTCCGGATATCTGTGGCTTTCCATTTTAATATAATGTCTATTGTATCCTGTTTATCCCTGAATATACCAAATACAGGGCAAATTCCTTCTTCTGTCCCTCCCCTGTAACCTTTTAATCGCCAAACTACCAGTTTAAACCATGCAATACCTTCTCTTAGATGTACATTACACTTCTTGATATACTTCTCTTTCCCATCATTACCTCTAAACTCCTTACAAAAGTTTAGAGAATTTTTTTCAACATTGCCCATTAATTCTGTATGTCCATATCTTTCAACTGACATCTAACTAACTCCACAATCCTGTCAACAAACCCTCTCTTCCTACCCATGTATAATCCAATTCATTTATTGTAAGTTGTTGCCTAATTTCGCCTAGCCAATTATTGGAGTGATGAATAAGTTTTTCTTGAACATTTAATTCCACAATCCTATCAAAATATTCTCGCTTCCTGTCCAAATATCACCCAATCCATTCATTGTAAGTTGGTGCTTCATTTCACCTAGCCAATTCTTTGATGATTACGCTTTTCTTGAACATTTAAGCAATCTTTCAAAATGTGCCCCTTTGGTAAATGATAAATCCTAAACCAACATTTTAGCACTCTTTCCATAATCATCTTCTGCACACTCACTTTGCCCAATTCTAACATAGCTCCATCCCCTGCAATTATATGGAAATCTTAAGACTAATTTATAAACCATTTTCAGTGGCATGTCCATCTTAACCAAACCTTCCTCTGTGCCCCAGATCCCTATTCCATACAGCCATCTTGATTCCACTAAAGCCATACATAGGTAGTTCCGTTTCAATCATGTCACATTCAGCATCAGAGCTATGTATTCAAATCCGGCGGAGGGCAATGGATTTTTTTGGGCGTAAAAATCCTAAGCATAGCTTCCTTCGCAAGGGAAGTAAAGCCGGTGGTGCTGTGTCTTAGATTTACGGCACGTAAAAGAACCTCAGGCCTGATAAAGAGGCCTCTGAGCAAAATTCCCGGTCTTTCACACCCAATGTAGAATACGACGCTAAGTATCACAGCAGTTGAAGGGCGTCCATAAATGAAACTAAATTTAATTTTTTTAGAGCCATGTACAAATATTTACTGACCATTTCAATGCTGTCTTCCTTTTGACAAGGCCATTTGTTTATACTTCCTGCCCTCCAGTGTTATTAAGTTTTATATTCAAATAAATAAAATCTACTACAATTTCAATTTCTTTGTCCTGAAATAACCAGTTCTTATCTTTTCTTAATTTACTACATTTTTTACTTTCTCTACCACATACATAGTAGGTATAGAAAATATTGCAAACATTCAAAAATTCGATACCGAGATTTTACTAGAAATACATGAGGCCTCTGAATCAGAAAGAAAGAAAAGAAAAGAAACGAAAAACAAGCATTTTTAGAAAAAGGTCCGTGTACGTGCGTGTGTGTTTTGAACAGCACAAAAACAAAAAGTTGGATAAATACCAAATCTGGTACTTCCGTTCAGTATTTTCCAAAGATGCGATACAAAGATTTACTAGATAATCCCCACCCCAAACTACCCTTTACAAGGAACATTTTTCGAAACTTTGGAATTTTGTATAATCTTGTATAACTGGTATGCGTATAGCACTATAAGACCAAGGCTGAAGTGCGTCCGGAGCAATGACGGAAATCTGCATCGAACAAGACAACTGGTAAACATACTGAGCGGGATATATCAGGTGCCAATGTCTTTGGTCCGCATTAGAGAGGTCCCGGGTTCGATTCCCGGTGATCGCCCACTCTGACCATGGGGTTTTTCGTGGTTTTCCTCTGGTCACCAAGGGAATGCCGGGATAGGTATTCTACCATGTCCTCTCATTTCATCTCCATTTCGCGGTATTGCTTTTAGGTACTGCGGTGCTGGCGGTGCAGGGCAGATTTCGTGTATGCTTACGCGTTGGAAAGATTTATCCCCGTAAACACCAGTGAGCCGTTCCGACCGTTAGGGTTGCCCTCTTGGGATTCCTCGCCACTGGTGTGCGGATGTTCAAACTGGAAATGTTAGGGACTTCTGCGCGTCTCCATGGGCTTTTTGGCGTGCGGACCTGGGATCCCCTACGACTCATTCACCTCTTCCCTGCCTCCTGGGGGGTGGCCACAATAACTCAAAATGGTCGCAGTGCGCGAGGACATCCTACATCCTAATGATAAGCGTTAAGCAAAAGACAAAAACGTACTACACAAAAAAATTACATCTCTTTAAAACACACAGTTTACTTCAAATAACTTGTTTGTAGCCTCGACTATTTCGAAGATATCCGCTATTAATGGTTCCAATTCCTCAATACTTCGCCATTTTTTCCAAGTCCTGTCGATTTTCAATTGTTTCTCGCAATGTTTATGGAAAGAGTACGGAATTTTAAGGCAACGTATAGCGTCCAGTTCTAAAGCATTTGACTATCCCTATTCCCTTTGTATCTATAACAAAATGTGTAATGTAACTATTCCCAGAAAACGTTATCTTAAATTACAATGAGGTAGGCAGGAAAATAAACTTTCGTTAGAATAATAATTTGTATACCTACCCACTAAATAGTTATAGGGAGTAGAGAAAGACATGCGAATATAATACGTATTTGTAATACTATAATCTTAGTCTTCTTCAACATTAATTTTAAAACCCATTCTTTATAGTACCTTTCAATTTGATTTACTGCCTTTCTTAAAGTTAGCACCATGTATGAACTCGCCAGCAAGACATTTGCGTATAACAGTCCTGGTACATATTTTTTTGTTATTAATCGCTGGTATATGATTATTTACTACCTTCAATTCTCTAACACATCATCTATAAATAGATTAAACAATACAGGGTTAACCTACAGCCCTGCCAAAGTCCTCTATCTTGTCGTACCACTTCCACAATCTCTCTCCTGCACTTTTTCATAGAATGGGTTATCCTCCACATAAAAAAAGGTGTATTTCTCAAAAATGCCTCTAAAAATTTTAATGTTTGAGAAGTTGTCACAACAAATAAAATGAATATCTTAATGTTCTATTTACACCTATGTATAAATAACTTTCATTCTAACTGAGTTGTCCATAACTAGAAGACCATGAACTTACTACAAGAAAAGTCTATTAGAAATGAAAATAGACAGTTTATACAGAGGGTTCCAAAATTAGTACTCACATTTTGATAATTGATATCTTGGGAACAAAATGGCATATACTTACAACTCTTGCACAGTGATTTTGCTTTCAGCAAGATGGTGCTCCATCTCACTATCATCAAGATGCCAGGGCATTCTTGGATGACACTTTACCTGGACGATAGGTAGGTTGAAAAGATGCCACTGAGTTCCCACTATAATCTCCACATCTAACACTTCTGGACTTTTGCCTATGGGGGACCTTTAAGAATAAAGTTTATGGGCAAAAGCCAGTTACACTGGATGCGCTTTGAGAATCCATTGACATATCATACGCAACCATCACACCAGACATGCTAATATCCATAGTTCGCTCAGCAGTTGAGCACTGTAGATGCTGTAGAGCTCCTGATGATGGTCACTTTGAACACATAAAATGACTGACACCTGTTGAGAAAGCATTAAGCTATATTACTGCACAAGTATTTTAAATCTATGTCACTTTATTTCCAAGATATCGATTATCAAAGAGGAAGTACATAGTTTTGGACCTCTCTGTATTGAGTGTGTATTGAGTGGGTTTTTTTTCTTCATAGCATTAGCCATTCCAGATATTTTCTGTTATCCATTTGAGTTTTCCAATATTTTAAGCAAAACAGTTCTGAAATGTTAATTCTTCACTCCTTTGTATCTGTTCAGCCTATGCAAAAAGTATGCATATTTGACTTCCTTTTTACCGGTGGCCAGTTGCCCCAGCCTCCTCTGTGTGTCTACATATCTATAATATTTGCACATAAATTATTTCTGGTCAATAAATATCATGATTAAGTAATAAGCATTTGTATGAATAATTCATAGAACACCTATGGAAATAAATGATTAACTGGTAGTGAAAGTGTGTGACTAGCACACACCCAATTTTTTATCATATTTGAAACAGTATTCTGATTTATGTTAGTGTTCCATTAAGTAGAGGATGTTCAGTCTTATACAGCCATAATTAAAAAACAACAAAAATTTTATTACATACTTTTGTATTGCGGCTACTCCTTCTCTGAACTATCCTGTGTGTCTCCATGGATCGCCGACATTATTCACAAAAATCAATATAATAATACTAAGAAAAAGGAGCAGGAGGTGGAGAAGGAGCAGATGAAGAAGAACCATTACCATCATCATTAGTAGTCCTATGTTATGATTCTCACAATGCTTCTGCTCAAACTGTAATTTGTTTTCTACCATCAAATTTTTTCTCTGTTCAGCCAGCTCCCCCTCTTAGGAGTAAAACTTTTGTTACTGACAACAGGGAAAGTGGTTTGAATTAACGTATAATTGCATTATATGATTATAACTACTTTTAACATGCTAACTACACTTATACATTTGTTCTGTCTAAGAGCCTCATTACTAAAGGTTGAACAGGGCATTAAGCAATAATCACCAACTAATGCTATCTTATTTGAGCATTTTAACCTCTGATTCTTTAATCCAAAGTGTAATACATATGTCATTTGTACAGTTCAAAAAACCAAGCAACACATGTACTTATGCTGAGTGCTTTTCTTAGCACCATATTTCGCTTTTAAATGTAATTGCAGAAAAGTTTAAAGACTTACATTGTTCTGTAACTTTTAACATATGCTAGAAGCACTCATTGTTCCAACTTACCCAGTGTTTGTGCCCTCAATATAAAAAAAGAGTGTTTTCCAGTGGCAAACTTTAGAAAATAATGACAAAATATTTCTAAGCAAATGGCACTGATATCACTATAGTTCCATAATAATAGTTACAAAAAAACCTGATAAAATCTCAGCTGTTCCCCTTTAGTTATACTTAAGTAGAATTTTGATATTGTGGTCAAGTATATCACTGATTTAAAGTGGGAAACTTTCTATTTGGAAAGAATTAAAAGAAATATTATCACTGATCTATAGCGGGAAAGTTTTTGCTGGGGATAAATTCTTCCCTCTTAAGTTATAACTAGGGAATGGATTATTAGTTAAATAAATATTTTTTTCTGCTTGCAGTTACGGGCATGAAACTAGGTATACATGTTGAAAGTGTTAACTTTTGCCACTGTTATAAATACAAAATTTTGTTTCACATAATAATACATAATTTTAAATTGAAAATATGTAATAAAAACTTTTCATAATTTAGTTATTAGCCATATTTTATGCATTTATAGCAATAAACCATATTTTTGATTACTGTACTTTGTTTCCCCTTTTATTGTAAGTACATAAGTAAGTAAGTGAGTAAATATATGTGGCAAACAACATATGAATTCAATTTGTCAGGAGAAAAACTGTGCAACCTTCTGCCATATTCTGTAACCTTAGATTAGATTACCTAAAAATGTTGTCAACAGCACACTAGCGTCTGTTTTGATTGCATTCTATTATAAACATATACACACGGCAAAGAAGTTACACATTCAGAGCATTTCATCATACATTGTAAGCTCAACAGGATTCCCCTTGTTTTTCATTGCAGCAGTATGTTAAGGAATTCTATATTATCAGGCTTGTGAAAAGTTTATAAATGCCAATGAATATTCCCAAGTAATGCAGCATACACCTACCAACAAACATGTCACTGCAACTTTTCCTTCTACTATGAAGGAGATGCTTTTAGGTAAAACAAGATCTTCCAACTAACATTCAGGACCTTACGAGTTCATGAATTCTATTCAGATTTATGCAGATCTTTTGTTTTGATGGATATTCCTCTATTTAAAGTGAACAATCCAGGATGGCCATCAAGTAGGCATTAAGAGGATACGTGCTAGTAACATGCCTCTTATGAAATATGCAAGAGTGACTTCATGTGAGAGAATGATCATTCTCCCAAAACTGGGCAATGCTCCATGGCAATCTGCAGAGATTTCTAATACACAATTTAGAGAAGACATGTGTTGTGAACTGTAACTCCAAAACATTTTCAACAAACCGACATGTCATATAATTAATTCATTACTGGTGAGCTGTTAAAACACTGTTTTTTTATTAAAACTTGTTCTAGTTTGAAAAATGAAAGAACATATTTTTTTGCCCTTTAGTAAATATTTTTAACCTTTGGATAAGCATATTCTCAATTTTTAATGTATAAAAAATAAATAAATTTAACCTTTTTATCATCTAAAAATATATTCCCTAGTTATAATAAAAACTAAGCCTCCTCCCCCAAAGTCGTCCTCCGTGGTGTAGTGGTTATCATGCTAGCCTCTAATTCCCACGTTGTGGCTTCAAACCCGGAGGAGGCCAATGGAGTTTTTTTGGATGTAAAATCCTTAGCACGGCTTCCTTTGGAAGGGAAGTAAAGCTGGTGGTCCTGTGTCATAGATTTACAGCATATAAAAGAATCTCAAGCCCAATAAGAGGCCTCTGAGCAAAATTTCGGTCTTTCACACCCAATATAGAATTGGACGCTAAGGATCATAGCAGTTAAAGAGCATCCATAAATAAAACTCAATTCAATTCCTCCCTCAAAGAAAGCATAAGATAAAAATTGGCATTTTCAGGTTTCTGCTAGTGTGCCAAATGTTCTATTTCATTATCTCTGCTTCCCCTTTCAAAATGATTGATTTGAACACAAGTATGCCTGGTGAGGGGTTGGGGAGGGCTTGGATCTCCCCAGTTTCTTAGCTCGAAGCTTTTGCCATCTATAATTTTAAATTATTACTTTGGACTCATATTTTGAATTCTGCTCCTCTACAGAAAAGGCCTCTTGTTTGGCAACAGAAAATTGACTACACAGAGTGATGTCTTTTTTTATTTTTTTCCTCATGGCATTAGTGTCTATAATGGGTTGTTTTTTGCCAGTATATCGTAAATAAGTAAAGTATTGTTTTTCTTTATATAAAACAACTACCTATGTTTGTTTTCTGCTTGTGAAACACTGTTTACGATGTACTGCCACTGTATCTCTGGTCCTGACATTTCATGAGGGTAAAGAAAGAGATAGCTATATATCAGTATGACCACCTTTAGCAAGAATATTGCTGCGAATTTCCACAGTAACGAGGCTATTCTGAATCTCTTCAACCAAAAATCTGCATTCTGATTTGATTTCTTGTAATATTTAAATACTTTTTATTATAAGAGATGTTCACAGATGAAGGTCAAGAAGCTACTTTTGAAACTGTTTGAAGATGGCTCAACATGACTTCCGATGCCAATGATTTACACCGAATTTTTTAATTCTTTGAATTCAACTCTTCAGGGTCAGCAGCAGACTTTAGTGGATTGATGTCAGCAGTTAAATTGGTAAAATGTACAATTTTAAACAACAGAAGTGAAGAAAAGTTTCATAAACTTTTCAAACAAGCCATGGATAAGATTGAAATACTGGATTTGTAACTATTTAACACTTTCCAGAAAACAAAGAGACCAAAGATATTCTGTGGTCCAGCTGAGCAGTATTTACCAAAAAGTGCTGAGGAATATTATCGACTGAGTATTTTGAAGTCCTTGATGCTGCTTTGACCAGATTGGAAACACGTTTTGATCAACAAGGTTTCAAGAAAAAGTGGAGTTCATGGAGAAAATCCTCAGAAAAAAACAGTTTTGAAATTCCCAGTGATTTAAATATCTATTCTGAACTTGATTTAAAGTCACTCAGTGCAAAACTTAAGATGTACAAGAAGAGATTTTGCATTGACTCCTTGATGTCTTCAGAGTATTGTCTCCTGATATGAGGTATGACTAACAAAATTATAGACTTAAATTAAATTGAGCTTTTTATTTATGGACACTCTTTAACTACTATGGTTCTTAGCCACCCATTCTATATTGGGCATACAAGACAGAAAATTTTACTCAGAGGCCTCTTTATCAGGCTTGAGGTTCTTTTATGTACTGCAAATGTGCTAAGGGATCACTGGCTTTATTTCCCTCCCAAAGGAAGCCATACTAAGGATTTTAATGCCCGAAAAAATCCACTGCCCTCTACCAGGTTTGTAGAGCAATATATGTTAAGTCTTGCCTGTCTAAAATGTATACAATTAAAATTCACAGTCAAACTCTATAATGGACTGTAATACAGACCTCGAGTAATTTTTATATTTTAATTGCCGGAAATTGTTCATTAACATGGAAATTCTGCTGAGACTTATATTTGTGTTGCCAAGTTCTTCTTGTGAGGCAGAACCATCATTTAGTGTTCTCAGGAGATTGAAAACATATCTTGGAAGACATTGAATCATGTTGCTGTTTGAATGACACACTCACAAAGCAGAAGTCAACAAACAAGTTAGAAACTTGCGATATAATAAACACTTTTATAAGTAGTAATGAAAGGTCGAAACAAATATTTGAAAAGTTGTTAATTCATATAATTTGCAAGTTATCTCTCTTTGAAGGAGCAACATCAGTAGGTTAAAAATATAATATGAATTGTTATTAAACAACAAGAAATCTTAGTATCAGCTTTTTTATTATTATTCACTGAAAATAAAATGTGAGTCCTGTATAACTCTAAAATAAATGTAGATATATTTTTTTTGCAAATATTATAAATTTATCAGCGGTGAAAATTGATTGTAAAGTAAGAATGTACATTTTCCCCTCACTTGACTTTTGAAAATCACAAGAACCCCTCAATATGTTTTAGCTAGGCACGCCCATGGATTTGAACCAAGTAATTAAGCAATATATTTTCTTGTGAAATCTTATAATTATATGAACGTAATAGCATAACTTGAATTTTCTCTAAAGAAAAATAAAATTTGAGATAATTACCAATCCCAGGTGCAACATACAGAGAAAGCTGTGCCGTTAAGATAAGCTGCTGCAAAAGAAATTTAAAACTACAGTAATGTTTAGGAGTCAAAATCTCATGTTATTTATTTGAGAAAAAGCTATATCTGGGCTGCTAATATTAAAGGTACTAATCAGTTACCAATCCCATTCTCACTGAATATAGAACCAGTGATTTTCTTTTTAAATATCCAACATAAACATAATGCTATATTTCACAAAAATAAGCAAATTCATAATAACTAAATAATATTTATACATCCTTAAAGCATTACAAAAAATAATTAAACCAACAAGGGTTGCTACAGCTAAACATGGGAGCAATTCAATGGTGTTCTTTATATTAAATTTCTTGTATCTCTCTTGTATAAGAAGTATTTACTCAATGATGAGTAATTAAAGCTTCTTCTTTCTTTTTCCTTTCACACATTTTTGCCTTGCAACTAAGGCTATGATCTTATTGAGTGGTTGATGGAACGCCTCAACATTGAAGAATCAGGTATGACAAAATTGTTACTTTCATAGACATATTATTCAAATCATTTTTGTTAGTCAGTATTTTAAAACTTCAATTTAAGAGATGTGAAAATGAACTTCAAATTTGCATTCAGAATACTGGAACTGTACTGGTACCTAGTTTCATTATTTAATTTCCATTGCTTTTTGCATTTCAGTTGAAGCTGTCCATTTAGCCAATCAACTTTGCCAGTATGGATACTTCTTCCCTGTCAGTGATTCTAAGAATCTGGTGGTGAAGGATGATAGTTCCCTTTATAGATTCCAGGTAAAATATTCTGCAAGAGTTAATGAGCTTAGTTTTCGTTTGTATTATCTGGTACCTATGTGTTATCTGAACACTACAGATAAATGTTTGTTATATGATACCAATATGCATCAGCATTAAACAGCTGAAAAGTAATTATTTCATATAAAGTCAGGCCTGATGTACAGACCAACAATCTCTTTGGTCTTGCAAGCAACATTATAGCTTAAAGTAAGAAGCTTAGGAACTATTCTACGGAAACTGTTTACAATAATAAAATTACAGAGTTATGCTTACTTGTAGGTACATATTGCTAAAATAAATTGTATTTAAAGCCAATGAATAAAATTGAATATCCCCTTAGAAGCTTGAACTTGGCAATTTCTCTGTGTGAAAGTCATAAAACTACTGTACAGCCAATGGTATGCCAATAAATTGGATTCTCAGACTCACCTTGATTCATGTCGAGGATAGTGGCCTTGGTTTGTTTCAGTAGGTGTCTGTCTGAGGTAGTGGTAACATTAGAGCTTTCAAATTGAGAAGGGCTCTGGGCATAGGCAGACAGCAAACAGTTTCTTGGGGGGAGGCAAAGAAAAATCATAGAATCCCAAAATAATGAGATTATGGGAGATATTATTTACCTTTACTCCGTGTTATACCTTGACAGTGGTATATTAGAGGAATACAGTAGTTTAAAGATGTATGTTTGGGGATTACATTTCTTACAGTCCTCTGTTTTGGACTGAGTTGTACAATGCTTCAACCAGGTCTATATGTCTATAAAACTTATACATAGGGCATAACTTAATCTTCCTATTTTTCTTTCTTGTACACAAAAACATGCACACGCCAGTAAAACTATGAAACTAGTTATGGAAGCTATGGAAAGGCATGGGGAACACACCTCTTGCTTTTCTTGGCTTTTCTTTATGATGAATTTTCTCTTTCTGTGCTTGAATTGACAAATTAAATGGTTTTAGAACGTCTATGTTGACCACAATACTTTAAGTTTCTCATGGTATAAGAATTTCTGTATCTCCCTTGAGGAATGGAAGTACCTACTGTTTCTTTTGTAGCAGTTTGTACTCATTTGCTAGAAGTCTCATTAGATATCAGAAACGGGTGAGTATGAGTCTGCTGTACAAGCCGCATAACCTATCCCCATGCAGAGGTAGACGCATTGGGGGAAGTGGTGCTATACGCAGTGCAGCAATACGGAACATACGAAGCGATCGAACAGCCACTGACGAGTACAGCTCTCAAACTCATCGGGCACAAGCCATCGCCAAAGGACAAGAGTTGTTTGACAGCTCTTTGTACAGTACAGAAGCAGCCAGGTTTAACCAGAGCTACTTTACGGGTTTGGCGTGTGAGTCACAAACGCAAGACAATTTGGAATCCACTTCTGGAGTTAAAAATAAATTAGATAACTGTGAGTATATCGTTAACCGAGGCGGCGCGGGTTCAATCCCAGGGACCTGCATGTGGGATTTGTGGTGGACAAAGCGGCGTCTGGGCGGGTTTTCTCAGGGTTCCCCGGTTTCCCCCGCCATTCATTCCACCAACTGCTCCATCATCACCTTTCCTTTCATCCATTTCACCATCATTTCGTTTCATCTACTTCCTTCCTCCCACACCAGGCATCGGGCTGATCACCCATCCTGGATATGCTGTCTGATCCATGAGTGTCTGCTCCTCGACGGGCCTCTGACCCCAGGCAGGGGGGGGGGTGTAAGTCCTACATAAGAGGAGGTTAAACAGAGAAAGAAGAAGAGTATATCGTTACTGAGGATAATACAAGTAAAAGAAAAAGTGAGTATGGAAGCAGTTCAGTGCCATATTGAGGGGGTTGATAATAATAAACCAACTAAATGTGCGTATTATAAACAAAGTGGTTGTACATTAAAATATTCAAAGTATGAGGAGACATAAGTGTTCGAAAAGGAACTTAGAAACAAACGAAAGGCACATATATACTTCAAAAAGAGTATCATAAGGGATGCTGCCACATTAATGTGTTACGAAGATCTGCATCGTTTAACATAATGCGAGGGTCAAGTTTTAAAATTCTTTCGAAGTCCTTTGTGGCACGTGGTGCAGAATGCCCAAAAAGGCAGGGTTAACAGCTAAGAGGCTATGGAAACCCTTAAAGCGAGAAGTGGAGGTGCGCTGGAATACTCTACTATGTTACTTTCAGTTCAGGAAGCTATGGATGAGATCAAGCAGGTACTTCCAAGGAAGGAGCTTCACAAAATTGAGAAGATAACTGAGCTACTCTTGGTAAGCTGATAAATTTATTATCTCCTTTCAAAGAAGCTGCTGATGATCTTGAGGCAGACCAAAAAGCAACTTTCCACCTTGTTCTTATCTGGCGCTGCAAAATATATGACGACCATCTGAGCCCTCTTGCTTCAGACAGGACTGCTATAGCAGCTCTGAAAAATCGAGAAGGGCACTTCCTTTCAAGTGAAAAGGACAAATTTCAATTGCACGTGTTTCACATCACCACTTTTCTGTGCCCTCCATATCGACATAATGTGTTCTTGATTCAAAATACAGTAATATTGTTTTGGTTGTATTTTAGAAGTATTTATTTTTAGATTATGCTGGTATTGCTGAAACGGGTCCTGTGCCTTCTAAGCCTACCAAACAGTTAACATTTAAAAAATACACCGAAAATCCTAGGGAACTAGATCACCATAGAGAAGTTTCTCTCTATATGTCACTTCCAGCAGCTGAAGATGATGACATCCCTTTAGAGAGTAACATCTTAGGATGGTGAAAGAAGCATGGATCTTCTTTACCTCTTCTTCTTGCGAAAGTTGTTAGAAAAATTTTGAGCACTCAAGAATCCAGCCCATCTAGCGAACGGAATTTCAGTGCGACTGGTTTAATACTCACCGACCGTCGAAGTAAATTGCATCTCAGTATTGTCTATGACATGCTACTTGTTCACAGCCACAAAGATTTACTGAATTGTTACGCAATAGAGTAAGACACCATGAGAACGAAATGCATACGTGCAAAATTAGTGTGATTTTTTTCTATTATATGATTTATTTTCTTTAGTCTTTTCATTCCTGTATGTTTTCTTTATTTTCTTCCTTTAAACACAGTATATAGGTTATTGTATCACTAAAATACGTCTTATAAATGGAGTTAATGTCAGCTGGCCTTGTATCAATTTAAATGCTCATTTTAAGAACCATTACCATGTAATTCATATAACTGCATATCTATCACACGTAGAACGTAGTACGTAATTCATTTCTGTTCACAAAAGGGGCCTTTTCGGCATATAGGTACTGTGAATTAATGCGTTGTAGTTTATACCTAAAACTCATTAAGTATTTTATAATATTACTGTCAGAAGACTGAAGTATTTTTCATATTTCCAGGTATGTTTGTGCAATATGTTAAATGCATGTAATTCCTTAGTTATTAACTGCTGACCATAATCAGTTTATCGCATAATGTAAAACTGTAGAACCAGATAAAATGTTAATCTGCTCTGAGCAGGTTTTAAGAATGTTTCATTTGAAAATAAAATAGCAGAATGGCACGCTTTAATAACAAATAATTCTAGTTTATCAGCCCTAATTCCTTTTAAAGTTTTCCGCGCACTCCAATTCACAAGAACATTGGATTCCAGTCAAGGTTGCCTGGCAAGTCTCCGCATGCCCACTGCTGCTGTAGAACTAAATGAGTACACGGCACATTTCAGATCTTGAACACGTGGCGAAATATTAATAAGATACTGTACAACAATGAACAAAAAGGAAAATTGATACCGGTATAGTGTAAACTGAACGAATAGAATAAATAAAACTATAGTAGCCACGATTACTTTGTACCCATCGCTTTTAAATCATACAGTGTGTACATAAAAATACTGTCATACTTTGAACAGGTATTGCGTCGCTTTGGATAGTCGTATTTGGGTGAAGCTGGTGACATTCGAACGAAAAACTGAAATATTTTTACTATACCTCATAGATTTTCAATGCGACCCACATTAATGACGCTGCAGATATCAAGGCGATATTCCCATTCACACCACACACGCTCCAACATATCTGATGAAATGGACTGGATGGCAACAGTGATACTAAGTTGCACTTCTTGCAGGTTTTGAGGCAATGGAGCTAAATAGACACAATCCTTAATGTAACCCCATAAAAAGAAGGCACAGACCGTCAAGACAGGAGACCTCGGCGGCCACTTGTAGAAGACATTATCATCACTTCCGGCATGTACAATCCATCTTCCTGGAAGCCGCTCATTCAGATATACCCGAACATGTAATGCCATTGAGGAGGTGGTCCATCTTCTCCGAAAATAAATTCGTTGCCTTCTTCCAATTGTGGTAATAACCATTCAGTGAGCATATCAAAACAAGTTGGAACCTTGACAGTGGCCTCTCAAAAGAAAAATGGGCCATAGACTTAACGTTTCGATACGGCACAAAAGATATTCACCTTACGGGAGTCTCTTTGAACTTCCAAAATGCAATGGGAGTAGTATACATAGAGGGATTCTGGGCCACTTTTTGCGTTTATATGGGAAAGGATAGGGAAAACGAGGGTAGATGCGACGGTTCAAGGAGGAAAATGCGTTTATATGGGAGAGATAGGGACAACGAGGGTCGACGCTAGGTTAGACATGGGTTGAAGGAGTGGGGATGCGCTTTATATGAGAGAGGTGCGAGGATACGAGGAGAAGTGCTAGGCTAAAAGGAGTTTGAGGTGTGGAGTATATGTTTATATGGGAAAGATGGGGAAAACATGAACAGATGATAGGCTAGACAGATGCTGAAGGACGGGGAATATGGACTTATATACAGGACACATAGGGAATGCGAGGAGAGGCTTGAAGGGTAGAATATGGATTTTTATATGGGAGAGCTAGTAAACCGAGGAGAGGTATTAGGCAGGAAGGTATGCGTTTATATGGAGAGACGAGGAAAACGAAGGTAGATGCTAGGTTGAGAGAGTCTTCAAGGAGGAAAATGGTTTATATGAGACAGATAGGGAAAACGAGAAGAGAACTGAGGTAGAGCAGAGGCTGAAGGAGGGAAACGCCCTTTATATGATAGATGTAGGGAATACGAGGAGAGGTAGTAGGTTAGACAGATGTTGAGGAGTAGGGTCTACGTTTATGTGGAGCAAGATATGGAAAACGTGGAGAGGTCCTGTGCTAGGAGAGAGTTGAAGGAGGAGCAATGCGCTTTATATGAGAGAGGCGGAAAATACGAGGAGAGGTGCTAGTCTAGACAGAGATTGAGGAGTAGAGTATGGGTTTATATGGGAAATTATGGAAAACGGGGAGAGATCTATGCTAGACAGAGGCTGAAGGAGCGGGAATGTAGGTTTATACAGGTGAGGTAGAAAACCTAAAAGAGATGCTAGGCTAGACAGATGCTGAAGGAGAGAAGGATACGCTTTACACGGAAGAGATAGAGAGAAACGTGGAGAGGTGCTAGGATAGACAGAGTTAAAGGCAGAATGTAGTTTATGGGAGAGAGATAGCAAACCGAGGAGAGGTATTAGGTTATGGGGTTTGAATGGTAGAGTATGCGTGTACATGGAGAGACAAGGAAAACGAGGATAGATGCTATTTCAGAGAGGAAAATGCATTTATATGAGAGCAGTAGGGAATACGAGGAGATGTGCTACTCTAGACAGAGGTTGAGGAGTAGAGTACACGTTTATATGGGAAACATGGAAAACGGGGAGAGATACAAGGATAGACAGAAGCTGAAGGAGGGGGAATGTAGGTTTATACAGGTTAGGTAATAAACATAGGAGAGATGCTAGGCTAGACAGATGCTGAAGGAGAAAGGGATAAGCTTTACACGGAAGAGATATGGGAAACGTGGAGAGACGTTAGGATAACAGGCTTAAAGTAGGAAAAGATTTAGACCGTAAGACACCACCAATTAAAGTTTACAATTGTTTTGACACCCTTTGACGGTATTTTCTCGAGGTCCCCCGGTTCTAAAGTTCTAAAATATCTGTGTCAGGTAATGTTCGTCTATGCATAACATCGTCTAACATTATTGAAACAGAATCAAGGGTTTATACTGCTAACGTCTCAGCATCGCACCTCTAAAGGACTGGATGTAATCCTCGATCGAAGTATCCTCACCTCATGTATTTTTATTGATTAATGTAATTAAACGCTACTCCTCAATCGATGAATGCAATTAAGTATTTTTGAATGATTAATGTAAATAAGTGTATATCTAAGGAAAACCGGTTAGTAACACATGTGTTCATGGTAATTCAGAGCAGCGATTCATACCAGAGCTATTTAATGTAATTTTCATATGATTCGGCTAGCATCACTGGTATTTAAATCGTTTTAACAGGTAATTCAGGTAGCGTTACAGGTATTCATGGTAATATTGAGGGTAATTAGATCATAAACATTTCTCATCCGACGTTACAACACTCTTATATACGTTTTTCTAAATCTTACAAACTTTTGATATGTTAAACAGTTAGTGCACGAGACGGAGGGGGATAAACTGTATATCGGTTTACAGTGAAGGTATATAGAAGTATACGCCCTAACCTATCCCTACCTTGTATGCTCTGGATCATCTTCTCATTATCTATTCAATCCTATGATCGTCTAACCTAACCAACGTAACAAGACGTAACGCCACATAGCCATGTATCAAGACGTAACGCGACATAACCATGTGACAAGACATAACAACACGCAACATAGCAGCGTAACACAACATAACATAAGCACGTAACTACATGACAAGACGTCACACTACGTAACATAAGCACGTAACCACGTGACAAGACGTAACCAACGTAACACCACGTAACATAAGCACGTAACCACGTAACACCACACGACATTTCGTAACCAGAAACTAACACGACGTAACAAGACGTGACCAAGATAACCACGTAACAAAACATAGGAACAATACGTAAGCAACCCAGTGCTAAGATATTATATTATCTAACCCATTCTTCATAACTTAGACAATCAGTTCGCGAGTCTACCCTAATCTACCATACCCTACACTACCCTAATCTAATGTAACCAATCCCAGACCATGCTTTTATCGTCTGTTCTACTCAGTCATCGTCTAACCCAATCTGACTAACCAGAGATAACCTTGACTTTCTTTTAGTCTAATTGCGATGTTTTATTCAGGTTTTATTATTTGAGAGTCTTAATTGAAACGTTTTGCGTCAATATACCTTTATTTTAGTTCGTTGTAGGTGCCTCTCCCCTTTATCTAAGCTTGAGACTAGCACTATGATTTCTCCTCGTCAGGGTTAACACTATCCCTTCCATATTTTTAGTATTAGTCATTCTTCATCAGGCGTCACGGATAAACGTCATTTTTTTAAGATTATAGACTCACGAGAAAATCATCATCTTCGATTTACCTCCCTTTGAGCACTGTTTGTAATACGATAATCTCCATACGCATATGTAGTTATTCCATCCTCAGCAATAACTCTGTTATCATCACATGAAGTCGATGTAATTTTATTCACTTGCACTGTGGCAAGATAATGCTCCCGGGACAGGTTCAGATTCATGGGCGCTCTTCTGATTTATCTGGTTTTAAGACAGTCAGTATAACTCTCGAATGTGACGTACTGATTAATAGCATTCCGTTATATGCCTTTAGTCTTTATTATCATTAATCCGTGGATATCTAGTGCATACATCTTAGGCCGTAGTCTGAAAAAGCGGTGGATATTTTACCATTAGCCTCATCTTTAAATTTTCAAAGCACCTTCTTGTTTAGAGCTGAATAGCGTATATGGCTTGTAGGACAATCAGATGTATCTAAGTGTGCGAGAAAACGTAGCTTGTCCTGGTACACATCTTCAGTTGTCACACAATGAATGAATGAATCAGAATCCATATACATAGGCTTCATGTTTTCACCTCCATAATATGGTAGCAACACATCATAATGATAGTGGTGCATTAATGTCTTGGAGAGCCCAACACACTCATTCCAATTTATATAGGCTTGTTGAATACGATCTGTCGCGAGATCATATGCACAGCCGCTAGATTGGTAGCATATATCGTCCTATCGATAAAATTTGGCTTAGCGATGAGCTTTTCCAGGGTCGTCTCGTTTCTAACCAGTCGTATATCCATACCATTACGTATGTTCTCCATAGTTTTTCCAAACATGGCGTTGTCAAACAGTTTGTTGAGATCCTTCTCGAAGTCATTTGCAGCCTGTTGTCGCAGACCATTGCTAAATTCTACATAAGGTTTTAACCACTGTGACTGTCGGAATTGTAGGACACGATGAACTTTTGTTAGCCGTAGTCCATGATTAAGTGCTTGCTTCAAAGCCATGTAATGTACTACATACTTCTTTCGAGGTCCAAGATGGGGTATCAGTTTCTTTGTACTCGAGTCCTTAGGCTTCATACACTCAGGCAAGAAAGGCAGGACGTTGTGTAGATCGTGAAGTTCTGCAGGATACTCGATGTCAACTTCTAATATGTATCCATGAGGATCATCTTCTTGTGGTCTTTCTAAGTCAATATTTTCACCTACGCAAGTCCACCATAAGGAGGCGCGTGGCACATGACCCAACCATATTGTTTATTGGCGTCCTCATATTAATAAATTGGGTTGTTTCGACAGATCATAACATTTCCAGCTGAATTCCTGTATACAGCACCATGGCGTTCTATGTAAGTCCTGGAGAGGTAAAATAATGGGCAGGGTCGACTTTGTGTGTTTTGAGGGTTTGATCTCTAAATGTCTCAAAGACATCAGATGGAAGAAGTACATCAGAGATTAAGTAGAAGTCGCTGTACTTGCCATGGTTTCTTACATTAAACAGCTTCCATACATTTCTAGCATGATTGTAGTCAGCATCATTAATTTCCTCTTCATTTAATCTATTGTAGGAGTCCTTAGGAGACAGGCAGGTTGCATTCAAAACATCCCATGAAGTGACGTAATCATAGCGAAATACTCCCTTACGAGTCATCAACTTCAATTTGTCTTCTTTGAAGTGTTTCAGTGTTTCAGGGTACGATGTTAGATTTTTCACCAGCTTATCCAAGCTTGAACTCAGAAACCGAAAGCTATCCGCAAACCGAAGCCTATATCTCCTACATAACTGGAGAATGATATATAGCTTTCTTCAGAGCTAGGAATTACTTCCACCCGCTCACTTGTACATCCCAGCTCCTTAACAATGAAGTGTGAGTCATACCCACTGAAGTTGTGCATGAAGACTGGAATATATTTAGGTGCTTTGCAACCTAATTAAATTCATTATGTAGAATTCCACGATATTCTTCACTGTTGTTATCATGGTCGCGTACTTTGTAGTTCTCTTCATTAAGGTTTTTAGACACAAGTACCATACTGTAGAGGAGTTGAAATCCATCTGCTGTTGATCTGTAAGTTTCAGAGACATGGTAGATTTGTATATATTATTAATTTCCTTTCAAGGAATGTCAGGTGTTCCATAAACTTCTGAGCAGCATCAACACCACGATATACATAGGGATACTTAGGAAGACCAGTTTCCAGATGTTCAACGTCGGATGACGGTTTAACCTAAACGCAGAAACTCATGGGTAAATTTTACTGATAAGGAGTTGTATATGAAGTTTCAGGATTGGGCAAACATGTATGACATGGAGCGAGAATGCTTTCAACGTTTGCGTAGATAACGTAAGGTGGTTTCAACATCCTTTCAATTTTTTTAAATTGAACAACTGATTTCTCCTTCTTAGCCATAACTACCCTTGCAACACCATGTTGATCACAGATGCCAACATGTTGTAGTTTTTTCCAGTCCACTTCGTCTATATCGACCATCAAAATGTGTAAACCAACGCTTACAGGTATAAACACGTTCCTTACATTTAGTTTTCTGACGTCGAATAAGTTTTACAAAACTCTTTATATAAACGTAGTGATGTCTCCCACTACTGTCATTCAATAGTAGGTGGTCACGGTGTGCAGGTAGTTCAGTCTCAGGACCTGTAATGGAATCACTTCATCCTTCTCATCCACACCGAAGACGTTGATAGGCATCCTGTTAAGGTTCTTAAATTTAGATATATGAGAATGTTGATTTCGATAAGTAGCATACCTGAAGTCATATTTATTTTAAAGTTGCTCATATTTGCTCACTCGTAGCGCATTGTTCTCAAGGAATTTGGCTAATACGGAATACATAAAGCATAGCTCATCAGTTCAATTCTGGATGTTAATGCAGGCTTTTCTTGCTTCAACAGATGGAGGCAGGGGTATGTAGCTACTTCCTCGTAACGTATTGTACTTGTTAATACGAAGGCAAACCCCTGCCACAGCAAGCAGATCCCAGTTTCTGCCTTTAAGTTGTGATTCCTCCATTTCAGTAAAGAACTTCTTCATTTTCGTTTCCAGCATAGAGTCTAGATCCGTTTCTAGGAAAACAGCTTGATTCCGGTTTTAATGTTTTCTCGCAGGTTTCTCCAATACTGTTAACCATTCGGCACTCAGCCAGCAGATTAATTTTCTAACTCTTGTGAATACCAAGCTCTTTCTGTAAAGCCTGCATTATCCGCTGTTTCGCCTCATGCGATACATATTCAGGTCCTTAGTTGATTCACAACGTATAACATATGATTTCAAGCGTCCATTGAATGAAGTTTCATATTCTTTTATGTCACAGCCATCCATTGTACATAATAATTCTTGTTTAGCAGGTTCTAATCTACGTTTCTTCTCGGGCCTATTTATTTCACACGCATCTTCGTGTCGCCGACCCTTATAACTGTCTTTGAAGACTACATTACAATATTTACATTTGAAGAGCTTCTTGCAACGTAGCTCATGCCTTCTTTTATCATAACCGCGGAGGAATTTCTTCCCGCATTTACCACAAGAATATCCTGAGGCACTAGCAATGATATCCTTATGTGACGACTTATTCATCTTTCTTCCTGGTACAATAACGTATTAATCCTTCTTCAAGGAAATGTAGACCACTTCACCTTGATAAAACGTTAGAAAGCCGATTATTTTCTGAGAGAACAACGATGTTGCCGCCTCGGAAAATAATTACCAGAATGAAGTCGAATGCTCGAGACCGTTCTATACACAGAGGAGGCACGAACCTTTTGGTTCAATTATATAACGTATTAATCCTTCTTCAAGGAAATGTACACCTTTTCACCTTGATAACACTTTTGACGGCCGATTATTTTCTGAAAGTACAACGATGTTGATACCTCAAAGTTAATTAGCAGAATGAAGTCCAATGCCTGAGATCGCCCTATTTATAGAGGAGGTACGAACCTTTTTGATCAATTATATACTGAATTTTAATACTAAAAGCTGTGATTAAGCGTCTAAGCTCTTATATTTTAATTCGTGTTACACTGATGTTCGGGTGTGTCCGTAGATCCTCGAGTACGGTCGGGTGCTTGGTTGAAGTGAACGCGTGTCTTCGTATTCGTGGGTCTTCGTAAAGATTCTGGTGCTTGACTCGTGAGGGTGATGAACGATCCGTCAACCGAGCAAGAGGCAAGTATCCATTGAGCAAGCATTCACTATGCGCCGCGAAACCTAGAAGCACAAAGATGCGAATGAAATGAAAGATCTAAATGAAATAGAATGAAAGGAAATCTTAATAGCATACTCCACTCAGGCATTCGACTGCAGACAGCGAAAGCCACAAAAAATCCGAGACCAGAGTGAGCGACCGACGGGAAAACAAACCAGGGGCACTACAAGCACACCTGAAAGATGCAAAAGAAATAGAATGAAAGGAAACTGCGATACATGAGAAACCACCCCGTATTCGCCTGCAGACAGCCAAAACCACAAAAAAAATCCGAGACCAGAGGGAGCGCCCAACGCTAATCGAACCAGGGGGCCTTCAGATTGCACACGTGAAAGATGCGAAAGAAATAGAATGAAAGGAAATTGTGATAGCATACACCACTTAGGCATTCGCCTACAGACAGTGAAAATTCGAAAAAGTCCGAGATCGGAATGAGCGACCGACGGGAAATCAAACCAGGGACCCTAGAAGCATGCATGAAAGATGTAAATAAAATAGAATGAAAGGAAATCGTAGCAGCATACGACCTCAGTCATTTGTCTGCAGACTAGGGAAAACCACGAAAAATCCGAGGTCAGTCTGAGTGACCGACGGGAAATCGAACCAGGGGCCCTAGAAGCATACGTGAAAGATGCAAATGAAATAGAATGGAAGGAAATCGTGATAGATGAGAAATCACTCAGGCATTCGCCTGCAGACCAGCGAAAACCACGAAAAATCCGAGGTCAGACTGAGCGACCAACAATAATCTAACCAGAGACCCTAGAAGCACACGTGAAAGATGCGAAAGAAATAAAATGAAAGGAAATCGTGATAACATACACCACTCGGGCATTCGCCTACTGGCCAGGGAAAACCACGAAAAATTCGAGGTCAAAGTGAGTGACCGACCGACGGATATTGAACTCCTGAACCGTAGAAGCACATGTGAAAGATGCAAATGAAATAGAATTAAAGAGAAAGGAAATCGGAATCGATGAGAAACTACTAGCATTCGGCTGTCGACCAGCGAAAACCGCGAAAAACCTAAGGCAGAGTGACCGTCCCTACGGAAATCGAACCCAGGACCTCCGAATGCAAACCACAGACGTTAAGAGGTTTTTTTCCCCTTATTTAATTAAATTCATATATAACCTATTATTTCATGGTTCCATTCCTTTATCAATACTTTCTTTCCATCTTCCCCTTATTCCCCCAAAGAATCAGTATACAATGTGACATTTTATACGCTTAATGACCATTTGTCAATGAAAACCACGCTTAATATTCATTTATCACAGAAAACCACGCTTAATACGTAGCTATCACAGAAAACCGATTCATTAAGCCGGCATCACGAGCAAAGTAATTTTTTCCAGAGTTACTCCGATTTTAAGCTTGTAGAATCCTATTAGGAAATTTATTGTATTTTTAGCTCAAAGTATGTACACATTTCAAAGTCACTGATCTCTGCTATTTGCATTTAGTCTAAGGATTGTCATATTTTATTTTTAAGGTCGCCTTTGTTAAAGATGTCTTGCAATCCATTTTTAAATTTATTTTAAAATGAAGTCAAGCGCGCGTTTAACGCCTATAATGGCCGTCTTCATATGTTACATACCCAAGATGCTGACTTCCGCTTTTTACATTAGCAAGCCAGATGCGAACCGGTAGACCGCACCTTCCTTAACGGGCGACAGAGTGCGTAAAAGAAGCCAGTGGAAGGCAGTGACAGGTCCGGGGTTGGAGGAGTGGGGGTGAAGGCTAACGTTACGACCCAGCTACCATTCCGCGAGTACGTCATTGTGCGGGGGACCGCTACCTAGGGTGGAGCTATAGGCCCCGCGTCCCGACAAATGACGCTTTATATATCCTGAATGAAAAGAGATAGCGATATGCAGTAAAGGGTGATTATACCCTTGGAATGTGGCGCGTCATTGATTGTTGTTCCAAGTTGATCTCTTTGTCTTGGGTTGAATCCAGAGACATGAATACAAATTCATCTTCGAATAACATCAAAAGTAATTAAGATGAAGACGTCGAATAAACGTTTATATCATAAGCTAGTTCCTGTTAATGTATGTTTGGACATCTGTCCTCCTGGCATCGATACGTCATTATATTAATATCATTAGTTAGTTTCTTTGTAATGTATATTTTGAGGACAGACGTTCTGACATCGATACGTCATTGCTTTTATATCATAAGCTAGTTTATTTGTAATGCATATTTCACTACCTGTCGTCCTGACGAATATTACATCTCTTAGATGAATTATGAATGTATGACTAAAAGGTGAAGTTAGCGTAAATAACTAACTAAAAACTACATGCAAGACGCTGACGAGCCTTAAACTGACATTTTTCGGGACGCGGGGCCTATAGCTCCACCCTTGGTAGCGGTCCCCCGCACAATGATGTACTCGTAGAATGGTAACTGGGTCGTAACGTTAGCCTTCACCCCCACTCCTCCAACCCCTGACCTGTCACTGCCTTCCACTGGCTTCTTTTTCGCACTCAGTCGGCCGCTAAGGGAAGGTGCGGTCTACCGGTCCGCATCCGGCTTGCTTTTGTAAAAGGCGGAAGTCGCCATCTTGGGTATTTAACATATGAAGACGGCCATTATAGGCGTTAAACCCGCGCTTGGCTTGATTTTAAAAGAAATTTAAAAATGGATTGCAAGACATTATCTTTAACAAAGGTGACCATAAAAATGAAATATGACAATCTTTAGACTAAATGCGAATAGCAGGGATCAGTGACTTTAAAATGTGTACACACTTTGAGCTAAAAATACAACAAATTTCCTAATAAGATTCTACAAGCTTAAAATCGGAGTAACTCTGGAAAAAAATACTTTGCCTGTGATTGCGGTCTAATGTAGCGGTTTTCTGTGATAACTGCGTATTAAGCGTGGTTTTCTGTGATAAATGGATATTAAGGGTGATTTTCTCTGATAAATGGACATTAAGCATATAAAAATGTCATATTGTATACTGATTCTTTGGGAGAATGAGGGGAAGATGGAAAGAAAGTATTGATAAAGGAATGGAACCATGAAATAATAGGGTATATACATGAATTTAATTAAATAAGGGGAGAAAAACTTCTTAACGTCTGTGGGTTGCATTCGGAGGTCCTGGGTTCAATTTCCGTAGGGACGATCACTCTGACCTTAGGTTTCTCGCGGTTTTCGCTGGTCGACAGCCGAATGCTAGTAGTTTCGCATCGATTCCGATTTCCTTTCTCTTTAATTCTATTTCATTTGCATCTTTCAGGTGTGCTTCTAGGGTTCAGGGGTTAGATTTCCGTCGGTCGGCACTCACTCTGTCCTCGGATTTTTCGTGGTTACCCTCGCTGGTACGCGAATGCCGGAGTGGTTTCTCATCTATCACAATTTCCTTTCATTCTATTTCTTTCGCATCTTACACGTGTGCTTATAGTGTCCCTGGTTAGATTTCCGTCGGTCGGTTACTCACTCTGAGCTCGGATTTTTCGTGGTTTTCCCTGGCCGGTAGGCGAATGCCTGGTGTATGCTATCACCATTTCCTTTCATTCTATTTCTTTCGCATCTTTCACGTGTGCTTATAGGGTCTCTGGTTAGATTATCCTCGGTCGCTCAGTCTGACCTCGAATTTTTCGTCTTTTTCGCTAGTCTGCAGGCGAATGCCTGAGTGGTTTCTCATCTATCACGATTTCCTTCCATTCTATTTCATTTGTATCTTTCACGTATGCTTCTAGGGCCCCTAGTTCGATTTCTGTACGAAGACCTACGAATACAAAGACACGCGTTCACTCCAATCAAGCACCCGACCATTCTCGAAGACTTGCAGATACACCCGAACGTCACGGTAACACGAATTGAAATATAAACGCTATAACGCATTATCACCGCTTTTAGTATTAATATTCGGTATATAATTGATCCAAAACGGTTCGTGCCTCATCTATAAAAAAGCGATCTCGAGCATTGGACTTCATTCCGTTAATTATCTCCGATGTGGCAACATCGTTGTTCTCTCAGAAAATAATCGGCTTTCTAAAGTTTTATCAAAGTGAAGAGGTCGACATTTCCTTGAGGAAGGTTTAATACGTTATTATACCAGGAAGAAAGATGATTAAGTCCTCATATAAGGATGTCATTGCTAGTGCTTCAGGATATTTTGTGGTAAATGCGGCAAGAAATTCCTCCGCGTTTATGATAAAATAAGGCATGAGCTACGTTGTAAGAAGCTCTTCAAATGTAAATATTGTAATGTAGCCTTCAAAGACAGTTATAAGGGTCGGCGACACGAAGATGCGTGTGAAGTAAACAGGCCTGAGAAGAAACGTAGATTAGCACCTGCTAAACAAGAATTATTATCTACAATGGATGGTTGTGACATGAAAGAATATGAAACTTCATTCAATGGACGCAGGCTGTACAGAAAGAGCTTGGTATTCACAGGAGTGTAAAAACTAATCTGCTGGCTGAGTGCCGATTGGTTAACAGTATCGGAGAAACCTGCGACAAAACATTTAAAACTCGGAATCAAGCTGTTTTCTTAGAAACGGATCTAGACTATGCTGAAAACGAAAATTAAGAAGTTGTTTACTGAAATGGAGGAATCACAACTTAAGGGCAACAACTGGGCTCTGCTTTCTGTGGAAGGGGTTCGCCATCGTATTAACAAGTACAATCCGTTACGAGAAGTAGCTACATACCCCTGCCTACATCTGTTGAAGCAAGAAAAGCCTGCATTAACATCCATAGTTTAACTGATGAGCATTGCTTTATGAATTCCGTATTAGCCAAATTCGCTGAGAACAATGCGCTACGGGTGAGCAAATATGAGCAACTTTAAAATAAATATGACTTCAGCTGAGTTACTTATCCAACTCCACTTTCTCAAATATCTAAGTTTGAGAAGCTTATCAGATATCTATCAACGTCTTCTGTCTGGATGAGAAGCATGAAGTGTATCCAATAAAGGCCGCTGAGACTGAACTACCTGAACAGCGTGACCACCTACTATTGAGTGACAGTAGTGGGAAACATCACTACGTTCATAAAAACTTATACGACGTCAGAAAACTAAATGTAAGAAACGTGTTTTTACCTGCAAGCGTTGGTTTACACATTTTGATGGTCGATATGGACGAAATGGACTGGAAAAAACTACAAGAACATGCTGCCATCTGTAATCAACATGGTGTTGCAAGGGTAGTTTATGCCTACCAAGGAGAAATCAATTGTTCAATTAAAAATTTTTGAAAGGATGTTGAAACTAACTTACGTTATCTACGCAGACTTTGAAAGCATTCCCGCTCCATGTCATACATGTTTACCCAATCCTGAAACTTCATATACAACCCCTTATCAGCAAAATGTACCCATGAGTTTCTGCGTTTACGTTAAACCGTCATCCGACGTTGAACATCTGGAAACTGGTCTTCCTAAACATCCCTATGTATATCGTGGTATTGATATTGCTCAAAAGTTTATAGAATACCTGACATCCCTTGCAAAGGAAATTAATAATATATATATAGATCAACAGCTGATGGATTTCAACACCTCTACAGCATGCTACCTACTTGTGTGGAAAAAAACGTTACTGAAGAGAACTACACAGTACGCGACCATGATCACATCAGTGGTGAATATCGTGGAATTCTACATAATGAATGAAATTTCGTCTGCAAAACACATAAATATATTCCAGCTTTCATGTAAAACCTCAGTGGGTATGACTCACACATCATTGTGAATGATTGTGGATTAAGACCAGTGTAAAGAGTCCTGTTCTTAAACAACTGTCGCTCTTCTCTTTGTATCTATATATGTAATGTAGCTATTTCGGTAAAAAATTTTGTTTGTATACTAGCTAATAAACGATAGATGGTAGAGAAAATAATGTGAACGTATCACATGACTTTTGGTTAAGTGTGCGACACATACTATTGTTATTATTTAAGGAGGGAAATCGCACTTTCTCGACAAGTTAGCAAACTCAAATAAGTTAATGGAATTAATTGTTCTTTCACACAAGCCGTGTGTTGGACAGGGTTGGAAAGGTAGAATCAGATGACTGAAAAATTCAATGCCATAGCCGGGATTTGAACCACGGATCTCCCGGTCTCCGTCCGGTTGCTCTAACCACTGAGCTACCATGGCAACATGCCGACACGACATTAAATTCTCCAGCTGATTCGCATTTTTCCCGGTAAACCACAAGGAGATCTCAAATTGTATTGAGACGCCATACCCCAATGGCGACTTACATTTATTGTAAGTACTTTAAGTTCCGGGCTTTATAGTTGCAACCACTATTAGGTCAATTAATGGAATTAATTGTTCTTTCACACAAGCCGTGTGTTGGACAGGGTTGGAAAGGTAGAATCAGATGACTGAAAAATTCAATGCCATAGCCGGGATTTGAACCACGGATCTCCCGGTCTCCGTCCGGTTGCTCTAACCATTGAGCTACCATGGCAATTTAATTTAATGTCGTGTCGGCATGTTGCCATGATAGCTCATCTGATTCTACCTTTCCAACCCTGTCCAACACACGGCTTGTGTGAAAGAACAATTAATTCCATTAATTGACCTAATAGTGGTTGCAACTATAAAGCCCGGAACTTAAAGTACTTACAATAAATGTAAGTCGCCATTGGGGTATGGCGTCTCAATACAATTTGAGATCTCCTTGTGGTTTACCGGGAAAAATGCGAATCAGCTGGAGAATTTAATGTCGTGTCGGCATGTTGCCATGGTAGCTCAGTGGTTAGAGCAACCGGACGGAGACCGGGAGATCCGTGGTTCAAATTCCGGCTATGGCATTGAATTTTTCAGTCATCTGATTCTACCTTTCCAACCCTGTCCAACACACGGCTTGTGTGAAAGAACAATTAATTCCATTAATTGACCTAATAGTGGTTGCAACTATAAAGCCCGGAACTTAAAGTACTTACAATAAATGTAAGTCGCCATTGGGGTATGGCGTCTCAATACAATTTGAGATCTCCTTGTGGTTTACCGGGAAAAATGCGAATCAGCTGGAGAATTTAATGTCGTGTCGGCATGTTGCCATGGTAGCTCAGTGGTTAGAGCAACCGGACGGAGACCGGGAGATCCGTGGTTCAAATGCCGGCTATGGCATTGAATTTTTCAGTCATCAAATAAGTTAACTTCGAAGAACACGCTCTTGTACCCTCCAAGTGCATGACCAATGCCGGTAGCCTGATGTACACACAATACGTTATTTGTACATGACTATGTATGAGACCGGAGTTCCAGGGGTGAGCTATAGCATCATATATATGAACCTATCATCATATCGTTCAATGCCATTCAACACACTACAACAAGCGCTAACAGGCTTCACGATAGATAAAATAGAACACGTTTATACACTGCTTATAGTCATTAGCATTAATTTCTTCACAACTCAATATATTATATAGAAATACCTTCCATTACGGATAAAAATAAATTAATGAACCAAGAGGATATCATTAATGGACATTAAAGCCCTTAAGAATATAAAGAAAGAAAACACTTTGCGATATAATAACAATTTCCTGAGAGAAAGACAATTTTAAAGATCCACTCTACAAGAAAACGCCTGTTTGGTCCCTTTTAAAATAGTTGTTACAGTTTCCATCTAAAAATAAGCAGGTGTATAGCATCCTCACATTGCTCTGGAAAAATTATAGCAAGTAATACATCAAGCAATTGTTTAATCAAGAGGAATTATTCTTTCTTTTCACAGTTTGTGCTAAACTTGTAGTTAAATAATATATAATACTTATTTATACAGGGGTATGTATGAGATCGGAGCGCTAGGGATTAGATAACATTAATATGTATGCACCTATCATATCGTTCGACGCCACTCGATGCACTACATCAAATGAGAATAGGCTTCGCGATAGCCTAAAAGAAATACGAACACGTTTATACAGTGCTTATAGTCCTCGGCATTAATTACTACATAAATCGATCTATTACAGAAACACCCTCCATCATCGATAAAAAAAATTAATCAACCAACAAAAGAGTGCATCATTAATTTACATTAAAACCCTTTAAAATATAAAGAGTGAAACAAACTATGCGATATAATAACAATTCCTGAGAAGAAGACATTCTAATAAAGAAACGCTGTACAAGAAAGCATAACCTTTTATTTTATTTTAAAACAGACTGGTGTTTCAGTTACCGTCTAAAACTAAGCAACTGTATAGGATTCTTGCACTGCTCCAAGAAAATTATAGCAAGTCAGAAATCAAGAGATTTTTAATCAAGAGAAACCCTTCCTTCTTTTCATTGTTTGCCCTAAAATAATAGTTACATAATATGTATAGAAACAATACACGTTATCGATAAAAACAAATCAACGAAACAGACCGCCATTAATGGATATTAAAACCTCTTAAAAATATAAAGAACGAAGAAAACCTTGCGGTATAATAACAATTGTCTGAGAAAAAGACAATTCTATTACAGGTACCGCTATACAAGAAAGCTTATCTGTTTATTCATTTTAAAACAGTCTTGTGTTTCAGTTTCCGTCCAAAAATAAGCAGCATATAGGATCCTCAATTTGCTCCAGGAACATTATAGCAATTAATACATCAAGAATTGTTTAACCAAGGGAAACCATTCTTTCTTTCCTATGTTTGCCCTAAAATTAGAGTTAAATAATATATACAATACACACCTTATAGAAACAACTCACAATATCGATTAAACTAAACTAACAAAACAGACCACCATTAATGGATATTACAACCTCATAAAATATAAAAGAATGAAAAGCCTAGTGATATAATAACAACTTACTGAGAAAAATAACTAATAAAGGACCGTCATCCAGAAAATCGTGTTCAGACACGAAAATCTCCTAAATAGAAAATCCGTGTCTTTTATGGTTAAATGTTAAAAAGGCATGTTTACATTTGTCAGACTTCTCCCCCACGAAATTCTGGGAAAAACAGATTTCAACATTCAGACAAGTCTGTTACTTTATAACCCTACGCTATCTGCCCTTCTAACGACCCAACAAAAAATATTTCTTGCAAAGGGCTTTCATTTCAAGAACCACTCAACATAAATCTGTAAAAACCGACTAACCAATGAGATTGGTTACTATGAGTCCTGCCTGCGCGGCTATTAATCTGAATTCTAGCCGTTCGGGCACATGCATTTTTATACATGCAGGACGAAGATGGTCTTCATTTAAGAATTCCTCCGTGCCTTGCAAGAAACCGACTTGAGTGTTCGTTTTATCGTCCTTTTCATAAAAGAAAAGCGACTATATATTTTCCTTCGGTATAGGCCAACACATCATCGAGAATGTCGGGAGAGTTTTAAAGATTTTCACTTTTTATTTAAATATATCAGCTTATCGAGTGTATTAGCTCATCTTAACCCAAACATTATGTACATTTAAGAATCCCCCTTCTCTGTCTCTCTCTCTCCCTCTCTCTCTTGTATGGCACATCTAAATAAAATGCTGTTATATATAAGCTTACTGAAAATGAGTGTAAACTTTCTTAAAGCGTAGTTATTATATGCTTAATATTTATAAGAATATCTGCTTTGCATATAGTTTTTTTTCTATAAGAGTTAAATGCTTAAGAATTTCATTTAATAAGTATCCACTGCGTATACATGTACGCGAAAAATAGGTGCGGTCTTTGCTTTTTCTAATGTAATGTGAATAGTATATTGATAATAACTAGAGCATATGATTTTCTTTGACATGTGTAACTGTTTCATCTTAAAATTAATAAAACAGTATACTTATATCGCTAATTAATAACATACCTTGAATACTTTATTCTTTACAGTATACTGATTCTATAATAAAATACTTAAAAGTTCTTCACTCTAATAAAGTTATTCTTACGTTTTACTAAAGGATTTAAATCGAAAATTGAATGCTTAGTGAATCAGACTTCTCTTTTGCATTTGCATACAAACACATATAAAATATGATATAATATTATATGAAAATGTTAATAATAGTAACAATCTCAATACCTTAAAATAAATGCATATGTTTTTATGAAATTCAAACACTAATAAAGATTTTCTGTTGCTGTTAGTAACACAGGGGTTTAGCAAATCAGCTTAACATACTGGCTGAGGCATTTTCCCACCCGTCCAAAGACTACGAGATCTGCAGCTAGAGGGGAATATAATATAAAGTTATAAGGAAAATGGAGGTGAAACATGATACCAGAAGGGTGGTTAGCTTAGGCGAAAATGATATGTTTCTTCCATCCTAACAAGCGAATAGTTGGAGGAATCGCCCGGAAAATTCCAAATTGTATATATGATGAATTAGTACAAGCTGGCAATGTTAAGACATGTAAATTGTCGTTTCTCGCTTCTAAGGTTTGTAGAAATATTTCAATTGGCCTTTCAGTGTTTCATATAGAGATACAGTCTTTGAGACTACAAATACTTGGCCCACTATATGACATTCGTCTAAAGTATGCATCGCGATATTAAAACAAATATATATAGTAGAATATATGTATGTATATATACATATATTCTACTATATACATAATACGCAAGGGTTGGAGTCTGTACTCATGTAGAAAGAATTTCAACACACTCTTCAACGAACTTTCTACCTCAAAGCTGACACTCTCAAAAAACTGGAAATAACTTGAATATATGATGCAGAACCACGGATGGAGCGAAAGCAGAGGAAGAACGAGGCAGTGTAAAATAAAGCATAAACGAGATGTAATCGGAACATTTCTAACGGCCATGTGATGTTCTTTTCATCGAATAATCACAACAGCTGCCAACACAGAACATACAAGAAAGAGTTTTCGTGTGTACAGTATTGTGATAATATGATTTATGCGTTCAGTTACTGTATTTCTTGTCAACTCAATTCATTTTAAATATATGCAGTATTACTGTATTTCTTGGCCATTTAATTCATTCCATAAAAATTCTGTAAATGATTATGTAATATCTTAAATAGCTGATGCTCCATGAAATCTAAAATGGCTATAACGTATTCTGAAACACATTTGAATAAATTAAATAAAATCTAGATGTCAGAGCCCTCTAATATTTGACGGTATGATATGAAGTGTGTAATAAGGGTAATAGAAAAGTGGTATATAATATAAACCAAATTCATTTTATAAACATTACCCTCCTACATTCCTTCACAAAACCACACATACGTCCCCAAACACAAATATGGTAGTCGAGACTTCCTAAACAGATAATTATATAATCGTCTGCATCGCAGGGAAGAAAACTTTTATGTGAAAACTTTATTATATAAAAATTAAATAGTTAGGCAATGTCTGGATAAAACATTTTATAATACAAGTTCTTGGGAATAATGATGTATTTCAGGGTTATTGTGTAACTATTGTCGAACTTCATTAGCACCATTTTGTGCTACTGTTATCCTATAACTTTAGATGCTTTCAACTGGTTTATAATTTCTCCAATCTCTGGCGTATGATTCTATTACCAGCATCTTTCGATGCAATGAGTGGCCTCGGCATATTCACCACTCTATTCGTATTTGCGAAGATATCACTGAATTATCACGACTCTAGTCACCATATGGAAACGTCAAGTTAGTAACCACACGATTTCCACTGTATTTGGCATCTTCTTTATCTATAGCTGGATCGTTCATCATGTCTGCTTCCAATGTTTGATTCCTCATGCACATAAGACCCGAGTGTGGGACAAAGAGCGAGCTCAGTATAACATCTCCCTCAATGCATCTCAGTCTTGACAAAGAACGATTGTTTAAAAGCCGACCACATATACAACATTTTACGACCATTATTCTTCCGAGTTTAATGAATGAAGAATTAAGTTTCTCATAAGTCGGTTGTAACAATCCTCCATCACAGACCTCGTACTTAAAATTCTAAAACAAATTAAATGAATACGCAGATACTAATGTGCGAAGGACTTAAAAGCGAATGAATCGGTCATTAACATCCCGCTATTTATGCATCTTGAAACCACGTTAGCTAAACCAGAATAACGTCTACAGTCCATTCTTAATGTAGCCATAACGATAACCTAACCTAACCGAGCCTAACCAAATCTAGCATAGCCTAACATAAATTAACCTAACCTAACACGACTAGGCTAACATCTACAACTAATTTAAATGTAGTCATAACTATAACCTAACGTAGTCAAGCCTAACCTAACCTAATATAATCTAGTCTAACGTGAGCTAGCCTAGTTTAACGCGGTGAACGTAACCAAACGCAGGCAAGCTTCACAAAACGTCTATTAACACAGGGTGCAGAGGAAATTATGGAAGTCGTTAAAGCAAGGCGATTCAAACTAAAGGAAATTCAACTCTAAAAATACAAACTAACCTAATATAGTCCAACCTAAGGCGGCGACCATAAACAGAAATGTAACTAAGCCTAACAAAATGTAGCCAAACGTAACCACGAAGTGTACCAAACTGTACCATACGTACTAATAAACAAACGTAGACAGAAAACGCAAACAAATGTAACCCAAACGTAACCAAACGTAACCACAGAAGGTAGCAAAGTTGCACATTGCTAACGTGTGCGACCCGCATTAGGAGGGTCTAAGGCTCGGTGCCATGAGCGCTTTACACAAGCTGCTATACTTCTGTATACCGGAATTGGGCTGAAATTATTATTGGGCGCAATGCTGGAGATACAATGCAAGAAATTAACTGCTGAAATGGAAGAGTCACCGCTTAGATACAGCGTCTGCGATCGTTGAAGGTGCTGCTGCAGGTCATATGGACGATTAATGGTCTACCAATCAATTGTCTCTCTGGCGTCCGTGGGGAGTGGCGTTTCCATTGAGTACGCTCACGCTCTATTTGACTCGCACCAACAACTTCAGCGATCATCAGTCACTGTCTTTAAGCTGAGACTCTTCAATTTCAGAACCTAATTTCTTGAATTGTATCCCCGGCATGGCATCTAGTAATAATCCTATCTCAATTCCGGTATACAGATGTATAACAGCCCGTTTAAACCTCTCGCCTGGGGTGAACCCAAGACCCTCCTTATGCGGGCCGCATACGTTACCAATGTGCCACCTTGCTACGTTTTGTGGTTACGTTTGGTTACGACTGTAAACGTCTTCTTGCGTTTTTAGGTTGCGTTTGGTTAAGTCTCGTTACGTTGGGATATGTTTTGTAGTGACATTTGATTACGTTTTGTTACGTTTGGCTACTTTTGTCAGGCTTGGTTACGTTCGCCGTGTTAGGTTGACTTAGATTACGTTGTTAGACCATATTGGGCTAGTGTGTACTATTAGAGTTCAATTATGCTTCGTTCGAACCCCGATGTTTTAATGGCATCCATAATTTCCTCTGAAACCTAGGCTAATAAACGTTTTGCGAGGCTTGACTGCATTTGATTACGTTCACCGCGTTAGATTAGACTAAGTCACATTAGATAAGACTATATTGGGTTAGGTTAGACTTGGCTGCGTTAGGTTATGACTGCATTAATATTAATCGTAGATGTTAACCTAGTTAGCCCGTGTTAGGTTAATTTAGGTTAGACTATATTAGACTAGGTTAGACTCGGCTACATTAGGTTACGTTATGGTTATGGCTACATTTAGAATGGATTTCAGATGTTATCGTAGTTCACCTAACGTTGCTTGGAGATACATAAATATTGGGATGTTATTAATTCATTAATTCGCTTTTAATTCCTCCGCCAGTTAGCATCTGTATATTCATTTAATTCCATTTGGAATTTTAAATATGAGGTATTGTCTTGGAGGATCGTTACAACCGACTTATGTGAAATCTAATTTTTTATTCATTACACTCGGAAGAATAATGGTCGTTAAAGAATCGTTCTTTGTTAACACTTAAGATCCATAGAGGGAGATTTTATATTGAGCTGACTCTCTGTTCCACACTTCGATCTCCTGTACGTGGGGAATCAGAAACATTGAAAGCTGACAAGATAAACGATCCAGCTATAAATAAAGAAAGTGCCAAATACAGTGGAAATCGCATGTTTACTAATTTGATGTTCCCATACGGTGATAATTAAGTATCTACGCAAATTGGAATAGAGTGGTGAATATGCCGAGGCTACTGATTGCATCGCGAGATGATGGTAATAGCAATCATACGCAAGAGGTTCGAAAATTATAAGCCAGCTGAAGGCATCTAAAGTTATAGCATGACAGTCGCATAAAAATAATGCTAATGAAGCTCGATGATACTTAATAAAAGCTTTGAAACACATCACGATTCCCAAGGTCTTCCACTATAAAATGATTTATCCAGACATTGCTGAAATATTTAGTTTCTACATGATAAAGTGTTTACATGCAAGTTTTCCTCCCTGTTATGTAGATGATTATATAATTGTCTGTTTTGGAAGTCTCGACTATCAGCATTTTTGGGGGAAATATGTGTGGCTTTATGAAGGAATGTCATAGGGTAATTTTTATAAAATAAATTTGGTCTATATTATACAGCACTCTTCTATTAACATTATTACACACTTCATATCATACTATCAAATGATGGCTGTGACATCTGGATCAGTTAATTTATTCAAGTGTCTTTCAAAATACGGTAATAGATATTTTAGATTTCACACAGCATTAGCGTTTTAAGATATTACGTAATCATTTAAACAATTATTTATGAAATGAATTGAATTGCCTAGAAATACAGTAATACTGCATATATATGAAATAAATTGAATTGACAAGAAATACAATAATATTGAATGCATAAATTATATTATCACAATATTGTACACATGCAAATTTTCTCTTGTAGGTTTTGTGTTGGCAGCTGTTGTGATTCTTCGATTAAAACAACATCACGTGACCGTTGTTGGAAATCTTCCTATTACATCTCCTTTTATTCCTTTTATTACATTGCGTCTTTCTTCCTCTTCTTTCGCTCCACCCTTGTTAGTCCTAAAAAATTATTTGCAGCTTGAGGTAGAAAGTTCATTAAAGAGACTATTGAAATTATTTCTACATGACTTCACACAGACTCCAACTCATGCATAATTTACACGGGTTATGTATATAGTAGAATATATATTTGTTTTAGTACCGCGATGCATGCTTTAAACGAATGCTAGCCTAGCATATAGTGGACCAAGTATTTATAATCTCTAAGGATGTATCTCTATATGTAACATTGAAAGGTCAATTGAATTATTTCTACAAAGCTTAGCAGGGAGAAAAGGCAATTTACATGTCTCAAACTTGCCAGTTTGTACTGATCCATCATTCATACAATTTGGAATTTTCCGGACGTTCCTTCCAACTGTTCGCTTGTTATGGTGGAATACCCCGCTGGAAGAAAAACATGTTTTTCGCCTACGCTGACCACTCTTTTGGTACCATATTTCGTCTCCACGTTTCTTATGACTTTATATAATAAGCCCTCTCTAGCTGAAGATCTCATAGTCTTTGGACGGGTGGGAAAATGCTATTCTCATCCAGTATGTTAAGTTGGTTTGCTAAACCCCTGCATTAGGAACAGTAAAAGGAATTCCTTATTAGTGTTTGAATTTCACAAAGGCATATTCATTTATTTGAAGTTATTGAGATTATTAGCATTATTAACATTTCCATAAAATATAATATACTTTGTATAATATAATATGTATGTCTATATGCAAATACAAAAGAGACGTCGGTTTCACTAATGAAAACTATTAAGCATGATATTTTCGATTTAAATATCTCAATATAACATAAACGTTTAGTTTATTAGAGTGAATGACTTTTAAGTATAGATCAGTATACTGTGAAAAATAAACTATTCAAGGTATATTATTAATTAGTTATATAAGTTATATTCTTTATTTTTTCAATGTTAAGATAAAAGTTACACATACCAACGAAAATCTCATACTCTAGCCATTATCAAATTAAATTAAATTGAATTTTACTTATGGACGCTCTTTAACTACTATGGTCCTTAGCGTCCCATTCTATATTGGGCGTGAAAGACCGGTGATTTTGCTTAGAGGCCTCTTCATCAGGCTTGAGGTCCTTTTACGTGCCGTAAATCTACGACACGGGACCACCGGCTTTACTTCCCTTCCGAAGGAAGCCATGCGAAGGATTTTTACGCCCCAAAAAAATCCATCGCCCTCCGCCGGGTTTGAACCCGCGACCTTGGAAGCCATTATCAGTATACCATTCAGGTTACATTAGCAAAAGTAAATACCGCTCCTATGTTTTGCTTAGATGTATATACAGTGAATTCTTATTAAATTAAATTCTCAAGCCTTTAACTCTTATAGAAAAAACGTTATCCAAAGCAGATATTATTAAATATATCAAGCATATAATAACTACGCTTTAAGAAGGTAAGCAATCATAACTGCATTTTCTCTGGAGGTGCTATGCAAGAGAGCCATGTTTTGTACATAATTTTTGTGTTAAGATAAACTAATACCCTCGAATAAGCTTGTATATTTAAATAACAGGTGAATATCTTTAAAAGTCACCCAACATTCCCGATGAAGTATTTGCTTATACCGTAGGAAAGAATATAGTCGTTTTTCTTTTTTGAAGAGCACAGGTTGGTTTTTTGGAAGGTACAGTGGAATTCTTGAATGAAGGCCAATTTTATGGCGTCTCGCATGTATAAAATAAAGTATGTCCCTGAATGGCTAGATTCCAAATTAATAGCCGCGTAGGTGTAATGACATAGAGATTATCAAATCCTTTTGGTTAGTCCGTTTTACAGGTTTATGTTGATTGGTTGAAAGCTCTTAAATGGCTTGCAAGAAACAATTTTCGTTCGGCTGTTGTGGAAGGGCAGATAACCTAAGCACTATGAAGTACCCCTTATCCAGACTTGTCTGAATGTTGAAATATGTTGGTTTTTCAGAATTGCGTGGGGGGGAGAGGTCTGACAAATGCAAACATGTTTTTCAACAATTTTTTCTTCAGCTATAAAAACCACGGAATCCTTTTTAGGATGTTTTCGTATCTAAACAGGATTTTCTGGATGGCGGTGTTTTATTAAAATTGCTTCTTCTCAGAAAATTGCTATTATAATACACAGTTTTTCATTGTTTTATATATTTAAGAGGTTCTAATATTCATTAATGGTAGTCTGCTTTGTTGATTTATTTTTATGGATGATGTGAACTGTTTCTATAATTTGTGATTTGCATATATTAGTTAATTATAATTTCACGACAAACAATGAAAAGACAGAATGGTTTCTGTTGATTAAATAATTTCTTGAATTATTACTTGCTGTAATTTTCCTGGAGCCACGTTAAGGATCCCACACAGCTGCTTATTTTAAACGGAAACTGAAACACCGTTCTGTGTTAAAATGAAATAAACACATAAACTTTCTTGTATAACTGGCCTTTATTAGAATAGTATTTTCTCATAAATTGTTATTATATCACATCATTGTTTCATTTTTTTATATTCATAAGAGACTTTAATATCAATTAATGGCGGACTCTTTTAATGATTAATTTTTTTTGATTATGTGAATTGTTTCTATAAGCCATATACATATTATTTAACTATAATTTTAGAGCAAACAATGAAAATAAAGAATGACTTCTCTTGAATAAACAATTTCTTGATGTATTTACTTGCTATAGTTTTTCTGGTGCAATGTAAGGATCTTATACAGCTGCTTATTTTAGACATTGAACACCAGTGTTCCAAAATGAAATAAACAGATAAGCTTTCTTCTATAGCGAGTCTTTATAAGCACTGTCTTTTTCTCAGAAAACTGTTATTATATCTCAAAGTTTTTTGTCATTCTTCATATTTTAAAGGGTTTTAATGTTCATTAATGATGCCCTCTTTTGTTGATTTTTTATTTCTTATAGAAGATGAAGGATATTTCTATAATAAAGTGAGTTGTGAAGAAATTAATGCCAATGACTATAAGCATTGTATAAACGTGTTCGTCTTTGCTTTGGCTATCGCGAAGTGTTTTATCGTTTGATGTAGTGTATTGAATGGCGTTGAACGATATAATGATAGGTTCATACATACAGGTGCTATCGCTCACCCCTGAGACTCTGGTATCATACTCCTGTATAAATAAGTATTGTATATATTACTTAACTATAACTTTACGGCAAGTAATGAAAAGAAGGAATGGTTTTTCTTGAACAATAACTTTCTTGATATATTACTTGGTATTACTTTCCTGCAGCAACGTAAGCATCCTATACACCTGCTTATTTTTAGACGCAAACTGAAACATCGGTTTTAAAATGAAGTATAGAAGCAAGCTTACTGGTATAGAGCACCTTTATTAGAATTGTCTTTTTCTTGGGAAATTCATAATATATCGCAAAAGTTTTTTCATTCCTTATATTTTAAAGGGTTTAATGCCACTAACGATGCCCTGTTTAGTTGGTTGATTATTTTTTATCGATGCTGGACGGTATTTCTATAATCTATGAGTTGTGACGAAATTAATGCTAATCACCATAAGCATTGTACAAACTTCTTGGTCTTTCTTTTGGCTATCGTGAAGTGTGTTAACGCTTGATGCAGTATATTAAATGGCTTTGAACTATATAGCGATGGTTCATACATATGGATGCTATCCTATACTACCGGGAAACCAATCTCATACGTAACTCTGTATAAATAACGTATTGAGTGTATATCAGGCTATCCGCATGGTCATGAACCTGGAGAGTTCAGGAGTGTTCTTGGATATTAACTTCACTGATCTCTTTAGCTTGTCGAGAAAGTGTGATTTCGCTCCTTAGATAATAATAAATTTGATCACTGTATTGAAGAAGGAAATAATACTTTAAAGATATTGCTATTTAATTTCTTATAAAAGCATTACTTTAAAAATGCTTACATATATTCAAAGCATGTGAGTTTCTATTCTGTTGCACACATAATAAAAATATCTGATGTGATACATTCACATTACATTCTTTGTCATCTATCGTTTATTAGCGTGTATACACATAAGTCTTCCTTGCCGGAATAGCTACATTACACATTTCGCTATGGATACGAAGCAAAGAGCGACAATCAAATGTTTAAGACCAAGACTCTATATACTGGTTTTAATCCACATCATTCGTAGACTGCTGATATTCCTACTACCCGCAAGTTTATAGTTTTGTATTATTTGCCGTGTTCGATCTTTACCCATATTGTTTAAATGTTCCTGTCATTTTTATCTGGTTCATATATGAGGAAAAAGCAAGGTCTGAAATAATAATTGCCATAATCACAGCTTATAAGCTTTGTGACTTGTTTCATCTTCAAGAAAACTTATCTCTCCACCTCATTTGCGGGCTATCTATGCGTTTATCCTTTTGTATTATTTGCTGTGCTCGATCTTCATTTATACTGTTTACACGCTCCTGTCGTTTTGACTGCATTCATAAATCTGATCTCGCACGGAAAGGGAAAAAGCACTTAAACATGCAGGGTAGACCACTTAAGTTGAGACTGTACAGTATCTCCAAAACTAAGCGTTGTAGAAACAAATGTCTTTGATAAAAGTTGCTTGATATTATAGGGGAAAGTAAATGTCATTAGTCGTGTTTTGTTTGTAGGACGTTATGATAGTCATTTTGGGTCAATTTAATTTTTATTTTAAATAGGAACGTTCAATTAGTGTTAAATCATAATCGGTTTTAGCTATTAGAGTTAAACTGTTGACTTCCTTAATTCCTCCTCCTGCACCCTACGTTAGTAGAAGGAGGTTTAAAGGCTGGAATTATTTATATACCTTCTAATCAATCTTTTAAAGGTCCTGCCTGTGTTTGATTTTAAGGCAAAATGCTATGAAAGAGACTGACAGGGGGAGAGAAGGAGAGATTGAGATAGGGGGGACGAGAGAGGGAGAGAGTTTGGAAAAATATCCGTTATGTCTGAGTATCTCAATCCTCGTGTTGTGTGCGTTGTCACCTGTAGATATTAGAGTTCAATTGTCCTTCGTTCGAATCCCGATGGTTCAATAATCCTGCTGCACCCTACGTTAATAGAAGGATGTTTAAGGGCAGGAATTATGTATATAATTTCTAATTGTATTGCCAATCTTTTGAAAGTCGTGCCTGCGTTTTAATTTTAAGGCCAATCGCCGTAAAAGTGACTGGCGTGGGGGAAAGAAAGAAAGGTATAGAGAGAGGACAGGGGGAGAGAGAGCTTAGAAAAGGAGATTTGTGTATGCACGTGTGTGGATGTGTGCGTGGGTGTGTGTGTGAACATCGTAACTCAATCTAAGCTCGCGAGTCTACTAACGCACACTTAATTATATTAATAATCAAATACACGTGGCGGGGGGTGCCAATCCTTGCCAGTGGGTTCAACCCTTTAAAGTCAACGGGGTGTGATAATTAGACACATGTATAATTATGAGCCTTATCATACTGTCGGCATTCTTTTATATGTATGGTAACACATATACGGTAACAGCCAGGTGCGGGAGTTAGTTCGTATACACTTAACTAACTTAATCAATCATAATTCGATATTCTTTAATATACACGGCAACACACATACACGGTATTGGAAATCCAAACCCCTAAAACTTTAGCGGTGTCTTCAATCTTTGAAGTCAATGATGTGTGATAATTATATTAACCGATGGGTGGCACGCGATCAACGATTTAGGACGTGTGATGCTGTAAATCCAAGCTCCTAAAGGCGGTATAGACTTTTTAGCGGTTTATGCCCTTTGAAGTCAATGTTGCGAGATAATTATACACATTTATGACCATTATCTGATTGAGATGTCATACATCACCTGTCAACCCTTATCAAACCCTTGTCAAACCTTATCAATCAATTTTGACAGGTAAACAGCTTTTAGAAACACAGGCTCCTTTGTAGCATGTACCGTTAAAGGGAGAGGGGTGTTAGAACACGTGTAATCTAATTATGCTGTAAATTAAGCTAATCGGAGTATACGCCTCATCAACTGTCGGCATTCCCATTGAGCATTCTCTCATTTTATCTCTATTCACGGTCACACTAACATTAGTCGTAGTAGTAGTAGTAGTAGTAGTAGTAGTAGTAGTAGTAGTAGTAGTGGTGGTGGTGGTGGTGGTGGTGGTAGCAGCAGCAGCAGCAACAGTAGTAGTAGTAGTAGTAGTAGTAATAGTAGTAGTAGTAGTAGTAGTAGTAGTACTTAGTAGTATTAATTGCTACAGAACTAAACTCAGCAAGTGACCGCATCACCTGTACGGAGTCGAGCATGTTTGTGCTTCCGCCTGGCAAACATATAAACAACCCTGTTATTGAAAGTTTGAACTTCTCTAATTTATTGCTTATGAATCGAACAAACGGTCGGTGAATTCAGTCCCTTTTCTCATACTGTTCCTAAGGAAATTTTTAATATTTTTCAGGCACTGAAACATTGCTCTGCTTCCGCTGTTGAAACAGGAGTGGTTAGTGTGATTTCCAGTGTTTTATGTATTTCAGGAAATTATTCTCCGAAGGAGTATTGAATGAAAAAAGAGAACAATAGTAGACTTGAGCTATTTCTTGGAAAGTGGCATTGCGACTGTTTATTTTTCAATTTCTCTTCGCAAATAACGTGACTATAACTTGATGTAAAAGAGCTAAGTTGGCTAAGAAATTTGCTCGGCAAGTAGAATTTTTCTTTGGGCAAATAATTTCGGAACTACTAAATATTGGAGACTCTTGTATGTGATAGTTTTAATGTTATTTATTTGTTAGTCCCACGTTGTGGTAGCCATTTTGTGAGGGTATTAATCTTGGTAGTTGGAAGATGTTTCATTTTTATCTGCCGCACGTATGAAAGACAATTTGTCACGGTCACTTCGTGTTATCTTTTACTGAGCGCCTGTTATTGTATTTAATTTTAGGTTCACTGTCCTCCGGCTAGCTATTATTTTTCGGTCAAGCACTTATCTTATACAGGTGTGTAAACGGAAAGGAGGTTTTTTATCCAAAGATAACACTGATGAAAGAATTTGTTTTACACTTTTATTGTCGTATATTATTCACTTTCACCTATTAATCTTGACACTCGCCAAACTGAAACTGTTATAATAACTTATTTACTGCACATTATTAATTCGCGTACTTCAACATTTTGTGTAATTAACTTTACGACACGAGAGATTTTTCATAACTTTGCGACGCGTAACCTTGAACTGTGTGCGATGCATACTCCATGAATGCCTCCGTTGAACTACATGAAACTTGATTCTGACACTGAATTTATACTTCCTCGCCCCAATATGCCTAAAGATTATAACCGAGCTGCTATTGGTTAATAAAACGCGCCAACATTAGCGTCTATATTTATATCCAATGAAAATTACGAAAACATATGCTCTGGGGGAAAATGTTCCAGCAAATTCTAAAAAAACGCGCCACTCTGACGTCATTTGCTCGTCTCTAATAATGATAAACAGCTCACCCCCTCGCTACATTATTGCACGCTATTATTGTCAGTTTCAGTAAGGCCGTATAAACCCACTTCTCGAGAATGCTTACAATCAACAAACATCTCAAATCAATGTCACACAACAATGCATATTCACACTACAATCACTCTGACATTTACATAATTTGTGATAGATTACTGTGTCAAAATGTCCCTTAATTTGGTTAGTTACTATACCATTCTTTGGGATCTGTAGTCGGGATTACTTCCATGTATCGGTCGTTTCTAGCAGGACCAGAACAACTCGCTTCATCAACATGATATCTTCCAGTTCTGTCTCATTTCAAATACAATTGATACAAAATTATACAATGCATTGGAAAAGATAACTGAATCGATACTCTGCACCTGAATTGTGTTATACTAGACGTCAACACGTTTCGTAATGTCATAGAAGAGCGTTAGAAAAGACAAATATACCAAAGTATTAAACAAGTTGTTTAAACCAAGGCTTCCCCATTATTACAACTTCCCCATACCATCATCTTCTTAGATTATCTCAAAGCATTCCAACAAATTAGATTTGTTTTCATGAACAGTCTGAGATTTAAAATTCCATCTTGTTCTGCCTAATAGTTGGAATTCGCTTTAATACATTGGGCCGACATAACACGGCCCCAAGCATTGTTACAATCACCCAGTCGCTTCCTGCTGTGGAAGGCAGGTTCACGTTCAGGTTTGTTTATTGATAGAAAGTGAACTGGTGCCGGTACATTAGGTCCGGCCGACAGAAAAAAATGTTACATATGTTTACTATTTGGGTATACGTCATATGAAAACGAGTGCTGGGTTCATGCAGATTCCATACAGTGACCATCTTTAGGTCACCGAGAACAATTTGTCTTTTTCTTCTTTCACTTTTTTTAGTATTCAATTTTCAAGGTTGAGAGTGCTTTATATATAGCTATATATACATATGTATACATAATATACATGCATACATACATGCATATACATACTCACGCACTCACACACACCTGGCCATGCGAAGTACGTCCCTGGTCTGGCACAAGGAAGCACTTCCACACGAACTATTTACAATCACTAGCACTAGAATATATACAATATGTACATGTTGTTGAGCGAAGGTCTACCAGGGCAAGAGCCATTAGACCAAGCCCCCTCCTGAACCCAGGGCTAGCGCCAACCGAGTGGCTCTCCAACCGGGGGGTTTCCCAAGAGGCCAATACCTTGAGTCTAAAAAGGCTCCCTCGCTTATGCGAGGATGGAAGTGGATACGCCACTTACGCGCGTCATCCCGAAACGGGGCGACTACCGAAAACCACGGTATGGCCGACAGCAATCTAGCATGCCCTCTACCAACTCTCACTCATGGTTGGTGCCGGAATCAGGGCGTCTCACGACCCCGCCTGGGCGGATAACCAGCCAGGCGTAATGTAGAGTCCCACGGATTCGCTGTGCGGCTGCTTGGAGCAGAGGTGTAGTGGGCACCGAATGTCGGCGGCCTCTGCCGTAACTATCTGCGGCCTGGACCGGGTGTGATGGGCGCGCAGAGTGGCGAGCCATTGATGTTCCAGCATATCTTTATTTTAGTGTGTTTGAAATGTTTTGGCTCGCCACTGCCGATATTGGAGATGGTGATGTTAGTGTGTCTTCTAATGCCCACCCATACGGAGGATGCTCGTTTTATGATGGCGTCTGCTATGGGGGGATGTTGATCTCTTGGTGGATGGTTCTATTGTTCGTTAGGAGGAGGCTTGGATGCTTTTCCTTAGAAAGAGGTTTTGTATTGTTTGAAGGTGTCGTAGGACAGATTTGGATGAGTTGCCCAAGCCCACAGGCGTACAGAACCACTGATAGGATGAAAAATTGTACAAAATTAATAAGTATTTCAGTTGTAGCTTCTTGCTGCGGAATACGGGGCGCATAATTTAGTCGCTTCCGCCCTTTGTTGGCGGTATTTTTTTAAGTGGGCAGTCCACTGCAGTGTGCGTCCATAATGGCGCCGAAGTACTTGATTTGCTGACGGCCACTGACCGTTATGTCCATTGCCGGGGACGCAGCCGCCTGGAAGAATAAATCAGTTGGCACTTGTTTGCATTAATTTCTATCTTACAATCGTGGAACCACGAGAGGAAGCGGTCAACATACCCTTGCATTTCTGCTAGGCCGAAACGAGGATTTTATGGTGGTTGTAGATGGCAGTGTCGTCAGCATACATAGCGATTTTTCATTTGGCGCCCACTGAGTGGAAGGCAGTTGTAAATACAATGCCATTTAAACAACCTGAAACTCCTGACAGCTCACTCGAAGCGGAGAAGTGGGAGAGCTGTGTTGCCACGCTGCATTAGAGCATCTGTCAGCTGTTTAGCAGCGCGCCGAATATCTAACACTTCTCAGGTATTTGCCATTTAATAAGTCCGATACGGCTAGAGTACGATCATAAACTAAATTGCAGCTTGTTCAGCGCATATAGAAACTTAAAGACTCCAATGTCTTTATTTTATCCCTAACATTTTGCATTTAAAATACAGAGCTTAATACATTTTACGACTCTTCAACGCCTAATTTATGCAGCAAGCATATAGATGTGCTGCGTGCGAAATATGTGGAAAATAACCAACTTTCATAATCTGTATAAAGTAGGGTCGATTTAGCTCAAATTACTTTTAGTTACAGTGAATTAACATTATTACAATAATTAAATTGTTCACGTTTATGCGAAGACAGGGCGACTCAAGATACGAGTCGGTTAAGTGGTTAGCAAAAACAAATAAAGGAAAAAGACAAACCCTGATGTAAATGATCGTTTTATCTACGCACTCACCTAAAGTTACTTCTTTTTCCCATTTTTCTTCGACAGGTGTCTTACTTTGTGATACCACAGCCGCTCAATTGTCTGACATAACTTGCTCTGTTGCTTTCATTGTTAGCTGCTCCATTTTGATGATGAACGTTTTATTGTTTTCAGCCGCGTAACCGTGCATATATTGTAACGTATATACCGCAGAAGTTCTTCGTTTGCGCTGTGGTTGAGACAATGTAAGGCAATATTACAATTGCTGCCATAGGTACCTGGTTTTATACGGCACTACTCTTAATTTATTATACGTTATGCGGTATTAGAAATTATTACAAATTTTTTATTCCCCCATACACACAACCACTCAACAACAAACAGTAAGTAACAAAAATAAAGGAAATACAAATGAACGCTGGTATGCAGTAGTAAACCACGTGCTAAACTGCAGTATAACATGGCAACACGTTACCTCTCGAACTTTAGCTCGTCGGCGAAGGGAAAGGAGGGTGGTGGCACCTTACTGGCTAGAGCAACAATGGAGGGGACGTTGGCATGGATTCCTACCCCTCCAAGAAATGTCAGAAGTCTGTGTTGTTTAAATCCTAACAATACCACTACAGTCTGATAGGCTCGTGGTGAGCCTAAGTAATGCTTCTATGTACCTGCCCTGGGTAGGGCGTAACCGCAGAGATGGCAGGATGGTTGTAAGATGGTAATGTTTGGGTTTTAAGGTGGTGGTTTGATAGGACCTAGCTTCTATATTTTTATAGGCTCCTCAACGGTAGCCGTGTTAAATTCTGTCGTAGAGACGGACAAGCTAAGCAGAAAAACGTGATGGGAGTTGAAACGCAGAGGGTACTTTTCACGCTGGGCCGAGCAATGTCTTGTTCGACTCGCGCTCTTTGTGATTGAAGTTAGTAAATGCTAATTAGTGGGAGATTAGGAAAAGTATATCTTTTACTTCGGTTTCTCAACTTATCAATACTATTTTGGATGAGTAGGGCCGGTTCCAGGAGTTTTGCTGCCATGTGTGATAATTGCAAGTGCTTTAGATGCATATTGTTATATACTGGGGTGAGACCAAGAGGTTTGCAGCTAGATATTAAATTTTAGTTACCCCAGCATATACATTGGGAGCCATAGCTGCAGAGGCAACAAGAGGACCAGAATCTTAAACTACACATTCCAGAGCAGGCGTGGGATAGTTATAATAAAATACACAGAATTTCACATTAATCACATTACCTGTGGTTTATTCAGTATAAACACGGTGCCCCTACATCACACACAAAAGATAAAAAGGAATAAATTGAAGGGAGATGCCACGCCAGACGAACTTCAAAACCGAAAGCAGAAAGAATTACCCCAACAATACTTTCGCCAACGACGCAATAATGTGTCTGGCGTGACAATGCACTCACTTACATGCCACAGTATTTGCAGGGGTAATCAACAAATAAAACTCAAGGATTAGAGTGTGTATGTGTGTGTGTGTGTGTGTGTGTGTGTGTGTGTGTGTGTGTGTGTGTGTGTGTGGTGAAAGAACGAGACTGTTCTGAGTGAAAGATAACGCGCAGTCACACAATAAAAGTGTTCAGATTTAGCCCTTCATCAGGAGATTAAAATGAAAACACACTTGACGGTCGACTACACTGATTAATATTCCTTAAAGTATTTGAGACTGGTCTTGTTTTCATTTATGAGTAACCCAAGTTAATAGGTACCCCTTATTTTATTGTAATATTACATGTCACATTATGCGAGTGAGCCACTTTATCATTTGTATTGTAGTGTTAGTGTTAAAGGTAAAGGTGCGTATCACGGAGGGGGCCCAGGAACCGGGGCAGAGCACCGCACGCAGGCCAGTCGGCCCATTGTGCTTCCAACGTGACCCCTGGCAGGGAGGAATGAAAGGAGAGACCCGAATGGCGATCAGATCCGGATGCCGACGGGCGCAAGCGTGGACGGAGTCCCTAACTTTTCCAGAGAGAACGCATCCGACTCCGCACGGTCCCTGCCCACAAACCGCCAACCTCCAGGATCCTCTGGAGCGGAGCCCCCAGCGGAGAGAGCTGACTGAGCGGAACCGCAGCGACGCACAAGCCACCTCTCAGCCGCAACCCGCCGAACACCGTCGCGTGGTCCTACAACCCTGAAACAGATGACAAGGAAGATGATGAATACAAGAAATGAGAGGAAGGAGAGTCGTGGTAGAAGATGTACCACCCCAGCATTCCCCTGGCGGCCGGGAAAACCAAGAAACACCCATGGGCCAGAGTAGGCGGTCGCCTAGTGTTAGTGTTAGTGCACGCGTATCTATTTGGGCCGTGTGGTATGGGGCACTGTCACTGTCACTGTCCTTAACACTGCCCTTAGCGATGCTATGTAGCAACTTCCTTAAACTGTCTGTAGAAATTGTCATGATTAATGTCTGCATAATCCTCAGATCACGAATTGTAGAGCAGTAGGCGCCCATAAAATATGGAATGTTCCTACATGGTCAATAATAAAGTCCTCCGAGTGACTTACTGGAGCTTTGAGTTCTGTCATCAGTCCAGGCCCTTTGATACGGTATGGTCGGCATTTAACCAAGTTTCACCAACCATACTACGAGTTTTCTATTTATCTTAAAAATAATGCTCTTAGGGCTACAATGTCGGATTTTTCAAATGATATTTTTCTCTTATTTATTGTCTTGAACACAAATCGGAGATCATGGAGGATGTTGATCAAAGAGCTAAGGCTTCCCTTAAATAGCTCTATCTCTTTAAATGAAGAAATAAGTTTACCTATGGTAGCACGCTCATTTCGGGTGTAGTAGACATAGACTGCCTTCTTATTGCATTGAATTCAAAATTTTCCAATTAAATTTCTGCGGAGCTAAAAGCAGTAGTTACTAACAAAGTAGGCTGATTACAAAAGAAGTAACTGAACGAACAAACAGCTACCTACTTGCAGGATACCACTAGGGCAATAACTGCCTGAAATATTCATGGGTCACCAATGTAAGCAAATAAACTAAGGCACTCGGCTTGAAACACTCCTGTTTATAAACGTTTGTTGTTGAACACCTACCGCACACATGATGTTTTGACAATCGTCAATGAAGGTCGCAACCAAAATACTCTGTGCTTCATTTGTTACCAGTTTCATAACAAAAAAAAACAACTTCCAGAAAATAATCGATTTTAAGCATGATTTGTAATTCGTCATATTTTCAAGTATCTTGTTCTTGCTTTTGCCTCCCCCCCCTAAAACTTAACGCCCAGGATGGTGACACGGTTCGACCACCCTTGTATCAGCCCTGATTTTGGGAAAATAAATTATAAAATTATGAATAAATTCATATTAATTACACATTATTTTTGGTGGGATGAACTCCACTGGGTCTTACTAACGATTTACCACTATCATTTTCCACTTTATTTCTCAGGAATGTTTTTTACCTGACTCATAAGCAACTAAATGTCCATATCTGACACCCCTAATGTAGCAATGATTACATCTATTGTCACCACTTTTAATAAATCTTTCGTGAAATGTCGTGTGAAATTTCTAAGAAAATAATGAAACATAAGATACCTTACACAAAAGCATTCACTATTCCTCATATTTTTTTCTCTACTTTTGACTTTCTTTAACACATACCCACAGTAAGTAGATGAATAATAATAACTGTATTCCATGCAAACATTTATTACCAAAAATATTGTTTTGAAGCCCCCCACTAAACCCGAAAAAAGAATTTTAGAAAAAGGTCTTTCTGTGATTGTACATGTGTGTGTGTGTGTGAAAGAGAGAGAGAGAGAGAGAGAGAGAGAGAGAGAGAGAGAGAGAACTGCATAAATCAAAAATTAAAAATGCATTAAATACCAAACTTGACATTTAAATTTGGCATGCTTCAAAGATGTGACATGAAGGTTTTTGGGGAAATTCCCCTATTCCAAACTACTCTACATGTGGAAAAGTATTTTCAAAAATTTTGATTTTCTCAAAACTGGTAAACAGTTTTGATTAAAATACCATATGATTAAGATTGACAAATGAAATATATGTTTTGAATTTTCTGGGAGTAGCCTCCGAAGTCCTCTTGATTCTAAATGGCTTTTGTATAACTGGTGTTTTGCAGCATTAACCATTTCTGAGGAATTCTTTGTTAATGGTTTGAAATTTCAATTTTAATTTTTTTTTCTTTTCTCAACTGCAAACCACTCCTTCCTTCCTTCCTTCCTTTTCCTTCCTTCCTTCTTTCCTCCCTACCTCCCTTCCTTCCTTCCTTCCTTTTCCTTCCTTCCTTCCTTCTTTCCTCCCTACCTCCCTTCCTTCCTTTCTTTTCTGTATTTCATGCAAAGAGAACAGAATTTCAAAGTCATCACATACCGGCCAGCTTTGAAAAGATTTGACTATATTGTTGTAGTTTACTGTATTCTTCTTATATCTACGATGCAATGTGTAAATAAGTACTGAAGGTATATCTGTATTAAGAACAAGTAGATAGAAGAATAAGCTTTTGTAAAAAAAAGTTTTAGAAGAGTGAGTAGTGAAAGTCATGTAAATGTAACACATCATAATATTTACAAAAAAGATCTGTGTGCGTGCGTGTGTGTGTATGTGCTGTGAACAGCATAACTCAAAAATGAAAAATAATTAAATACTAAATTCTGTATTTAAGTTCAACATCTTCCAAGAATGTGACAAAAAGATTTTCAAGAAATTCCTGTTATTCTAAACTACCCTTTACATGGAACATTTTTCATAAATTCTGATTTTCTCAAAAATGGCTGTAAAGATTCTGATTTAAATACAATATGTTTAAGACATGAATAAGATGTGACAAATGAAATTTATATATTGGATTTTCTCGGAATTACATCTGAAGTCCTCTTCATTCTGGTTGACTAATTGTTAAACCAGAAGGGATATATAAAATCTTGCTGCATATGTAGATCTCTATGTAGATCTCATTACACCACACAATTTATATGAAATTTTTTGTGGCATTAACAATTCTTTAGATATTCTTTGTTATTGGTTTGAATTTTGAAATACTTTATACTTTTTAATTTGTCTAGAAGGTGTTTATAGTAAATACAGATAGTATTGTATTCCACATGAAAACTCTGATGCCAAGATTTCACCATAAATAATGTTTTGAGGTCCCCTAAGTCCAAAAAGGGATCTTTAGGAAATGATCCACACGTGTGTCTGTGAACAGCATAACTCAATAATGAGAACTCTGATAAATATCAAACTTGGTATTTAAGTTCTGTTTCTTCCAAAGATATGCTACAATGATTTCAAGAAAATCCCCCAAAACCAAACTATGCTTTACATGGAAATTTTTCAGTGCTTTTGATTTTCTAAAAAAATGGCTCTAATGATTTTGATTAAAATACCATATATTTAAGATATTTACATGACACATAAAATGTATATTTTGAAATTTCTGAAATAGGCTGTGAAGTCCTCTTAATTAAGAAGGATTCTCCTTTTATTTTTTTTTTTATATTTGCATAACTGCTATACAATAAGAGATACACAAAAACATTCTACACAAAGAATCGAGACCTCTTTAAAACACAAAAACTGTTTTTGTTGCTTCAACTGTTTTCAGCATAATTGTTAATATTGGTATGAGTTTAACACTATTCTTCTTAAGTGCTCTTCCTATTCAGTTGTTTCTCACAATGTCATGCAAAGAATGTGGAATTTCAAGCCCAGTAGTAATACACTTTTAAAGCTCTGACTAGCAATTCAGCTTCCTCTAACCCATTTGTACCTACAATGAAATTTGTAATGAAACTATTTCTTGAAAGGTTTATTTTGATTAACATGAAGTAGAAAGAAAAATAAGTTTTTGTAAGAATATTCTGTAGAGGCTATATAAAACTAGGTGAACGTGGTTAGAGAATGTCATGTGAATGTAGCACATCAGATTTTAGTTACTAGAAACACTCGACTATAATACCTATTTTATCTTTAATAATGAATTCACCTGAAAAATTAATTATAATGTTATATGTTATTTTAAGCAATTGCTTTATTATATAGTTTGAATAACACATAATAATACAATTGAACTATAATCATATTATCCTGGGATGAGGGTTCTTAAGGGTGAGCTCTGGCCCACTAAAAAGCCCTCGCTGAGGATGCCCCTGATCTGAGGTTATCTTAGGTTATGGTAAGACCTGGTCTTACAGGTTCAGCTAAATGCTTATAGAAGAAAATGCCAAATGATTTTTAGAAGCTAAAGCAACCACACATAAAAGTGACCAAGTATAAAACAGTTCACAGGAAAGTGGAATATCCAAACCCTTCTAGAACCAAAGAAGTTGTCTAACCAAACTGCAACAAACAAGCTCTGAATACTGTACAAGTGATGAACAAATAAGAAAATAATAGTATTTAAAAAAAAAGCTCCATATCACTTATTACATTTGTAAATAAAATAAATCAAGCTGGGCAGATACTGTGTAAAGAAAAAGAAAAAAATCACAACTAATGTAAAAGGTTCCACATCATAATATAATGAAAATTTTGAAAATTACAGATCAAAACTCAGACGTGACACACTCATGTGACTTTTTCTACTATCCTCTATCAAATGACCCTCATTTTGGGGTCAATTTAATTTTTTAAAATGAGAACCTACCTCCTTTATATTATTTTCCCGCTCCTCATAAAAAACTAAACATCATTTGTATAAAGCACTTTGCAATTTTTCTTACAGCAACGTAAATAACAACAAAAATTCTGAATGGCTGTGTATGAGTGCAATGAATGGTTGAACCACCCACGGATGGTTATTTGTGGGTCAAATTAAGTTTCATAATTGGGAATCAACATTTTTTTATTATGTTTCCTTGGGAAACAACATTTTTTTATTTTGATTCCTTATTTCTCATCACAAAATAAAATATTTCTATAAATCATTTTGTAATGAGAAAACAACATACAAAATATACTTTTCCATTTAAGAAACTTAAATTGACTATAAACTGACCATCATAATGGCCTCTAAAGTAAACATGACTAATGACATTTACATTCCCACATAATATCAAGCAAACTTTTAGTAAAGTCTAACAATGCTTAGTTTTGGAGATACTGTACAATCTCAACTTAAATGGTCCATCCTGTGTAACTCTAAATGAGAGAGGCTGCATGTAAAACAGTTACTGGTAAAAACACATTCCATATAACATATAATAAAACCTTAAAATTGTGCCCTGAAAGCTGAGATGCACATACCTTGCAAATTAATATACCTTAAATAATATACCTGTAATTTAAATAGATGTTTGTCCTTTAAACCAATGATACTAGACACTATTCTGAATAAGTTTTGTTAATAGTTTTTTCTCTATCCTTAAAATATGTAATGATGCATTAATAAAATCATGTGTTTTCAATGGCTTCAAACCCAACAGAGGCGATGGATTTTTTCAAGTGTAAAAATCCCTAGCATGGCTCCCTTCGGAAGGGAAGCAAAGCTGGTGGTCCCATGCCATAGATTTATAGCATGTAAAAGAACCTCAATCCTGATAAAGAGGCCTCTGAGCAAACTTTCCAGTCTTTCACGTCTAATATAGAATGGGATACTAAGGACCACAGGAGTTAAAGAGCACCCATAAATAAATTTTAAAAAAATAGGTTGAATTGTAAGCCAGCATAATTAGTTCAGTTAATAGCAATTGTCTAAGCATTGTTACCTTGAGTTAAGTCATATATAAAAAAAGTATGCACAGCATTGCTGAGCAAGATAAGTGTGACATAAACTACCCTATAGACTACCCTTCTTCTTTATCTTTCATTTATATGCCTTCTTTAACATCTAATGTCATATTATCAGCTTTGACTTTCAAACAATTAGTCATTGGCAATGATGTGTACTCATTTACAGCTTTATGATATTTGTTGGTTTTTCCTATCAATGTAAACTTTCCTTTAAATGTTAAATCATACACAAACACATTCACAGTCTCATTCACACCTCCAAACTCTAGAGAGAATAATGGTTAATTCTAGCTAAAGAATTATTACCCCCTAGGACCCCTGAATTTGGAGGCTAGCTTGCTAACCACCAGATCACAGAGGCATTTGATTTAATATTACTTCAATTCTATTTTATATTTTAGAACATAAGAGTTACTGCAAAAACCTACAGTTTCGGGACCTTAAGTTTCTATTAGTTCAGTGCTACAGTTACCAGTGCAGCACAAACCAGGTTATAAAGAAAGAAGACTTGCTTACCTATAGATAATCATTAGCAAGTTAAGCGAAGTTAAAAGTTAAAGCTTGATTTCTCATGGTATAGGTATCTCTGATTTTCCTTGTTTCTTTTTATCCCTCATCCCTCAAATGTCAGCTTATTTTTCTTTTTCCTTTCTAATAAAATTACAAAACAAAATCCTTGTATAATGAGTATCAACACAGATTCTGATTCGTAAAGAGGAAAAGGAAAGGTGTAAATGGTTTCAAGATAGCATATTTAAAAGTCAGCTAAACCTGAACAGTCATATTTTTTTGGAAATACAAGTATAGCAACAACAGCAAAAATAAAAATATGCAGGAGTTTCAAAATGCATTTGAATTGAAACAATGGAAGCTGAATTATTTTTAATAATATGAAGTCTTATAATATTTCACAGCAGAACAAAATTGTATGTCAACATGAAAGTCCCACATTAGTAATATAGGAAAATGAAAGAACAAGCTATGACAGGTGCATAATATTTCCTGCTTGAAGATATTTATCCACATTAAACTCATATATTTATAGCTTGAGCAAAAGTTTGAAATATTTGAGAAGATTTTTATTTGTTCTGCATTGATTTCAACTTGTGTTAACAACCACATCAACGTACAGGAGTTAGTATAAGATAACTACCTATTTACTGTTTCTATCATCCACGTACACAGTAGGCAGAAAATGTATTGAATTCCACCAAAAAATTTGAAACCCAGATTTCACCCGAAATACACGTTTTGAGGTCACTGAATCCAGAAAATCTTTATCAGAAAAACGTTTGTATGTATGCGCACACAAGCGCGCATGTGTGTGTGTGTGAGAACATTATAACTTAAAAACAAAAACTTGGATAGATACTAAACTTGGTATTTAGGTTCAGTATCTTCCAAAGATGCGATACAAAGATTTTCAAGAAAACCCCCACCCCAAACTACCCTTTACATGGTACATTTTTCAAAATTGTTGATTTTGTAACTCTAATGTTTCGATCAAAATACCATATATGAAAGATATTTACATGACAAACAAAATGTATATCTTGAATTTTATGAGAATAGTCTGTGAAGTCCTCTTCATTCAGAAGGAATTTTGTATAATCTTGTATAACTGGTAAATGTTAAGTGTTAGACAAAAACATACTATACAAAAAATTGTAGATCTCTTTAAAAACAAAAATTTATTTTAATTAAGCTTTTTTGTGGCATATACCATTTCTGAGATATCCGTTATTAAAAGCTTGAATTGTTCTTTTCATTGGTCATTCTCTTAAAGCCCTGTCAACATTTGTTTCTCACGATTGCATGGAAACGGTATGGAATTTTAAGGCCAATATATAGCGTCCAGTTCTTAAGCATATGACTATCGCCATTTCCTTTGTATCTATCATGAAATGTGTAATGTATAGTAGCTATTTCTGCAAAGACTTATTTTGATTAAAATGCAGTAGATAGAAAAATAAGCTTTAGCATCAATAGTTTGCTTACCCATTAATAAACGATAGAGGTTAGAGAAAGTGATGTGAATATGTCACATTAGATTTTTTTAAATAAAGTTTTGCAATCCGTTTTCCAATAATGCATAAAATGTCAGTACAGTACAGTATTTACACCCAAATATATGGAATAATAATGATGAACACAATTATTAAGATACTAATAACATTAAGGACAACGATATAAAATTACGGTGTACTTACATCACCTTTGGCACAATAGTATAATATATTCTTAAGTTTTCATTTAAGTTCTCTAAAGGCAAACCTTATACATATTACATTTTAAATGAGATATTTCTCTATTTCAGACTCCATATTATTGGCCCTGGCAAAATCGCAGTCCTGACAATGTAGAGTATGCTATCTATTTGGTGAAACGAACTCTGAGAAACAAGCAACGCCATGGTTTAGAGGAGTATGAGCTGGTATGCACTATGGTACATTCATAAATAAAATCCTGTCTCTTAACTTTTATAAACGGATTCAACAAATAAGTCTCTTTGTTTCAGGAATCACTTAACAGTCTGAAAAAAAATCTGCAAAACAAATGGGATTTTATAACCATGCAAGCAGAAGAACAGGTAATGATTATTAATCATAAATGTAAACCATTAGCATAATTTTAGCCAAAAAGATATGCAAGCAGGTTTGATATTATTTCTATTATAAGACAGGAGTGTCATTGTCATGCAAAAGAAAAGAAAATAGATAATGAAATAAAAAATAAGGTAAAAAAATCACTGAAATTTATAGAATATTAGGAATTGTATTCCTTCTAATAATACATGCAGATTCTCATTTGCTCACATGCTATGTTGGCTGTATCTTAAAATGCTTTCATGGTATAGATATGTGTAGCAGATGTTTTGTAGCACATATTCAATCAGGTACTATATGTTACTATACAACAGTTTTAAACACTGCTTATGCTGTAAGCTGAGATGGCCATTCTCAAGAAGTGATAGTAACTTTTAGATAGTACCATATGATTTGAATGAAGAATAATATTCTAGCAGTTGATTATTGTCAAATTTAATATCATTTCACCACTGCCACCTCTCCATGCCATTAGTGTTATTTGCAGTTACAATAAAAAAATATATAAAATACTGTATTTATTTAAAGGTGATTCAGAATTGTTACACTAATATCACTTATGTTTACTCACTTAACATGTTTCGGGAAACGGTTGTTCCCATCCTCAGAAGCTAATCCGACTGGCCGGTGTTGTTGGTGTTTCCGTTTTGTTGACTGGATACTCTGGAGCACATGAGATGTATCAAATACAAACAAATAGACAAATCTGCAGTTTCACACCATTTTTGGATCATCAATCACAGCATCAAACCCAATATTACATTAGTCAAACCAGCCAAATTTGCAGCTGAATTAGATGCATGGGAGAAGATCACCATTCTAAAATACAACACACATCTAATGAATTTTGATTTGCCACCACCAAGTCCCCCTTGGAAGTACATTTCAACACCACAAGATGCCACCACGGTATCCAGTCAACAAAACAGTAACACCAACAACACCGGCCAGTCGGATTAGTTTCTGAGAATGGGAACAACCGTTTCCCAAAACATGTTAAGTGAGTAAACATAAGTGATGTTAGTGTAACAATTCCGACTCACCTTTAAATAAATTCAATAACACATCACTGTTTCTAGCTTCTTTTTCAAATATCAATACAATACTGTGTTATTACTCTGTAATCTTAACCACTGAAACCATAAAATATTGAGCTCTGCATTTTAATAAAAAAAAGAACACTCAGAATGGGAAACCTATCCAGGAAGCAGCTTCAAGGTATAAAATGAGGACGATTATTCATGTTACCATCCAGCTTGACAGTGTACACAAAGCTGGAAGAAGAAGAAGAAGAAGAAGAAGAAGAAGAAGAAGAAGAAGAAGAAGAAGAAGAAGAAGAAGAAGAAGGAAAAAAAAAAGAAGAAGAAGTTACATGCTAATTGCCAGCTCCATACTATGAGAGTAGTGCACAGAGGATAGTGTTATGGAACAGTGCACTTTGCCTACTTATTGTGCTATATTCTGTCTTAAGTCTGTGAATTATGGATGGAGTTTACTCCTGCATTCACAAGGCTATAATCCCATATAATTAAATACAGTTCTGCTGCTGAAAGTATTTTGAAGCACTCTTTCAATTCATTTGCAGAAAGGAAATGCATTCCAAAGAATGATAGACCACTTTTCAGTATAAGAATCTTACAACTAAGGCATCTGGTGTTAGCATTTTCATACTTTGTGGTATACAAATAATCTCTAGCTATGTGACTAAAAATTTCAATAAAACTTTCTGCTCCCCTATGACTTTCAAATTAAAAAGTATATGGAAAGCACATGGTATTGAAAATACAGCTAGTTTCAGAAGTCTTAACAGTTGCCACATTCATTTTTAATAGTAATGGAAAGGGACATCTTGCTTACCCCTACCCAAGGCAAATCTTTTGAGGCTAACACCTCCAGGAGGAACAGATGAAATGAAGGAACTACAGGAGGCTATTGGCCACAGGTAGATGGGCCACAGAGATGCGCACAGGTCCCTAATGATTCCAAGCTTTCTTGGAAGACCCAATCACACCATTGAGCTAGCCAGAGAAGGCTTCCCTCTGGTGGAGCAGGGGAGAACTCAACCAATATTCTTAAAGAAAGGTGGCTTAAAGAAGGCTACCATAGCCAGAGCTGAGAAGAACTTTCTATTGAAAAAGCATCTGCACCATCTGTCCAACACAGACTGATACTGCACAACCTCATAGCTAAAACATGAAAGAGGAAATGAAATGAGAGGGGATGAGGGGAAAGGAAATTCGTGGTAGAAGAGGAACCACCCCAACATTCACCTACCAACCTGGAGAACCACGAACAAATCTATGGTCAGAGTGGTCAGACCAATGGCAATGGAACCCAGAACCTCCTGAATGCAAGTCTCACATGTTACCACTGAACCATCTCACTTGGCATGATTATGATGGTGATGACGATGATGATGATGATGATGATGATGATAATGTTGATGAATATATTTAGAAATCTATAACAGCTCTCAAAATTTCATGTCACACTACTGATGAAGCCTATGATAGCGGCAATGGTTGGAAACTTATTAACAGGGCATGCCAAGATGTGTGCAAATATATTGCTTATATAAACAAAACTTTTAAACTGCCAGTCTTGTTTATTAAACACTACCAGAAATAATTGTGGTAGTGTTTTATGTTTGTTTTAATAGAAAAGAAAATTAAAGTAAATTTGAGAACAGGTTACATTTGCAGATGTATTATCCTGATGATAGATTTTGAAGAATATTTCTCCAAAATGTTAGAAAATTACTTTACACTGATTTGAATTTACAGTTAAAGAGTGTATCTGTCATTCCGTGGAACAGAAATCACCATAATATTCTTGCAGCACATGTCCTTACCTCTCGCTAGTCTGAGTCAGCAATAATACTTATGTCTTTCTGTGATAGTGATGCCTAAATTGTGTTTCTATTATGTCACTACTTCAAAATTTTAGCAATTACTGCAATATTCTGGATTTCCTCCCAATCAGTACAGGCAGAAAGAAGGGTTTTTTTTCTCCATATCTTAGTCTTATAAAGCTGGAATGCCAGATGATGTAAACACATATAGATATCACTCATTCATAATTTATCTCATCATTCATTGTCTCCTACTAAAAACTAGGATCCTCCAGTAACTAAGTTTTAAAAGTTTAAGTTTAAAATCAGAATAAAGAATGAATATATTTCATCAGTTTTCCCCTTTCCTGCTAAAGAGGGGTAAAAAATGATCTTAGCTTCTATTACAAGAATATAGGACATCTTCTGTATCTTCTAAGGTCCGTTTGGCCAAGGAGCGTAAAAAGGGAGAAAAGATTGTAAGTGACAGTCAGGAGCGTGCATACTGGCGGGTGTATAGGCCTCCTCCAGGGTACCTCAGCCTCCTAGAACGAGTTCCAGTCCCAATAAGAAGCCGGGGGGGATGCCATGGGAAGAAGAGATCTCCTGAAAATATTAAGCATGAGGTAAGTTTTATATACGGCTGTATCTTTATTAGTGTCATATATTTGGGGGACGTGTTCCTGACATCAAAACAGTAAAAAAAAAAGTTAGTATGAAGATGGGTCCGAAAATCATTTACTTCAGAGTTACAACACAAAATCAAAAGTTACAAAAATTGCTTGGAGTGGCTTCCTCTTGCTTCAGTGCATGCAGTAAGCCGGTGTTCCATGCTCTGGCATACTCTGTTGAAAATTCCTGGTGTATTTCATATTTGGTCAAATCCAGTTTGGATACATCCTCTCAAAATGTCAACATCAGGTACAGGAGTGGCATAAACCAAGGACTTAAAATGTCCCCAGATGAAGAAATCCATTGCAAAACTTACGAATTATCATACTGAAATGAGCTGGAGCACCATCATGTAGAACCATATTCGTTGGATGATGTCCAGAGGCACATTATCAGTTAAGTGATGCAACTCATTTCTGAGAAACTGGAGATAGGTTTATCCATTCAGACGTGCAGGGAAGAAGTAGGGACCAATAAGGTGATCATGAATGATTCCACCCCAAACATTGAGAGAGAACCTCTGTTGATGATTGTCTTGTCGTACTTCATTAGGATTTTCAAATGCCCAGTTATGAGTGTTATGAAAATTGAAGCTGCCGTCGTGAGTAAAACCAGCCTCATCCGTGAATAAGATACAGGCTAGGAAATTGATGAACACAGCACACTGCTGTAACGTATGTTGACAGAAACATCTACTTGGGTCAAAGTCCGCCTCATTTAATCCTTGCACACATTGAAGGTGATACGGATACAGAATTCTCCAGATAGTCATATATCTAACTCTTTCCCTTACAGCCATACGTCTTGTGCTTTGTGATAGGTCTGTATCCACAGCACAAAGAGCTCGTTCTTCAAGCTCAATGCCTTGTACCACTCTTGGTCTCCCAACATCCCTAGTACTCCTCTCAAATGCACCATTCTCTCTCAAGCATTGATGAATTTGTGCGAATGTTCTTACACACGGTAACGGCCTGTCAGAGTACCTTTCTGCATAAAGTTCACGTGCTCATGCTGCATTGCCGTCTGCAGAGCTATACGTGTAGTGTATATCCATCCGTTTACTCATGGAATACATCTTCTTTGACCTATAACAATGAAGTGGTTAATTTTCAGACCAATGTACATATGAACTTGTTTTACTGTTTTGATGTCAGGAACACGTCCCCCAAATATATGACACCAACAAAGATACACTCTGTATAAATCATATATGCATTTATTATTCTATACAAAAAGAGCAGCCAGCACTTTGCAACACATTGTTGTTATTATTATTTTGAGTAAGAGAATCAGAATAATATAGTAGTGTCATGGAAAGTTTTTAGTCAGTAAAAGTCTTTTGACCTCATAAAAATTACTGTGATCCATAATTTATAATTGATGTTTATGTACTAAAATAAACAGGAAGAATTTGGTGCATGCCCATAACTAATCAAAAAGGGCAATTTAATTAATTGATCTTCCACACTAGCTATGTGTGTAGGACAAGAGTGGAGAGGTAGAATCAGACAACTGAAGAATTCAATGCCATAGCTGGAATTTGAACCACAGATCTCCCAGTTTCCAGGGTATTCTCAATTTAGCGATTTTTGAGCATTTTACCTTATTGTTATTTTTTTCTTCCTTTGTATTCAATTTGGACGTTTTTCAGCTTTATGCTAGGAAATGCATCTTACTTTGAATGGAAAACTATAGTGAATGTGTGATGGTTAAGTAATCAATAAATGAAAAGTGGAAATGGGACATAAAAAAAACTGAAAAAAAAGAGCAAGATAATTTATTGACAAGAAATTGTAAAATGTAAATAAACTGTAGTGATTGTCTACTGAATAAATGACCAGGGTCAAAATGCAGTAGACAATCAAATTTGTAAATTTGTAAACTAACCCAACTTTGTTATATTTTGCATTTCCACCACTTTTACGAATTCTTTTTTTTTTTTTTTTTTTTTTTTTGGCCGCTGTAACCAATTGAGCTATCATTGCAACATGCTGGTAGGACATTAAATTCTCCAGCTGACACATATTCTTCCTGGTAAGCCATGAGGAGATCTCAAAGCTATTAGGTCATTAAATTGATCTAATAAGGCTAAACTATGAAGCCCAGGACTTAAAGTACTTATGGCATTGTAAGTCGTCATTGAGTATGTCATCTCAAAACAGTTTGAGTCATCTGATTCTACTTATCCAAGAAAGGGCAATGTTTGTTGACACCAAACAGTGCAGTCATGAGACAGACAGCTTTTAGGTTTCTATTTCAAATTCACAGGATGTTAGAACTGTTTACCACTTTTATATATTAGGCCTACTGAATCAGTTTCACTCTAAATTGCAAATATCTTTCAACTTTGCAAGTTGAAATAAGTATCATATAATTAATTTAACCTACAGTACATAATGTTTTATTTTCCCATTGCAGAATGAATGAGGACTGTTTGTCTGATTCTATTCCTTACAGTACGCATACAAGATACCTTTACAAGTTTCTTCAATATTGAACATGAATGTGAATAGTCTTGATGATCCATCTCACAAACTAATAGTACTAGTTAATATTAACTTAAATAAGTTTCTAAACTCCTGCTAGCTTTAGTTAGAAAATATGCTGGTCAAAACATATTATATGTATTGTATTAAGTTTTTATTTCTCAAATGGAAAGAGTAATTCTTAAAGAAATAAATCCAATGTTTTACATGTAACTAAAGATGAGTAAACTAAGAGTAGTAAAATTTGTAGTTGGTTTTCAGACAGCTACATATCACAGAAGGAGTGAAAATTATAATTGCTTTCCATTTGAAAAACCACATAGGTTTTGTTTCAATGACAAGCCAAGTGAACCAATCATTCAAAAACTTCACTACTTTTGAGTATATACTGCAAAGGTGGGCAGAAGTCAGTTTTGTGCTGACAACATAACACAACAAAACACAACCCTCACAATAAACACAAAAGTAAGACATTGCTGCGAGAGAAGGGGGGGTGGTTGCAGTTGTAGAGCTCTTGCAGTGACAGCTGATAGCAGTTTTAGTTCACTATTATATTATGTTTAGGTTTATTTTCTACATTTTTGAAAGGTTTTCCATTTTCCTTGTAATGATTCTTTCAAATAAATTAATGTTATTAAAATTAGGAAGTTCTTGATGTCACATAATTTCCACAGCTTTTGTGGATAGTTTAAAAAATTAACCCTTTTGAAAAGGTTTTAGGGACCGAGCGATCTCCCAGGTAAGTATGTAATTAGCATATTTAGTTTGGTATTTACAGCGATGAATTTTCTGGACTTTCTTTGAGATGTTCTTTGTAGTTAAATTTTGCCTTAGTTTTGCACGTTCAATTCCTACAACAAAAACAATGATAACAACAAATTAATAATAATAATAACTTCCCCATGCAACACATACCTTTAATTTCACCATATGAAGCATGATATTTTATGTAGTGTATTTGGATTTTGCCTGTAAACGCACCATGCAATGTTTTTGAGCAAATAAAACATTTCACATTCTCTCCTTTTGCACAGCAAAAAAAAAACTCATGCTCCCATTCTACATGAAATTTCTGTTTTCCAGAAAATGGTGGTTTAGTAGACAATGCCATCATGAAATCCACTACTGAACTGTTTACTTCCAACACTCTCTTGCCTCTAGCTAGAAACACTGACGCAGGGTGTGTGCACTTTCAGTCGCATTACATTGCAACTACACTCTGACTTGCAACACAAGTTTTGTCCACTTCAGCTATATTGTGTTGTTCCACTGTCATTTCACTAATGTGATCTAGTTCAATTTTTCGTCACTTCACTTTTCCTCCAATGTAGGCATAATGAAATACATGTGAAGCAGCCTCTTCTTCAGATGGTTTACTCATTGGGGAGTTGAACACAAGATGTTTCTAATCTCTTGCAGTGGCAGCACTCTTGTACATCACAACAGTCACCAAAAATGCAGTCATAGAACCACCCTTGATGTCACATCAGAAATTCACTCACCAACTCACTAACTTACTTCTAGGATGTTTTGGAGGTGGGGAGAAGAGAGATTCTGGTTACCTGTTAATAGTGCTTCTAGTGTTTATGCTAGGTGAGAGTGCTACTGCATCTATTTATCTTTCCAGCTTCCCAGTGACAAGCTCCTGATAAGCTTGGGCCATAGTTGCTGCATCACAGCACCTCAAATACATTTCAAAGGCATGTTGCCTCAATTGTCAGCTAAGAGCCTCTGGCTTTGATGCATATATGTTGACACTGGATATTTTCAGAGATGAGATTTCTATCTGATGGAAGGGCAAAATTAAATAGATGATCGTTGTACTTCTGCATAAGGAGGGTTTCTTATATTGTCAATTCTATTGGCTTCTGCATTTACCTTTATTAATTTTGCATCTTTACAGATGTTATGATTTTCTGTCCAAAAATGATTTGCAAGCACAGATTTTTCTATTACTTGTATTTATATTCTTCTTATATATTTTTGTGTGCTTCACTGTGTCTTCCCATAAAAGCTAATGGTTATAATTTGAAGAAATTTGGTTCTTTGGTAAACCAAGAGTCCATTGGCTGATTGTGTAGATGAGCATCACATTGGCATGAAAAATGGAGGTGAGATCGACATTAAACTTTGATTTTCTTTCCAATACCAATTTTAATGCCAACACATCTAGCACCAAATGGTTTGTTAAGCTAAAAGGAAAATGCAGATTTAAACTTGTCAGAATGTTAGTTAAGGGGGGATATGGGTGAAAATGTGAACAAAAATTATAACATTTCACATTTTGTGTTTTTTGTGCCAAAAAATACTAGGTGGCTTGAAGTGCATATATGCATAGTTTTAAAGCACTACAGTGTCTTATATTTAAAGGTCTGCACTCCTTAAATGTCCCTGAGGAGGCATGGCAGGTGATGAAATTATTGCATGAAGTAAAAAGTCTGCTTCTTTTTTTAATGATTTTTGTGGGATTTTTTCCATGAAGGTTAGTTTCTGATTCATCACTGAGCCACCATGATCGGTATAACTAGCAACAACAGCTCTTCCGCTAGATGTCATGTAACATCAAATTATATGTTGTTTCATATACATGAGCTAGAAACAACTGTAAATAATATAAATAATACCAGTGATGAAAAGTTAGATGAGCAAGAATGTGATGTATAAAAGAAAAATTTAAGGCAGAAACAGCTGGAGGATAATTGTGAATATATACCTGTTTAAATAATGAAGAGTGTAAATATGTACTGGTGACACCAGTTTACTGTCATCATTGGTGAATGACCTGAAGTGTAATGACCACAATCAAAAGTGTTTGTATATCGGGCTTGGCGCAGAAAGGCTTGGCTTATGCCATAAATTAGAACTGATTTGCAATGCTTGTAATGAAAAAAAGAGTACAAATTAAACATCTAAGCTGGACACTTATAGGAAGGTCTGTAGGTCACTATTTCTGGATAACTCCACACAAACTTTGCTACATTTTTATTCACTCAAAACAAAATTACATCCACACATTAAGTGTTAGAGGGCTGAAATTTTTACTGTACATTCTATAAAGCATAACAAAAAACTGATGCATGGAATTCAGGATTAACTTGGTAGTTTTAGAGATAAAAAATAAAATGTATGTAGTGATTGCAAGTAGTAGTGATTGAAATTTTTGCTATGCAGGCCATATTGTTTTTTAATTTCCCTTACAGTTAAGATATTACAAAACCGTTGTGTCAAGTTTTTCTAAACGGTTTTGTAAAAAAAAAAATTTAAACTTTTTTCAAAAAAAGTGTGAAGTGAATTTCAGTTTGAAATTTGCAAATTTTTTTAAATTAAATTTTCTATAATTCAAAAATTAATTGACATTCAAAAATGAAACAAATAGTTCCACTTAACATCCCAAATATGCGTACAAAAAAATTAAGTATGCAGCTTTAAAATTGTGCAAAATACAAATTTCACCCATCACCCCCCTTAAACAAAGGTTAAAGTACAAAAGGTTGCATAAAGGAAGGTTATTGAAATAGAGAACAGAAAACATTATCAAAGCCTCAACAAGTTGGTGTAAAATTATATGCATTACACTTAAAATTAATAAAGTGCTTAGGTTTACACAAGCTGTATAAATATAGAGCAGAAACTTTATGATCATATTAGCTGTCAGGTGGAACAAAAATTCAGAAGCAAAACATAAAATTAACAAACCTGAAACATAAACAAAACTTATACTCAGAGTGCATAAACAAGACTGTAATTCATCATGTAACCTTGCAGAGGATGTAACCAATCTGTCCAAAAAGTCTTTCAACCATACCTAATGAAATTTATCTACTAAATCCAGGTCTAAAAAGTGCCTAGATTATTCACTAATATAGACGAGTACATAGTAGGGTTTTAGCTAGAAAATAAAACAATGTTGCAAAATATGATAAATATGTGGAATATTCTGCTAGTAGAAAATTTTATAAATTATAATATTAATGAGGGTTTTAAAAGTGAAGTATGTGTATATTGAATTGAAGTCAACAGTAATCTGCTAAATGAACTCTTAGTTTTCTTTTAATTAACTTTTACACATATAGTATATTTACACGAGTGCTAAGCAAGCAGTGGAAGAGAGTGGATGTGTAGGAGGAAGCTCCTGGAGTGGAAGAAAGAAGGGCTGAAGTAACCATGGGAATTAGTATTAAGGTGTACAGAGCAAGAATTGGAGCATTTAACAAGTTAAAATGTAAGGATTTTAAAACAAACAAAGGTGTAGAAGAGATGTTAAACATGTTTCTTCTCACATGTGTAATAGGTATACTATTGGTAATTGGTGGAGTTGAAATCAACCCTGCGCCAAATGGGAATTGAAACGTCATGGAACAAATGTTGGCTTACATTAAAGATATGGATGAGAGATTAGGAAATAAACTCAATGGAATGGAAAAGGAACTAACAGATATCAAGGGAGAGATTAAAAATGAAATGCAAGATGTAAGAAATGAGGTACAGAAAGTTAAAAGAAGAGTAGAGCTGCTGGAAGAGAGAGACCACAGATTTAATTTCATTATAGCAGGAGTGAAAGAAAGGAATGGAGTATGGCCTGTAGATGAGGTCAGAGAGATTATAGAAGGAAAGCTTGGTGTTAAGCTACAGGGCTGGGAGATTAGAGAAGCATTTAGAGTGGGGAGATCAAGTGGAGTCAGAATGATATTTGCAAGATTTACGTCAGTGCAGTTTGTTTATGAAGTGTTGAAGAAATCAAAGCAACTAAAAGGAATAAATATCTTTATAAACAGAGATTTATTGGTGGAACAACGGACCTTGAAGAAGGATTTAATACAACAAATAATGCTGGCAAGAATGGAAGGGAAATAGGCCTTCATAAAGAATCTACAATTGTGGGTCGATGGGCACATGGTGATGGGATACAAAAGTGACACAAGGAACAGCAAATTCCAGAAGCAGGATATGATTCAACTAAATACATCCGAGACCAGAGAGAAGGAATGCAGAGGAAGTCCAAAGAGCGATTGGAGACCAGAGGATAAGGATCGGCACATTGTAGTTACATCACCGGCACGTGGGGCTGGCGGAAAGAAGATGACAGTGTCAGAGAGATGGCGTGGTGATGACGTAGTGAGAACGTCAGATCAAAGTGACATAAGGGCAACAGCTGGTGAAACAAGGAAAGTGATTTCACCTAGGAGGGAGGAAATTAAATTGGCATGTGACCTGGCCGTGGGCAGGGCAGGGCCATGGTCTCAGAGTGATGGAACAGAGGGAGAGGAAAGCATTGTGTCAACACCCAGTGGGAGTATACTGGTTTTGGACAGAAATTTACAGGGAATGAGTTTTATGATAAGGAATCAGGAAATAGATCAATTCCTGGGTTATTATTTGCTGATGATTTAGTGATAGGATATGTTTCAATGATTGGTCTGAAGCAGTCCCTATAGCAAATGAATAAATACTGTGATGAATGGAATCTGAAAGTAAACCAAGAGAAGACTCAAATCATAGTGTTTAAGAAAGGTGCGAAGCTGGGCAAGTGTGAAAAGTGGAAGAATGGAGAGAAGGAATATAAAGTGGTCAGAGATTGTATATACTTAGGGATTAAAATGGATGGGAGTGGAAAATGGGAGAAACAGAAGAAATCGGTATTGGCAAAGGGGAAAGGGATTAGAGGGTGCAAATATAGAATGCCAGATATAAATGTTAAATGGCTAGAGAAAATATATAACATAGTAGTTGAAGCACAAATGTTATATGGAAGTGAAATATGGGGAGTAGGAATAGGAAGAGATAGAGATGGTACACAGGAGTTTTTGTAGGGAAGTTTTAGGCCTGCCAAATGCTACAGTTAAGGAATTTGCTCTAACTGAAATGCAGAGAGTGGGGAGAATAGGAGTAATAATGGAAAGAGCTCTTAAATATTGGTACAGACTATTAAATTTAGAAGAGAAGAACTTGTTGAGGCAGTGTTTGGAATTTCAAGAAAGGATCTTAAAGAAAAATGGATGGAGTTATAGTATACAAACTAATTTGGAAAATAGTGGTCTGGGAGAAATTTGCAGAAGGAGGGAAAATAATGTTAAGGGTTTTTGGAAAGAAGTTAGGCAGAGGTTTGAAGATATAGAGATACAAAATTTATTTAGTAGCACTAGAAAGAAAAGTTCCTTGGAATCATATATATTAATAAAAAATGTATGGGCTAGAGAACAGTATGTGGATAACTCAAATAAGGAACAAAGAGAAAGTACAGCCTGGGTACAAGCAGGTGTATGGAGACTAATAGGAATGAGAAATGGGTTCCCACAGAACCAGTGTCCAATATGTGGGGAAAGAGAGGATTTAGAACATGTTTTTTATTGTAAAGGTACACAGCATTGGAGAAAGCAAGCTATAAATGGGAAATGGTTAAAACTGGACAGGAAAGTAGCAAGATTTTTAACAAGGATAGTAAAAAGGTAGGAGAGTACCTGTCCAAAGTAAAAAAGAAATAGTTATGGACAATAAAAAAGATGTGAATTAGTTTCATCATGAGATGTTAAGTTATGTAATCATATTATCATTATTATAATATTAGTATCATTAGATTATTATTTTAGTATTACCACTATATTATTATTATTATTATTATTATTATTATTATTATCATTATCATCATCATTTTTGTTATAATTAAAGAAAGTAATAATGGGTAGAATATGGCAAGATAACAGCTTGGGCTGATGTATAGCCATATTCTAAGGACGATTGCTAGCACAAATACATAAATAAATAAATAAAATAAAATAAAAATATTTACACACATTCCATATCATATCTACAGTAAACTGTCAGTATTGATTTGCATATTTTGCATTACATTACGCTATATCACATTAGACTGCATCAGTTTTTATGCATACTCCACACATTGAATGCCTTTTCAAAATCAAAGTCATTGCTAGATGGCCCTTCAATATTAATTATCAGAAGTTTGCTAACTCTTTTTGTAGAAAGGCCATTTCTGAGTTCTGTTTTTATATTGTTCATGCAACTAAACCCTCGCTCACAGACAATTGTGTGCAGGGGAATACTAGCAGTGTGTTCTACAATTAAATCTATAAGAGGGACTGTTCACTCATCTTGTTAACATAAATGAACTTTACCAGCTTTTTGAAGTTCATTTCATTCCATCTACTGCTCAACACCTTCTTAAACAATGCCCATTCCAGTAACAGACCATTCAAATTCATAGATGTGGCAGAATTAATTAGTGCATATATTTCTGTGATTTCCTTATTGCCATACTCACCATCATTTCTGTAATAGAATTTCTGTAGGATAGAATCTATTAAATACTCCAATCTTATCTAAATCCTCTAGTCTCTCATATAAATGTATAAGCAAATTATCTAAGAATTTGAAAATCATTGACTTAACAACACTTCTATGCTGCAGTGAATCTTGTATTATGTTACCATGAAACTCGAACTCACCTTCTTGAAATTCTGTAGGTACTTTATCAAGAAAAGAACTGTAATTTGGACCAGGTTTCAACTTAAGGTCCTCAAGCCCTTGTACACATAAGTTCACGCAAGTTTGCATGCACTCTGGATCAAAATTTGACTTTTGAAAAGTCAAACACAATTTGTTAACAAGAAACATGACATCTTTCATAAAAGACAATAGTGACAAAACTTTTTGACACTTTACATTTTTTAGTAAGGCAAGCAGCGAATGGTCTTTTATCTTTTTGCAGCACAGATACCAAAGAATTCCAATTTATATATTGTGAATTTACTGCCTGTCCCAATGGAAGCCAGCAGATGGCAAAACATTTAACATTTTTTCCTTGGCTCATTAAGTATTTCTTGCATATCTTTTAATGCTTTGGAATTCTTTGGTGACTTCAAAGTAGCTATATATTCTCTTTTAGAATATCTTGAAACTTCACAAGCTCTGAACAGTATTCTGCTGCTTGACTGACTGCTAGAGCTAACCAATGGGTCACGCAATGCATAGATAATTTAGAATTTAACCTATATTATCCCTTAAGGGCAAAGGCCTCCTACCGCAGCAGGGGAGCTCATTTTATACTGATCAGGGGAGTTACTCCTGCAGATCTGATAACTGGTACAACTTTATTTGGCTAATGCACTGAAATTACTGTTTTTAATACACTTGACTTCTTTTTCCTGTTCACAGTTGTAGTTCTATAGCTCGCTCTGGTTCCTGTTCCTGGTCTGCCTTGTCCATTATTTCGTGACTTTTTGTGTGAACAGATCCTCCCGTCTAGTTCCCTGCCTCCTTACATTTCTCTCCCTGTATTCGTGTGGTCCCTTTGGTTCTTCATCTTCTCTCTGTGCCCTACTGAGATTCCTATTACCATACATTCTCTCTTAGATAAATCTTCACAATGAAGCCTACCTCTTTTTGGCCTTTTGTCTGTCTTATGTAGCTGAATAGGTCCCCATTTCTCTTTTCTATAATGGCCTCTTTTAGTCTTCTCACCTCACCGAGTCCTATTATGTCTGCCTTTAGGTTTTGTAACGCAGTGTTGAGTTCAGTTTCTTCTCCTTTCATCCCTAGAGTTCTGACATTGAATGTTGCGATGTATAGTTCCTTTCCTTTATGTCTGGATTCTTTCACCACTGTGTGCACTGTGCATCAGTGGTTCTCTCTCAGTTTTTTGGCTTTAACTCATTCCAGGACACTCATTTGTCTCTCAGTAGGATCTTTGCACAGATAATATATGAGGGTAATTGTTTTTAAAAAGATTTGCCATGCCAGATTGAACTCCTGTCATAACAGATGTACCTAGAGTAGCAATTGAGGAGCACTTACTCTTATCAATGCCATGCCTATCCAAAATTCCTTCAACAATGAATATATACCTCTCACAGTACATCCTATTAGCAGACACAGGTTAAGTAATGCATGTACATTTTCCCCTTCTGCATTCTTTTTGTATACATGATTAGAGTTTCTGTTTGAGTAATGTTAGTGGACTCGTTTATCATAATTGAATACCTGGCTGATGTTATTTTTGATAAAATATCATCAATAATTATTTTACACACCGCATCCTCCATATCATAAATACTATCATGACTTTCATAATTTGCATTTCCACTGAAAGTTATTTCATCAGGAAAGACATCCTAAGTCTTTACACTATTCTTTCAATACATAAAACTGTCTTATAGTAACATTTTCCTTCATTATTGTAGATGATTTTCATAGCGGCTACTACACTTTCCTCAGTATTTTTATGCAGCTGAGGCTTTGACAAAATTTGGTGCCTCCTACGACTCTCAAATGGAACTCTTATGGTCTGCCGAGATTTCATGCCTCCTTAATGTATCAGATTTAACAGCATAATAATCCTGAATGTAAATAAAAATAAAGTACATTTAGTGGTCATGGATTTACTCATATTGTCACACTCCAACACTGGGTGTGATCGGGAAGCGTAGGTGGACAGAATTGGAAGGCAAAGACACTCGCTTAAGCTACTGACTGCATGATTGTATTTTGAAAGAAAACCCTGAGATGGTGATAAAAAGTCATGTTTGGTAAAAGATAAAAATCGGCACCAGCTGTCACCTCAATGGAGGGATTCTCCATAGGTTGATGTGATACACTCGCAGACGTCAGAGTACAACATATAAGTGTAAGTAGGAAGCGAGCAGCCATTGCTCGGATCGGGCACATTAAACGTAACGGCACAAAAACTCTCACGGAGCCGACAACTTCAATCACAATTAAAATCAATTATTTGAACTATAAACGTTCAAAGTCACATGTCTCGGGACTCAAAAATACATTCATATACAAACCAACCAAGAAGCGACCCGCGCCTCTGGTAAGAGGAAAGTGAGATAGACACCTGTGCACAGGAAAAGGGGAGAAAAAACACATACGGGAGTCCCTGTCTGCAAAATATTACTAAATTAGGACTTGACGGGGCCTTACGGTTAATCCCTCAATATAGCATAAGCTCCATGTTTCAATCTTATATTCTGCCGTATAACGAGAAAAAAAAACCTTCGCAACGTACACGATCACCGGACCTCACGGTCTAACGATGAAAGGAAGAAGTGTATCAATAAATTATCTGACAACCGGAATACCATTGGGGCCGCAAGGCTGATCCAGGGTAAGAGGTGTCGAATAACAGAAATGTGACAAACGATAAGAACAATAAACTCTGACGAATGTTCGGTATACACATAAAATAATTAAGCACTCAGATGCTTACAAACTGGAAATTTGCAAAAACTTGGCATGTTACGTAACAGGACAAGGAGTGACAGCTAGGCTCAGCAAGTAGCAAAACAGGAAGTGATAGGTAAACCACATCCATCAAAAGTTCCCGGAGTTCTGTAGAACTGCAAAGATGAACAAGCTTAACGTAAATGTGCAAAATAAAATGATCTTACCAAACAAGGCCGAACTATGCCAAAGTGTCCTCAGCCAAAGTACTCAAAGGTGTAGGTGGTACTCGGCGTGCAGCAACAGGTGGCGTCGATAAGAGGAGAACACCACGAGTCCCAAGTCCTTCAGCTGTTGTCGCTGACGTAACCGATGCTCGATTCATGCGAAATACCTGTAACCATAACTTAACAATACGATAAACAACCGCCCCAATCAAGAAAAATATAATAATAGTAAGGAAAATAACAAATCCATCGTATACCGCATCTGGTAATCCTCCGGTGGCAGCTACCCCTGTAATGCGGGTTGCAATCAAAAGTTCAGGGATTCGGAACAGAATAGCGCTCACCAGGATAGTTAAGAGAGAAGTCCATAAGAAAAGCAACTTTATTAGTGGGGAGGGATAACGAGAGTCGGAAACAGGTGTTAGAAGCTCGTTGTACGGTACATGAGATAAATTAAGGTGTGGAATTTCCAATGACCAGTTAGTATTAAGACATTGAGAAAGGTTAGTAAAGTTGAGATGTTCACTGTTAGCAAAGGGGGAAATTTTGAGCGATATTAAGCTAGACCAGCCTGCAGGGATTAGGTGGAGGGTTTGTGGTTTTGTTACAGAGAAAGTAAAGCATGGAAAACACTTTGGTATTTGCACCCCATGACCCAACCGTAATTCACACGAGCAAGGTAGTTTAATTTGTAAAGCACCAGGTGATCCCGCAGGTAAATTGGGAATTAAGTGTGTAATATTATCGCAAATAAATGCTATAGGCTCGAGAGGATTGGTGATAACATAAGTATCCCGTTCTACTTCCGTAATCAGCATTTTCTCCGCGGCGTGACATTGAAAAGGACAATAATCATTCATTTCCGTGGCCGTAAGGCCATGAATCATTTTGTTCGCACAAAGCGGGCTAAAGAGCAAATCATTACTAAACCGAGGAATATAACATAAGCCGGGTTTAAACGGATCACACTGATGGATAGCAGCCCCCGTAATACGGCGAACTTGATCACCGCTAACCGCGACATAAGAGGTTCATTAATAATTACACAAGTAGAAGAACCCCATCCAAAGGGCGTAGCAATAAAGTGATAAACGTCCCATGCCAAGCCTTGTTGTTTAACTGGAATTTTGATGGTGACCATTATATATGCCTTGCTAAAGGAGCATGAAGTAATTTCTAATTCAAAATATCGATGTATACCGGACACATCAATCGCAAGTTCGAAGGAAGTGTTACGTAAGCTAAGTTTTAAAGAGTTTAATTCTTGCTCAAAGATATCAGCTGAGGCAATAGATAAGGGAAACAAATGATTCCTACATTGCATCATCGCGTCCATTTGCTTAAGGAAAAGTATGGTATGAATGGATCTTTGAGTATTTTGTAAAATCTCCCAAAAGGATAAATACTGATGATCAAATACAGCATCGACCTGGCGTCGTAAAGAATTAAAACTCTGATTGGCAGTAGCCATCACAAAGGATAATCTATCATTAATTTTATCAAAAGATTGAGCAATCTTCTCACTATAATCGTTCAATTTATCCCTTGTGGTCGAAAACCAGGTATGATCTTGACTGATTACGCGCTCCATTTGCTTAAAGTGTTCCAAGAGCTGTTTGTCAGTAGCCGCCAAAGCATTAATTTGGTTAGTGGTGGCTACGTCACAGCAAAAATGTAATATGTCACCAAGAAAAGTAATGCCACGTTTGGAGCGGGCAGTTTCTTTGTTAGCAAAATTGAAGATGGCATCATATAGCTTACCCAGTTCTCTATCAAGAATACTGCCGACATATGCAATGTCATCCTCCAATCTAATAAGGGCGGCCGGAGGGGAGCGTATCCCCAGCGGGTGCGGTGTCGTCAGCTGTTCAATATCAACCCTTTTCCGTAGCACTTTAAAGGCAAGTGGAATAGAGGCTTGATAATTGATGGAATCCGGCAATCGCCTCATAGCCGCTCCTGCAGCGATCCGAACCTGCCTATCAGCTAAATCGTCCATCGTAACGGCGGAAATCAGAGCGACGAACAAGAGAAGGCTGTCATGTAGGAAGTACATCTGCAAGAAAAGTACATAAAAAAACTTAGTGCTACCGCTGTAATTAAAAGGGAAAACAGGGGCGGAAGGTAGAAAAATAAAAGAACGGGAAAAATGGTGAAAAAGAGGGAAAATTAGGAAGGGAAATTGCAAACGCAGTAGTTCGTGCCGCATGTGATATATCTCCACACGTTAAACAAGGCTAAAACCAGGGAGAGTTAAGAATTAAAATAATATATATATTAATAATAAAAACAAAAATAATAATAACAAGATCCTAAATTCCCAAATTGCTCCTACTATCCACAAGGAGAATTCCATTGTACATACAAGACAACTACCCATATTAATTCTGCATAAGTGTTGTTACGTCAACCAAAGCATATAGTGCTAAAGTATACTAAGTTCCCATATAATTGTTATTTCTGCATAGATACTAGAAAGCTGAATATCTGCTAATGTGTAAATTGCAAGATACTTTTTTCCCTTACTTATAAGATTGTAACCACTTTGTTTCACAAAACAACCAGTGACTTGACGTCAAGATTTCTTTTTTTTTATAATTCTTTTGACGAGTATTTTCGGGAATTATCTTATGTGCTCTACCTCTTGGATGCTTCGTATTCAGTTTAATAATGTTACTTATGCCGACGCACTCACATACAAATTCTAATAATGATATTCATTATATTGATAATAATCGGCATCATAATAACAATCATAACAATAATCATAATAATTATTACCACATTCATACTAACATTATGCGAAGGATAGAGTGTAACAATCATTATAGCAGAAGCGGCAGATGAAAAAGTGAAACAAGCATAACAAGGAGTCGGAAACGCGAAGGTATAACCTAAATAATAGTTTCTTAAGAGGAATAAAATTAATTATTCTTGCGATTACTGCAAACACTTTAAACGTAACACCTTAGTCAACATTATTATCCTTTTTCGTTTGAATTCAAAGTATATATAGCGAAATATACAGTGACATCAACAATAATATACGCTGATACGTAAGATGACTTCCGCTACGTTCGTGCGACTTCGACACCTTTCTAATTTTATTATTTATAACCCCAAGTTTCGTTTGGAAAATATAAATAAATAATTGTAGTGAAAGTCACCATTAATTTTAACAAAGCACTTTGTGAGCACCTTTATAGGCACGAAGCGTTTGTAAACGTAGGAGAATATAGGAAATACGAGTATAAGATAGCCTAAGAGTTGCGTAAACTCCGATCCTTAAAACTTTTTGAAACCAATTGAAAATATTTTTCTGAAATCACTAGATAAGCGTCCAATAGCAAAGAAATAACTTATTAACGAAAATGAGGATTCTCATACCAGAAATATCAAGCATTTTTTTCTCTTTTTCCTTTTCAGGAGATAGGCTTCACTTGGAAATATTGAACAAATGTATTTCGTATAATAGATGCACATACTTAAGCAATCACAATGTCGTGTGTACACATTCCCAATTCATGCAACTTTTTAAAGCGCTGCATAATTCATGTCTGATATTTGTAGTTTTGGTGATGAAATGATTCAATTTTAACAAAATTTACAAGGCATTATCAATGCTTTATGGTCCGGCCACATGATTTGGCATTCGTGTTTGCTCAAAGTAGTTTTATATGAATGGCCTTTTATGTTAACTTAGATTTCTGCAGTGGATTAAATATTATGGACCCCACGATATTAAAATCTATCTACATGTTCATATATCACATATAAATATCCCTTGTACTAATGTTATCACTTTAGATGTTATTTTCGGTCATGTTATTTGCTATCTGTCTCACATTTCGTTCTAGGCTTCTTAATTATGACCATAAATGGAATTTGTTCTGTTGTCTAACTTCAATTCGGTTCGATTTGTTAATTGGAATTTGTTACTTTTGTTATTTTCATTTTTGGATTTTACGGATATATTTTTGTAGCATTTTGCTCCTCACTGTATTCGTCGCACTTTGGTATGCCTCCTTATATGCTTAAGGCACTTTGTTCAATAATTTTAAGTTTGTACTCACCGGTAAGAAGATATTCCATGGCTGGAATAGATATGTCTGCCTTCACTTATTTGTTCCAACTGCTGCTCGCGCTTTGGTTGCAGGCCACAATCTTCTCCTGACCGGACGGCTGTTATCTGCAGCGGCTCTCCAACTTTTCCGGTTCTGTCATTTCAGAATTGGCTCGTTTATTTTCTGTTACTTTTAATCGTACAATTTGGCCCCATTACTAAATGTTTATACATCGCTTCCAATGGTCCTAGATTCCTGAGACCGTGCTTTTTAATAAATAAATTGTGCCAGATTACAAGTTTTAATGGTAATACGTTTCTTGTATTATTCCCGATTAGTATTAAACTAAATAACCACCTCACAAATTTTAATCGATTTTTTTTTACTCTTATACGTACCGTTGCAGCTGAAGAGCGCTACTACTGGACTCTTTATGCGCTCCGGCAAAAGTCGGCTTTGTCCCTTCTGCCCTATTGGTCTACTGAAATTGTTTACTGCAATTCAGCTGCACACTTTATCTTAAACCCCAGATCTCAGTGTAAGGGATGGGCCTTTTCCTCATCACCCCTGTTACCACCTATACTCCACACTTCCCCGCTTTCAATATCAAAAGGATATATGTACCTGGAATGTGATTTTGGAAGGGACGGCAATGTTAAATACAACTCCTTCATTCTTTATCCCACCTACACCTTTTTATTAATTTTTCCCTCTTCTTTCTCCTCTTTCATATCTTATTTTAGGTTACTCTTATTTCATTTATTGTTTATTTTCACTCCTTTACTCTACTGTGCTCATTTCCCCTGCAACGGAGGACAAGCTGCCTCCATCTTCTCCGGTTCCTCGGCGGAGTGGCTGCTTTCGTGGCGGCTGTAGGCAGGGGGCCGCTGTCGCAGCTCCCCTATTCGGTAGCACTGTAATACCCAAGTGAAAGAAAACCCTGAGATGGTGATGTACAATTATCGGGGCAATGACTTTGGTAACTACATGACACAGTTAGTAGAATCAATTACTGATAATACCCTTCTGGACTTACCTTGGAGATATGTAGGTTACGCAGGAAGAAGCTGCAACTTGATATCAATCGTGACCAGCTGTACATGATACCCATCCGCAAGAAGAGCAAGACGACCGAGCGGCCTCGCTCCTTGCTTATATAGAAGCCCGGCTTCTATCGGGGTCTTCATATTGTCCGAGCGGATATTACCTTATATGGTTCGGAGCCGTCCTAGAGTTACGCAAGAGCGCATGACTTTCCCGGATACACATATTCATTTCTGGAACATTGTTCCATGAGTTTCCATGGGGAAGCTGACGTCACTGTAAAGTCCGGGATACACTCCTAGGAAATAAGCAACCGCTAGCGTCCGGTCACGTGCACAAGATTAACAGAAATGTCATGAACTAAGAAGTAAGTAGAATAAGATTCTACATAAATTTAGAAGAATGTAACCGAATACTAAAATATCACCAATTGGTGTGTAATAATAAATCCAAGACCCAGCTCCTTACCGGTATAACGTGACAATATCTAGCATAGAACTAGAAATAAAATGCACTTGTAATATATGGAATCAAAACTATTTACTAACGCAGGAATAATTTAGAACTGCATTAATAAATTAGTTAAGTCGACATTTATAATCAGATACATTTGAACCGGGAGCATTTTTTTTTTCAGGGGAACCTAATTTGAGTTAGATATAAAGAATGATTTTATAATTATCATTTGCATTGCTGTCTATATTAAAACCCTTTTTTAAACTGTTAAGTCCTCATGTTTGTTGTGAATGTTAATACTACAGCTTACCTGATGACGATGCCAAACAGTTCTTCTTTTTCATGTTTACAAACAAACTACACACAAATGATGGAATTTCTCCAGAATACTGCACTTTGCAGCACTTGTATAACACTTTACACTTTTCCACTAATTGTTTATTTGGTATGTCTATTATAGTATCAGGTTTTGTTTCTTTTGTATATCCACTTTGAGTTTCACTGGCACTTGAACTTCGTTCCCTTTTCTTCCTTAAAACAAATTTATCTATCACTTCTTAAGAAGCATGCACATACGCAGTATACATTTGACAACAATGAGTGAACCACGCAGACCAGATTGCAAATGAGCTCCACTAGCTGGGAGGGAAAGAGGTATACTGTTTGTTTCTGTGATAGACTGTTACAGCTGGTTGAAAGGTTTTGTTTATAGCCTCTTACAAAGAAGTGACATATAATTTGTTTCTGCAGCAGATTGTTGTCGCATTTTTGCAATTGCTATTTTAAAGTTTGTTGCATTCTTCGACCTCGAGTAGCAAAAAGCAACTGTAACTTAAACGCTGGTACATAGCCAGTGATGAGTCGCCATCTTAGAAAAACCTGAAGAAAAAAAAGGGATCATAAGAGCATAATTTGAAAAAGCTTTAAATCTAGTATTTGAAGAAAGAAAAGAGACAAAAAAGAAAACCATATCAAAAGATGCTAAAAATGTTGAACGAGTAAGATATCATCTAAGAAATATGAGGGCAGTCCAGAAAGTCCCAGACGTTTTGGCCCATCATGGAGATGAGTAGGGCTAGAGCTGCCATCTTAGTGTCAGAACGTTCCTACATTCAGTACACATCCAGCTGTGGTAGCGTGAGGACTGTGCCTTCCTTACTGTGCTCTCTGTGAGTTGTTAAAATGTGCACTGCAATAGAAAATCCCGCCAATTGTGAAGTGCAGTTGGCTAAAAAGAACAAACCAATTGAAATTTATCGTCAACTTTGTGATGTTTATGGGCAGGGAATAATGAGTGAAAGCCGAGTCAGGCAATGGTGCATTGATTTTAAAAATGTCCATACCAATGTTCAAAGTGCTCTTCAACCATGACATCTTCCAAAAGTGTCACAGACAACCTACATTATATTTGACAAAGATACATGAACCACCATATTTCTTATTTAATCTACAGTAACTAGCAGCTGGAATAAAGTTAGGAATGTTTACAGAAATATTCTAAGCTTCTTTAAGCCAATTTTCTGTGAAGCACAACACAACATCTATAAGTTCATCTACTAAAAATGCTTCTAAACTAATGTGTGATGGTTAAGTAATCAATAAATGAAAAGTGAAAAAAAAGTGGAAATGGGACATGAAAAAAAAACTGAAAAAAAGAGCAAGATAATTTAGTGACAAGAAATTGTAAAATGTAAATAAACTGTAGTGATTGTCTACTGAATAAGTGACCAGGGTCAAAATGCAGTAGACAATCAAATTTGTAAAACTCTTAGCACAATAAAATACTATATTATAATTAGCTGTTACACAGACTTTGAACATTGTGATGAAGTATTTGCAACTGCTTGCTATGCTTATTAGGTACTACATTTAAACTGAAAGTACCCCTTGGTATAGGTAAATTCACCACTGTGAGACCCAAATGCTTTTATTTTATGCACCTGATCTTCTAAGTTACCTTTACAGTTAGATATATCATCATCCACCGCATCATTCATCAGTTTCCTCTAAGAAGGAAGCCAATAACCCTACATATCAAGTCTCCAAATTTGGCAGATCCCTTCCGATTTAGGTGTACTCCATCTCTGTCAAAGTCTCTATCATTCAGCTTTAAGTTGCCATATATGATTATACACTCATTTTGTGAGCACAGCTAGGCTAATTCTTCATTAATTCTCATAGTGCACCTAACGGTGACATATCTATGCACTGACAATTGTTTTGGCACATTCTGATGCTTCTCACCAAGTCCATCTTACCCATACTTTCCTCTGCCACTACACCATTCTGGATATTATTGGTGCTTGCATGTACCAGTACCACCTCTGGATTTAAGTCCTTCCAGTTCATATCTTCCACTTTGTGTCTCAGCTCTGTTTTATACCTGGATAACAGTATACTTCATAACCCAATTTTTGGCATTTTTCACCAGCAAATTTCAGTACAGAATTGCCTAGTACCCCTACCCATTTCTCAGTAGCTTTCCCACATTTTTCTGCTTTACCCTAACCCATTTTTCCCAAGATTTTTTCTTCTTCTTTCTCTTCAGCCTCCCATAATACTTAATATCTATTCTCATTACAAATAACATTATTCATTTTTGTTTATGCTTCATTATTTTAGCTGAAAATATACCCATACAAGCCTATATTTCATCTGTACTGAGATATAGCTTTTTAAGTTTTTCTTTGAGTTATTGAATAACAAAAGTTAATTGTTTATAACTGTGTGATTTTTCTTACTAAAAACAATATGTAGAAAATTTGAATGTGTTGGCCTAAATATACTGGCAGATGTAATAATAATTGTTACAGAGCTTTCATTTACTCTATATTTTAGCATCCTTGATACTCTTATAAAGGGCACACTTTTTTTCACTCACAGGAAAGGAATTTTTGAAAAACAAGTATAAAAATAACTGTATTGTGATCATGGAAATGTGGATTTTTTTTTCAATGGAGTTATAAGGCACTTGCCAATTGTAATCATGCAATTTCTAATTATGAGGGCTGGAAAGAAATAAGTGGCAACATATAAATCTTTCATGAACCATTTGTTGTATAATCATGAGACTTCTACAGGCCTTCAACATAATCTCATGTTGCATCCATTGCTAGAGGTGGGGAAGTCGCAGGATAGGAGCAGCGGTGCCCTCTTTGTTGATGTCTGCAAGGGAGTGCCCTATAGCTCCCAAGTATGACATCTCTTGTGTGGAAACGCATCCCTCACAGTGGTTCTTTCATCTTAGGGAACAGATGAAAGTCACATGGACTCATGTCCGGTGAATAGGGTGGGTGCTCTAGAACCTCCCAACCCCAACATGCAAACAGTTCCGCACAGCAACTGTGTTGTGACAATGGGTATTGTCCTGCAAAACAATGGGTGGATCCCTGACTCGAAAGTTGGGTCGCTTCCTGCACAGTACAGGACGAAGATGATGTTTCAGAAACCTGCAGTAGTATACTGCATTTACAATCTGGTTCAGAGGAACTGTATAATGACACCACATATGTTTTATGCCACTATCAGCATCACCTTCACATTCCCCAGTTGCTGACGCAGCTTCTTGGGTCAGGGAGATGATGGGTGGCGGCATTCATTTGTTTGGTGCTTAAGCTCTGGCTCATAGGAGCACGCCCATATTTCATCAAATGCAATGATCCTGTCCAGAAATGCTTGACTTTCCCATCTGTAAGTGCCAAATAATCATCAGCAAGGGCGTATCTGTGCCATTTTTGAATGTCTGTAAGGTGATGCAGTACCCAACGGAATGGAATTTTTTAGTAACCAAGGACATTGTGCAACACATTCAACGCAGTAGTGTGGGTTGTTCCTATCTTGATAGTCAGTTCCCTGGAAGCCCACCTCCTGTCTACATGCAGCAAAGATTGAATCAATTCAATGACTTGGTTTTCAACCCCATGTTGACCTCCACCTGATTCCTGAAGCACAGTATCACATCCTGCATGAAAAACTGCAACCCATCATACCACAGTCTAATTCATTAATCACTTTCCACTTTACTCACATTTTGCAAATTTAGTATTCAATTGTCGATACTGCCATATTTGGCTTCAACTACAGATTGGTCACAAACCTTTTTTAGATTTTTTAACTCAGTATCACTGAAAATTGAATTACCATTGTTCTTTTGTGCTGTGGTGATTCTGAGTAGGGTATACAAATATTTTACTTTAGGAGTGATCCATTGATAGTAGTTTTAGAATTATTTCTACTTAACACAGTGAGAGGACAATATAAAGTAATGTAATAATACAAAGTGTGATAGAACTATTATGTTTCTCTGTAGGACCTTGTACAACAAATACTGTTTCCCAATTTTCATTGACTAGAGTGCTTTTAAGTGTTTGCAAATTAACTTCGCTAAAGGAATGGCAAAATTTTATGACAGTTTTATTAGTGTTATGTTTTGCAGAAGGCTTATTTATACCATCAAAAATAATACTTTTTGCCATATGATCTGATAGATATGACTGAATGATATTTGCTTTGTAGGGCAAGTCTATTATATTAGTAATAATATTATCAATAGCTGCCTTTGATCTGTTGGTGATGTGAGTTGTTTCATGAATAGTAGTATGCAAGTTATATTAATTTAACAGTTATTAAAATTTGTCCCTATCATTTCTGTTTTGAGGAAAATCAATGTTTAAATCTCCTAAAATTATTACTGTACATCTAGTATTCAGAAAAATATGGTTTAGCAATAAATTTGATTTATCAAGAAAAACATTTAAATTTCCTTTAGGTGGCCTGTATACATCAATGATTATCTTTAATTTATTTAGTGATATACTTATTCCTGCCCATTCCATATGGCCCTCAGCACAGAAATGTTGAGTATCAAATTCTGTTGAGTATATCAATACATCTAAACTTGTAACTTGTAAAATAAAGTTTAGGTATAATATAAGCTGTGATCATTCAGTTTCAAATTTATAAAGGTGTGAGTACAAGGATAATTGTTGATATAGTAAACAATGTTCCAATGATATTAGGGAGGGTCTGACCCCTCTGGCCCATACTGACAGCCTCCTCTGATTATTAATACACTAGAATTTGGGATTTTCAGGAAACAAACATGTACAGACAATTACATAAACACGGTGGATAAAAATTGGTCACACAAACATGCCATTTTCAATAGGCCAGCCTTCAGATTGGTGAATATACCCATGAAGGAAAATGCATATAGAAATGAACTTCAGAGAATCATAGAAGTAGCTGATAAGAATGCTTTCACAAAACAACTAGTCTACAAAACAATCCCAAAATTTGAAACCATAAAGAACTAAACCTTACAGAGATTCAGATAAGAAAAAGACTTTGAGTAATTCATTTTCCATTCCTAGGCAATGATAATTTCCAAAAAGTTCTTTAAAAATTAAACATAAATTTACTTCACCAACAAACACAGCCTGAATAACATACTAAAAAGACACATACCAAAGACAATAAACAAGATGGTAAGCATTTACCAAATTGACTATGACTGTCAATAAAGTTACATAGGAAAAACAAAAAGGAATATCGAAGTAAGACTTAACACATCCAGCTGGCAGCTACATTTACATCAAAGTCAGGAATCGTAACAGTGTCTCTAGCTGCTAATGGAAGCAGGGGTGTCCATCCACCCCCAAAGGTATGGTGTATGCCCCCCCCCAAAACAATCATCCTCTCCCCCCATTTTTTGTGAGCTCAATTTAAACTATTTAGTTCCTTTTTTATGTTGCTGGAAAACTTTGCAAAGGGGCTGTCTTATAGGTACTATAGGAGCTATTGCAATATCGGTACACAATAAAAGCTTAAACAAATGATAATTGGATAGTTAAAATTAATAAAAAGATCATAATATTTACAGCTACAAACAAAAATATTTGGCAGATGGTGTATTTTCTTACTTGGTATTTGAATATATCCTATTGTATCTATCCAAATAGACCAATATAGTAAGTGTAATAACACTATACATTTTGAATAACTACATACCTATCTACCTACCTACCTATAATCTTATAGTTCCTTTTATACATTTCCAAAAATTATGATTTGATATGCCAAATTATATATACCATACAGTATGAATTTCACTTAACTTCAATTTTGGGAAGGGGGAAACAGCACATTTAGATTAACAAACTTAAAGATATACAAACTGAGTTAACAATTACAGTACTCAATTAAAAATTGTAATAATTGTGTTAATTTACTTCAATGTTTTTTTTGGTATTCCCCAAAGTTTTGAATCCCCAAAATGTTCCCAATGACACAACTTGCGACATGATCCCGTGGGTGGCCCTGAATGGAAGCAACACAACATTCAAATTTGTTTTAAGTGAATGCTCAAAAGTAATAATGTTTTAGATTTTACTGAACTTTCCCAACACTGGTACTTCTGATTTCCTGTACCCTATGAAATTATGCATACTTTGGGGTTGTTTGGCAAGTATGGTATATTGTTATGAAATGACAGGAAATTTCATTACACTGCATCATGTTTGGTAAATCTGATTTTTGTAAATTTTGTGTACAAGTTGCAATAATTTGCAACATTCAGACATTTACAACATTCATTAACAACAGCCATTGGAAGCAGTGAGTGTGACACTTACCTAAGACAATGGGGAAAGAAACAAGTTTTGTGTTGTTATAACAAATCCTCATTTGAAATATTGAACTGCTGCAAAGATCAAATCAAACTGAACTATGTTCACACTGATTCCATTCCAGCGTTGAAAACTATTTAGTTCTGGATCAATGAGTTTAAGCTGGTCATATAAAAACTACAAATGATATGCACCCTGGCCATGCAGCTCAGGTCACCACAAAAGAAACCATTGAAAAAACAATCCATGATATGTTAATGCAAGACAATTGAATAAAAGTGCACAAGATGAAAGAGATTATAGGTACCTCAAATAAGTGAGTGCAGAATATCTTGCAACATAAACTGCAAATAGGAAAGTTGCCTGTGAGATGAATGATCAAATGCTGAATGTTCACTAAAATCTCCTATGGAAGAACACTTCTTTGCATTCTGGCAATGCTTAATCAGAAATTACATGAACTTTTTGACAATTTATAAGAATGTAACTTGGGTCATTTATTACACACAGAGTTGAAATAGCAACCAAAACAATGGGCAAAGGCTGTTGAGAGTGTACTGAGAAAGGCAAAGACTATTCTATTGCTGGTAAGCTGGTCACCACTGCTTTTTGGGATTTCCAGGGTGTAACCCTGATAGATGTTTTAGTAAGCACAATCAGGCTGCATTATGCTTCACTGTGTGACTGTTTGAAACATGCATTGAGGTAAAAACAACCAAGATTGGCAAACAAAAGAAAAGCTCTTTTACCCAGGACAATACTCCAACAGCATGGTGTACACATCACAGATGCTACTGGTGATAACACTGTAAAATAATATAAAATATCTGTAATGTTAACCAATGAAATATTAAAACTTAAGACTTCTTTAATTTTGCTTTCTCTACTGCTTACCTATGATAAATAAGAAAGTATTGTATTCCACCCAAAAATTTGATATGGAGATTTCACTGGAATATATGTACCTTTTGAGACCCCTGAATCTAAAAAAGGTACTTTTAGAAAAGGTCTGCATAGGTGTGTATGTGTGTGCATGCATGTGCGCACATGCTCCAAACTTTGGCATTTCAGTTCAGCATCTTCCAGGGCTGTGACACAAAGATTTTCAACAAAATCCCCCACCCCAAACTACCCTTTATATGGAAACCTTTTTATTATTTTATCACAAATGATATAATAATTTTGACCAAAATAGCAATGTTTAAGATATTTGTATGACAAATGAAATGTATATTTTGAATTTTCTACAAATAGCCTGTATAATCTTCATTCCGTATGACTTTTGTATAATTGGTAAACCGTAAAAGACAAAATACTACTATACAAAAAATGTAGCTCTTGTTAAAATACACAATTTATGCAAAATTAACTTTCTTTTGGGTTACCCATTTGTGAGATATTCTTTGTTATTGTTTTGAATTTTAAATACGCTTTTTGCAAGTAGTTAATTGCTAATCACTTTTACTTGTGGTCATGCAAAAGCATGGAATTGCAAAGGTATCACATAGTGATCTGCTGTTTAAGAATCTGACTGTTGCTTTAATCCATTGTATTCTTCTTATAACTAAAATTAAATGTGTAATATAAGTTTTTCTTTATTAACAAGAAATAGGTAGATATAAGCAAAAGCTTTTGTATAAATGGTAGAAGAGGGAATAGAGAAAGGCATGTGAATGTGACACATTGGATTTTTCTGTATAAATATTGTCACTATACAATGGGAAGTAAGTTTGGGGAGCAGCTCGATAGTATAAAGGAAAAGATTTTGCTGTATGCGTTATCATCCAGGTGGATTGGTTGTACATTCTCAAGTGCTCACTTGACATTTACTGTTAAATGCTGATTCTAGCATAAAAAACAGCATTGTGCAGAGGTCAGTATTACCAGTGACAGCAGAGCAAGGCTTTTTACTTGCTTTGTTTGCAATATTCTCAATTGTATTTGTGTGTATGAAGTGCAAATAGCCTTGCTTTGACATACAAAAATCCATTTTTCTATGTAAATGAATCTAACTGTATTGTTGAAAATATTTTAATCAATCTTTTAATTCATGTTCATTTGCAGAATAGTAGGACATAATGAATGACACACTTTTCCTAATTTAACAAGTCTAATGAGAAAGACATTCAGTGGTAATAACTGACATTTTAACACCTTTTGATATTCAGTCAAACATTGGTTCTACGGTCATGCGAAACTGCATAAATTTGGGTCATTCCATACAAAAGAGTAAATTTTTGTCAGTAAAGTACCCAATTTTTTTTAAATTTTAGTATGTCAACAGCATCATACAGAAAAGTTAAAATAGGTATATAATATAAAAATATAACATTAGTGGTATAGCTGTAGTGAAGAGGGGAATTCGAAGACATTGCCATGCATATTCTAAAACAAAAATTTATAATGAACTTAAGACCTTCCACAAAATAAAACACTTATACATCTGTAAAGAGAAATGTGCATATTTAAAATCTACTATGAATTATAAAAAATAATATTTTAGTATAAAGGTAAAAAGTGACATTGAAACACAAGATATATACCTTCAAATCCTTTTTACCATTCTATGTTTTATTTTTTAAAAAAAAACAAACATATGACAATGCTACCATTCAAATTTCATTATGGAACTAGCCAAACTGTGGTACCTAGTTATTAAATTATAAAAATCAGGATGATTTGCGCTTAAGGTTCAAAATTGCATATGACACAATGCAACAGATGGAAGACGAATTCATGGATAGTGATAACTGGGAAAGTGCGAAGCCTGGAATTCCACTTAAGACCTTTCTCCTGGTTGGAGATCAGTATTAAATATCACATGCCTTTGCAGAGGATATTGACCGATTGTACCAGCAGTCTAAGATAAAACTTCAGTGAGTGTTGTGTTGTATTGAAGTGCTTAAAAATATTTAAAATAGTAAGAAAGTTTAATACTCTAATGTTTTGCAACTCTTTTGGTCTTCAGATGCACTCTAAACAAACAGGAAGGGAAAAGTGATGGAAGGAATATGAAATAAATTACTAATTTAGTAGTAGGCGGTATGATATGTGATCGCTATCATATGAAAGTATGTGAAATGACTAATGTAGAAGAAACCAAAGGAAATTATAAGGAGAAAAAATCAAGTGAAGAGGAAGCAAAACAATCAAGTGAATATGAATATGTACTGCCGGAAACAGAAGTGGGGGGCAACAATCAGTAATATAAATTAAATTCTAACTCCTCTAGACTAATCACCTGTCTCCAAATGAAAACTCTCTCATGCCAAATCATACACTTGCAGGAAGGTCATTGTGGTTAAGGAAGCTATTAATGAAGTCTTCAATGTGTGCAGTGATGGTAATGACGGGGAAGAAATGATTATACAATTCAAGAAAGATTTGTAAATGTAAAAACTGCTAAAGAGAAATACACTATTCTTACATGCCTTCTTAGAAGCTGGACTGAGAAAATAATGCATGAGTTTAATGTATTTGTTTAAGTAGCTTGAACAGCAAAAATTACTCAGAGTAATATTGGTATAATGTCAGCACCTGATAGAAAACATCATTGCCATATACCTGATGATATTACAAAACCTATTCATTTTTATGGAATATGTGACATAAGCTGAACAATGGCTGGCACAAATGACCTTAAGTCTGTCAAAGAGGATGACAAGAGAGAGAAAAAGCAAAAACAACTGATTTTAGCCAAGCTTAAAGAAATTTACAAGAATTTAAGAACAGACTTCCAGGATTAAATTTGTTTTTTCATGTTTTGCATCCCTGAGATAAAAATACTGCATACTATCAGGGCTAGCTAGAACTCATAATGCTTGTATATTCACTATTTGTGAGAATTCAGAACTGATGTTAATGAGTCTGCAAAAAGTAAAAGCCATGATGATGAAAGCAAAATGAACAGCGTTGGGTTTTTAATACAAAAAATAGTTAATAATAATAATAATAATAATAATAATAATAATAATAATAATAATAATAATAATAATAATAATAATAATAATAATAATAATTCTTTATTGCTTGTGTACTTGGAGATACAGGTTAAAAGCATGGTCAAGACAACATTAACACTACGGTTTACAAAATTTCATTCACATTCTCTCTCCAAGTTGTTATCTAGACAGATGTGAGAAATGTCCAGTAAGTTTATTAATTATTTCAGAATTTTTAAATTCATTATTGGAGAAAAATCTAATTGAAGAAGTCATGTATAAAAAGAGTAAAACAACACACGATCAGGGATGATCCTGGTAAAAGCTAATACTGAAAGTTTCATCAACAATTTCCTCTGTCTGAAAAACTTAAAGCACACAATTTCATAGCAGAGGCTCAATCATTGTACTTGAAACATCTGAAAACTGCAATCTAACATGGGGAATTCATTGTTATTGGCAACTACTCTACAAATTACAGTTTTATTATACAGGATGGCATACAAGGGTACCACTGGAACAGGTCTCAAGCAACATCCACCCATTCCTTATTTACCAGAAAGCTGGTACATGAGTTTCACATGTTTTGCAATTACATCAGAATACATAATTCATAACATGTCCTGCAGTTTATCTCTTTCAAAAACAGCTGATTACCCATCTAAAACAGCAATTTTCACATGTAAATAATATTTAGTATTTCAGTGATGGAGGTAGAATAAAAAGAATTTTGTTAATCTGCTATGTCTTAGGGCAGACTTCCAAGCGCCAGCTGAAAGGCATTTCTTCACAACAAGCTATGGAAAGGGCCCTTGTGGAGGGTAGGAGGTACAATTAAGAGACTTGCTGCCTATGCTAGTCTTCAGCAAACTCAGATAACAATCCCTAGAGAGCTCTACGAATGGTTGCAAAGTGGCATTACAGGAATTTCTGTTGCATTCACAACCAAAGAGGAACACAAAGAAGAACCCCAGCTATTAAATACACAGAGATTTGTGGGACTGAAAGCTATGTCAGGAACGTGCAGCATCCATAATGTGATTTCAGTTTCTGAAAAACAAATTGCAATAAAAGCATTTACCGGTTCGTGTGAAATCTGTCAAGAAGTTGTTCTCCTAAATTTGCTGAGATCTCTCATGAGGAGGCAGAGTAATGCAAGCCAGACAGCTGAATGAGTTCAACAGTGGCAAGTGCAGTGGGTTGCAGATTATGTACCTTGGTTCCAGTGAGTTATTTATAGTTTATAACTGAGTTGCTTTTGAGGTTTCATGATGAAACTTTTACAGTTTAAAGACTATGTTTATTTTTGTTTAATTTAAAAATTTCATCCAAATTAAAATGTCTTTCGAATTATAACCTTTTAAATGATGGATATGCATTATATTCATTGGAAAGTAAATAATGTAAACTTAATATTTAATGAATAATTACATTTGATATCTATTCCTTTCATAAATGTGAGAATAATTTATGTTAAAGCTCCTGTACTGTCTTGAGATACATTTTTATCATACAACAGCAAATGTGATGTACCCATAATTTCCATACTATCATCAAGAATATTTTCATATGCAATCTGGTGTATGTAGACAATGTGGAAAGCAATATTCTAAAATATTTTTGCACTTCAATATTAAACAGGGTTGTCCTTTACCTCCAGCTCTTTTTAGCATATATATAAAGCCATTAAACAAGGGAGAATCCTTTACCAAAGGATTTTAAAGTAAACAATCATATAATGAACACCATTTAATTTGTGCATGACCAAGCAATTTTTATCAATTCATAAAATGGCTTTCAAATAGCAACTATTGAGCTAGAGAAAATGACAAAAGAATTCAATTTAAAAATTTCTGCAAAAAAGACAAAAACCTTGGCTTTTCAAGATAGGAATCATATGAAATGTAAAATAGTTGTAACAAATGAAATAGTAGAACAAGTTTCCCATTTTAATTCTTCTTCTTCTTCTTTATCTGTTTAACCTCCTCTTATGTAGGACTTACACCCCCCAGGACTTACAGGTGGGTGCTTGGGGTCAGAGGCCCTTCGAGGAGCAGACACTCATGGATCAGATAGAATATCCAGGATGGGTGATCAGCCTGATGCCTGGTATGGGATGAAGGAAGTAGATGAAATGAAATGATGGTGAAATGGATGAAAGGAAAGGTGATGATGGAGCAGTTGGTGGAATGAATGGCAGCGGGAAACCGGAGAACCCGGAGAAAACCTGCCCAGACGCCGCTTTGTCCACCACAAATCCCACATGCAGGTCCCTGGGATTGAACCCGGGCCGCTTCAGTGAGAGGCAAGTGGTCTAACCACTCGACCACGGCGCCACCCCATTTTAATTCCCTAGACTTTAATATCTTGTATTGTCAAAGGAAAGAAAGAAATCTTAAACTAAAACAAAATTCAAACAGATGTGTGGAGCAATAAAAACGACATTAAAACATAAAACTTTAAGAAAAACACAGATAAAATTCTATAAAGTAATGGCTATATCAGTGTTAGACTACAGCTGTGAAAACTGGACCCTAAATACACTACACAAGAAAATTGAATCTGTAGAAATGAGATTGCTCAGATTGCTGGATGGCTGTGCTCTCATGGACCACTATAGAAATTAAGACATAAGAAAGGAGCTCCAAATATATAATTTAACAGAAGAAATTGATAGATGTAAGAGAGAGTGACTGGAATATATACAAAGAATGGAAGACCATCAATTCCCAAAGGTCCTACAGAACTGCCAACTTCAAGGACAAAGAAATACTGGCAGACCTCTTTGGAAATGTATAGATGACTTCTCTTGAGTCGGTACAGGCCAAAGGGCCTAATTCATGATAATTAATATAATGATGATTATCATCCTAATTAATGATAATAATACACAGGTATATTATTATTATTATTATTATTATTATTATTATTATTATTATTATTATTATTATTATTATTATTATTATTATTATATATTAGTACTATAAGATTATTATTTTGGTATCATTACTATTATTTTTTACTACTATTTGTATTATTATCATCATTTTTTATGTTATAATAAGAGTGTAATATGGGTAGAATATGGCAAGATAACAGCCTGGGCTGATGTATAGCCATATTCTAAGGAAGATTGCTAGCACAAATAAATAAATAAATATTATTATCATCACCACATTATTCTACTAAGAGATAATGTACATAATGCATATATAATATAAACTCTAACACTGGTCTCCAATCCTACACTGGTACTCTAGAATATGTTAAAACATATTGCTACACATCAAAGTAATGGGCTTATTAGAAAGAATGACAAACAACGACAATTTTTATATCATTCCCAGCTTACAGAAGACTATAAATGCACACTAGCACTGAACTCCAAGGACGGTACTGCTGATCTCTTTGACATCATAGGGTAATTTGGTAAATAGTTCATAATGTATGGACATTTTAATGAAAACTACTATTTTAAGTTAAATATAAAATACAATTTTATACTTTTACTCAAAGTAACTAAGAATAATGTGTTGTCAAGTTGGACATATTTGGAAGGGGCAGTTACCCCCCTGACCCCCCCCCCAGGTTATGCCTATGTCCATGACTAATATATCAGTAATGTTGCAATGTGCATTGCTATGTACAATGTGGAATATAATCACTCTATTTTAGTCTTTGATGAGATAACCAATGTTGATTGATAAAAAGTTTATAAAGTATTATCAGAAAAGAGTTGTCCATGACATGTAAGTCATATCTGGCATGTATAAAAAGTTAATTAAATGAAAGAAACCTCATTGAGGCAGTGATTTAAAAAATTTTGTACGGTCTTTAAACTTCTTTTTTTATTTGTCCTGTTTATATGGCTGAAATCTATACTTAAAATATTTTGTGCTACAGAGAAATAAGACAATCACTTTCTGCAAGTTGGTGCAAATATGATTTACTCTAGATTACATCTTTCTGCAGGTTGATTTCCTACGAAGCTGTCTTGTGCGAACTCGTGTGAAGGTATCACAAGCCTTAGATAATTTGATCCAGTACTGTGATACATATGCAGAGTACGACCCCTTCATCTCAGGCGCCCAACCCTCCAACCCATGGATTACAGAGGACTGCAACTTCTGGCAGCTAAACAATCCTTTGTATGCATATAATTCCATTTATTATATTTGGTTAGGTTCATAACAGATATACTTAGGATGCTTGGGATTATGCTAGAGATAATTATAAAGTAATTCAATACATTTTACATGCAAAATTACTGAATTGCAGGGAAGCATATACAAATATATATTTTATAAAAAAACTTCTATCTGAAGATAGATAATGAAAGTGTTTTGGATGACAACATTGTTGACTTAGTTCCCTGTTTACACCTTAACACAAAGTTCAATGCAATAAAATATATACAATGTAGCAAATTGTATATTTACAAAAGATTGTAGCATTATTAGCAAATAAAAAAAATAAAAATGCATTTTAAAGCCTACCAGTGATTTTAAAAAAGATTAAAAATAGACATGCTAAAACTATTTTTGGCTACTAATCTAAAATTTTGTTATAAAAACTAATTGCTTTGAAATTGAAAATAACACATTAAGAGTAATTTTACTATGAAAATTCCTTACATACTTCTCTAATCACATTATAAATGTGGTTATTTATGTTTCTGAGAAAGCAAATAAACTATGCTGCTGCAAGTAGCTCCGCTGAAAAGAGCTCTCCAGTAGCTTGTTGCACTAAGTCATATGCTCATTGGCCATACTCTGCAGTATTTGTAACTGCTTCAATACCAGAAACTAATATCGGTAATAGTTTTTATTGAAAATTTGTTAAATAAAACTAAATAAATGTCAAATATAGCTAAATATGAATGTCTAAACATGTATCAGAATTAATTCTTAATTCTAGCTATATGTAGGCTAAGGTTTGCAAGGTAGGATCAGACCAAAATATTCAATCCCATAGCAGGGTTTAAATCCCGGCTAAGGTATTGAATTTTTCAGTCTCAATATACATTTCAATTAAAAGTGTATTTTATTCATTTAAAGAAAACTTTTAAAATTTTGGAATTTAAGTTTTGTTTCACATTTGATATTTCTTGTTACAGAGTTGAAGTTCCAACAGAAAAACGGGTGAAACGTTGGGCTCTTTCCATGGAGGAGTTGGTTTCAGATCCTACAGGTAAATTATGTTTTCAACATTTAAACAAAGAAAACACTCTATCTATTTTATACTATGTCAAATATCATTTGCCTAACTTCTTCAAAAGAATGTAGCAAGTGGAACACTTTTTACCATTATGTATACTTACAGTAATCAATTAATGCAAACACTAACTTCAATGCATATCTAATGGATGCAATAATGCATCATGTGGATAATTTCAGTGATTTTGCAAATGTTTCACAACTTACCAAACCCGATACCTAGGCTAACATAACATTTTCCTTTCAATGCTGTACATTATTCATTGTTCTCCAGTAAGAACATTGCTCCTATTGCTTTACATATGTTGATTTGGATTTCACAGACACCACATTCCCAGATGCTTGCTTTGAATTAACTGAATAGTCTGAACCTCACACCATGAATATTCCTCTATTGACAGATTGTTGAATGGTATAAATCCACCTGAACGTTGTTGACTGAATTACACAACCTGAACTGAACAGCATGTATTATCTTTATATGTTTTTATCAAAAATAAGGATATTCAATATTGTATCAAATAAGCTAATTCTATATGATATGATATATGATGTGAATATCGAACATTATGCATTACAAAGGGAAAAATATTTTTATGTGCACTTACATGGAGTCAAGTTGAACACTCTTAATTGCTTCACTCACTTAACTTTTTTATGCAGGACATGTATTGTGAGCTTGCGCTCACATAATCAGCTACCTGTTAACGGTCTGAACAATTTCCAACTCAATTCATTTATAGCCAAGGATATCCTATGATGACCTGTCAATGAACCTAATGTTGTGGTTGTCTACTTCTGGTATATCAACATTCATTATCAAATTTTAGAATGTTTTAATGCATGTCTCCTCTCAAACCTTCAGCTCTTTTGGTTTCTGAGCTGGTTTCTGTAAGTTGATTTCAGTTTTTATATCATGGTTGATCCAAAAGCATAATATAACTGTTAATTTGTCTGTTTCCTTGTATTTTATGCAGCACTAATGCTCTTTGAAACATGTGTCCATATTTCTTTTAATTCTTCCCATGTACAGCATTGTCACAATTTTCACACTCAACTTGGACTGGATTAGGAAACAGAGGGGATACCTAGCACTGTGACCCTAAGGGATTATGCATATATCCCCAGGAGGAACAGATGAGGTGATGGAACTATCAGAAATGTTTTCTTTTAGAATTCCCAGCAAAAATGTGAACCTAACTTCTCTGACTTTCCCTGACCAAGATATTGTATTTCCCTGATCACAATTTTGTATTTGCCAAATCTTAACACCCTCCTGTATACCTATTAACTATCCATAAACCATATTTAAACAATATTTTCTATTAAACTGATAACAAAAAGGAAAGCACAATATGTTTGATACTAATGACATATGACCAGAAGCAAAGGGAGTTTTAGCACCCCAACCTAAGGAGATGTTTTGTGCCTAGGCCCCTAACAGGGTGCCCACGGAGGGAGGGGTGAGGTGAGAGGATACACAGGATGGCCGGATCAGGAGGCACAACAGAGCAGAGGGCAGGGTTCCTACATTTTTCAGGTTGAAATTCCCCAGTGACAGCTGGTACAACCAGCTTCCCTGCCCCCTGCAGACTTGCACATCACACTGGGAGGGGCAGAACTTAGAGACTGCCACATTCCAGGGACAAAGTGTTATAGAGAGCATCCTTTTTCCCTGCCATGCAATGCTGAGATCCATGCTGACACTTGCAATCCTGAAACAACAAAACAGATGAAAGTTGAAGTCAAATGAGAAAGGAGATGAAATGGACGGACGGAAAATTTGTGGGGTGCAATTATCCTTCCCAGCATTCGCCTAGTGACCTCCAAAAATCCCTTATAAAACCCATGGGTCAGAAAGGTCAACCATGGGAATTGAACCCATGATCTCCTGAATGTGAGTCACATGTGCTACTGCCTGCACCACCTTGCTTGGTATTTTGGACAGTTAAGTGTATAAAATAGGAATGAAATGAAAATAAAATTTAACTTTCAGTTTAGACAATATATTAACAAACTTGACAGCAGGTAAGCAGAGGCAGAGAGTTGTGCGTTCTGAAATATGTATTAGAAACAAAATACTAAAGAAAAGGCATTTTGGGTACAAAGTAAAACTAATTACAAATTTATAATTTTATTGCAAAAGTAGAAAAAAATAATATTGACAAATTTGCCCAAAGTTTAATAAATGTTATTTAAATGCAGTAGACAATCAAATTTGTAAAACTCTTAGCACAAAATATAAGAACAATGAAACTAATCTGTTACTTTTAAAATCACTTACTAATGTCCATGTTGGCAATAATGTTCAAAAACTGCACATACAATACATAATCAAATTTAATAACATCCCTTCTTCTTTCAAGTTGACGAATATTTTCAACTCTGGTGTCACATGCTTGTGACTGATTCCTTTTACGTTTTTTTTCTTTCTTTCTTTCTTTCTTTCTTTCTTTCTTTCTTTCTTTCTTTCTTTCTTTCTCCATCTTCCAAATTTCTTATTTCTCACTTATTCATAGTTTTTCAGCTGTTGTTCTGTCCTATTCTATGGCCATCTGGCATTTCTTCTCCAAGAAGATATTACTTATAAGCACTTCTCACCGACAATAACATTCTCTAATTAATTAATTACTATATAACTGACACCTTCATAGCACAAAATTCAGTCATACACTGGCCTTTGCACAATAATTGACCCTTCATGGATATTTTCTACCAAAATTGATTAATTTACACAAAAGCCACCATCCACTGCAGCATTTCCAAGAGACAGATTAAGACAAAGCTTTATTACTTGCCATAGCTCAGAATATTTGCTTTTTTTTATCAAAATCCCAGCAAAGAAAACCTGTAAACCCATATCATTATGAGATGCTGAGATACATTCTTTGAATTTAGTTTCCAAAGCTACCTTTGCTTCACAACACACACATATATGTATTGCGCTTTAGACCAATCAGTTATATTTTCAGTTATTCTATTAACTTCCTGCAATGTTTCCAACACATACTCCATTTGTGTCTGACCAAGATTTGGTTACAGATATGATATATTATACCTGGGTTCAAACTCATAAGCCCTTTCACTAATTTGTACTTTTATCTCAGAGTTTCTTCACATTTATCATGAGCATTTTCTGGTATTCAAGTTTAAAAACAACAATCTCATTTTCTGCCACTTTTGTTTAAGTGGCTTCTGTGTACTAAATCTAACATAGAGTTTAGCTACCTCAATCAAGTTTGTTGGTTCCTTTAGATCGAACAAAATCAGAGCATTAATATCAGTGGCACTTGCCATTTTACTATACTTGACAGAGCGATCCATTAAACTTCTTAAAACTTCATTCAGATGGGAGTAAAAAAATGGAGCAAGCAGTTTATTACTTTAAAGTTTCTGAGAAATCGTTCACATTCCAAAGAAATTGTTTTAAAGAATGCTAGTTTGCATTTTATTGAAGGATGTTGGATTTCTTCATTTATGTTTTAACAAGATTTACTTTCTGACAACTTATCACTTACAACTGGAGAGTCTTTGAATAAATAATATATGTTATGCAGGAATGTGTTAAGCTCCAAATTAACAATCATTAAACCTGTTTTAAGGGCTCCATTGATTACATGCATAAACCAGGTACAATAACTCTTTTCCATCAGGATTATGTGTCTGTATTTCTACTTGAAGCTTTCTGAGAAAACTTAAGTTCACATTAGATCCATCCATGGAGACTAACAATTAGTTTTTTCTTGGAAGATGTTGCAGTACATGATTAAATTTCTGTAGCAGATATTGAGCAATGGTATGACCCAGAAAAAAACTGTTCCAATACCTAGAAACAATATCTAGAAATTTGTTGTGTTGATATCAAAACATCTCATGATGAGATCTATTTGTCCTTTTTGTGTTTTTTAATTTAGTGACTCGTCAAAACAAACTGCATTACCCTTACGAGTGTTAAAATTGTTTCTTAATAATGTGAGGATAGCGGATAATTGTATCCTCTCAGAGGCTGTAGCTTGATTAAGAACCAGAAATTAACATTGTAACACACTTATTCACAATCACTGGTGAACATTGTAATAATCATTACAAAATATGGCAGTGTGCTTGCTTGGCAACCATGTTCCTAGTGCTTTCTCTCACACACACCAGTGTCTCACTACCACATACCTTCACATCTCTATATATAGATGTCGCTAGATTCTCTGTAACTGAATTTACCTATATTCGAACATGCCTCCTTAAATTCATATTACAGTCCAAAATGTACTATTATCAGCTACTTTACATTTTTAATATAGTCAACTGAAAAATTCAACGCCACAGCCGGGATTTGAACATGGTTCTCCCGCTCTCCGTGCGGTTGCTCTAACCATTGAGCTACTGTGACAACATGCCGGTGGGGCATTGAATTCCCCAATTGACTCAAGTTGTTCCCTAGACATACCTACTAAGGCATCTCCCTCGAGATGACAAACTTAGCGGCGACCTGCTTATTGCAAGTACTTCAGTGCTGGGTGCATAGATTATTATTAAGGGTTTTAATTATTTTGTTGTTATTGTATAAATTAATTATACTTTTAATAGACCTTAGCCTGGTCTAGGCAAGTTTTTAATATAGAGTCAAGTTACACCAGGCTAAGATCTATTACAACATAATATAATGCTTTGCTCAATTTTAGTACTCTATCTGTACTATCCTCATAACCTTGTGGCTGTTTTACATAAACTTCTAATTTAACTACGTTCAAAAAGGCAGTCTCTACATCCATTTGTTCAATATTTAAACCATTTTGACAACAATATGTCATTAAAATTTTTGAAGTTTCCATTCTTTTCTTTTCTTTTGTTAGTTCCATTTATACCCCACCTTTAACTACATCGGTCTTATCACCGGCCTTTCCTTTGAAACTTATTGCCTATTGGCAATGGTGTTAATCGTGTAACTCTTGTTGTTGGGTTTCTTGCACTTTTGGTTCTTTAATCATTAGATCATACACACGTTCATACTTCCAGACTCTGGGGAGGATAGGGATTAACCTTGGTTAGAGAAAAATTCCCATCCCCCAGCCGGGAATCAGACCTGGGACCCCTCGCACAGCAGGCAGGTGCTCTATCAACTGAGCTATGGGGCCAGCCGTTTGCATTCTTGCCACCAGAGAGTAAATGTCATCAATTAAATCATTCCATTGATATCCTCTTACTACTAATCTAGCTTTATAGATATCATCAGTCTTTTTTGTATAGACCCATTTTACATCTAAAATCTTTTTGCTATTTGGTTCATTTACAAACATCCAAGGTTTATTTCTATTTAAACAACTCATTTCTTTATCCATTGCATTTCTCCATTTTCAGAATCATTACTATTAATAGCATCATTATAAGAAATAGGATTTCCAGCATTAACATAATTTGCATTAACAACCTTATTATATACAAAATCATCATTAAATCTTGCAGGCCTCCTTTTTTGCCTGGTTGATCTTCTCAGCCCTAATTCTTCATTTTCATCATTTAAAATCTCATCACTATTATTGTGTTCATTTTCATAACTTTCATTTTCACTTTCTTTTTTATCATGAGCCTCATTAAAGTGTATATAATTTGTACCATCTTCAATTATATCTACATGTCTTGCTACAACTACTCTGTTATTAATCAAAACTCTGTAACCAACATTTTCATACCTTAACGAAATACCTAAATCTGCTTTTCTATCCCATTTTGAATTAATCTTCTGTTCAGGCACTCTGACATATACTTTACTTCCACAGATTCTTAAATGTTATATATTAGGTTTCATTCTGAACATTATTTCATAGGTCTTTTGTCCTTTAATATTGTATTAGCAATAATTCTATTCTTTAAATAAGCTGCTGTTTTAACTATTTCAGGCCAGAACCTTTCATCTATTTTAGCCTCTGCCAATAAACATCTAGGCACACCCATAATATCTCGATTGTATCTTTCTGCTGTGCCATTCAGTTCATGTACATATGGTAGACAAGGTTCAATAGATATACCCTTTTCCATAGAAAAATTATATATATATATATATATATATATATATATATATATATATATATCTCTATTTATGTACTCCTTGCCGTTATCACACCTCAATGTTTTTACCCTTTTTCTGCCTCGCTTTCAATTAAATTTACAAAGTCAACAAAACAATTATATACTTCACTCTTTGCTTTGATAAGATAAACTTTAACTATGTTACTGTAATTATCAATAAAGGTTAAAAAATATTTTTCCCCATTTAAGCCAGTAGTTTTATTTGGTCCAAAAATCAGTATATAGAATCTCTAATATTTCCTTTGCTCTTGTTCTTTCATTTTTAAACTGCAAATTATCATTTTATTTTCCAAGCATATCCCACACTTAAAATAATCAGATTCCAATTGTTTTGCCAAACCTTCAAGCATTTGCTTGTCACACATTGTTTTCAAATAATTAACATTTACATGCCCCAGTGTAATATGTAATTTTTCTTTATTGGGCAATTTACCATTTGTTATCAAATTTGATTCACTTACTATAATTTCACTTGTCATATGATACAAATCATTATTTTTAATAGCCAAAGCAACTAAATCTCCATTTGGATTATGAACTTTTGACATAATTCCTATCATCATTATTTTTAATAGCCAAAGCAACTAAATCTCCATTTGGATTATGAACTTTTGACATAATTCCTATCGACATAATTTTTTTAACTTTAGTTACTTTGCCATAACTTATTAAATTTCTGTGCATATTTTTGACATAGAGAACATTTTTTATTTTATTTACCTTACTTTGATCATACACATTAAACTTATGCAAAATATTTCCCATTTTCATTGCCTTTAAGGAACGACCATCTCTGATTTTTACGTTTATCAGTTCTTTAAATTCCAGAAATTCATAAAAATATTTATCATTTTTCCCAATATGTTCAGAGCAACCATTATTGAGTAACCAATCTACTTTACTTACGCAACTATTTACTTCAACATTCGATTTTCCTAAACCGGACCTAGCCTCAATTTCTGTATTGAAATACTTGCTTTACCATTATCATTTCGCTGTCCTTGATTTTGCTGCCAACCACCATCTCAATGCTGTTGACTCCAACTTTGACCAGCTTCTCGGCTGCCATGATGTTGCCAGTGTTGGTAATGTTGCTTGTGCCTGCCTCCTTACTGTTGCGCACCGCCTCTGGATTTCCACAAATTTTCACTTGGCCTCATGCTCGTACATTGTGCCTTAAAATGTCCAAACTTGCCACACTTGAAGCAACTTTATCCTTTTTTCTTTCAGTCTTAAATGCACTAGAACTGTTTTTGCTTTCTTCTTCTGTTTCTTTTAAGTCAACCATTTTAATTTTGCTTTTCACATATTCAAAAGTCTGATCACTTTCTTTCAACACATCAATTAGGTCACCAGTGTAACTTAACAAACTTGGAAGCATTTTACTCATATAAATTAATTTTTCCTTTTCACTAATATTTGCAACTGCACTTTTCAAATCATTATTTAACCTTTCAAACTCAGTAAAAAGCGACTTGAATCTTCAAGGTCCTTCCTTCTACTTCAATTTTTCCAATTTATTTCTTATGCATATTTGCAGATTCCTTTAAATACATTTCATCAAACTTCTTCATAATTTCATGTGCCGTCTCTTTGTCTTTTAGGAACTGTAGCTAATCATTCAAAATATCACTACATATGACATTTATAGCTTTCAAATTTTTTCTGTGCAATCAAGCTCTTTATCTGTCATCACTTTTTCTCTCGTTGCTACTTCCTCACATTTCTTTAGCTTTAAAATCATTGTGATTCTCCTTTTCCAGCACTCATAGTCCTTGCCATCGAAAACAGGAATTTTAACTTCATCCGCCATCTTGGCTACTTCTCCTTTCCTTGTGATTTTCTTCAACATTACACCATTTTAAAATAACTATATTTGTTATTTTTCTTGCAATAACTTTTATAAAAAGTTTCAATTTTTGCTTGGCTTTTCACAAGTAGCAACTCTTTAACACTTGCATGTGTTTTGCTATCCCCACAGCACCCAAAGGTCCATGTGGAGATAAGTAGAAAAAAAGATGAAAAGCCACGCATCTCCATTACCATGTGGGAATAGAAGATAACTATATGCTCTCAGAGGTTGTAGATCAATTAAGAACCAGAAATTAGCATTGTAACACATTTATTCACAATCACTGGTGAACATTACAAAAGAGCATTACAAAATATGACAGCATGAGTGCTCAGCAACTGACATGGTTTTAGTGCTTTCTCTCTCACACACACAGCATCTCACTACCACACACCTTCACATCTCTATATATAGATGTCACTAGTTTCTCTGTAACATGAATTTACCTATATTCCAATAGAAAGCTTTAAAGTTTAAAACTTAAAAGACAAAGCAGTGAACATTATCTTTAAACACCAATTTCCTTGTATTAGGCCAATACTAATAGATCAATATACTTGATTATTTTAGTATTTAATTTATTTAAAGCTTTTGAATTTAGAATTCTTCTCAAAACATTTACCCAAATGTGAAATATAACCCTTATGAAAGTGTATGAAAAATATAATGAAATGAAAATTCTCACCAAATACAATTTAAAAGTCCTCCAATTCACAGCTATAATGAATGCACTCCAAATTGTGTACCAGAATGTGCTGTTGATATCTTGTAAACAAGCCTCATGCTTGTTTCGTAGTGATGAATATGTGGCCTTTCAGGTAGACTTTGAACAAGTGACTCCACTTGTTCCACCAATGTCTCTTATATACCCAGCTCTAGGTCAAAGTATCGATAATGCAGAACACTGCAGACTGAAGACTGCCTAGCTTTGTACAGTTGTTGCCAAATTGGACTATCAACATATCTGCTGCTACAAAATGTCTCAACATACATAATGTGGAAACTCTTATCATTATGTTTAAGTTTGTAACCAATTATACCTATCTCTCATGTGAATGAGAGAATGCTGTGACACTTGGGAAAATGGAATTTTATTGAAGGTTAATGCTTGCTACTGTTATGGAAATCCTTGAAATCAGTTTAAGCTTGAATTTGAATAACACAGAAAGGACTCTTGTTTAGTTTGAGAAACTTTCTAATAAATGAAAGTGAAGACCAAAATTTATACACTGACATCACATTTTCCACTTGAGAATGAACATTGTCCCAGTTCTTGAACTGAAGAATAGCCTGAATTATAGTATTTCATTTCCAAAGTTTCTACACGTGGGTGTTTGGTGATAAATTAAATCATTGCTAAAGAAGTCATCACTTTTATTCTGTAGATTGCAACTATCACTCCATGTTATTGTGCATTTGACATTTATACTGAAAATCTCAACCTAGTTTAAAATGTTACTGACTACATTAGTCACAATGAGCATATCTATTTCAGACCAAATTGTGCAACCTATTGGGTGAAACTTGTGAAGTCATGTTGTAGAAGTTTACTTTATATTTATGGAAGACGCAACTTATATTTTCCCTGGTTAGGGTATTATATTTTCTAAGATAGGTGGTTTCATCCTTCAACTGTCTATCAGTTTCTCTCTCTTTTTTCATTGTTTGTGTACCCTCCACACATTGAATATTCTTAAGTTCTAATTCTTGACTATTTCTCTATTTTTCTGATTTTCTATTCCTCATGTAAGTCACATGTCATATTTAAAGGAAATCTAATTTAATCATTGAAAATTGTGTAATACATTAATAATTTTACAAAGCTGGTACTACAGTAATGTGAACCTGTTTGTGAAATTACTTAATGTTAATTTACTTGAAACTTGAGTCAGAAAAAAGCTGAAAATGAAAGCAAGTGGTCCTTTTGAAACACGTTCCATTAATTTAAAGTAAGTGAAGTTTTAGCATATCCACCAACTCAAGATTCAATTAAATTATTGTTTCCCTTCACTGTCTCCAACTTCTGAATAACACTTTCAATTACTTCATGTATTCTCAAGTTTTATCCTTCACTTCTGTAGGTATTTTTGCTCCAGTTTTCCAGCCACAAACATCACGTTTTGATGTACTGAAGAGAAGAGTTTTACCATTATGTGCATTGTAGGTCATTTTCTGTCTGATCTCTAGAGTATGTAAGTAGAAAGTCTTGTAGAAATTGACTTCTTTCAAATTGAAAAAGGACTTGATCTCACAACTACTTTCACTACATTAGATTTTGCTACCTGAGAACCAAAGAACACTTTTGAAAAATTAAATATAACCAAATAGATAAACTAGTAATGACCCATATTTCTGTGAAACCGATCATGAAATAAATGCAGTTACTAAATTAGTTGAAGTACATCAACAACACAGTAAATCTAAGAGTGTGGGTGAAGATTTTCATCCAAAAAACCAGTAGCTATTTATGAATTTTGATACCCAGCAGAAGAAAATTTTATTTGCTAGTACATCCATATTTCCAACCATTACCACCAAGGGGATCAACTAACCATCACCCACCAACCTCACCAGACAGAATCAGCTGATGTTGGGAGCAATAACTCCCAAAACATGTTCTAAGGTTAAAACATTTTGTAGGTGAAGTAGTTGTGGGACCAAGTCCTTTTCCAATTTGAATTGTTTCATTACTTCACTGTGCAGCTTCCAAGGGTAATTAATTCATTGATTTGTTTGTTTCCAATGAAAATGCTATATCTAAAACTATTGTGTCTCCCAGATTTAAAAGTTTTAACAGTGGTTTTTGGTAATATTAATAAGTATTCTGTTGCCCTGAGTATGTAGTACACCGTCACTGAATGGCTTTCTAATTTATAAAGAGCCGTGAACAAATTTTCTTGCTCTGCAAGATTTATTTTCAGTGAACATTTGTATTTATAATTATTTATGTATTCCTCTGTCACAATAACCCTTTTGTTGGAACGTTCTTTTCTTAGTGGTTAATATGCTTCAAACCAGCACAATATCTTTTGGCTGTTAGTATTTCCAAATTACTTGAGGTCCGTTCACACTTTCTGTAAAGTTCTTCTTCCCTTTATTGATATTTTTTCAGATTCTGAATAAGCTGGAGTAAGGGACTAAACATGAGGGGTACCTACATTCTATATCATTCATTTCTGCTAAATCTAGAATCTGTTTAAAATCAGAAACAGTTTATGAATAACATAGCATTAGATATTTAATAATAATTATTTTTTTGCAGCTGAACTTTTATATTTCACAATTTTATAAGCTATTTAGTTTTTTAACTAACACTGGTGAAATGGATGGCAAGTAAAGAAGTGCATTAAATAAGGCCAATATATGCTTTAAGAAAGTACATTTAAAATGAGACATGGAGAGTAACACAAAAGCCTCTGATGATGTTCATAATAATGTCAGATAAGCATTAAAATATATGAGGTACAATAGATTTAATATAATTACTGATTTTTCAGACTTTTTGGATACACTTCAATCTAAAATATTCATAATGACGTGATTTGCTATGTTGGATGTTGGTATGACAGTAAGTCTATTATTACACAAGTATGAACATAGAGACAAAAATGCAAAAATCATATTTATATAATGTGCAAGAGCTCAATTGGTATTTATTAAAAAGTAATCAATATCCATAAAGCTACAGTATAATCCATGTCATGCTTCTTATGTCATGCAAGCTGTAACACCTTGCTTCATGTACTCCAATATTAGGCCTCCCATCTTGAAGATTGTTGTATGATCAGTCATCAGATTGCTGGAGGGTGCTAATGACCTAGCAGTTGAACGCCCTTAAACACAAATCATCATCATCATCATCAGATTTCTGGCACCAGCCAAATTAAATTAAATTGAGTTTTATTTATGGATGCTCCTTAACTACTGTGGTCCTTAGTGTCCGATTCTATATTGAGCATGAAAGACCAGTAATTTTGCTCTTTATCAGGCTTGAGGTTCTTTTACATGATGTAAACCTACAACACAGGACCACCAACTTCTTCCCTTCCAAAGGAAGCCATGCTAAGGATTTTTATGCCCGAAAAAAATCCATTGCCTTCCACCAGGTTAGAACCCATGCCCTCAGGAACTAGAGGTTAACATGGTAACCACTGCACCATGGAGGACGATGGTACCAGCCATTGTGCTATATGTTGGCTCTTTGGAAAGTTCTACATTCTGCATTCCATGCCTTCCAAAAAACAGCCTAGAAATGAAGTAACTTGAAATGAAGTACAGTTTTTCTGAAGGCAAACTTAACCTAAGTTTAACAAAAACAGATAATATAATCTTATAAATAGGATCTTGTAATAAAAATAAGAGTATTTACTACAGTTTCATTAATGCATACTCAACATTTTACAATAACAATAAGATCTTGTAATAAAAATAGGAGTATTTATTTTAATTTCAATAATGCATGCTTAACATTTTACAATAAACAACACTTTTACAATAATAGTGAAAAATTCAGACAGTTTCTCAATTGACATTGTTTCTCACAGCTCCTAAACTTTCAGGTTTATCAGCAAAGCAATCATGACTGGATTTGTTGCCATATCAATGGTGCAAGATACAGATAAAACCTTTTTATTCTCATTTGAAAGGTATAAATGGATAGAACCATTTTATACTGTAGATTATTCCTTAACTAATAAAGATAGACTTATAAAAATTCAAGGGCAGACAGAACAATGGTATTAACAATCAGACCTATTAATAACTAGATAGGTACACGTTTTAACAAAAATTGTAGTTAGAGACTTTTTATTCTAAGTTCACAATTTGTGAAAGGATTCTGGATGGTATGTAAATTTTTTGAAGTTCATGTTTTCCGCTATGCTGGATGTGATGTTCTTGTTATGTGTTTAATGCATTTTGTCACCTAAATTTCAATATTCTCCTGTCTACCACTTTTTGACTAACTACAGCATCACCCTGACACCAAACAACAAATAAACTGTGTCAAGAAGTTCAAATTCCAATCTGCTTGACATCTAACTCATATATAAAACCCAATTTTTATTCTTGTGATGCAAACATGTAATTATTACTAAGTCCACAGTTAAGTAATGAAAAATATGATCCTTTCTAAAGGTCTGCAAGAATTCACCAACTACCTACGCAAAGAATACAGCCATGAAAACATACGGTTCTGGATGGCTGTTAATGACTTGAGAAGGAGTGCACAGTCACAGATTCAGCATAAAGTGAAAGAAATATTTGAGTAAGTACATGTTTACAAATTAGAGCTGTTTCTGCTTACTGTACAGAATAAACAATTTTTACATTTAAATTATTAAATTCATGCATTGAGTTACATTGCAATTGTTACATTACAATACATTGGTCTGATACATATGTTATAATTAAAGACTTGCACACACCATTTTAATTCATACTGCCTCAAGATAGTTGATATTGTGACTTAGTCCAGTTTTCTCTGTCACTTCACTTTTTCTTTTCTTGCATATAGCAGTATAATAAACCATATGTGACATACCCTCTTCTATCTTTCACAATTTGCTCACTTTGGTGTCAAACATAAGATTCCTATTCTCTCTTCTGATCGTTCACTGCAGTTTGTACATCACATCAACAAAAAATCCTCGTGCCACAGCAAATACACCTCTCTTTATACCCATACTAACGTAAGGTAACTTTGTGCACTGCTGAGGGTGAGGGAAGCTGAGTCTCAAAGCTTAGTCATCCTTCTCAATTAGTCTTCCTGATGCTTCAGGAGTGCTTCCCCCTCCTCTCTTTCTCCAGCCAATCATGCACCGACTAGCACTGATGGATACACCAACTATCCATAAAGGAGGAGACTTTGTCACAATATTGATGTCTAATCTATATATTAAAGAAACAACATTTTAAAATTGTTATAAGTAAGACCAGCAAAATAACTTTAAAATTGAATATAAGTAACGAGATGTATCAAAATCTGAATGGACTGCAAAAATGTAACTAAATGTAAACCACTAATAATACTAAGTTTACTTCAGTACTATGCTATGTAGTATTGCTATTTGCAGATTTAATATTAACAAGAATTTGGTTATATTAAAGCAGACTATTATAATTGTTATTGTCTATGTTTATGGCCCTTAAACAGCATTCTAGGTAAAGAATTTGATGTGTATAAGGTATAATATAAAATGCTACCTTGCACGCCGCAAACTATAAGAAATCTATCATGGCTACCACTACCCGGGACAATAGGATGAAGTAAAGAAACCATAGGAGGCTAAAGGCCACAGGTAGACAGGTCACAGAGATGTGCAGAAGTCCCTAACAGTTCCTGGTTTGAAGACCCATCCCATTACTGGAGCTTAGAGAGGGCTTAAATGAACCATTCAATTATGCAGCCCTCTAGTATCCATGGGGAGTATTTTTTCCTTTGGAACAAACATCCACGCCATCTGTCTGGCACTGCCTAGCACCATAAAACCTAGAAGCACACCTGAAACACAAGAAGGAAATGAATGAAAGGGAAATGAAGCAAAGGAAATTGTGTAGATGAGAAATCACCCCAGCATTCACTACTGAGCAAGAAAATTCATGAAAAATCCAAGGTCAGAGTGGGCGATCGACAGGAATCGAACACAGGATATCCCAAATTTGAGCATCACACATTGCCGCAGAGCCAACTCACGCTATCTGATGTGTAACTGTCACACAACTTTTCTATCCATTGCCAATTCATAGAAAGCCCAATTATTGTCACAACCATGAGAATGTGCTGGATAGAGTAACTTATAGGGATGAAGTAGAAGAGAGAACACCCACTCTATCTTAAACCATTAAATTTATAGTACTAGGACACAATTATCAGCATTCGCACATGTCATCTCAGGTTGACATCTTTAGGGGGTCCCTTATGTCACTAAACGTTATCTAATATGAATAACGGATAAACTACAGTTTGCAAAATAAAGTTTATAAAATAAAGTTTCGCCTCACAGGGCTTACCTTCACAGATGTTCCATTACGATGATAGGTGGTGGTGGTGCATCAAAGGTTCACGTACTATGTGTCAACAAGCAAGACAAGCTAATCAAAGGGACACTCAGGTAGATCCCACAGCCCTCTATGTAGATCACAGCTGCTTAGAGGGGTCTCTTCATTAAACCACAGGCTTTACCAAATATGGTGTGCCACCATCCTAGATTTCAATTAAACAGCCAATGACTAGTAAGTAAGTAATTTTATTATTAACCCAATTAATTGTACAAATTTACAACAACAATTTTACAAATTTATTTTTAAGCCAGTTTCTAAAACTAACAATAACATAAAATATAAAGAAAACTAACCCCTTAACTACTGGTATCCAGCAGTATGGAATACTGGTAGCCAGCATTCCTCTTAATCTAAAAGTACAATTATAAATTTATTTAATCTTCAATACTAAATCTAACTCTACCTTGAGTTGCTTACCTTGGACCCCAACAAAGTCAAACCTTGAGGTTGTCAAGTTGTTGGGTCCTACTTACAACATATCAAATAAAACTACTGTAATTTAATACTCATTTGCCTCTTCCTTGCTAATTTTCCTCATCCATTTTGCTCTTACTCTGCCCAAAAAGTTTCCTACTTCTATTATATTTTTCCTAGATTTTACATTCACTAACCTTTTAGCTTGAATTTCTATTGGTAAATTTAACCATTCTCTCTTCTCTATCCTCTTTCTAAGCAACTTTGTTTCTTCACACTCTAAAACTATAGGCCACTCTTTAACTTTCCGGTGGCATAGTGGGCATTTCTCCAAATCAATCTCTTTTCTCAAACCTTTCAAATTCACCACCCCTGTCCTAGCCCATCAAATCCTGCTCTTGCTGTTTTATCACATATATCAACATACTGTTCCCTGCTCCATACTACTTTCATTTCTCTGTATAATCTCAGTGAGCTCTTAAAAGTAAAACTCACTAATAAATCTTGTTTTTCCATGTCCTCTATTCTTGTCCTAATTTCATTCCAGAAACCTATTTGTAGTAATTCTTTAGCTCTCCAAATCTCCCCAAAACCTATCTTCATCAAGGTTTCCTTTATTTTACCTAGCCAAGACTCTTTATGATTAAGTCTTTCCTGCACTATCAAACATTGATGTAAAATGTTCTGATCATCAAAATTTGTAATTCTAATCCAATATTTTAGCACTCTTTCCACAATTTTTCCTTTAATTCCCATTCTCCCTAATTCAACTTGAGCTACTCCATTGGGTGATGATCTTGGTAAGCCCAATATTTGTTTCCAATGACTAGGAAGTGGGGCTTGAGAACTTTGCTAGTGACACATGTCATGCCTAGGTTCAGCCTGGTGCCACATGATTCTGCATGTTGCTAGGTGGAAGCTGATGTCATGGTCAAAACCTTTGGGATTGTGTTGCTGTTTCATACTGTGAGCTCCTAAGCTCAGCAACTTCAGAAAGAATTTAGAATGTGATGTTGCCTGAAATTAAAAGATTTCTGTAACCCTAAATAAATAAATGTCCACAATTTAGCATAATTCATTGCACCCCTCAACGGCATATATGACAATATATGGATGGTGTCTCATAAGTAATGTTGGCTTTTAAGCAAAACTTTATTTGGAATATTTTCTGACAAGAAATTGAACTACTCTTCAAAGTAGAGACCATCAGATTCTATGGTCTTTAGCCATCTTTCAGAGAGGTTTATTATTCTGCGACAGTACTAGTCTATGGTTTATGATGCAAAAAATTTGGTGAGACCCGCTTCCACAGCTTCAATGCTTTCAAAATTTCTTCCACACGAGAAATGGGTCATGGGGCGAAACAGATGGTAATTTGAAGGTGCAAGATCAGGGCTGTATGCTGGGTGTGGTAGTAGTTTGACTTCTTCCAATTCCTAAATTTTTGCCATGGTTGTCCGTGCAGTATGGGATGTTACATTGCCCTGCTGTAACAGAACTCTATTTTGGTTAACTAATGCTGGATATCTCTGTCTCAAAATTTCATCAAATCCATCTCACCCATGGAGATGGGATTACTGATAAGCTGATGACAGATATCCACTCTGTGTTGAACCTGTTGAGGTATCAATTCATGAGGTACAGATCTACAGCTTCTGTTTGATTTTCCAAGTTTCTTAATCTGGCAATGCATGGTATCTTTTGATGGACCAAGTTCTTCTGATGGCTTATGAGTACTTTTTTGTGGATTTTCTTCCAAAACTCTATGTCTATTCTCAATATTCCATAATTTAGGTCTTCCAGAACATGGTAAATCTTTAGTGCTTTTTTCTCCAGTGTTGAAATGTTGGAACCATTGTTGTGCCACATGCTCACTAACAATACCTTCTCCTTCCAATTCATATATTTTTCAGGCCGCAGCAGCAGCTTTATAATCTTGTTTCTAGTAGTGCTTTAGAAGGACTCTATTCTCAAACCTTGTAACTTCCATTTTGTGATTGTGTATTAACAACTGATGACTGACACATTCTCGTAATATATGCAATACTAGCCATGGTATCATGTATATAGCATTGGCAAACCAAAGGAAACCAATTCTTCGTATAAAACACCACATTTAAAAACCAAGATTACTTATGAGACAACCTAACACTACTCATATAAAAATCTTGCTCTTCCATTCCACTCTACAGTCATAACAAATATCCAAATATAGTTATTTCCAATTAGGTAATATAAATTTTGAAACAAACTGTTTTAATCACAGTTGATATTTGTTAATTATGAACAAAAAGGTTACAAACATTTTGTTTGTTTATTCATTTATTTTATGGTGTTCCAGTTATATAAAATCCATTTATAAGAAAGTGGGTTAAGTGCAAAGATTTACTTATTATGTCATAGCTAAGTTTATATACAGGGTGAATCACCTGAAACTTGCACTGCAAATATTTCGGAAATGGAAAGTGCTAGTGATGTGCAGTTTTCACAGCATTGATTGGTAGTCAGGGGCTCGTACATTTAGCCTATAAACAGATTTTAATAATACTGAGAAAGTGTATTTTTTGAGCAAACATACAATGTTTTAAATGGAACAATGCCTATTACATCAACAGAATAAAGGTAGGGTAAATTAGAATCTCAGTGGCATTTGTTGTAAGATTCTAGTGCAAGTGGTTTATAAGAAATCTTATTGTGAAACTTTTATGCATCGACACTTGTACAACCTGTGGTAGCACAAACTAAAGAAAAACAAAAGGGAATTACAATACTTTCATGGATTCTTACAAGTAAAGAGAACATAGCCCTTCAAAGGTTGTGTTCAAAATGACCACTGGCAGCTTCAATACACACTTCCAGTCTGCTATGGAAAGACTGCTGCACGCGTTCTAGCATTTCAGTGGAAATCTTTAGAGCAGGCAGCAATAATACGTCATTTCATATCATCTGGTGTAGTTTGTACATCCTTGTAGACAGTGTCTTTCAGCATTCCCCACAGAAAAAAGTCTAAAGGTCACAGATCTGGAGTACGGGCCAGCCAAGGTACAGGTCCTCTTTGTCCAATCCAAGGATTTGGAAACAATCCGTTAAGACAAGCTGTAGTACTTCGTGCACTATGGGTGGACAGCCATCATGTTGGTACCACAGGTTCCTCCTAGTCTGCAAAGGAACATTTTCTAGCATCTGTGGCAGATGGTCTGTCAGGAGGCTGCGATACTTGTATGAGTTCATTGTTCCTTCTATGAACAAAGGGCCTATGGGCTAATGGTTCACTATCCCACACCACACATTTAAACTCTATGGACGCTGACAAATGAAATGAAATTAAATTGAGTTCTATTTATGGGCGCTCTTTAACTATTATGGTCCTTAGCGTCCCATTCTATGTTGGGCATGAAAGACCGATAATTTTGCTCAGAGACCTCTTTATCAGGCTTGAGGTTCTTTTACATGCCATAAATCTATGACACAGGACCACTGGCTTTACTTCCCTTCCAAAGGAAGCCATGCTAAGGATGTTTACGCCCGAAAAATCCATCACCCTCCGCCAGGTTTGAAACCACGACCTTGGTAATTAGAGGCTAGCTTGGTAACAACTACACCATGGAGGACAACATATGGACGCTGACGTTCCACCTGACAAAGCCAACGGGAATTGTCAACAGACCAATAGGGCATGTTTCTGCGGTTTAGTTGGCCATGATTAGTAAATGTTGCCTCATCACTAAACAAAATACATGGTGAATCTGGAGTATCATGTCTTAATGCCCATGTACTAAAGTTAACACAATTCTGAAAATCATTTCCATGCAGCTCTTGATGAAGAGAGAGATGAGATAGGGATGGAACCTATGTCAATGGAGAATGCACAGTACACTTGCCTGACTTATGCCACTTCCACGTGTGATTGTGCGGGAACTAATTTGCGGATCTACTGCAACAGCAGCCAAAACAGTAATTTCTGCCTCTTCTATTTGTTTGTTTCTGTTACGTTTTCTAGGTGCTACAGTACCACTTTCACGTAATTGGTTGAAAAAGTTGATAAATAATTGTAGAGATGGTTGACATCTATTGGGATACGCTTCCATATACACCATACAGGAACAACTGCATTCTTCCTACACTCTCCATACACCATGAGCATGTCAGCTTTTTCTGCATTAGCAAACCCCATCTTCCACTCACTTCTTACTGCTTGAACTGTCACAAACTAACTGACCAGAAAGTCGCGATGTAATCAATGAACAGAAAAAACAATGCAAACAAACATAACAACATCGTACCTAGCAACTAAGCAGGTTGAATGGGACATACAATTGTCGGGGTGGAAACTTTTCAAAATACGATTTCTCATAAACCACTTGCGCTGGAATCCTGCAACAAAGACCATTGACATTCTAATTTACCCTGCCTTTATTCTGTTGATGTAACTAGGCATTGTTCCATTTAAAAAATTGCATGTTTGCTCAAAAAATACACTTTCTCAGTATTATTAAAATCTGTTTATAGGCTAAATGTACGAACCCTTGACTACCAATCAATGCTGTGAAAACTGCACATCAATAGCACTTTCCATTTTCGAATATTTGCGGTGTAAGTTTTAGGTGATTCACCCTGTACAGGGCGGACCATTTAAGCTGAGACTGTACAATATCTCCAAAACGAAGCATTGTAGAAATAAATGTCTTTGATAAAAGTTGCTTGATATTATGGGGGAAAGTAATAGCCATTAGTTGTTTTATTTGGAGGATATTATGATGGTCATTTGATGCTACTTTATGTTTACGTAATATGTTTTTACGTAATGTTGTTAAAACTTGAAGATCTTATGTTGTGCTGCTTTTGTTTTGTTTGGTTACATAATTTTTAACTGCCCCACGTATGGGAGCCAATTTGTAACGGTATTAGTTATAATGTTGATGCTTGTGATGTTTGGGTATGTGTGTTTACTTCACGCGTTGCCATCTTGTGACGTCATTCATTTGTTTGGTCTGTAGCTCCATCTTGTGTTAGCAATTTGCATCAGTGTTAGTGTTCGTTTGATTTCATTTCAAATGTCCTCCGGCTAGCTATTATCCTGTTGGCTTGGGTCGAACATGTGTCTCTATACAGGTTATGAAACGGAAAGGAATCTTTTATCCAAAAATTACACTGATGAAGAAATTTGTTTTATAATTTTTATTGTCGAACACGTTCACTATCACTTTTACATATTGATTTAGATACTCGCCAAACTGAAACTGTTATAATAACTTCTTACTAATCTCTTTTAATCCACGTACTTCAATCTTTTGTATAATTAACTTTACCATACTTTAGATCTTTCATAATTCTGCTGCGCGTAACTTGTGAATCTATATCCGATGTATGTCGTACTAATACTTTCGACGAACTGACTGACTGAAGACGACGTGTAGTGTACACCGATTTTTGATGAACTGACACCGATCTACCTCTGACTTGGCTTATTTATACTCCTTCAATCAGATACGCCTAAAGATTATAACTGAATGGCAATTGGCTAATAAAACGCGCCAACATTAGCGTCTATCTTAATATCCAATGAAAATTATGAATACATATGCTTTAGGGAGAACACATTCCAGAAGTTTCTACCGAAAACGCGCCAACATTACGTAACTTCCTCGTTTCCAATAATGATAAACAGCTCACCCCCTCGCTGCATTATTGCGCTATTATTGACAGTTTCAGTAAAGCCTTATAAATTTACTTTCCAACAATATTTACAATCAATAAACATCTGAAATCAATGTCACATAAAAATGCATATTCATATTACAATCATTATTTACATTTAAGTAATTTGTGATACAAATTACTGCATCACATTTTAGGATCAATTTAATGCTTTAAGCAGAACCTACAATTAGGATAAAACTAAATTGATGCCAAAATGACCATTACAACAGCCTCCAACTAAAACATGACTAATGGCATTGTACAGCCTCAACTTAAATGGTCCACCCTGAAAAAAAAATGTATATATAGGGTATTTCAGAATTCCACTGATTAACTTTAAGGAATTATAGAGGTGTGCTGGGGGAACTTATGATCCCAGTGCCCTAACTTATGAGATAGGGCACTTACAGTCCCAGAACACATAATTTTGTGCAATAAGCTAAATAAATTTGAGCCAGTATGCCACTGATACATGCAAGCATTTGCTGGACTGCCAAGAAGTGTGTATGTGTAGCTCAGATACACACAGCAACACCACATTCCAAGTTTAAGCCCTGCCGAATGTTTCTCTCTTCTTGTTTTTTCTCTCTTTCTTTCTTCAATTTGTTGAATGTGGAGGATATGGAATACTGCACTGCTCCATTTGTTATTACCACTGTTGTTTAATGTTAATAAGCAAACAAACAAATGAATTTTGAACAGGAAGGTACAACATAAAATAATGTAATGTTCTAAACATACACATGATCAAACTCCTTTATGGAGGTAACTTTAAAAATGGCATTACCATGACATGAGACTAATACACTATTGTGCTTACAAGTTGAAAGAATGCACTGTTAGCTCTGGAAAAGAAATAACTAGTGTACAAGGCAAATCACAGTCACATTCCTCCATAAGCTTTATTTATTCACTTCCAGGAACCATAGAAAAGCATATTTCTTCTTCAGATGTACGGAAGTATTTCCATTTGTGAACTCTGATTTCCTGAAATATTTTAAAATATTTTTCTTTTGGGAAGCACCAGTGAATCATGAGATAGTACTCCTATACATTTGTAGAAAGTCAAATAGACAGCTATGAAAGCACCTGTTGCCACTCGCCTGATAGCTCACTCAGTAATATTGTTGACTGTGGTGAAATAGCTCTGTGTACAATTCCCTCTGTAAAATAACTTTCGTTTTTCTTCTTGTGTTTGAGATTAGAAGTGCATCATACGTGAATAGCAATGGCATTTTTAATTTCTGAACAATCTCCAGCCTATTGTGTAATTAAAAGTTACATTTCATTCTTCATTCATTATCTCTAACATTTTGACTTTGTTTTTGTAAATTTACACCACATCTATATTAGATCACTGTCATGTTATTGCCATTGTATTGTTTAAAACGCATGCACTATGTCATTCACTGATTATTTCTTATGTCCATGTAATGGAATATTTATTGCTGCTTCCTTTGTACAACGCTTTAGCATTAATGAATTTCTACACTTAATTAACTTTATTAGCACTGAATATTGCCATAGTGACCTTTGGAAAGGAGCAGGTATCTAAGCACTGCAACTGCACTGTGCAAACAGGAAATATTGCAGGTGTTCCTGCACAATTGATTTAAATGGTATAATACACCCTCTTTAGAAATGGTTTATTACGCTAAAGCTAAATGTCTTTTCATCTGGATTATTCAGAAATTAAAATTACTATTGCTATTCGCGTATGCATGCACCTCTAATCCTATACATAAGAAGAAAAACAAAATTTGTTTTCCAGAGGAAGTTGAACACAAAGCTATTTCACTATAGTCAACGATATTACTGAGTGAGCTATCCATGTGAGTGGCAACAGGCACTTTCACAGGTGTCTATTTGACTTTCTGCAAATGTATACGAGTGCTATCTCATGATTCACTGGTGCTTCCCAAAAGAAAGATATTTCAGAAACTCAAAGTTCACAAATGGAAATGCTCACTGTTAACTGTTTCTGTATATCTGAAGAAGAAATACGCTTTTCTACGGTTCCTGGAAGTGAATAAATAAAGCTTAAGCAGGAATATGACCGTGATTTACCTTGTATACTAGTTATTTCTTTTACACAGCTAACAGTGCATTCTTTAAATTCGTAAGCACAATAGTGTATGTCCCAGGCCATGATAATGTCATTTTTACTTTCTCTACTACATATAGTAAGTAGGGAAAGTATTGCATTCCACCCAAAAATTTGATACCAAGATTTCACTGGAAATACGTGTTTTGAGGGGCTCTGAATTCAAATAAAGAATTTTTGGAAGCATGTCCATGTGCCTGTCTCTCTGTCAGTTAGTCTATGAACAGCATAACTCAAAAAGAAAAGTTGGATAAATACCAAACCTGGTAATTGAGTTTAGTATCTTCCAAGGATGCGATACAAAGATTTTCAAGAAAATCTCCTCCACCCCATATTACCCTTTACATGGAACATTCTTGAACATTTTGATTTTCTAAAAAAACGGCTCTAACGATTTTGATTAAAGTATCATATGTTTAAAATATTTTCATGAAAAATGAAATGTATATCTGAATGAGTTTTGCATAACTCCTAAACTGTAAGAGATAGACAAAATTTTACTACACAAAAAATTGGATCTCACTAAAACATACAATTTGTCATACACATCCTTTTATTTTTTTTTTTTTTTTTTTTGGTCCACTGAATCATTTTTGAGATTTTCCTTGTTATTTTTTTGAATTTTCCAATACTTATATTTTTTCTCAAATGGGAATTCATTGTTCATTTTTTATGTCCTAGACAAGCAAAGAGAATGGAAGCCTCCACATAGAAACCTGCTCTTGCAAGATTTGACTATTACTTAAATCCTACCATATTTCCCTTGCACCTACAAGAAAATTATCAATACGATGGTTTCAGCAAATGTTTATCTCGATTAACATGAAGTAGATGGATAATAAGCATTTGTAAAAATAGTTTGTATAAGAGTAGAGAAAGCGATGTGAGTGCAATGCATAAGATTTTTAATATCACCTCCATAAAGGATTCTGAATACATTTCATGTATATGTTTTGAACATTACAGTATCTTATGTTATACAATCCTGTTCAAAATGCATTCATTCCATTTGCTTGATTACATCTAACAACACAGTAATAACAAATGGAGCAGTGCAGTATTCCATATCCTCCTCCACAAGCAACAATTTGAAGAAAAAAAGAAAAGAGAGAGAGAGAGAGAGAGAGAGAGAGAGAGAGAGAGAGAGACAGAGAATCATTTGCATGGGCTTGAGCTTGGAATCTGGTATCTCTAGCTTAAGAACTCCTTACTTTACCATTGAGCCACACATGTACACTTCTTGGCAGTGCAGCAAATGCTTACATATACCATTGAGGTGGTATTATGGCATACTGGCTCAAATTTATTTTGGCTCATTGCATAAAATCATGCGCTCTGAGAACATAAGTGCCCTATCTCCATTTGCTCCCGCAACACCCCTTTATAATCCCTTAAATTTAATCGGTGAAACTCTGAAACACCTGTGTATGTGTATATATTTTTTTTTATGTTTCCCTGTTATATGAACTTCATTTATAAGAAATTGGGTTAATTGTAGAAACTTTGAGATGTATGTATTATGTCATTATCTCAAACTTATGATATTCAAATCAAAATTGTTTTTATAAATAGATTTCTTTTTGGGCTTGCTTGAAGTTCAATAATGTCCTTTAACCTCATAGGTCATATCAGATGATGGATGAATGAATGAAATGGATGAAATGTTACTCAGAGTTACTTGGCACTCATCTTTTCAGGATAAGGGAAAACGCTGGAAAAAAAACCTTATCTGGGTAACTCACCTTAACTGAGATTCCAACTCAGGACCTCTTGAATGTGAGACAGATGCGTTACCCTCAAATGGCAGGCTAAAAGAAATGTTTTCATGTAATGTGCTCTTTTAGGGATGGGAGAAATTCCTTCAAAGTCTTTATAGTGAAAGATATACATATTTCTGGTTTTACAATGTACAAGCATTTTTCCAGCATCCAAGACTACAAATTTTAACATATTTCATCACTTTTCTCTGTTCTGGCCTATTGGACCATAAATCTTCCTCAATTTCCCAGTCCATCATTGCCCCTCTAATTCCTTAATCCACATGTTATGTGGTCTTCCTTTTCTCCTCCTTCGCGGATGGCATACACTCCATTATTCTTTTGAGTAATCTATCATCTTCCATACTTTTTGCATGCCCATACCATTCTAATTGTTTCTGTTGAATAAAATCTAAAATTGGATTATGAACAATCATATTTTCTTTTGTAATCTCGTTTCTTGAATCTCAAATCCTTGAAATATGCCTGACTTAAATATAAAACTTTTCCTCTGACTTTTCATTTTTGAGCTACACTTCTCTCGCTCTCAAGCACACACACACATAAATTAAACTCACTATTCAGTGCCAGGTTTTTTATACAGTAGATAGATTTGGTAATTTTTCCTTCCCTCCTTCCTTCCATCCTCCCTCCTTCTCATTCTTCCTTACTTCCTTCCTTTCTCTCTCTCTCCCTTTTTCTTTCTTTTTTTCTCTCATTCTTTCTTTCTTTCTGTCTCTCTCTCTTTCTTTCTCTTACTCTCTCTCTCTCTCTTTCTTTCTTTCTTTCTTTCTTTCTTCCTTTTTTTCTTTATTTATAATTTTTCAATAGGCAGATTTTTCTACACCTCTGTCCAATGCTATTTTTAGATATGTTTATTTGTTGATTGCTGCTATCACTATTTGTGACAGAAATTATCAAGATCAGATCGTACAATTTTGTCACTAACAACGAAGCTTTTACGAGTCCCAATGTCTGTATTTTCCCTTAAAATGAAAAACTAGTGCATTTGCTAATTAGCTATGTAAGAAGATTTAGCCTTTAATCTCATTGCATTGAAATATGTTCCTCTGTTACAAACCAAAACTTTAAATGTGTTTTCTGGGAATGCTGTAAAGTAGGTCTCAGAGTGATCTGTACACAACAATGAAAGGAATTCCAGTTTTTGAATGTTTAAAAAAGTTGTCACTTAGCATATTAAAATCATCTACCTATATATTCTCCAACAACAAAAGAAATTAAAGAAAAGAGAATGCCATTGCCAGTCCTTTGCTATAGCTCCATCTTTAATTGTACTAATTCATTACACCAAGAAAATATGAAATTAAAATTGAAAGATTTGGAAAGATACAGTTGCAAAGATTGTGTTTAAGCATCAAAGCCTTTAAATTCCTGCATTATGAAATGGGAAATATCTGAAAGCTCCAACCTGTAAATGAACATCATTTCATCATTCTGCTAGTGTTATTCCATTGACTGCTGATCTATAATTTTATTTTTCTTTAAAGATTTTTGCAAACCTGAAACCATTTTGACAAATCCCTTGCAATCCTTTAGACAATTTGCAGATTTCTGCAAAGCCAAGTTCATCTTATGTACAAAGGATTAAGAAATATAGCTTGAGGTTCTTCTTTTTACTAGTGTTTGCAGTAACTTTACTCTCCAGACATCACTGTTGCATCATCATGAATTTATCCACTATCATACCCTTTCAACAATGGAATTATATTCATTTAAATAAGACATTGGACTTGTATTCACTGAAGTGGATGCCTTGGTTAACACATGAAACTATCCACTCTTTAAACTATAAGAGATTTTGATTAAAGCATAAAACTATCTGCACTTCAAATGCAAAAAGCACAAGAGAGTTTTATACAATGAGCAAGTTAAAACACTGTTTCAGTATGGCTATGAATTGTAACACTAGCCTCTGTATCCTGCTGTTTGTTAGCCTATTATGGGAAGATTATAATCCTCTTGGTGTAGCTTCAGCATGTGATTAGACTTAATGGAAATAGAATATTGATATCAATCAACTTCAGAGAACTGTTTATTTAGTGAAGAAGAGAAAAAACGTACTTGGTAACCTCATAACACAGAACACTAAAAAAACATTCTGTTATATGTAAACAAATGAGAAGCATGCATCCACACAAGGAAACATTATTCACTTTCTGAATTGTAATAAAACTCGATGCATCCCAGAATACCCCTGTTGTGAATGAAGGGCTGAAGGTTGAGGGTTTTTGTTAAGATGTCCGTTACTTGAACCTGTTTTGACACATAACAGATTTTAAAGAATCCCCTTTAGAAATGCTTTATTACACTAAAGCTAAATGTCTTTTCTTCTGGATTATTCAGAAATTAAAATTACTATTGCTATTTGCATATGGATTCTTGATTAATTTGATGACACCATTGTTGTCCACATTAAGAGTAGGCAACTGCTCTACAGATGTCATCTCTTGTAGAAGTCAGGTGACCCAGATTAGCTCTTTTGCTGCTTTTGAAGCTGCCATATATTCAGCCTCAGTTGTAGACAGTACAACACATGGCTGCTTTCTACTAGACCAGCTAACTGTTCCACTGAAAAACTGTGTTAAATACCAGTTCTTAATTTCCCTATAGTGATGTCACCAGCAGTCAAGAGTCACTAAAACAATTTATGTAGGAAAAACTGCTCTTCTTAAAGATAAGCCCATATCCTGGAAGTTCCTCAAAGATATTTGAAAATCCTTTTTACAAGTTTCCAGTTGAAAACTTAGGATTTTCTACAGCTTCTGGTGCAATGCTTATGCATAAGCAATATCAGCTTTTGGATAAAGATAGGAGCATAAGGCTGCAGCACTTATGCACCCACTGTAGCACTATATGAAGCTTGTTCACCCAGAAATTTGTCTTCCTCCTCTCTAAGTGATTTTCTTTTTTCACAAGGAGTTGACACCAGTTTATTAAACCCTTTAGTTTTAGTGGTATTGGATTCCTGATGAAGAAACACTGAGGCATAATTTCATTTTCTTACCTGCATCCCTAGGAATATGCCCAAATTATCAATAGTTAGTTTAAATTATATTTTAATTTTGTGCAAGAAACTTGTGACAGCCTGTTTGTCTCCAATGCCAAACCATCAACAACATAAATTCCATTATTTTATTTAGTAGAATTAAGCTACAACTTTCCCAATTTAGGGATTGGCAAGAAAGATGATACTCTCCAATATAGTTAAAAAGGGTTACCAATTTTGTAAACAAATGAATAAAAATAAATAAGAAACAAAACATTACTATCATAAAGTATACTATTTTCAGGCTTAACACAAAGATAAACAAACATGAAAAGATAAACCATGTACAAGTTCAGTGACACTGGAACTAAAACTAATAACTTTCATAAAGGATACAAATTTCTTATTCCATATGCCTGGGGACTGCTTAAGTTCATTTAAACTTTTGTTAAGTTGCACACCTTTGTGGTCCATCATTGAACCCATCAGGCTGGCTCATGAATACTTCCTCTTCTAATTTACCATAAAAGAAGACAATTGTCACATCAAATTGAACCACTTCAAAAAGCTCATGATCAGCTACATTTGGAATAACTCTAATCATTTCATATCTGGCAACAGGACTGAAGGTTTCATTAAAATCTATACCAGCTTCCTGATTGAAACCTTGGTCTACTAATCTGGCTTTATATTTGTTCACTGAGGCATTAGGATTTCTTTTAATGTTTAATACCCATCAATATAAAATTATCTTCTTCCCAGGCAGTGGATTGACCAAGATCCAGGTATTATTTTTTGTTAATAATTTCATCTCACTATTTAAGGCTTCCAATCAAATATCATTTTCTCTTGATCCTAATGCTTCATTGAGACTAATGTAATTTTCAGCATGAAGATCATAGTCCAGCAAATATGGAGTCTTCTTAATTCTAACACTTCTAGGAGCAAGCTCATGTTCTTCCTCTCCCTCTGAAAAACCTTTCATTGTACCAGGAACTTCAACTTAACATGGACTCTGCTGATCCTGAGAAGGTATTATTTAATGGCTTCACTGTGTCATCATCTGACTTAAAAGAAATCTCAAGCAACTTCCATACTGGTTTTTCATCTGTAAAACTTATAACTCTTGATGTTATTATTTTGTTTTAAGAATGGTTCCATATTCTGAAGCCACTATTATCATAAGTATATCCCCAAAAAATTCCTGGTGAACTCTTCTTATCCCAATTTTTTTATGAATGTGGAAGTAAAAGTGAGATCCAAACATTCTGAACTAATCAATTTTTGGAGCTAGACATCCTGCCCATAATTCTAATGGTCATTTATTTTTAACATCTGTAGGTCTATTTAGATTCAGTACAAACATTGCAGTGTTAATAATCTCTGCCTATAGTCCAATGGGTAGATCTTCTGAATAAATAATTGAATGAGCAGCCTCCACTATGTTCTGTTTTCTCTTTCTGATGCACCATTCTCCTCTGGGGTACATGGTGCTGTCATATGATAAGTAGAGCCACCTGTTTTCATTGAAAATTTTTATCATATTTTGTCATTTTTTTAAAATCAATTTTCATATTTTTTTGCTATTTTTTATTGCATTTCAGCAATTATTTCACTGTTTTTTTTATTTTAGCCTGTAAGAATAAAATGTGGATGAATTAGGACCTAACACCACATTGCAATAAAATACCAAGTTTAATTTTTACAAAATATTTTAAATAACTTCAAAATGTTTTACAACATAAGAGGTGAATCTCACAAACCTTCTCAATCAGCAAATGACAGATATCATGAACTCCATGTTGGCGGGAGTCAGACCCGTTCTCATGTCAGACATGACATTTGAGTAGGCTGAATATAACTGTCGTCCTCCATGGACTAGTGGTACCATGCTAGGTTCTAGTTCCGAAAGTCACGGGTTCAAACCCGGCGGAGGGCAATGGATTTTTTCGGGTGTAAAAATCCTTAGCATGGCTTCCTTTGGAAGGGAAGTAAAGCCGGTGGTCCCGTGTCGTAATTTATGGCACGTAAAAGAACCTCAAGCCTAATAAAGAGACCTCTGAGCAAAATTACCGGTCTTTCAAGCCCAATATAGAATGGGATACTAAGGACCATAGTAGTTAAAGAGCATCCATAAATAAAACTCAATTTCAATTTCTCTATCTTACCACTTTCAATATAGCTTGAACAAAATCTTTACTTATATTTTAAGCCAAGAAGAAGAGAAAGCACATCAATACCTTGGCCAGTTCTGTAAGAGCTGCTTACCAGATCTATAAATATAGTGTATGGATGTATACACTCTGATGGAAGTAGTTCTTGCAGAATGGGTATTTGTTCAGTTGACAAACTTCATTATTTCCTACAACACCGTTTGTTATAATGTATGGGTCAAAAACCTCAACAACAGAGGTTAACACACTCCAATAGTTTTCAGTTTTTTCTCACATTGTTTGCCCACAAATTTAAACATAATGGCTAACTGTGCCTGACTGTTTATAGACTTTGACATATAACGTGCTGAATCAGAAGTTGACACAACATTATGATATGGTTGTGAATTTAGTTGATATTAGTGACGTGAACCGTGACTCACATACACGTCATCACATAAATCTCAACTGGAAAGGAAAGGATCAACTAGTGAATCAAACAGTGAAAATAATTAAGAAGAAAACCATTGCTTATATTACTCCACTACCATTTGGAAATAGGTGTAAAGTTGTGGACCAAGTAGGACAAAAAGATGCGGATATACAACTGAGTGCTTCTACTGAAACATCAACATTTAGGTTAAGTAAATGCAACAAAATGCAATTAAACATACAAAAGGATAAGGTTAGGTTAGGTCGTCACAATTGGTGCAATGCAGTTGAATTTAAAAAAGGGTATATCAAAGTTCAGGTATTAGCAAAAAAGAATTAGTTACTGATTTTGCAAATTAAAATATTTATGAAATTATCTGTTTGTGTGAAAATTTGGTGCCAAAAAAAATGAAATGTCATTTAGTGTATTACATGACTACCATCTAGCTGATAGTTACTGCAGAGTAAATCATATTCATGGAAGGGTGACAATTTATATCAAAGAAAATTTTGCATGTTACTCATACTACTGTAAAAAGCTGGATCAGGGAAATCTATGTTGGAAAATAGAATTTGAAGCCAATGGGGTAATTATTCAAGAGTTTAAAGTAGTAATTATTGCTTTATACACGTCACCAGAGGCGTCATTTCAGGATACGGGAGGGGGGAGGGAGGTCAATTGCCCCCCAAGTTTTGAGAAATAATTAGGCTATTGGTTATTATTGTTCTACCAAAACAGAAATTATGAGCACTGTACTTTTAATATAAATATTTCTCATTTAAGAAATAAAAGATAGCTTTCTCTTAGGCTAAATGTATACTTAAAATTCACATGAAAATTCGGACAACTGTTTCAGGTAATATTAACCCCTCCCCAAAGCAGAAACTGAAATGACGCTCCTGCAGGGCACCAAGGGGAGTGCCTGTTATTTTTCTTGGAATGCTTGAGGACTTACTACCTCTGTACACAGGGCATTGTCGATGACCAGAACAGACCCAGGCCATATTAGGTACCAACATGGCGTTGATTCACTTCATGTAATTTTCTGTATTAATTTCTTGATGAAAATCTCCTGTTGTTTGTTGCGACTTGTAAAAGAAGGGCATTTGGAACGAAGCCGATCTTTCCAACAGCATGAACGATAATAAGTATTTGCCCTTTGGCAACAGATGCCTGCAAACCTAATTCGCTATCGTCACTCCAACTTTTAGATGCTGTATGACTCATCTTCATACATTATAGTATTTTTCTGAAATTTGTAGCACCACCTTGAAAATTGATGCTGATATAAGTACACATTGATATAAGTACATATAAAACTATTCATTTGGAAAGGTAGAATCAGACTGAAAAATTAAATGCCGTAGCCGGGATTTGAACCACAGTTCTTAGGCTTTCCGTGCCGTTGCTCTAATCGACTAAGCTATCATGGCAACATTTACTTTTTATTTTTTTATTTTATTATTATTATTTTATTTATTTATTTTGCTTTTCTGTTAGAACTCTTGTATTTGATTTCGGTTTCTTCCACTTGAACCCTAAATCTTTAATAATTTTTCTGAGATTTGCAGCACCACCTTGAAAGTTTCTGCTGTCTTTCAGCTTGATGAGCAATCTGCTTATTGTTAGCACACTTTTTTCTTCCACATAGGAATTGTGAATCGTGCGCCGAATGACGCATTCGAAATCGTCTATTTCTGTAATACGTTTAGGGACCTTATGTTTCTTCCCAGGTGTGTCAAATGGCACTCTTTCATCCATATGTTTTTTTCTTATCTTTGAGAACTCTGGAAACGGAACTCGGTGAAACACCAGTTGCTTTGACTACTCTTTCTTTCACTCTCTTAAGGCTTTTGTGGAACTCGGACGAACATATATTTTCTTCCTTCATCTCTGCTTCTTGCTTCATGAAGTCGAGGACATTTGCAATTATTTCCCTACTTTGACTGTGTAACAACTTAGCACTCAACTTTGAAAACGTATAACAAATATAAAGTAAGTACTAATTAGATACTGCTCTCTTTAAAATTACAACCAGATGCAGACACTTTCTATGCAGACTGTATGTGTTACGCACTGTGAGTAAGCAAAGGTGTTATATCGCTTTCGTTGATTAAGCTGAACATAAACCATTCCTAGGATCGGCAGCTGGGGTGGCAATCAAGGTCACGATTCCAGAAGTTTTGCGCGAGTTATATAACATTGATAGAAAGTAACATGCATCTGATTTATAAAATAAACCGTGCCTGTTTTCTTCACCATTTTCCAAATCTCCTTCCATAACAAATCCTTCTTTAAAGTGCTTTTAAAGTCTGCGTCTGCCATATTCCACAAAATGGAATGTCCAGCAACCAATTCAATTAGCTGTTCGTCTGCTGCAGTTGAAAATTGAACAGTATGAGGTGTCATTTTGTAACATGTACGATGTGTATCAAATACAACTTCACACACTATTATCACACAGCGCACAACGCACTAGACTCCTCTCGATGCAGCTGTTCCGTCAACCTGTCCAGGCGCTGCCCCGTACTCTGATCGTAAATGGATAAAAGTTTGTCTCAAACATATTTTCCTGTGCTACAAGAAGTCGTTAGCTCCTCGTTGACTGTATTTAACTAACTACCATCGGGCTTCAGGGGCCCGTCTGTGTTTTTTTACTATCTTCTGATTACCTATGCATGCTATAATAATTAACCTTTAGGATTTTTCCAAACTTGTCTTGTTAGGCATAATTTTGGAAATTTATAAACTTTATAATTATTTAATGAATTATAAACAATTGGATATGGTTTCAAGTTAAAATAGTTGACTCACATTTCCTCCCGCGCGGGCCTCTCAGGCCGGTGCAGGAACAAGCAGTGAGCAGTGTTTTTAGCGTGCACATGTTATGTTACACCGCACAGACGGACAGCTGCTTATGTCTGTTACTTCATTTGTATTTGCTGACTGCCGTTGTTATTCTTTCAGTGTTCAACAGTCCTCTTATGATAAGCACGTTTATTTTGGTACCCTGTTTCATAATAGTTGTCTGTTATACAAAGTGAAAATGTTGCGGAGGAATGGACTATCGCATGAGGAGATGCGGAAATTGTTGGAACATCTTCTGATTCTGAAAATCCACCTAGTGAGTTTGAATTTTCCAACGATGATAATCAGGTAGACGTTGAAAACTTGGAACTTTATTTAGATGACGAAGAATGCCGTAACGAAGAATACATTATATTTGCACAATTAGGAAAATTGTGTTGAATGTGACATTGTTTTCTTGGAATGAGAATGAAATATGAGCTACCACCCCTAATGCTGGAATTTCAGGTAAGTGGAGCAAAATATTGAAAGAAGACCAGGGACCTACAAGATATTCAATTAGGAACTGTGATAAAGAGTTATGCTCTTTCGTGTACCCCCATTGAGAAAATGTGTATGTGAATCAACAAAGAAGGTTCAATGGTTTACAAAGACTGGGTGGATATAGATTTGCATGAAATGAAAAAGTGTCTTGGCGTTTTGATTCCGACTGGTGTTTACAAGTCAAGAAATGAAGACATAAGTCAGCTTCAGAGTGTTGAGAATGGCCGACCATTGTTCAACAAAAGTATGCCTCGCAATCGCTTCCAGGCTATTCTGAGGGTGTTGCAGCTGACAATGCAGCAGCCCATCGTGAACATAGATCAGATGACAAACTGGAACCAATCAGGGAAGTTTTCCACATCTGGGAAACTACCCTAGGGAAGCCTACATTCAGGGATAGTACATGACCTGAATGAACAATTGTCAGTTTTGACAATATATTCCAACCAAACCTCTAAACATCTCGCAATTTAGCACTTTATTCGTTGTCAAAAGATTTGAAATATTCGGTACTACCGGAGAAAACAAGGTGAATTTCCTGCCGAATTTGTTACTCCTAAAGGACGGAAATACACTCTACACTATTTTATTTTCAACCAGCTATGATGACAGTCTCTTATGTTCCTAAGAAGAAAAAGTTGTCAAGTTGTCAGCGCTCTTTATGACCAACCAATGGCAATACCATCAGGAGCAAAGAAGCCTGGAGCACAGCCCACTACACTACAAGCCTGAGCGCTGATTCAACGAATTCCACAGTTCCAAGCAAAATGACAGGAACGTAAAAATAAAGAACTAAGTTAATTTAAAATAATAGCAACTAGACACCACTAGAACACAAAGATAACATTAAAGAAATAATGATTTTTTAAGTATTTGTGCATGTATTGAATTTGAAAAAACTAAAATAGTGCTTTAAGTAATAAACACAGTAGCTGTGAATATGTAGCTGTAGTCGTTATGAGCCTATCAAATAATGTGACTGCAGCAGTATTATGGGTACTTTGTTTTAATAGTGATAATAAATGAAGAAATTAAAACAGAACATAATTACTATGCAGTTAAGTTAAACAGCATTAAGTTATACAGGTGCACATAAAAGCCAATTCACTTTATTACAAAGAAAGTGCTCAAAATATGACAATTTTAAATTTAATTATGCTCTGAACATCTGTGTTATGTTTTGGGACAAAATATTAGGTAATGTTGCTGCCAGCCTCTCCCTGTCCTACGTCACCTCCCTAAATCATACCAACGTTTTAGCGATTAAGAACACTAGAATGATGTTACGTTGGCAGTGTGGAGAATGAATGCGAGTTACATACAGGAACGGATGCGTCGAATTGGAGCGAGCGGGAATTTTTGAGCGGTGTTTGGTGTGATCTTTCAAATATCGGCAGTAAAGCTAAGTAATCCTAATTATTTAGGCAGTTAAACCAATAATTAATTAGATAGTTCTGTAATTTATTATTCAGTGTATAATATTTTTCATTAATTCGTTTCAGCCTCGGATTTATTTCTTAAATGTTTGAAATTTCTATCTTCCCCTTTGGGGATTCGAATGGAGATTCAATATGGCCCAGAAGTACCGAATTTAAAAAAATCATACAAATAATTCAGGATGCGATGTAAAAAGATGGTAACTAATGTAAATATGTCAGCTAATAGGAAATTGCTGTATAATTATGAAGATTCGTGTCTTTTTGTTGTGAATTTAAGAGGAGTTGATAAAAATGTTAACATGATGCATCCAATGAAATATGGAAAAATCCTCTATGAAAATGAAATGAAATTTAAATCTATTGTCACAGTATGGAAAAATAAAATTGAAATCCATTTTAATACGTTCCAAGAGGCTAATAATTTCCTGTTATCTGAATTTGATTTGAAATACTATGTAAAATCTTTTATCCCTAAATACAATATACTAACCAAAGGCATTGTTAGAGGTATTGATACAGATTTGTCGATAGATGAGATAAAAAAGTGGCTAAAACAAATGGTGATGTAGAAATTGTCCATGCATACAGATTTCAAAAGAAAAGTGAAAATTCCAATGGAGACATACAATGGTTCCCTACTCAATCAGTTCTTATGACTTTTAGATCTCAGTTTTTGCCACAAAGGGTATTTATTTATGGAGTGAGCTGCAAAGTAGACGAATTTAAATAATCTCCTATTCAATGTAAAAAAAGTCAACAATTTGGTCTTGTGTTTAAATTTTTTAGAAATCCTACAAAATGTGTAGCCTGTGGAGAAGAGCATACTCTTTCTGATTGTTTAGCTTCTGATTTTTACTGTATACTATGTAAGGGAAACCATAAGGCCAATAGTCGTGATTGTCCAGTGTATAATTTTGAGCAGGAAGTCATAAAAGTAGTATATGAGCACAGTGTGTCTAGATATGAAGCTATCAATACCATCAGAAATAAATCTTCTTGTGCAGATGTCACCAAAAGGACAAGTGCTAATGATAATAACCTTACTTTGCTTATTTAGTTGCCATTCAACGTTTTTCTTCTCCTCAAGAAATATCTGTTAACAGTACTTCTCAGTTGCCCCCTAAACTTCCTAGATTGACAAAAGAAACTCCAAAGAAGAAGAAATCCCTAGACAATGTAAAGATAAGTAAACAAAGTCAATAAATTAATTTGCAATCATCTCTAATTTGTCCTAATGGTAGATCTCCATCCTCCTCCGTGAAATATGCTTCAGTTACTGCTGTCAATAACTCAAATTCTCAGAAGACAGTCTTTAAATCATCTGAAAATTTAAGTTCTGTTAATACTAATGAAAGTATATTTCAGAAGATAAATCCTTCAGATCCATGCTGCTCCCATAGTAATTCCAACAAGACTTCATCAACTAAAGGAAAAACTAAAAAGAGGAATGATATTTCATTGATGTAAGAATATGGACTTCTTGAACAAATCTAAGCCGATTAATATTAACCAATTAAACATCATATATTGGAATGCTCAAAGTCTTTAAAATAAAAAAGATGACTTTTTAGCGCATATAGTAAATCAAGATCTGGACCTTTATTTATCTCAGAAACATGGTTAAAAGAATTCCATAATATTCGTATTGCTAATCATAAAATCATACGTTCAGACAGACCTACAATTGGTGGAGGAATACTAGCAGGAATTAAAAAATCAATTATTGTTAATTCATATGAAATTTTAGACAATGAAGATTATTCAATTCAAGGAATATCAATGGTATTAGGTAATATTAAAATAATTTTCATATACAGAAAACCAAATACAAATTTCTTGATTTCCTACTGGAATTATCTTCTTCAACCTCAATCTCATACGGATCTTTTGTTATTTGGCGACTTTAATTTCTATATTCCTCAGCTGGATAGGATTAATGGAATATTCAATCTGCCATTTGTTGAGTATTTAGCTTCTCATAATATATTTCTATTGAATGATGGAACACCTATAAGAATGGGTAGCATTGATCAACAAGATACGTCTCCTGATTTATCTTTTGCTTCAGCTTCTCTTATAAACTTAATTCAATGGAAAGTAATTCATGAAACATTAGGAAGTGATCATTTTACGATCTCAATTATGTTGGAAACTACATCACTTAACATTTTGAAAAGTAACTGGCTTTCAAGAAATATTAATATAAATTGGGAAAATTTTAAGATATTTATGCTGGAAAAATATTATTATTCTTTCCGCATCCCAAGTAAATGTTTTCCTTCATTTATGAAGTAATAGATGAATACATCAATAAATTTCATCCTATAACAAACTTTAAATCCAAAAAGAGAAATAAACCTATATGGTGGAATTCTAATTGTCAGAAACATATTGAAGAGAGAAAGCTTAGATGTTATCATTTCATGAAACATAAAAAATGGAAAATTTTCTCTTAATGAGACAACAATATGCTAAAACAAAAAATATCATTAAAAAGTCGAAATTTAATGGATGGAAAGAATACTGTAATTCTATTACGTTAGAGAAGAAAACAGTTTCACAACTTTGGAATATGGCACGAAGCTTCACGCATAAAAATTTCTAGCAATTTTCTCCAATATCAGACAATCATCGTTTACAAAATAAATTTCTACATCTACTGTCGCCTGCTTCAGTTCCTTGTAATATTCCTCAGATTATTTCAGATTATGAACCAACCAATTTACCATTGGAAACATTATATAGAGAGTTAACTAATAACTTTACTTTCAATGAACTTCAAGGAGTTATTGAAGGACAGAAGGCTTCTATTCCAGGCCCAGATGAAATTAAATATAAAATGGTTTTCAGAACTTTCCTACAGAATATCTCTGTTTATTACATCATGGATATAATTTTATCCTTCATAGTGATATTACTCCTAAGATATGGCAGCAGTTTTACATTATTCCAATTGAAAAACCAGAGAAGAATAAAAATAGTGAAGAAAATTATCGACCTATAGCATTATCTTGTGTTTTTCGTAAAATTTTAGAAAAGATGCTGGCGCAAAGGATTCAATTTTTCTTGGAGAGATATGTAGGTTGGCCAAGAAATCAATATGGTTTTCGTCTAGGATATGGAACTCACAGTCTGAATATACTAAATTTGGAAATTCTTCAAGCATTATCTAAGAAAAAGGCACTACAAAGACTCAGTATGGATGTTTCTCATGCTTAAGATACAGTAAATTTAAATATTTTAATCCTAAATTTGTAGAAATTAAACTTACCTAAGAAGATCATAACCCTTATATATAGTTTATTAAAAGATAGAAAGATTCAACTTCATCCTAGATTTCATAATGCTTTACAACTCTTAACATCAGAAGGACTCCCACAAGGATCTCATCTCAGTCCAATTTTATATAATTTATACATCTATCAATTATCCCTTATGAAATCAGCATCAACAAATTTATTATTTTATGCAGATGATATTTTATATATCAACATATCAATTTTAAAAAACTTAAAAATAATAATGAAGAGTTTGAGAATTTGGTTAACAATTTGTATCCTTCAGTTAGAAGAATTGGGACTTAACATCAATCCTGAAGAGAGTAAATGGATAATATTTAAAAAAGGAAGATTTGTACCCAATTTGTATCTGAAAGTACGAAATGAAATACTCCAACCAAATCAATGTGTAAAAATTTTAGGAATTATCTTGGATCATAAATTGAATTGGAAAAACCATTTTAATTATATAGTTAATAAAATAACAAGTATATCTCATATTTTCCAGTATATTTCTGGCTCTTCTTGGGGAGCTCATCCTCAAGCTATGATAATTTTGTTCAATAACCTCATCAGCTCAGTAATACAATATGGTTGTTTAATAACCCATAATCCATTAAAAAGTTCTCTTTGAAAACTTAACTCGGCAGTTTATGATTTGCTAAAATAATTTTAGATATCGGAGGTAATCCATCTACACATCTCACATTAAAAGAAATTGGATTTAAAAATTATCAAGATACTCAACGTATCTATTTCAAATCATAAATTTCTCTCCAAATTATTCAGTTGTTCTGAAGATAAACTTTTCCTTCTGTTGTCTCAAATTAGTAACTCAATTCATTTGAATATATTAGAAAATCACGAATTTGGATCACAATTGGATGTCTGGGCAGAATATAATTCATTATCAAACCTGGCAATCACTCCTCGTCATCCTCAATGCTGTGTCGACTGGAAGATTCTGTTCAACAATTTGGATATTGATACCAGTACTTTCTCCAATATAGAGTCATATCACAATTAATATTTTTTACATTTTCTTCAGAAATTTCCTAAGAAGACATGGAATTTATTTTTCACAGATAGTTCCAAAAAAGTATCAGAAGGAGTGGGAGCAGCTGTATATTATTATAACTTAAATTAATCAATTCTGATTAAATTAAATGATAAAGGTCCATTTATTCGACTGAAATGTTGGCCATCAAAAAAGCTGTTGAAATCATCAGAAAACATAGATATAAATTTAATATTATATTCACAGATAACAAATCATCTCTCCTGGAATTCCAAAATTTCTCTATTAAGAAAAATATTAGTCTTTTAGAAGTGGAAATCATATTTTTGATTTATCAAGCTCTACTTGATAAAATAACAATCAAATTGATATGGATTCCAGGCCATAAAAATATTTTTGATAATGAAAAATCAATATGGTTTTCGTCTAGGATATGTAACTCACAGTCTGAAAATTTTTCAATATAAATTAGTCAAAGCTGTTAATAATAAATGCTCATGTGGCAATCTTGGTAATTTAGAACACATTTTATATGGATGTTCTTTTAATGAACAACAAAATAATAAATTGTTATTAGAATTGTACAAATTAGGTTTTTCTGGGCCCATTATAATCACTGATATAATACAATATGATCAAATGAAGGTTTTTAAAAAAGTCATTACCCATATCCGTAAATGTAAAATCAAATTATAAGTTGGGATTACTTAGTCATTTCAGTTTTTGAGAATGGTCGACTATTATTACGGATAGGGTAATTAGACGTCAAAGAGGATAATGTCTTCAGGACGTCTCTAAATAAGACGGAAGTAGTGTCGAATTACGGTAGGCGCGGAATGGACCGTAAGTGTAAATGGAACGGATCGTAGGAAAAGCCAATTTTCATGATCAAGAAAAAGGGGACCTGCGACGGGGTTTTTACGCAAATCCTCATAAATTTGCTAAAATGAATGGTATTTCTACGGGATATTTAAAGTATAGCGTTTGTCAGTCACCCTAGTACTGTAACTGCGTGTTGGTTAAATAAGCGAATATTACGATTTTACATTTTACATTTTAAGGCTATATACCTATTGGGGAATTACTCGAGGTTATGATGTAATAATTAATGGAGGTTATGCGGTATATAGCTTAGCCAAAGTTTATTTCACTACAATATGAAGACGCCCTCATTTATTCTGCAATTGTACTGCTCAATCTTATATTTTGGGTTGAATTAAGGAACGTAATGCATACGCAACATGTCATTATCAAATAAAGCTGGTGTGTTGCCAACAGTTAATACATACGACAGTAAAAGACGTAAGCAAATAATAATCGTAACTTTATTAATAGTTGTCAGTCCAACCAGATCTTCACGTGATTAAGCAGCCAATTAAAATGCTGAGATAAATGAATGAAAATAATGCGTAAAAGTAATAGTTAGCCATTTTGAACGACTTTCCCGCGGTCTTCTCCGTCTCGTCGGCATTTATACATAATGACAACATCATCCTCATAATGCATTACTCCACTCGCGTATTTCTAGTGGTTTTAATTTAGCGTGTTGACAGCATGCGGTGATGTAGGACAGGCTGGCAGCAACATTACCAAATATTATTTTCACTAAACTCCCTACATTTATATAATCATATGTTTACAAGCTCGGCTTCAAATGGAATGAAAATAAACAGCTAGATAACACAAATATCAAACATTTCAGCTTATTAGGACTTACCTACCTTTGAACACTATTGTAGGAACTTATTCTCATGCTTTATATATTTCATTACAACAGGAATAGCAAAATTAAGGATAGCAAAATTGTACAAAGAAGCATTTTTGGGATATGAAAATATTTATTTCACTCAAAAGCTGAATATACTATAAAAATTAAAATATTCTGCACTAATGTAATACATTGGAGCAATTTTTCTCATTTACCACTGTACAAGTCTATACACACTGACAAACTTTTATAAGATTTCTTTTGTATTTACTGAAAATTAAAGTCAACATAAAAGCTAACAGTCCATCCACTAAATCTGCTAATGTTACTACTGGTAATATACTAAAGCTTGCGGCATACTTATTAGTTTAGTAAAAAGAGTAAAATTACTGAAATATATTATGTGAAGCCAAAGTCACATAGCCTCAGTGTGTTCATTATAAAATATATACAATAATTTATGTTACAGAAAAAAGTGGCTTTTAATACACAAATTATTCCTTGTAAATATAATAGAAATACTGAAAGTATTGTTTCCTTCCTCATGGCAAGCACACAATGCTGTTATGAACTCACACATTGATCAGTTTTCTTATTTTTCTTTTATCACAAGACTTTTGTTTCTTATCCTCAGTTACCATTTTGGAGTAATTATTTAGAATAGTTTTGCAAATAATTGAGCATACATAATGAAAATAGTCTTCAAATTTATGATTGCATTGATTGATGATCGTTTCTCTGGTTTCATCCAAAATGTTTACTATATAGGGACTGCACAAATTCTTCAACAAGGCAAGATGATAACTGCTTTTAATAAAATCATCGTAACACTCTTTGACTAAGCCTTGAAATAGTTGAATACACAACCACGTTACTTTTACGCAATATATTGTGGGTTTCTTTAGAGAACCTCTACTTAGAAATCAATCAGCCTTGCTGCACCTTCAAATTCATACTCTAAAGTGTCATTTAAAATCAATAACTCAATGCATTTGGGGCATATTATACCATGCTGCCTTGAAAGCAGCATAACCTGCAATGTAAAACACGATAGGCATTACATAATTATCCACTGGTTTTGCAATTTCTATTTCACAAAAAGGCAGCAATGATGGAACATTTTTGTTTTCGGAATCTGCGCCCACATTTAAGCTTCTTACTGGAATGTTACCTTTTCTTGATGAAAATGAAAGAAAATTTTTAATTCTGATCTTTTTCTCACTCTCGTATAGCTTTTGGAGAGAGATAAAATAATTACTGCCAGACAACTGACGGTAAAGACTGAATCGCTCTTCAAGACGATCTGTTTGAAGCTTACCAAACAGAACATAGTTTACTTTTAATTTTGTTAGAGCATAATTTGCTAAACCATAAAGGCCTGAGCATGTCCGCATTATTGCATCAAATGTGCGCCTAGTCAGCTCTTGGTATACATTTCCCCTACAGAGATGTTTTCCCAATTGCACAACCATGCTGAACATTTAGTCAGGAAAATTAACTCTTCTTGCTCGATGGCAAAGACTGCTTTGTAATCAGCATTTTTATACCTTACATCCTTATATAGAAACTTAACATTTATAACATTCCACCATTTTAGGATATTTAAAAACTCTGCTGTTTCTCCATAACCTCATTGCATTCTAAGGGGGCATTAATATTTTCATAATTGAAAATTTTACACGCCAGACTCACCTTTTGTCTTTCAATATTTTATGGATAGACAGCTTTTGTATTTAACTTATGACCAAATTTCAGCAATTGATTCTTTTCTTTGTGATAAAGTAATCTGAGGTGACCAAAATTAGCACTTTTAATTATATCTGGATTTTCAAAATCAGGAAAATTAAACATAAGATCTTTCTGATTTATCCAATTATTCCTTATATTTTTGAAAATATGCACAGTATCATAGAGCAAAAACAGAGGCTGTGATTGGCTAAAGGGATTTACTACTGAAGAATAACCAAATGTATGTGGCGTGAATTTGTGAAACAAAGATTTGTTGATCTGATTATTATCAGCTATGAGACTGATTACTTTTACATCAAGTTTGCCAAGTTTGTAGAGAATGTTACTCAGAGTAGCATGTAAGAAGTCCTCAGAATTTCTACTGATTGGCAAAATGGCAATGACATCTGAATAATTAGCAAATGCAGCATTTACTGAAAACACATGAGCTGTTTTAGGAAGCTCATGTGTATTTGTTGCACTAGTTCCTACCAATTCACCACCTTTAAAAGTTAACTCTGGTGGAATATAAACTTCACCCATCAAAAGATTAACAAATCTTTCCTCAGGTTTCAAGGAACAAATACGACCAACAATGTAGGAATTGCTAATATTAAAATTGCTGTCACTTACATTTAGACTGCCAGCCAGTTTTCATAAGTTACTTGGATGTGGAAGAGTTAGTACCTGTGACTGACGTATGGTTCTGTAACATGCAGGAGATATCAGGAACATTCTCAGAGCCAACCTAAGAAGACTTGATGAAAATCTGTACCTTTCCTTCTTAAAGGAGAATAATTCTATTTGCTCTGTAAGGACACTTAATCTCACTTTTTACCAGCATCTAGCACCCTCGTGTTCTTTTAACAATTTCACTGCTGCAGCAAGTTTATTTTCTTTAAAGTTTGACATAGGCGCACTACACAATTCAAATAATGCATCCACCTGAGATTTCTCCAAGATAACACTAAATTCGAGATTCAGTTCATTAGGATTCAATTCTTTGTCTATATAACTTTAAAGCACCTATCACTAGAAACCACAAAACTACTAACAATAAAAGGCACTGATACTGTATTTGTTTTTAGCACTGTAATAGCACGTAACTCAGAAACGTAAACTTATATATAAAAAACAACCTAAGCTTAGGAACGCACTGTAAGAAATTAAAACAAGGATATATATATATATATATATATATATATATATATATAAAATTAAATCAGAAACCTAAGCTTATATAAAAAAGTAAACGTAACCTAAATTTATATCAAAAAGAAAGAAAGTAAACCTACCCTAAACTCTCGTGAATCAGAAACCTAAGCTTAGGAACGCATCTGCTACACTCCTCTCCTTCTAAAAAACATCCCTCGGCTATGCTTTGAGGCTGAGGGCCCTCAATCTCTCGGCTACGCCTTGAGGCTGAGTATCTTACAGGCTTTGGCGGCATTAGTTATTCATATGTTGCCAGCATTGCCTAGAGCTGGCATATGTTATAGAGTGACATCTGTTGATCTAGTGTATGACATAGAGTGACATCTGTTGGACGTATAACACATCATTTTCCTCACTCATGAAGAGAACTAAGAGCAGATTGTCGGTCAAGGATTAGCACGTGGAATGAAATGCATTCGTCCATCTTTATCCTGCCATTTATCCTTTCGAATAACCATTTCTTCTGGAAAGAGTCTAATGCAGACTCTAGCATTTACAGTGAACTCAAAATTCTGCCTGCGTATTCTGCTTAGCCATAATTTTCGTCGTTCCTCATCTCTGGGAAACCTAAAGCAGGTTACATACGGAGGTTCATAATTCGATCTGCAACCTGGTACTGAACACTTGAAAGGCATTGCAACTCTGAAAATAAAAAGAAAACACTGTTGTTTTATACATTTACAATATAATTCTCTGATAAAAGCATACAAATAGTTATTAGTTACTTTCAGAGTTTTGCCAGACATAACCAAGTATACTTCTGCAACATACAATAACAGACATGATAACTATAATACCAGATATTTTACTTACCCAAATGTGGTTTGCAATCCGTAGAAGTGGGAGTAAAAGTCGAATACTTTCACACATGAAATAACTCAAAATATGCACAGGAGAACAGCTTTATTCATTGATAGAAAATCTGCAACACAAACATGCATTTCCAACGTTCGCCGCCTGCACTAGGTCACGTGAGCATGCCTTGACGGCAGAGCGCGCAGGCCAGATATGTAGTAGGCTGTGCCTGAAGTTATAATGACGTACAATACCACAAAAGGTGGCGTTTACAACAGGACCAGAAGACACGATGCTACAGTGTAAAAAAAGAAACAAGACGTTCTCCATTGGTGGTTTTCTTCAACGTGGTCGATGTAGGTGTGATTGAATACATACATAATTTGGATTATCCTGGCCAACAATGAAAACATGAGTCGTTGGACTTACGTCTCAATTTGGGAAACAACTTGCAGGAGTGAAGAAATCAATGAAATCCCTAGTAGTAGCACTGGAAACAGGAAGAGCAGTGCAACCTTAGCTAAGAAGAGGAGAAGATGTGCATTTTGTTAGAAAAGAAAGATGGAAAAAAGCCAAATGACATGTTCACAGATTAACATGTTATAATGACACCAAACCTGTATGCTCGGAACATTCTGCTACTGTCTGTCGACATTGTGAAAATTTACAATAAAAACTATAATATTAAAACACTTGGCATACAATGAGAAAAAACTACTTATCCTGAAAAAGAATCCTTAAGTAAAAATATAAAATTTGTACTTTTTCAAACGTAAAGTTTAAATAAATAACATGCCTTTGTTGTCTCCATTTTCATTCAATTCTGTCTGGGCTAACTCCCTCTTCAGCAAAAGCGTGAGCTGCCCTTGAAGACTAGGAGTATGTCCTTCACATTTCCAAAAATTTCTGACCTACAAATCGCCACCATGATTGATTCACCACAGATGCTTGCGTTACGCGAACTGTTAATGATTATTCTCGCAATCCTTGGCCCATAACTGCTTAATGGAAATAAAAAATCGGTATTACTCAAATATTTATTTAGTAAAGAAGAGAAAAGATCCGTGGTTCAAATCCAGGCTATGGCATTGATTTTTCAGTCCTCTGATTTTACTTTTCCAAGAGAAAAGATGTACTCGGTAACCTCATAAGACAGAACACTAATGAAAACATCCTGTGTGACGATGAGAAACTGTATCCATAGAGGAACTAACTTTTGGGGGGAGGGAGGTCTCATAACAACTAGCACATCATCACTTACAGCTTTATGTTTCCAGTAAAGCTAAACAGTTACATGCGTAGCACATTTCATTCCTTTATTTCTACAGTCCGTTAACAGACTGACTCTGCATCATGTGGTGAGTACATAATATATTGTCAGCTTATGTGTATCTTATAAATTTTGCCAATTCTAGAGATTCTAATTCTTTATGCTCTTGAAAAAGGGCGAATAGCACAAAATATCTTATTTTTAGAACATAAAAGTATATGTTCTAATCTTTTAATTAATACTAACTTATTTGTTGCTATGTTTTATAAACTTGTTTTGAGTTTATATCATTTTTACCAGCTAATGATGCATATGCTTTTAATTTTTAAATTTTGTTTTAAAGACAGTGCTGAGACTTTCAAGGTTTAACTGCACAAAATTACAGAGGAAAGTTATGCTTTATTTCTTTTCACCATCACCACCAGTAACCAGTAGCATGTATGACACACCCTGCTTAGCTCATTCGCACATTCACTTCATGAATTCATTCATTATGTGGTGTGATTTATCCAGTTAATAGATATAAACAACAGTGATTACAGCAATTATCAATATCAAACATTTACCTACTCTATTCCAGTGAATTTTTGGCACCTGGTGCTCCATGCGAAATCAATATTGATGGGAAGACTATGGAACGAGTCCACCAGGAGCTGCGCACACCATCAAGATTCACATTTGATTCTGCATCTGAGCATGTTTATACCTTACTTCTCAAGAAAGACTGCTATCCACGTTTCATTCGGTCAGAACACTACAAGAATCTTTTAGCTGCTGGAGTTCAGCCTCTACAGAAGAAACGGTATGTAATTTGTGAAGATATCATTAGCTACACATTGCATAGTTTTTACACTAAAGCTTACAAATTTATGCAACTACACAAAGCACTCACCTACATGAGTAGTTCCAGTTTATGTTCATAGTTTGATGAAATAATATGAATAAGTACTTTTTCATTACTCTTGTCTTTTACGCTTTTACATCACTTTATTAAGATGTTTTTACTTAAATCCTTTCTGTAGTTGAAGGTTCAGGCAGCTCCAAGTCCTTACTTTCGATACTAATACTATGCTTCTGTCATTCAATAACACTTTTCCAGTAAGGTGCAGAAATAATTATTTCACAATGTTATATTAATAATGTATTTAGGTTTACCTATATTGCTAAGCACATTGATAAAAGTAATCATGAAAAATCATGAATCATCTAATGTGTATGCAGAGTTGTTATAACATACTGTTACAGCCTCTATTAATCAATAATATCTCCATAAAGAAATATTTTGTGAAGTCCAATGATAATCTCCTTAATCATCAGCACTATTTATTGTGCATTTTATGATGAGCTCTCCCTTATTAAGTCATATTATCATTGGATACTTGTTTTCATTTACAATTGATAGATTGTGGAATATACAGAATGCTCCAATAAAAGCATGCAAAAATTAAAAAGGACACAAGGGAACAATTTGGAATAGGAAACCTAGGGTTTGAGAAGCCAGCTGGGTATATATGTAGAAGTAAACTTTCTATCACATTACTATCAATCATTATGTCTCCTGGCTTATTTACAATTACATGTGTAAATGTTTACATTCATGCCCAATATAGAATGGGACACTTATAAGGACCATAGTAGTTAAAGAGCGTCCATAAATACCAAAAACAAAACTCACATGTTTACATTTACTGTATTATTTATTTACTTTTACGTTCTTTACAGTTAACTACAACTACCATCTGAATTATTATACTATTTTGTACCTCATAACAACTGCTCAAACTGGCAGCCATCAATCTCAATGCAAGCAAAACATCAGTGTATAAGATTCTGCTGCACCCTAAGAAGTATCCCTGGCATGTTTTGAATCACATCACAGGCACCTATAATCCTGGTAACTAATTCCATGTCCATTTCCATATGACAATGTAAATATGATAAAACAAAGTCACCTTGCGGACAAGTAAACAAGAACCTGCATCACGAGTTCCTAGTCCTCGGGCTCTCCTGCCCAATGTTTACTTGCAGTTAACTGTAAAAATATAAATTTAAATGAATGGTATAGTACATATAAACACATGCATAGTTAAAAGACAATTAATGAACATGGAGTCAACTTGAACACTCTTACTAGTTTCACTCACCTATTTATTATGCAGAACATGTATCATAAGCATGAGCCCATACCATCAGCTACCTGTTGACTGTCGGATCAACACTCGTGTAATTTTGTTGAAAGCCTGGGGTATCCTCTGGTGGCCTGTGGATGAACCTAAATAAAGGTTTTTTTGCTTCTGGCAGTAATAAATAGGTGAATGAAGCTAGTAAGAGTGTTCAAGTTGATTCCACTTTCATTATGTGTGTTTTATGAATTGTTTCACTGTGTGTGATTCCATAACATTTTGGACATACATAGTTGTAAATAAGCTGGAAAGCAATAATGATGGTCAGTAATGTGATAGACAATTTTACTCCCATATCTCATTAAGCTGGCTTATCAGATTCTAGGTTCCCTATGTCAAATTGTTCAGTTGAGCATCACCTACATTCTGTTTAATTTTTGCACAGGTTTACTGAAACATCCTGTATGTACACATAACTTGCCACTGATTTCACAAATGTCATGAAATTAGTTCTTTATTTTATTCTAGAAATATAATTTCACATTCTTGTACAAAGTATAGATTATATGCTTACTTTAGGACAATGAATTATTTAAACACATCTTAGCTCATAAGTTTTTAAACGCATACTACTTCACCAAGGAGCAGTAATTGTGACATTACCAACATCATCCATATTTTATTTTATGTTGAATGAATGATATATTAAAGTATTAAGAAAACACAATATACTGGTTTTTTGAATTTTACATCAATAGGATAACAGATAAACACTTCATGTGCCATGTGTAGCACTTTGCTATGCTAAGGTATAGAGCTATGCTAAGGTATAGTAAAGTATAAAAGCAGTTCCCAAGAATTCAAAACAGCCTGACATTACACTGAACTGAAATACTGCGAGCCTTATAATGGGAATTGCTAATTTCAAGCTAATCAGTAAATCCATTGGAAATAAGACGTACACTTTCATATACCTGACCCATTTTAACAGCAGTATAAATTAAAATATATATATAATATAATGAATGGTTTTAAAAGTTATAAAAGTTAAAAGTTACATAATTAACATTTTAAATATTTTAGCAGATGTACCTTGTGTAAATTAAGAATGAATATTCTATATTTTAATTTATCGGTGAATTATATCTGCATGCTTATATATACTTGCTTAACTTACAAAAATGCTTCAGTCCACTTCCTCGCCAATAAAAAAGGATCAACATATCATTTGTCCACAATAAATGTAGATATCTGAATTTGTAATGGCATCTACACAACCACAAATTATTTGTTTTAAATTTTTGCTCGCCTGAATTGCCAATGTAACAGCTGCAATCAACACCAACTATGGATGTCTTTAGTATAGCTGCATTTTAAGAATAATTGCTGGTATTGATATCATCTGAACAGACAGAATATCATCAAATATAAACAGAGAGCACTATAATGGGGGAAATATGTCACAGTTGCCTTATGATGAATTGTGATCTCTATATGCAGAACATCTCTAAGCAGGACTATTTGCACTGGTCAAATAACTGACACATGCATGGCATCATGCACATTCGACATTCACACTGCAAAGGCCAATTCTTTGTTTTACTGTTTTAATACTTCATTCATGTTCTTAATCATGCAATTATTGCCCTTTTCTTGTTTTTTTTCAAGTTATTCACTTTCCTCCTACAAATTTCTTCTCTTCTTACAACTTTCCAAAACTTTTTTATTTGCTCCTCTGCTTCACAATAGGTGCCAAACTCCCTTATTTTCCAAATTATTCTCAAATTATTTACCTATCCTGTAGTCTGTAAGCCCATTTCTGAGTCTCTTAATTCCTGCATAAGAAACAGGATAAATTACTATACTTTAAATTCAGAATACCAGTCTCAAACCATAAACAATTATTTTGATGGTACTCTTCCCATTTTTATTTCAACACTTGCAATACCCACTGCAGTGACTCCTTGTTGATAAATATATTAGTATCTTAGTACCTTTAAATTCTACAATAATTGGTTTTCTTCATCTTTGTTTTGCTACAGGTGTACTTGAACAGTCCCCAACATTTCAAATGTATTTATTATGTATCTTTCAAAATTTGTGTCACTACATCTATTAGGTAACCAAATACCTCTCTCTTCTCTCTTTCACTTCTATAAGCACTAAATTTACCTTCTCTCATCTACTGTTTACATTCTTACTGAATCCTTATATCCTCTCATCACTAACAAGATTAATATTACACTGCCTACCATTAAATTATCACCATCTTCTCACTAGTGCTTCTTTTGGTAAACTGTCCACATAAACAGCCTCATCCTCACTGAACATTCTAACTTCCACTTCCATTACTGCTTATTCCATACATGATTACAGGTTTGTTATTTTCGGTTATCTGACCGAATCCAGCAATTAAGTACATTTTTGTTCAGGTTCTTTGGTTTTGGTGGTCCTGCAAAAAAGAAAACATCCACTAGTAGTGCCTCAAATCCCAGTGGACTCCAGATGGTACAGCAGAGTACAAGTGGACTGGGACGTCGCAGAGGTAGTGATAGAAGTCTTTCAGGATCAGTACATGAGTTGGCCGTGTCAGGAATGAAAGATGTATCAACAAGAGTATCACACTCCCACAGTCAGTCCAACTTGAGTGATATTCCATATAGGTAAGTAAAATTATGGAACATATACATGAACAACTGAATGTGACACATAAGTAATTAAAAATAGTTTACTTTTTCTATACTGTTTTATGTAAAAGCATTATTTTAGCTTTTTTTATAGAATGAAGGTGGCAAAATATTAACTCTATCATTCTTTTTTATTTTTAACCTGTTTTATCAAATCAGCATTAGACTTTAACTTTTAAGCTTTTGAATATTACTGTTACAGTTTAAATCGTTAAAACACAAAGTTACTAGACTATTCTAGTTCTGATGAAGTTCTCCAGGAAATTATAGTTTTCACAAACAGCTCATCCATCAGAATCCAAATTGAATAGAAAATTCTAGTTCTGATGAACCTCTCCAGGAAATTCTAGTTTTTACAAAAAGGTCATCCATCAGAATCCAAATTGAATAGGAAATTCTAGTTCTGATGAAGCTCTCCAGGAAATTCTAGTGTTTTACAAACAGGTTCATCCATCAGAACCTAAATTTATTAGGAAATTCTGGTTCTAATGAAGCTCTCCAGGAAATCCTAGTTTTCATAAACGTAATTCAGTTACATCTATGAATAACTTATTACTAACAAGAACTTTAGGATAGAATTTTGTTTTGTTTCTCTGATAATTTCACATGAGTATTATTATCTGTTGTTACTGTGCTACTGTTATTGAAAAACAAAATAGTTTTATTACCCATACAATTGTATTATGGGATACTCAAACATTACTACTATGTTACAGAAGTCAACATTATTTTTTGCCTAACAAGCCATTTGTGACAAGGTATGCCATTCTGACATTAAAATTAACAGAGAATTCTCTTCTTCACAAGCACCACTTCAAAACACAATTTTCTTTTGCAAGTACAACAGATGAATCTTTGCCCACCTCCTATGGCTGCTGTCTTTGTTGTAGTTCTCATAGAAATTTCTGCATCTGGGCCTGCTCTTGTGTCAACAAAGTTTGAGAAATACTGTGACTTGTCCAGTTTTACAACTCTCACTTTTCTCAATTCTTGCTGTCACTTTTCTCAGTTCTCGCTGTCACTGTTTCATTTTTATGCAGTTCAACTTCCCTGGGTGTTCACTTTCACTTCACTCAGGTGAACTACTTCAATTCTCCGACACTTTATTTCTTTTGTGACACCGCCTCTTCACGCCGGACGGTTCACTTCACTCGGAGTCGAACACAAGACCTTCACAATCCATTGCTCCGCAGTAGCATTCGCTGCATGTCACAACAGTTGTCACCAACTTGCTCGGAGAATCGCTCTTGATGTCGCATCAGAAACGCAGTCGCTAACTCGCTCACACTGGCTAAACAACTCTCACGCACTCGACTCACACCTCGCGAGAACCTCGCTTATATAGGCAGTGGAATCTTTTCACAAGGCTCTCGAACGTTCTAGAACTAGTTTGACACACTTTCTGGAGGAGAAGCTTCCAGAAAGTTCCAGTTATCTCCCGACAGCGCTCCCGGTGTTTACCCTGGTGAACGGCCGTTATCGTGTTTACATCCACCGCTCGGCGCCGACCTCCCGGTAACCTTGGGTCATAGCCGCTGCGTCACACTGCTCCCTGCTCAGAATGATCTGTAGCAGAGCGATCACACTGAACTACCACAGGACCCCTCTTCACGGGACTGACACCGAATGTGCGACAGGGGCCCAGAACCTGTGGCACTATGTCGCATGACGGGCACCACCCCTACACGTCGTTTCGAAGATACAACCGATAGAATCGTCGACGTAGCTTCTTCTGAGTTTTGTTCGCATCCAGGCGATCGCCGTAGTGCTAGCATGGATTTCCTCGAGTACTTCCTTCACAGTTTTCTTGGGAAGCACTAGCTGTTCCACCTAGTCCTTCTGGTTATGAACTCCTACACTTTCTTCGGCACACCGTTCCTGACCACCATGGAGTCTCACTGCGTCCAACAGCTCTCATAGTTCGGGCCTCTGGGAGAAATATTCGCCCATGCTGGTCGTACGCCAAATTATTTATCTTTCAGGATCGGCCCCATGTCATTATCCCCCAGCTGCTTGTTCCTCAAATTCTGCTCGCCTCAATCAACTGCAGGTTGCACCGTGACTGGGCGTGGGGCTGCAGCTAGTTCAGACGCTCGTCCATTGCAGTCTCTATCGCTCTCTTGCTTTCCTTCGTCTGCCAGTCTAGCCGTTTTCCTTGTTGATCTAGACGCTCCTCCACCAATTAATGTCATCTTCCATGTCACAATAAAATTAGTGTCTTTTAACTCCTTTGCAATGTGGTCATTCAGGGCTTTCACAGTGCCTTTATCTCAAGTTCTAGAGGCGATTTCAACGCCGAGAACGGATTTCAGTTTCTCCATTGAGGTCTTCATTTCTGCTCCCATCTTCTCCATTCTGGAAACTATGTTCTCCATTCCAAATTTCATTTCCTCCTTTACACTCTTCATTTCACTTAATAATTGTTTAAGTATGTCCTCCATTGTGGCTTTTATACCTATGCCACTTCTGACACCAGTGTGACTTTGTCCAGTTTTTCAGCTGTCACTTTTCTCAGTTCTCACTGTCATTGTTTCATTTTTATGTAGTTCATCTTCACTAGGATTTCACTTTCACTTCACTCAGGTGAAGTAGTTCAATTCTACATTGTTTCATTTTTATGTAATTCACCTTCACTAGGATTTCACTTTCACTTCACTCAGGTGAACACTTTGCATCCTCCGTGATGTAGCTTCTTCACGCGGACAGTTTACTTCACTCGGGAGTAGAACACAAGACCTTCACAACCAGTCGCTCCGCAGTAGCACTCGCTGCACGGCACAACAGTCGTCACCAACTCGCTCGGAGAATCGCTTTTGAGCTTGCATCAGAAACGCAGTCGCTAACTCGCTCGCACACTGACTCAACAACTCTCTCGCACTCGACTCGCAACGAACTGCTCTCGCGAGAACGCTCGCTTATATAGGAGTGGAATCTTTCCAAAAGGTTCTCGAACGTTCTAAAACGATTTCGACACACTTTCTGGAGGAGGGGGAGAAGAAGCTTATAGAAAGTTCTAGTTATCTCCAGATAGCGCGCCCGGTGTTTACGATGGTGAGCGATCGTTATCGTGTTTACCCCGACCGCTTGGCGCCGACCTCCCGATAACCTTGGTCCATAGCCGCTGCGTCACAGTACATTGAATTCACGATCTGAAAGATATTATTATCATTATTATTATTATTAGTAGTAGTAGTAGTAGTAGTAGTAGTAGTTGTAGTAGTAGTAGTAGTAGTAGTAGTAGTAGTAGTAATAGTAGTAGATGTAGTAGTAGTAGTAGAAGTAGTAGTAGTACTAGTAGTAGTACTAGTAGTAGTAGTAGTAGTAGTAGTAGTAGTAGTAGTAGTAGTAGTAGTAGTAGTAGTAGTAGTAGTAGTAGTAGTAGTATTAGTGCATGTGATAGGCTTACTACTGGCACTCTATGCACTATATAGGTAAATAAGCATGGCTAAATTACACCTGATAAAAATATACCTCTACACCAACTAAGTAAGTAGTATTATGATCCAGATGATGAAATTAACTACAGTGTAAGTTTTCAAAGCTGATGAACATATCCACAATATCGTCCATTCAAAATTTCATCCTTTGTTCCTGTTTTGTACATCACCATTTCTCTTCGGCATGACTCCTATGAGTTTTTGCAAGTTAGCCTTTCCCCTGTCAACATCTGGAATGTGTATCATGATGTTACCCCCTCTACTAACTGGAGAATGTATTGCATCAGAAACCAGCTTCATTCTTCTTGCCTACTTCTTTAAATTTTCTTGGGATTCCTTTTTGACTATATTTTGGCAATGTACTAGCTAGCATAACTTCTTCTTCATCTTATGCATCCTCTTCTTCTTCTTGTTCTCCTCCTTCTCCTTCTCATGCTCCTGCTCCTTTTCCTCCTTCCCTTCCTCCTCCTTCCCCTTCTTCTTGTTCTGCCCAATTATTATTTCAAGTTGATTATTTTCGTACACAATTTTAATAATATCAGGTGGCAAAGAGGATTTGGTCAGCCCAATCCTTGGTTCTATTCTAAACATGGCTTTTTATGGTGACCGTTTCATTCCTGAATGAAGGGCTTTGTTTTCCATAAATTATACAAAGCAAATACCATTTGACCAGTTGGTGATACAATTGTCTTTCATCCATGAAGCCAACATATTTTATACATCCTGGTTAGCTCTTTCAGCTGAACCCTGACTCTGGCTATGACATGTATTCCCATGCACAATTTTAATTCTGGCCAGTACATAAATAACTTGTTTGTAGCAGAATTTACAAACTCTCTTCCATTATCACAGTGTAAGATATAGAGTGCTTCATGTGTCAAGAAAATATCAGTTAGTTGAAAGGAACCTCTTCAACCCTCTTGGTATGAAGCTATTGCATTAACACAAATTTGATCCTGATAAACCATAATGAACTAAACTTTTTGGCTTGGACTGCAGTAGCTGTTCATTTCAGAGTGTAGAAAGGGCTTAGAAACAATCCCTTTCTTCTTATTATTATTATTTTGTTGTTGGCATTTGTTACATGCTGATAGAGAAAACTGTTTCATTTCAGGGGTTATATTGGCTTGATGTTTTCATTTCCTTGACCATCTCTTCCCCCATACCCTGTAACTATATGTGTACTTTCAATAGCATTGAATATTTTCTTGGCAGGTAAACAATACTCCACGGGTTCAACTGTTGAAATCAAGTTCTTCACTCCACGAGTTGCTGTTAAATCAAATCGTTTCATTCTTCAGTAATCAAAAGGTGGCTTCTTTACAGCAACTTTAGCTTCTTCAATTTTGGCTAGAAGCTTATCGTATGCATTTCTTTTCATGATATAATAATGGTTTGTTTTTCTTTCTAAACTTCTTTCTCAACCTCTTGAGGCAACACACTTACCAACTTCTCGCAGAACCTTCAAAATGCATTTTTTCACTCATTGTAAATTCACTAATCAGCACTTTTACTGCTGAAGCAAACATACTACTTATAAGCCTACACTAGCTGAATAACCAACAATGACTTTTACAGTTACCATCTAGATTTTAAATGCTTGAAATCATTACAATAGGAATTTACTAATAACAGTCAGCTAACTTTAGATCTAATGTAATTATATCAGCCAAAACTAGGATTTCCTAAAGAGCCTTAGTTATTTCTAAATAATTTCCAGTTATTGAGCAAAAGTCAACTCCATAGGTAATACCAGTATATGAATATATTGTGATTGATAGCGCAAACTGAAGGATATAAGCAGGATATGAGAGGCATAAAAGTATCATGAATGTGGGTTCACAAATGAGAATTTGTAAGATAGTTGCAAATGTATGATTACGAACTGCCACTGACTGCACTTTGTATATATGGACACATTCATGTCTTTGTTGCTGTAGTGCTGTTCCATTATGAGTATAGTACAACACAACTGAAACGCCTTACAAGAGTTGTATGCCCGTTATACCTTTTCATGCCATGGACTGTACTGTTATGTAGAGCATCATCTCTCAGCAATGCTGAATTTTGCACATAAAAAAGAGCAAAAACCTCAATGAGCAAAGTATTTAGTCCATAATGATGGTTCCTAACCATGCACATGCATCTTTCTTGCAAAAAGTGCATTTGTGGAATCATGTTTACAGAGGATTTTTTGCTTCTATTATATGTACTTTTAACTGTTTCAGTTGTGTCATTGACTTTTTATATGCCTGTAGAGTGTTCATTGTGAGAAGATACGGTGATAAGCATCTACAACATGGTATTCTAGAAATGGCACCAACATTATGGAAAAAGTGCATGTACTTTTCAATAAACTCCTAGATGTCAGTTCCTTCTAGTATTATACATTGCACATATATTGCATATATCTGTTCTTAAAAAAACATTATTTTACTTTAAACTCTCTGATGATTATATCACAGATGAAGAAAAGCAATTTCCAGTCTTACAAATCCTGATACAACAATCATTGCATATATTCTTAGTACTGATTTGTTGCTTACAGAAAGAAATTTGCATGTCTTACTATGGGTGGAGTTTAGAAATTGAAGCTAACAAATCACTTTTGCTCATCTCTGCCACAACTATTGAATATTACGTAAATGTAAAATTATGGAGATTTGTTCACTATTTCCAGGATATATGGCAAATTAAATTTGAAACTATTGGAACTTGCATACAGTGAAGCAAATAATTAACTATAACTGCTTATGAACCTATAGCTACTTCAGTAGTGTGGGATACATGTGCATTTTTATAAATCTAACCGTATAAAGTTTAATGGCTGAAGGACTCATTCTAACACTGCTGTAAGCTACCAGTTTGCACAATATTATTTTGACCCACAGCATTATCCCTAGGATTGATAAAAACCATTATTGTTCACATCTGATGGCTAACATTTATTGTACAGTCTTCTTACTACTGATGACATTAGAATTCAGATCATTATTGCCCTTATAAGTGTCTCCTATATAAAATTATCACAAAATTAAGCCTATTGGATGCTTCAAGGATGCTTATATTTCTGATTCATGGGAGGTTAGGTTACATCTAGTTTTATATATAAGTATATATATCTTATATATAAGCTTAGGTTTCTGATTCACAGAAGGTTAGATTAGGTTTAGTTTGTTTATATAAGCAGTGTTATTCTGCTTCAGTAAGAACGTTTTCGGCTATGAGCTAGAAGTTGGTATCCATTCATGATTCTGTAGATATCATGTTTATAGAAATCTGATACTAATAATGATGGAAACGAGTACCTACCTATTAACTTGTTTGTGATTAGTACAAGTATGCTTATCAGCAACATGGAGTATGCTTGTACAAGATAGAGAGCCATTTTTCCCTTTCCACCATTCAGGGCTAGCTGCTTCATGAGGAGTTGAACTGTTGCCTGAGAAACAGGATAGCAGTCAAAAGACAAATAAGTAGAACTAAATTATTAAACAGACAGGTATTTAGATCTAGAAGAAATGATTGCTCTAAGAGAGAATGTGATTCCAGAAGAGCAATCATGTGAATAACACCTCAATACAAACATATTTTCTCATCTCATAAGAGGAATAAATGAAGTAAGTTGATATTGAAGATGTGTAAACTAAATCTGATTAGAACTTGAGGTCTTGTCTATTTTATAAATATTCAGATCCAGAATATGTTTTATGAAAATTCTTTCACATCATCATCTGCAGTTTACTTATTAATTCCAAAATGTTCCTTACTAATGGGAACACAGGCTCTTCAATAACAATGAACCAGTAATCAGTAGCTAATGATGTGGATTAGAATAGGTACTTATTTAGTAAAAAAAAAGAGATGGGCATTTAGGTTAGGTACTAATCTGATTTAATGTAAACATGTTTCAATTTTTATCAATTTGGAAATTTGATTGTTGCTCAGGTATGTAAGAATGCAACTTAACTACCTTCTCCACCACTTAAGCTATATGGGTAGTAAGTAGAGGAAGTATTGAATTCCCCCAAAAAATGCAATATCAAGAATTCGCCAGAAATACTCATTCTGAGCCCTCCTGAATAAATCAAAAAAGCATTTTTAGAAAAAGGCAGATATGCATGTGTGTATGAAAGAGAGAGAGAGGAGTAGGATACACAAAAGGAGGGACCTCTAGAAACCTGGAGCACATCACCGTAAGTAGGCCATAAGGACCCCTTTTGCTTCTAACGTGACTCCTGGGAGGGAGGGAGGGTGGGAGGGAGGGAGGGAGGGAGGAAGGGAGGGATGGGGAAGAGACCCGAAGGGCACTAGGTCCGGACGACGATGAGCGCTAGCAAGGACGGGGTCCATAACAATTCCAAAAGGAACACATATTGGTGCCTGGTCACGCGTTAGCCCCATTCCGCTCGTTGGGGTATCCCAGAACCCAAGCCTCACCCAGGAGGGGGCCCTCAGCAGATCCGCCAGACACCACGAAGATATAAAACTTTCCAAAGAGCCGTCCTGCAGCAACACACCGAAAGCCGATGCCTGGTCCTTCAATCTTTAAATGGATGAAAGGAAATGATAGTACTTCGGGAAACCACGAAAAAAAAACATGGTCAGAGTATCCGACCTGACGGAAATCCAACCCAGGATCTCCCGAATGCGGGACTCGCAATTTCCTCGGAGCCATCTCGCTCCGTTGAGGGAGAGAGAGTATTATAATTCAAAAACAAAATGCCGGATAGGTACCAAACCTGGTATTTAAATTCTATCCTTTAAGGGTTCAACATGAAGTTTAGAGAAAATTCCTCCACCCCAAACTATACTTTACATACAAATTGGGGCAACCTGTATTACGTTAGTCTTCGAAAGCGATGAAAGTGATGTCCTATATCTCCTACAGATGTCACCCTAGGTCATCTTCTAGCTCTAACACAATGCTGGCAACATATGAATAACAAATACTGCAAGCCAGCAAGATACCGCAAGCGCTCCCAACGTGCGTTTCTAATTACTTTATTTAGGTTTATTAGTTTTTTTACGTATCTGATTTACGGGAGGTTGGGTTAAGTTTAGTTTTTTTAATATATAAGCTTACTTTAATTACCTACCAGTGGCTACATCAAAGCAGGCGAGCGAAGTGAGCGTGCGTTCCTAAGCTTAGATTTCTGATTCACGGGAGGTTAGTTTAGGTTTACTTTTTGAGCTTAGCTTTCTGATTCACAGAAGATCAGATTAAGTTTAGTTTGTTTATATAAACTTATGCTTCTAATTCACGAGAGGTTAGTTTAGGTTTAGTTTTTTGAGCTTAGCTTTCTGGTTCACGGAAGGTTAGATTAAGTTTAGTTTGTGTGTATAAGCTTACGCTTCTGATTCACGGGAGGTTAGTAAGAGTTCACTTTATTTTATATACGCTTATTTTAATTAGCTACCAGTGGAGTAGCTAGCTCGCTTCGCTCGCGTACGTTCCTAAGCTTAGGTTTTTGATTCACAGGAGGTTAGGTTGGGGTTAGTTTTTTATATAAGCTTAGGTTACTGATTCACGGAAGGTTAGGTTAGGTTTAATTTTATACTATAAGCTTAGGTTTCTGATTCACGGGAGGTTATTCTAAGTTTAGTTTTTCTTTTATATAAGCTTAGGTTTCTGATTCATGGAAGGTTAGGCTAGGTTTACTTTTTTTAATATAAGCTTAGGTTTCTGATTCCCGATAAGTTAGATTAGGGTTGGTTTCTTTTTATGTAAACTTACGTTAATTATCTACCAGTGGTTACAGCAAAGCAACTTCTTTATTAATATTTAGTATATCTTATATCTTTGGGTATAACAATGAGGCAATTAAACTTCTGATAGAAATAATACTTCTATAACACACAACTTTGACTATTAACAATGAAGCAATCAAACTCCTGTAGCACACAACGTTGGCTTTAACAATGAAACAATTAAATTTCTGGTGGAAATAATATTTGGTATATCACATAACTTTTGCTATAACAATGAAACAATTAAATTTCTTGTGGAAATAATGTTTAGTATATCACATAACTTCGGCTATAACAATGAAACAAACTTCTGCTGGAAATAATATTTGGTGTATCGCATAATTTGTCTATAACAATAAAACAATTAAACTTCTGGTGGGAAATCTTTCGCTACTTCTTCAGATGGTGCAGTCTGTCTTCTCTACTGAAATTATGTTTAAATACGTATTCAGCTACATATCCTGCAAAGTATCGCTTCTTTCGGCCGAAGATAGGAATTGGATAGTTACAGTCCTTCCATTTAGACACGATAGTGTTGGTATGGATTGAGAGCGCCTGTATTAACTTCGTGGACTTCTCTGCTGGCGCAGCTGCTGACGAATTCCACGGGGTGGTTTACCCGGAGGTCTTGGAGTGTATCATATGATTTCCAGCAGTCTGATATTATTGTTGTTCCAGGTAAAATCCACTCTTGGATTATACCGAGTAGTGTTTCCTTATCCTTGTTTTCAACTGGAACAAAGAAGTTGGTCTTCACTTCACGCTGGACACCTCTAAACACCCATTGACATTTGATGTGATGCCCACGGTTGAATTTTCTATGGTCGAACTTGAATTCGTCGATTTCAACCACTGTTCCGATTCGCCTGCGGTCTTCTAGGGCCCAATTTATATAAAATTCTTGGCAATAGTTCGACCGGTTTACTACGGTATGTCAGGTGGTTTTCATCCCGCATTTTATTGCGTTACCTCTAGGATTATCTAGTATGCACCACATTATACGGAAATGTATTGCTTGTGGAGAGAGATGTGTGTCACCAATAAAACTCTCTTTTTTGGTACTAATTTTTCTCTTTCGATAAAATTAAATTAAACTGAGTTTTATTTATGGACGTTCTTTAACTGCTGTGGTCCTTAGGGTCCCATTCTATATTGGGCAGAAAGATCGGAAGTTTTGCTCAGAAGCTTCTTTATTTGGCTTGAGGTTCTTCTACGTACCGTAAATCTACGACATGGGACCACCGGCTTTACTTTCCTTCCAAAGGAAGCCATGCTAAGGATTTTATGCCCGAAAAAAATCCATCGCCCTCCGCCGGCTTTGAATCCGCGACCTCGGGAACTAAAGGCATAGTAGCCACTGCACTTTCTCTTTTGGATGACCCTTCTGGCATATGAAACACTCCAGTCTTCCATTTATCCATTTAACTGGAAGAACAGAACACGCATATATCGCAGACATACACTTCGTTGATAATTCCATGCTGTACCAGTATCTCCTACAGTAGTTGTAAGTTCCCCACATGTAATTGCTCTCTTGCTACCTTGTATATTGTATTTTCACATCCTCCCGCAAGCCATTTTGTTTCCTGTAATGCACTGTTAATAACAATGCATTGAATTTACATCAGTGGCAAAAGAAAACGAAGAAGAAGTAAGCACACACCGTTTATTCCGCGGATTTCACTTCTCATTTAGGTTGGCAGTTCCCATTGCGCATGTGCAATAGCGACAAGATGGCCACGCTTGTTGACTTCACCGTAATTTTACTACAAAAGTAAAACACCTACTTCTAAAACCCACTGCTAAGATAATTTATTCACTTTCCTTTAGCTTTTATTAACGTTTTCAATGAAGACCAAATTAATTTAAAAAAGGCACAAATTGTTTGGTTACTTTTTATTCTCTTAAAGATTACTCTAATGATGTTTATTAAAATACCAATGTTTAAAATATATGCATGACAAATAAAATGTATATCTTGAATTTTCTGGGAATACAGTGTAAAGTATTCTTCATTTTGAACTAATTTTCTACAATTTTGAATAACTGATAAACTATAAGAGATAGACCAAAATATAAAAGGTGTAAATCTCATTAAAACACACAATTTATATAAAATAAAATTGCTTGTGATATTAATCAATTCCTTGTTATTTGTTGTCGTTGGTTTCCGTTTTGAAATACCTACATTTTTAAGCAGTACATTTTTAAGCATACTGTAAATTTACAGTAGTTCTACACATTTAATTAAAAGAATATGCATTGATCAACGAACAAAATTAACAGGAATGCTTAAACCTTGGAACGCTTTCTTGTGAGTGGTACAATGTTAATATTCATGTTGTGGTGCTCCGTGAATTCTCAGGGTTCTAACTGCTCTACTGAAATGATAACGCTAATCTTAGTATTAATTACTATTTATTAAATTAATACATTTCCTTTTGCCCTTTTTAACTTTGAGACCCTTTTTTACAATTTTGTTTCTCAAAAATATTTGTATTCCAATGTTTCAAAATTTAATTTGATACCATAATAATGCAGTTTCCAAATGTATTTAAAATGTCCTTTCTTTGCAACAAAATCTGAAGAACGGTTGTGGTTTACTATGTTCTGGGTTTTACTTTCAATGTATTTGTTTATGAGCCGTGTTCTTTATATATAATTGCTTTACTTCTATATAGATTGAGTTTTAAGCCCACCTACAAACTTCAGGGGGTGATTCCTGGCAGGAAATGGAGCATAAAAGTTCATATCCCTTGTTTCCGGAAATGCATAGTTTCCACGGTAGATGGCACTGACAACATTCTTCATAACTTGCAGTGTGCGTTTTGTGTGTTGCAGATAAATCTATCATAACTTGGTGTGTGCGTTTTGTGTGTTGCAGCCAGTGTGATTTAAGCAGCATAGAAGCACAATAGTTCGACATTCGTTCTAGGAACAAGCCGAGGTGGTGTTCGTGCATGACCAAGTATGTGGAAACGGTCGAGAGGCAGCACGGATGTACCGAGCCAAGTGCCCTGACAGACGCACCACCCACAACACACAACATTTGGAGCCATTTTCGGCGTTTGTGTGAGCATGGGTCCTTTGAGACAGACGAACGTTCAGGGCGTCCGCGGAATGTGCATACACCAGATGTGGAGAAACATGTCTCCGTGATATTGTGAATAACCATGGTACAAGCTCCAGGCAATTGGCTCGCCAACATGGTGTGAGCCAAAGGACGGTTATTTGATTCCTACATGACAGCCGCTATTATCCCTATCACCTCCAACGTGTACAGGGATTATCATTAGCAGATTTTCCTCCACGGGAAAAATTCTGTCGCTGGTTGTGCAACAGGCCATTACCATTTGGGATTTCTGTCTTCAGTCCTCTTCACCGGTAAAGTGACCTTTGATAGAATTGACATCATTAACCTGCGTAATCGTCATCTGTGGACTACAGAAAATCCTCACAGAATGGTTGAAGCGCCTCGTCAGCAGCAATTCAACATCAATGTTTGGACAGGGATCATTGGCGATCGCCTGCTTAATCCAGTTCTTCTTCCACAACGCCTGAACGGAGAAACGAATCTGGACTTCCTGCAAAACACTCTGCCTCCATTGTTGGAGAATATGCCTTTGGCAATAAGACAGGCAACGAGCTGCAGCACAATGGAGCGCCAGCCCACTTCCACATTAATCTTCACCGACACCTCAAAATACATTTTCCCCAAACTTGGATAGGACGTGGAGGCCCTGTTGTACGGCTTGCTCGATCACCGGACTTAAACCCCTTGGATTTTTGCATGCGGGGGCATTTGAAAAGCATTGTGTACGGTGAGCCTGTTCCTGATGTTCACATAGCCTGTGACGATAGTCGACACAGCCCGGAACATTCTAACGAGGAGGTAATCCATAATGCGACGTGTGAATGCGTGTATTGCATCCCATGGAAGCCACTTTGAACATTTATTGTGACATGGATGGGATTCAGGCCATGTACTGTGTGCCAGGACTCTTTGTTTGGTGTGGTTCTTCAGTGCCAACTAACATGGAAACTTACATTTTAAACAACTAATTTCTTGATGCAAAACTGAGTACACATGCAAAGAGTGAAAAATAAACTTCCTTTCTGCATACATTTTTATTTAAATGATAAAATCAACCTCTCTGTGTTTTTCCCCAACAAATATCTTTATGGCACGTTCAACACCAACTTCGATATCCAAGTTCACATTCATAAGTGCAATACCAGTTAATTGATCTTCAGTCATTCTTGTTCTCATCCAATACTTCAACCGTCTGACTGTTCAAAATGTCCGTTCTGATGTGGCTGTTGAAAGCATAATACGTTTGTAATGAACACAATATAAAATTAAAGTTTATTTAATTATATTCTAGTAATCTATAACTATGGCGAGACATTTCAGTACCTTCGGTCCCACAAGAGCGCTGCAGATTACGTTCACACGGATATCATGACAAGGTCAGGCACTCGCTGTGTATGCACAGCCGCTCCAGGACGCACAGCACAGTATAGTACAGTAGTTGCGAGTAGGTACCTAATTCTGAATTAATTGTGAAATTGAAATAAGCCTGTAAGGATGTCACAAGTGCAAGATTCCAGTTATAAGTTTATGCATACAATTGTGGAGGAATAGGCTCAAAGTATTTTCTACAGATGTAGGAAACATTACATGTAAGGTGTTTCATACAACGATAAGCGGAAGGAAGCGACAGTACCTAAATAAATGCTGTAAAACCAAAAAAACATAAAACAAATCTTCAATTAATGGAAACTAGAGAGAATGTAGATCTGCTTTCCACTTCAAAAGCAACACCAGACAGAGAAAACCTATTTTGTAAAGATTTGTGTAAAACGGTGGTGTCCATCAACATAGGCATACACAAGCTGCAAGATAAAGACTTTGTTACATGGACAGATAAATATACAGGGCATAAACCACATTTCGAAAAAACACTCCGCAGGCCTGTACGTGCATGCTATGAAGATGTATTAGCTGACGCATGGGAAACCGTGACAGATAAACTATGGATTTTCATGGACGAAACACAAGATTCGGCTGGTAGGTCTGTCGCAAATGTTGTAGTCAGTATACTCTCTCCTAATGCACCAGGGGAAACATTTCTGTTAACCCATGGGGAGCTTACAACAGCGAATTATCTTTATTTGAAAAATCGTTATCCCTTTTGTGGCCCGATAGACCCAAGAGTGACAACACGTTTTTTAGTAACTGATGGTGCATCATACATCTTAAAGGCTGGTAAATAATTAGGAAACGTTATACAAATGTGATACATGTTACATGTTTGGCACAGGGTCTTAATAGATTGGCAGAAACTATAAGAGCGTGCTATCCTGATGTAGATGCTTTCATAAGTGGACGGAAGATATTTCTAAAATGGCCTTCAATATTACGCATATTCCAGTAGAGAGCTCGTATATACCTTTACCTCCAAGATTGATTGTAACCCGCTGGGTAACATGGCTTGAAGCGCATTCTATTATGAGACACGTTTTCTAAAACTGTGGACTTGACAATGAAGAAAGAGAGAGAGTGTTTTTGCGCGCGCAGGTAAACAGACTTGTATCAGAACAAATACTCAAGACAACAACCATTCAGAATAGTTGTAAATGTTTATGTGCCTGAAACTGTTACTGTTTTGGAATCAAGGGAACTAGAAAATTGCCAGACGCCATTTGATATATAGAGGAGTTTTCGTCAAATATTTCTCAACTTACTGATAGAATGGCTCTAACAGTCAGGAACAAACTTGCGAATGTGTTTGAGAAAAACCCAGGCTATTCAAGATTGTGTGGTATACGTAATGCAATTAATAGAAGGTGAAAAAAAACTAGCCTACAAAAATGTAGGGAGTAGTTACACTGAAGCGATCTCCTAAATCTTAAGTTTACAACCACTACGTCTCGTGACGTGGAGAGAACGTTTTCTGAGTATAAATCGTGTTTCGTCACTAACCGAAGAAACTTTGTTTTTGAGACACTGCAGATGTATATGGTCATGCATTTCAACAGGTTACGAATATAACAATGTTTCTTATAAATTTATGAATGCCATAAATTATTCAATGTATCGTGTATTTTTTAAGCTTTATTGTACTGTCATTTTTACATACCTCAATGTGCAATTTAATGAGTGCCCTGCACCTTATCTGCATATCATTTCAAATTAGTTAATTATTTGCAGGTACACGTGTACGTTGTACGTGATTGTGCCTTGTTTGATTGAGTCTGCATAGGAATTACAAGCAGTTTTGTTTACATTGTCGCTGCCCGGAATTTCGTAAGCTACAGTCCGTGTGCACTAGACTTGAAGAGGCAGGTACGCAAACGCCTCCACCTAGTTCTAACTAGAATTCGAACCTTCATACAGTGAACGAAAGGTTTCGTGAAGCGGTGGGGAATTCGTTCGTCAGGCGATGACAACAAGGAGGAAGTGAGGTATAATAGTGTTAAATTGTGCACGTACAGTATTGTATTCATTTTACTGGATCGCGAACAAAAATAAGAGAGTATGGTATCATTCTCATAAGTTACAGATACATACATGACCACTTGTGTATGCACAGTGGTTGAAATGGGTAGCAATATACTACATTGGCAATGTGGAAAATGTCATTCCCCTTCTATTATCACTTAAACAGAGCTTATACCTGGAAAAGCTTCTTTCTAGGTGAGTTGATGTGATAGGTGCAAACTTGAAATACTTGAAATCTTTGTAATTATGTACTATCAGCGGTTTAGGTTCTTTCATATTCTAGCAACGTATCTCTCACATTACACAAAAATGAATATCCACTGTTTTCCCAACGAACAGCCTTGAATTTCGTTTTGATATTCTTTGCAGATGGGTTTTCAGGTACCTCACTATTTTAAATGTTTTTTCTACCAGACATTTCTATGTCGTAGGACTCCAGGAGCTTTATCGCTTTCGATAAGGAATGGAAGTTCTGTTTTATGTACTGCAGTTCTCGAAATAGCTCATTTTAAATGAGAGATTATACTTTTGCAATCTCAGTCTATCATTGGTATCCAATGCATTAATTACTTTTACAATTGTATCATAATTGTTTGCATAATACAAGACTGCATCGAGCCAGGTCTGCAATTGAGTTACGAATAAATCATATTGAACTTGAAAAAATGGCTATTTCATAATATTTAAATAAATTAAAATGATAATTTAATCTATACTGAAATAAAATTCTCCCTAAAGTTTGGGGAGGTAAAGGAACTTCGCTGCCATCTTACGAAATCTCTGTATTCTGGAAGGTGCTTTTACAAATATGTTTTCATTTTAGATACGAAACTGTCCACTTTGTCAAAAGAGAATCTGATTTCTTCGATCACTGTGCGTAGTCCATGGGCCAGACACGTAACATGAACCATTCCAGAATATGACGTCTTAAGATATTTTGCACCTTTAACCATATAGGTGATGGCATCTGTCACGAAAAGAAGCACATTTTCATTAATATGCCTTGTAGCCATAGAAGTGGCTTGGCTTTATTAAACAGATGCGTAATCGTTGAATGATTGACCAATTCTAACAGCTCACATGTCAAAAGAGATAGTATACCAATAATTATGTTTGCTACAAAACTGTGTGACACATCTGTAGTTTCATCTATAGAAACCCAAATCATCTTATCAGCAACATTTTGTAATACCTATTGATACCTATTAATTAAACAGCGATACGAAGTGTGGTGTCTGAAGAAACTTCTTTGTGTATATTTTTCCAAAATACCTTTGAAGTAAGTGCTGTTTACCTTGTAAATGGAATGATAGATTTTACCATCATATCACACAGATCTTTATAAAATTCAGAATGTCTACTTGACAGTATTTTGTCTCTTGGTTGCTGTTTAGTGGACAGAAGTTAACTATGTTGAATGTGTTTTTTACTATTGCAGTATCCTTGTGTTACTCGGCTAACACTACCTTTTATCCCTACTTTGCAGAACTTACACTCAACCCTGTCACTACTTGCAGTAAAATATTCACACCCAAATTCTTCTACAAGTTCGGTAATACGTGAATATTTCGATTTTCATGTTGGAGGCATTTTAACTGTTTGTGTGGAACTAGTCAACACAGTAGAGAGACACGCTATGTACTGCAGGCACTGAGGGCCCAGTTGTTTCGCTGTGAGTATACTCATGCAATGACGTCACACTAAATACACGTCGCAGCTACGTTGTGGTGCCTCATTCCGCGTTCCGTGCATCAAGGTTCGAACCTTAGTTATAACAAAAATAAATTAACTAATTAATTATCGTAGTGAGGGAAAGTTGTATTTCCCAATGTAAAGTTTAGTAATAAATTAACTGAAAATACGCATTAGTTATTAAAATGAGAAAAAAGGAAAAAGAGGAGACGCTAAACGTCAAGATTGATGGGAGTAATAATGTTAAATTATACAGGTCACTGACCTATTGAAATTGGTAGAGTTAGCAGAATCTTCGCCAAAGCCTTTAGAAGATGGTAGCTCTTCTCATCAAGCTCTTCTTAATTATTGTAAGAAGTGGGTTGGAAATGTTGCTGAGGGAACAAATTCTATTAAGAAATTCCATTAAGATTGTGTCTCTTTTTCAGAATAAAACTGAGTATACTTATCGCATATATGTTCAAATCTAGACTTTAGATCTGATACTTTATCTAAGTTTGTTGGTACTATTATGTTGAATTTGTGACGCCTTACTGATTTATCTGATAATTTGTTAGTCATATCTGCAATAATATTGTCTAGCATTGGAATATAAATGGATATTTCCCAATATACGGTTCCTATTATCACTGGATGTTGATGGATAGTTTAACCTACAATTTACTTCCTTCTCTGTTAGTGTTGGAATGCGAATTTCTACATTCATTGTCCCCATAGTTTTTTCAGCAGCGCCAAAAAGTAATGAAAAGAAATGATGACACTTTTGCCTTTTCTCCTGAAGTACTTTTACTGTATGTGTTATTTTCTCTTTGGCTAAGCACAAGTCTATAGATTCAAGTTAAAGATACTTGCTGATAACAACAGTAACATCTGCTATATCTCTAAGGCAGTGCATAGTAATTATAAAATCACAAGTAGAAATGGAACATAACAAATTGTTTGTCTTGCTTTCTGTAGATCTGTCCTTTCATTTTGACAGATTTTGCAGTGCTTCCGCTATCTTCAGTAAATCTTCTGTAGGTAAATTCCCAGAATGATTCATAGCGTTCTACACAACGTGTCTCACAGTATCCCCGCATTTGATGGCCCAACACATTTTTAAAAAGAAATTTGCATCTTCCTGGACAGTTAAGAAACCTAGTGATTTCTTTCACAGTGCCTACAGCATTTCGCACACTTTGTACGTTGCTATACTTTGAAATGGTCAAATTCAGCTCATGATTTTTGCAGCCACAAATAGTGTTATTTATTGTCATCTTTTGTATCTCTGTTACTGCACATCGGATGTCAGACATATTCATAGAAGATTCATCACAACAGATTCCAACACAGTTTGTGCTGTGGAGAGCAATGAACCCAACAGTCTTCTCTTACACCTTTGTCATATACACAATGAAAGGCTTAGCTGGGAAGCGTGAGACGCATCTGTAGTTTATCAGCGCATTAGTTGTAGCCTTGTTGATATATGTAGCATTAGCACTTGCAGATTTTACGGGATCCTGAAGCTGAACATCACCGCTGTCAATTCTAAAACGCAAAAGCGCTCTGAAATTGCGATCATTTCGGACCAGATCATCTCTTATTTCAATTGAACTTTCATCATATCTGTGTACCCTAAATTGATGTTCTGGCTACCACATAACAAAATTGTTTAGTTTTTATGACCCGGCGCCAGCCTAAATCGGTTTTGTATGATCTGTGTCTTTCTGTTCTCATTTAACAAGTTTACTATTTCTAGATTAGGACTTTCAAGGATTGCAGTAAAACATTTTGCATCGATTTCAGCCTCTTTGTGATATGCTGTTGATTAGTGAGACTCTAAATCCCCATCTTTTCCTGAGGGTTTAACTTATGTTTTGAAATTTCAGAAACCAGTTTCTTTACAGTTATTGTATATTGTCCTCCAACTATCTTCTTATGGCAGAAAACTGCACAATACTTACAAAAAAGAAGTCCTTCCTGAACTTCTAAAAAACTAACTATGGATGCTTTTCAAAACGACCAATGTTTGTCCTTCCTTTGCTCTTTGTTCTTTGTTCCTCGTGCCTTCTTTTAATGTGGGAGGATTTAGAGAACTGTAATTTTTATTAGGCTGCCAATGTTTAGTAAAAAGCTGGTATTTTGTGTTATCACTTAACTGAGACATTTTCTCAATGTGAAAACCTATATCAAGAGAACAAGGGTTATTTACATTAACTGTTTCTGTTAAGATGAGGACGACAATGTCAGTGACATAACCTCAACTTGTGTAGGCTCTTGTACTGTGTAACGGTATGCGGTATGGTAGTGATGTGCGCCAATTTGATGGCTCGGGATGTTTTGGAATGGTCCCGGGTTCGATGCCAGCTCAGGTTCTCGCATGGATGTTGGGTCTAGGGTTGGTGGTTAACACGAATGGTTCGTTTTCCTGACCGTTATTTCATGTCACCTTTTTAAAATCTGACTCCTGAGAGAACCTCGCCACACACAGACATTTCTTTGGACGCCGCGTTGCCCGCTGTACCTCATACTATCGCGCCTACCCGCCTTACTCACATTTGTTTTTAGAACAACCTCCAAGGAAATACCATGAACAAGTGATTTTCAAAGCTCTCCTGTTTCTTTATTTCGATTTTTTTTCTATTGCCCCAATTCACTATCACGTTTATTGTACTTTCTTTCTTATTGTTTGCCTACTTTAAGTTTCCACATGAACTCGCATGCCTGCAGCTATCAAAGCACTGACCTTCGTGTCTACGCACCTGTTTTTCAAGCAACCTAATGGTACACGAACAAAAGCATCTTCGGCCCTTACTCGGCTATAATGGGGGAAAACCAATCCCGTTTCCTGCTTGCTGCTTGCACTGTCTCTTCAATCCACATTCATCTCTGCAAGTAATATTCATTTCCCACTCTTATTTAATTAAATTATTCCTACTATTACTAATATTTAGTTTCAAGTTATTATGGCTATCATTTTATATTTCTAGCTACGCAGAACGTACTGTCTCTACTGAAGTCAAAGATATTTCATTGCTTAGTTCCGCTTGTAGAGAAAAGTCATCGTTCAATCTCCTCTTCTTAATTATGAAACGGTAATTCCGTGAGACACAAGTCACACAAAAAAGCAAACCTAGTTATCACTTAATAGCGGAGTAGCACAACCATCAGAATCAAAACATGAGGCCCTAGACTTCAAGTACTTACGACATTGTAAGTCGTCATTGGGGTATGACATCATAAAACAATTTGACATCTCCTTGTAATCTATCGGGAAAAAGCGAGCCAGGAGGGGAATTTAATTTCCTACTGGTATTTTGCCATGGTAGCTCACTTTGTTAGAGCAACCAGATGGAAACCGGAACAACCGTGGTTCAAATCTAAGCTGGAATTGAAGTTTTTAGTCGCCTGATTCTACCTTTCCAACCTTATCTTACACACGGTTTGAGTGGAAGAACTATTCCATTGTTGTAACTGTTGCCCTCACCACTGTGCATGCGTCTCATTCTCCGTCCACTGCTCTCGGCTCTGCAGATCCGGGTAAGCCCGCAAGCATAATCTACGCGTTCAGGTTAGGTAAGAAGACTACAGTATTAATTTTTTAACTATATGTAAAACAATTTTACTTAAGTTTATATTTATTTTGTTAATATTGTGGCCGAGTTTTAAATACTTTATTTTAGCTTTATTATGTTGCAGCCTGTATTTTAATTATTTTGCTTGGTGAGGAGGGAGCGCGCGACCCCCGCCTCTCCCCTCCCCCCTCCAGATCCACCTTTGCCCCACGGTATAACCCCTCTACCTTACTATTCCTCTCTTCTACGAAGTTCTTTTACAATATTTCTGTCTGTTGCTCATGAAGTTACAACAGCACCTTTTTTATCTTGTTGATTTTCTTCGTCTTTGACGAGTACTAAATTGTACGCTCACGTTGCTGGGCATCTTCACTTATTTGCATTACTTATTTTACAACATATGTTCCTATCATTACTTTTTCGTTATTTTCTTGAGATTTTGTTTTACATGTGTTTTTTTTTCTATATGTGAACTATTTTCAATTTTACGTATTATATTTTACATGCTTTTATGATTTTCTTCTTACTCTATTTATCTTGATGCGACTATACAAATTTCAACGTTCCTTTTGCATTATTATTTTACATTTTTGCTGCGTTCTTTATCGATATCTTTTCGGGCTTCTAAATTAACCGTACCTCAATCAATTCCCGCTACAGATGCCGCTTTTCACATAACAACCCTTTTTTAATTTTTGTATTTTCTAATTATGATCTCAGATTTCTTTTCCATCAATCTCTAAAAAAAATGTTAAGTGGAACTTTCTGTCTGGAAAACACACTAAAAGTCATCAAAATTGTTTGGGCTATACATATACATTGCAATAATAACAGTATTTGCAATTGAATAATAATAAAATAATTAGCCTTGTATAACAACGTAGAATAATTTTTCTTTTAACAAAATTAATATTAACTGTTTTAAACAGGAATAATTTGCTACACATATTTGTATTTTTGCTTTACTTTTGTGTTAGTGGCGTTGCTTGTGTTTGGTTTTTGGATGTAACGTAAGATGTTCTGGTGTACCAATATGTTCTTTTTTGTTCAATCTTGTGTTGTGTGATCTCTACCGTGTAACCTCTCTTCTTAGCGTATCCTTCTACAGAGTGAGCCAAAAGAACTCCGAACCGCCTGCGCGGTGTTTTTCCCCCCCCCCCCGCGTTCTCCGCGCTCGTTGCCGTCTGCCGCTATCATAGAAAGGCGCGGATGAAACCATATAACATTTTTAAAACAACTTTTAAAGGCTTTACTTACCAACTTTATGAAATGAGATGCTGAAACGGCTACCGTCGTTGTCTATAATTTTTGCACTTCTTTAGAAAACTATCCATCATGACCGATGTCGTCTAATGTTTCTGCAGTAAAAACCGAACGCTGTCTTTTAGATTTCTTAGCCTGAACACTTCCCGTGGCCTGAAATTTACTGTAAAGTTCATAGATTGTTGTACGGCCTGGAACTTTTACACCTAGAAATATTTCTGCAAATCGTATTTTCACTTGGCGAGCTGACCGAGTTAACACATACGAATCATAAATAAATACACGCTGTGCAGTACAAAGCACATAATATACTTTGTGACTAAGTACAGGACAAAATAACAAATAACTCGTAATATCTGAACTACATCACATCACCGTCAACTCAAAACTGCACTTCACAGTGCACAGCAGCGTCACTTTGTTTATAGCAGCAGTGCGTTATCATGTTTTTACCATATTTCCACACGCCCAGTGGAAAAACACCGCGCAGCCGGTAATATTGTTAATAAAATACCCCTCCGGGGTAACTAAAACATAAAGTGTACAAGACAAACCCCACACCCTGGAAGAATTAAAACAAAATATCCGCCAGGAAATTTCTCAACGTGAACTACGAGGACAGTTTCTTAAAGAGGTGCCAAAAATGTATGGACAACGACGGCGGACAATTTCAGCATCTCCTTTCGTAAAGTTGGTAAGTAAAGCCTTTAAAAGTAGTTTTAAAAATGTTGTATGGTTTCATCCGCGCCTTTCTACTATAGCGGCAGATGGCAACAAGCGCTGAGGACGCGAACAGGAAAAACACCGCGCAGGTGGTTCGGAGTCTTTTGCCTCACTCTGTATGTTGTCATTTCCGTATACGAACGGAGGATCTGTTTGACATATTTCCCAATTATCTTCTTTTTCTTGATGTCTACGAGATGATATATGTGTTCTCCAAGTTTCTCGTTGATGGTGAATGGTTCAGGTATATGAGTTCCATTCTCGCAATGATCTCTTCGTTTGCCTTCGAAATTCGTGGTAGTTCTAATAAAACTTTAATATCTATTTTGGTTCCCATTTAGCTTTTGGGCGTTTCTTTTGATTTCCTCTTTTGGTTTTTTTCCATTATTTTCTGGTAAACCAGTCGACATTTTCCTGGTTTGATTAGCACTTCTTGTGCTTTTACTGTTTCTGGCAAGATTTTTATCAGCGGTTTGGTTTTCCTGCCGAGCATCAGTTCGACGAGAGCAAATCCCATTGCCGGAATTACCACCTCATTCATCATGTACTCCACTTGTTCTATTTTGTAATACCAGGATTCATGTTTCTCGCGACATAAATAAATACCTATTTTTTCATAATTCTCTTGGAAGGGTTCCCTTGATGATAGTTTGTGGAACAATTGTATAGCTTTATTTGCTGTCGTTTAACAGTTTCTTTAAATGCCATCAAAAGGGGTTACTTCGGCCACTTTTTCGTATATTTTTAAATTTGTTCCAGAAAATTTCCGCTAATGTTTCCAAAAAAAAATGTAATAGAAATTATCCAGTATATTGTCTTTACTTTTATGTACAAATGATTATAATAATAATAATAATAATAATAATATAAGTATCACACATAAGCAAGTTCAGGGCATCAAAGCATGGCCGGAGCTACCCCGTGTTTGGGGTAACTTCGGCCACCATAAGGAAACGAAGTTTACCCGATCCAGTTTTACTTTGTTCGCTTAAATCGTTTTTAAAATGTTATTAAGATTTTAGCACTAAATATACAGGCTGTGTACAAAAAAAATGTTTATTGATATTTTCTCAGGAAACATAATTAATCCTTTTTACATAAACAACGAATGCATGAAGATGTAGTTCTTTCTTATGATGAACTATCAATCATACATTGAAATGTGTATCGTTCACGCCTGACAAGTGTACGAGTTGCAGTTTTCTAACAACACTGTCCTACTCTGACTCACACTCATCAGCACAAACCGGAAAAATGAAGAACAAATCCTTTCCAGCTTTCTTCCTGAAAGCATTTACAAGTACTTATCACCAGTTTCTTTAATTTGTCGGATATAAAACCGCTGAATTGTACCACTTGAAAGCTCAACAAGAATGAAGTTTCCTACCTCATAATTTTCGGAGCCTTCTACCTGCACTTCCGAGAGTCGTTCCTTCTCTCATAACCTCCTTCTTCTGGGCTGTAAGCTTCATTGCCATCGTCGATCTCCTATTCCTCCTTAGATTGGTCCGTTTTGTAGTTACGCTTCGTCCAGGCTTCACATTCAACCTCTTTCCTTTGGCCCTGGAATTACTTCCATCCCTAATACGCGAAAACTTCAAATGGTCCATAAAGGAATCACTCCAATTTTTTCATGTCTTTGATTATTTTGAAATCAGGAAGTTTTATGAGGACAGCATCTCTATTTAAGGGAACCAGTCCTGTTGCTCTGAAACCAGGTGTCAGGTTAGCTATCAGTTTTGCTGCACCAATATCATCGATTGCTGCTTTCAGAATCCGAGGAAATTCTGTTTTAGGTAGAGGTCCACTATTTTTTCTTATTCCATTCATTGAATGGCTCTCTCCATGACAATTGAGCTGGACGGAATAACGCCACATCTAACCGCTGTGTGAGATGGGTTGAATTTGGTGGTAGGAGGACAAATTATACGTTGTGATTCTCACACACTCTGAATCACTTCAACTGATAGATGGCTGGAAAGATTGTCCCCAATTGTGACTTTTCTTCCTGGTAACTTCTTGAGATGTGGGAGAAAAACTGTCGAAAATTAGTCCTCGAAAATGTTTAAATAAAATCACCCAATTTCATTTTGATTGTAATGGGTACCCTTTATTCCTCGCTCCGTCCAGCCAGGACGGAGCTCGATACAACACTTATAGAGACAATAGCTTTCTAGAAGTTGACACTGCCAACATGAAAAAGTTCCGCCTTTTGATGAGTCAGCAATCATCTCAGAAACTTTGCTTCCTCTTTTCACAATCACTTTCACTTTTCCTGAATCATCCACGAAATTTGTCTCATAGTTGAGAATGTTTTCAGGATAAGTTCCATCAAGTGATATTTCCAAACTGTCAAAATATTATTAAGTTCTTCTGATCCTACAGAGGCTCTTGCACGTTTTATGTTTTCTGCAAATCGCTATTAGAGCTCCTGATGTCTCCGAAAGAATCCATGTAGCCTGTCTTCCCCATGCTTTTGTCATTAAACGCAGCAATAGTTTTTCCTTGCCTGTCAAGATAACTCTTTACGTGTGAACTAATATCCTTTGGTGTTAAAGGAAAACTCCATGTGGCACATGTAGTAAGTCCATGGATGAGGTCACTTTCCTCCTGAAATCAATATAATATAACGTACATCGGTAGACTACACTGAACCTCACATTGAATTTTTCTATCCTTTCCACTGAGAATATGCTGGCCTAATTCACTATACTTCTCTATTTTTAACAGTGATACCTATATTAGTAGATAACACACCTCATGTCAAAGGACACAGGAACGACCTATTTTTCCCGCGTTGTTTCCTTTAATCTTATCCTGAAGGGTTGTCCGAGGAACCGCATAGTTCTCCGAAGCTTGGAGAATAGACATTTTACCATTCCTAACTTCGTTTAATGCATTTTCAAGGTATATTGATTTGGTTGTAATTACAAATACTACAAGCACCCACCTAGACTTTTTTGTAGGTTTTTGGCATGGTTGAACAAATGTTGTGAATGGACAACAATTAACATAATTCTTCCTCCTGGAAAAGCTATTTGGAAGGTATACATAAAATTGTATGTATTGTTGAACAGAAATACATACCTTGTGACTCAAAACCTTGTTTTAATGCCAACCTGTTTGTTTCTCGCTCTCGGTAAACAATGCACTTTTCAATGTCGCGAAAGAAATTACGTGGCTCGGTAATGAGCGCGCCAAATTTCTTTCAACATACATGCGATTGTAGAGTACCCCCCCCCCCGCCGTGACAACTTTAAACGAGTGTCATTAGATATTGTTCTGTTACACACTAGTTAGTAGGTGGCAAGCGCTTGGTGATGGAACACCCCCAAGATAAACGGACGTTCCCGAGCTTTACGGAGATAACCGATATTCGTCCGAAGCTTCCAGCATGTATACAAATAGAAAGCGAATAGCGCGACTTCTCCCATGCTGAGGCTTGAAACCAACATCGAAGCCACCTGATAGAATTGCAATGCCGAAAATGTAAAAATAAAGCTCAATTTTCATATCAAAGAGCAATTGTGTAAATATAGGTGTTCCTTGTGATACCTTATTAATATTGAGTAGCAAATAACGTTCATTCCATGTTTAAAACTGTAACATGACCTGAAAACCTAGTAAGATAAAAGACAGGTTATGTATCGAAAGTCACAACGTTAGTTGTTTTTAATGAAAAATTTAAATATATACAGTGAAAACAAGTATTTGTGTGTATGTCTTAAAATATAATTTAAAACTCTACAAGTACTGTAAAAGGTATAAAATAATCCTTCAAATAATACCTTGTATTATATGCTTTACCAATAAAGATAGCAAGTTCCTATATTTTAAATTAATGTTAAGTGTGACAGTGAATTGAATCTGACGCAATTGTATTTCATGAACCTGTACTGGTTCATGCAATACATTTTTTCACAGGTGCATAAACATGCACCCACTACGAAACAATACTCCCTTTCTTTATCAGCGTATAAAATGCAACGCTGTTTTTATTTCTTAGAAGTTAATATGAAACTGCGACTGTGAATTTAATCTGACACAGGTGCATAAACATACACCCATCACAAAATAATACTGTTTCTGGTTCACACTCATAAGACTTATTGATTGTGCACCAATTGGTTTTAGTTGCAAGCTGAAGTACAAATCTAGTGGTATCTTGTAAAGTACGGTGTGTATATATTTGTGTGTTCTCTAGTTTCCGAGGTCCAGGGTTCAAACCCGGCGGAGGGCGATGGATTTTTCAGGCGTAAAAATCGTCAGCATGGTTTCCTTCGGAGAGGAAAAAGCCGGTGGTCCAGTGTGGTAGATTTACGGCACGTAAAAGAACCTCAAGCCTGATAAAGAGGTCTCTGAGCAAAATTTCCTATCTTTCATGCCCAATATAGAGTGGGACGCTAAGAACCATAGCAGTTAAAGTGTCCTTAAATATAATTCAATTTCAAAATGAGCAACTTTTAAAGAAACAAATTAAATTTTGCTATAGCACAGTGATCTAATATAGGAACAAAAACGTTTCAAGTTATGTACCACAAGCTTCCTAGGTTGATAAACTAAGGTGTAAACAGAGTGATAAATTCAAGCCCGATAATGCTCGAGTGTACTCAGTACATTTTCGCACAGACTATGAACGTGACTTAAAAAATCTCTTTGTTACATTCAATGACTTTCTCTACCCTCTATCGCTTATTAGTGGATATACAAATTATTCTGACGAAAGTTTATTTTCCTATCCACTTCATTTTAATCCAGATAAACCTTTGCAGAAATAGCCGCAATACACATTTTATTATAAATAAAAGGGTACAACGACAGTCAAATGTTTATGAACCCACCCTGATGTTAAAATTCCACACTCTTTCCATGACATTGCAAGAACTAACTGGAAATCGACGGGCTTTCAAAGAATGGGTAAGCATTGATCAATTCGAACCATTATAAACGGATATCTCGGAAATTACTGGTGCTATAAAAGAGTTATTTGAAATAAATTGTGTGTTTTAAAGAGATCTACAGTTTTATTCTGGCAGATTTTCCTCTGTTGCTTAACGTTTACCAAGTTACACAAGATTATACAAAATTCCTTCCAAATGAAGAGGACTTCACAAACTATTCCCAGAAAATTCAAAATAAACATTTTATTTTTCATGTAAATATCTTCAATACGGTGGCATTTTAATCAGAATCGTTAGAGCCATTTTTCAGAAAATAAATAATTTGGAAAGTTTTTCCATGTAAAGGGTAGTTTGGGTGGGAGATTTTCTTGAAAATCTTTGTGTCGCATCCTTGGTAGGTACTGAACTTAGATACCAACAAGTTTGGTATTTATCCAACTTTTCATTTTTGAATTATGCTGTTCACAGACCTTAAACACACACGGACCTTTTTCTAAAAACATCTTTTTGGATTCAGGGAGTCTCAAAACATGTGTTTCCGTGAAATCTCGGTATCGAATTTTTAGATGGAAGCAATGTTTTCTCTACCTAATATGTACCTGGTAGCGAAAATGAAAATTGCTGCTATAGAGGAACAAAATTCCAGAAAAATCGTCAGTAGCTAACATCCAAATCTCCTAGAACAGCATGAATTATCACTTCTAAATATAAGTCAAATTCCTATTACAAAACAGGTTATTTCAGTTTATCTTGAGTACTTTATAAGCACCGATTTATGCTATCTATTTACAAATTCCTGCTTTGAAATGCATGGCTTCACGTATTCGCTTTCAATTGCCAGTCGAAAAGCGCGCGGCCTCCACATTACGTATTTCACCGTAGCCAATGGGAGCAAATATACCGAATGGACTACCTACCCTTCTCCACTTACCTTGCACTGGAATGTCCCCTTAGGATTGTTCGCTGTCGTCGTTCATTTTCGGCATTCGCTCAACTTCATCGGGCAATTTCGGGTGTTCCTTCTCCAAGCGCTTGTGGTAAGTGCAAATAAGTATCGCCAACCACTGATGGCTGGAATTACCCCGGATGGCCGAAGATGCCCCGTTTTACGGTATTTTACTTTTATGTGAAGCAGAATTGACGACAAGATTGCCTTGATTTTACATATTTTGGCATTAATCTGGAAGTATTTTGCTTAAACATGTTTTTACTGTTTACTCTTCTTAGTGGATAGGCTTTTACAAATTTGCTGGATTGTATTACTATGCAATTTCCTACCTCCTCATTTGCATAGCTTGTGTAATACGTATCATTGCACATATTTTCATGACTTACATCATGTTCCTTTGATAGCGTTACTTTGTTTCTAAAATTACATCATATTTACATATATGTATGTACTCGACAAAGAATCTTTCTTTTTTGTCTACATCTTGCACGCAGCCACCTCTGCGGCTTTCGTCGCCTATTGCTAACTTCTCTTGCAGCAATGGAATTGTCACCGCTTTATCTGCATCCTTTATGACTATCTCTCGCGAATAAAGGTCTAATTTTGCCCTCCACTAATACAATATTTCGCATCCAAGAATTAGGTATGTTTGGAAGCGTAGTGCGACTATGAAATAAAATTACATCGCCAGTACTTTAGCATTCAACGTAGCTTCACATTTTATCCTCTTTGTATTTCCAGCGACTACTAAACAATATGCATTGCATACAGGTAAGGATACAATTGCCGTTAGTTTAACATAATAAAATTCTAAAAACCATTTTTCACTACAGATACTTGTAGTTGCTCCTGTATTGAGCATAACTTGCATTTGTATTTCCAACTGTAGTGGATTTAATAGTTCGGTTTGTATTTTACTTTCTATTATACTCTGTTAACTTTCCGCTTTGTGCTATACTATATCTATCTCTTAAGATTGTCTTGAATTTTGAGGTTGTGAACAGGAGTCGTGACATAACCTCTTTTCAGTTTACCTGTCCATAAACCCCCCGGTGTTTGAGGAATGTTGGCGTCACTGCCAATTGCTTCTGGGTGGGTTGTTAGGTCAGCTGCGGTGTTTTCTGTTTTCTCACTCTGAGTTCCCGTTCATCTCTCCTTAAACCTCAGGTTTCGTGCTCTGAATTTGGGATTAGCCCGGTATACACTACTTGCATAATCCATATTTCCTCAATAGAGTGTTATATGATTTACTGTTGCGTTTCTTGCCCTGCTAACATCATTTTTTAGTGACTAAGATCATTTTTCGAATCGTTTGACTGTGGCGTTGTGTTCCTACGTTGAACTCTAGCGTTGTTGCTATGTTGCGAATTTCTTTGAAAGTGCTGTGTCCCCCTTTCCCTGCGGAAACTCCTGCTTTAATTTTCTCCGGGATCCAGATATCTGTTTTGTTGTGGTTTTTAAACTCTGGTGCGTGTCGATGGTTGGTAACACCTATTTCTTAGGTTGGTGCACCTGTTTAGGCGTGCGTGATTTCTCTTTAGATTCGAACGCAGACGATAGTTCTATTATTTCCGTAAAATAAATCTGTTTAGCAACTATTAAATGGTTCCTAATATTGTCAGTAAAGTGCCCTGTAACAGTAGTTATTATTCCCTGAACGTTCATAGGCGAATCTGGCATTCTACCTTTGTTTGCGACTCTCATGAAGTAATGCCATTGTTACATTGCTCTCTGGATATACTCTCCAGTAGTAAGCTCTGTACGGATTTGCTTTTGTTTTGCCCGGCCCCAGTACCTCATCAGAAACAAATTTGTAAACGTGGCTTAAGTTTCTTCACCAGATATGGTGTTACCCTTAATCATTCGGATACATGATTCTTTAAACTTTTCCGAATAATATACACTCTAGTGCAGAAAAAGTTGCCGATAATGGGACGAAGCGTTTACGTTGGTAATGACAAATCTCGCTCCATCCTCTGCCAACATTAGCTCTTTTCTTTCTTCGTGCATATTCCTGCCACTTGATTGACAAGTTGCTTCATTCAATTTATTCAATTCAATTCATTTATTGCAATCAGTAGACTATTTACATAGTTTCTGGCATTGTCATTTAACATTAAAAATTAAAATTAACAATTACCTATAAATGTTCATCTATGTCATAAAATGCACAATTTATGAGGTAATTCTAACTCTTTAATGAATTTGGAACCTGTTATTTGTATAATCGAGGAAGGTAATTTATTGTATAATACTTTACCAATCACATAAGGATTTTTTCAAAAACTTTCTTACTTTTCCCTTCCCTATACATGTTATTTTTTGTTCTTGTGTCATATGTATGTACATTGCTATTGATCTTTATATCTGACTTTTGTCTGACTAAAAGAATAACTAAAAATATACAATCAAACCACAGTTAATATTCTTTCTTTTTTAAATACCTCCCTACAAGAATCCCTGGATTTTAATGAGCATACAATTCTTAGACACCTCTTCTGTAGTACTAATAACCGCTTTAAATTATCTTTATGCGTTGTGCCCCACAATTCAATACCATAGTTAAAATGAGTATGGATAATTCCATAATAAATCAGTTTTAAATTTGGTTTTTCCAAATAATGAGCCGTATAGTTCAACAAATAGACACCCTTGCTAATTTTATTATATATATAGTTTACATGCTTTGTCCATGATAAGCTTTTGTCTACATGTAGCCCTAGAAATGAGTGGTCATCAGAGGTGTCAATTTGTTCATTTCCAATTTTAATTTTCATATTCCTATATAGAAATTTATTAATTTTAAAATATATTATACTTGCCTTATCTAGATTATTAATTAAGTTATTATTAGCAAGAAATTTAAGTATTATATCAGCACCTGAAAGTATATTAGTAATTAAATTATCGAGTGTCGTTCCCCAGCAAATAATTGAGGTGTCATCAGCGTATGGCACGGTTTTAACATTATTAATAACAGGTATGCCATTAGCATACAATGTAAATAATAAAGGCCCAAGCACAGACCCTTGTGGGACCCCATAGTTTACCACTGCTAATGAGGATTCATATTTTGTCTCTAATTTATTCGTTTTACATACTATTTCTGTACTTTGAAACCGTCCTTACAAATATGTTTTGATTAATTGATCTGCAATCCCCCTTATACCATAATTCCCCAATTTTAATTAATATTTGATGATCAACACTATCAAATGCCTTAGATAAATCCCAAAAAAATCCCATAACTTGATTATCACTTTCCGTTTTGCTAATTAATTCATCTATAAATTCTGCTACAGCAGTAATAGTAGAGTAGCCCTTTCTAAAACCATGTTGGGATTTAGACAATTTTGTTTTTGTCCAAAAAACTTATAAACCTTTTAATATAATTTTTTCAACAAGTTTAGCAAAAGTTGACGTCAGTGTTATTGGCCGATAATTGCTCACGTTGGTAGCATCGCCCTTTTATACAGTGGTTTTATAACCCTTTTTTACTTTCTCTACTACGTAGAGTAAGTAGGGGAAGTATTGCATTCCACCCAAAAATTCGATACCGATATTTCACCGAAAATACATGTTTTGAGACCCCCTGAATCCAAAAAACCATTTTTGGAAACATGTCCGTGTGTGTGTGTGTGTCTGTGTCTGTGAACAACATAACTCAGAAACGAATAGTCGGATAAACACCAAAGTTGATATTTAGGTTCAGTATCTTCCAGATATGCGACACGAAGGTTTTCAAGAAAATCTCCCCAGCCCAGATTACCCTTTACATGGAACATTTTTCGAACATTTTAATTTTCTCAAAAATGGCTCTAACGATTTTGATTAAAATATCATATATTTAAGATACTTTCATGACAAATAAAATGTATATCTTGAATTTTCTGGGAATGTCTCCGAAAGTGTTCTTCATTGTGAAGGACTTTTGCATAACTGGTAAACCATAAGAGATAAACAAAAGTTTACTACACAAAAAATTTAGATCGCATTAAAATACACAATTTAAGTCATATACATTTTTTTCGCTGAGTGAACCATTTTCGAGACATTGCTTGTTATTCCCTTAAATTTTCCAATATACTTTTCCTCAAATGAGAATTCGTCATTCACTTTTTTTGTCCTGGATATGCAAAGAGTATTAATCTGTGACAAAGAGAATGGTGCTCCACATAGCTACCAGCTATTAAGAGATATGTCAATTCTTAAAGGCTACTGTATTTCTGTAATGCCCTTGCAAATACAAAACAAGGGGAACATAATAGGCCTTAAGCGATAGTCAAATATTTTTAGAACTGGTTGCTATGTGTAAAATGTAATTCTCTTTGCATATCAAGAACATAAAAAAATAATAACGAAAGTGTAAGTATTGGAAAATTCAAAGAAATAACAAGGAATATCTCCAAAATGGTTCACTTTACAAAAACAATGTTTATGACATATTGTGTGTTTTAACGAGATCTACATTTTTATGTAGTAAAATTTTGTCTATCTCTTGCGGTTTACCAGTTATTCAAAAGTCGTTCAGAATGAAGAGGACTTTTGGGGACATTCCCAGAAAATTCAAGATATACATTTTATTTGCCCTAAAAATGTCTTAAACATATGATACTTTAATCAACATCGTTAGAGTCGTTTTTGATAAAATAAAATATTTCGAAAAATGTTCCATGTAAGGGTGATTTTGGGTGGGGAGTTTTTTTGAAATATTTCATATCGCATCCCTGGAACATATTGAATCTAAATACCAAGTTTGGTGTTTATCCGACTTTTCGTTGTTGAGTTATGCTGTTCACAGACAGACACACAAGACATACACACGGACATGTTTCCAAAAATGCTTTATTTGGGTTCAGTGCACCTCAAAATATACATTTCTGGTGTTGTATGTTTTCACAAAAATTCAAGATATACATTTTATTTGCCCTAAAAAGGTCTTAAACATATGATACTTTAATCAACATCGTTAGAGTCGTTTTTGATAAAATAAAATATTTCGAAAAATGTTCCATGTAAGGGTGATTTTGGGTGGGGAGTTTTTCTTGAAATATTTCATATCGCATCCCTGGAACATATTGAATCTAAATACCAAGTTTGGTGTTTATCCGACTTTTCGTTGTTGAGTTATGCTGTTCACAGACAGACACACAAGACATACACACGGACATGTTTCCAAAAATGCTTTATTTGGGTTCAGTGCACCTCAAAATATACATTTCTGGTGTTGTATGTTTTCACAAAAATTCAAGATATACATTTTATTTGCCCTAAAAAGGTCTTAAACATATGATACTTTAATCAACATCGTTAGAATCGTTTTTGATAAAATAAAATATTTCGAAAAATGTTCCATGTAAGGGTGATTTTGGGTGGGGGGTTTTTCTTGAAATATTTCATATCGCATCCCTGGAACATATTGAATCTAAATACCAAGTTTGGTGTTTATCCGACTTTTCGTTGTTGAGTTATGCTGTTCACAGACAGACACACAAGACATACACACGGACATGTTTCCAAAAATGCTTTATTTGGATTCAGTGCACCTCAAAATATACATTTCTGGTGTTGTATGTTTTCACAAAATCCCCTCACCCTAAGCTACTCTTTAAGGGAACATTTTTAAAAAATTGTGATTTTCAAAAAAAAGGCTCTAACGATTTTATTAAAATATGCATATATTAAAGTTATTTGTATGACAAATACAATGTATATCTTGAATTTTCTGGCAATAGCCTGTAAAATCCTGTTCATTCAGAAGGAATTCTATATAATCTTGTATAATTGGTAAGCATTAAATGATAGACGAAAATGTACTACGCCTAAAATGTATACATTTTGAAAACACTCAATTTAACTTGTTTTCGAGTCTACAGTCAGATCACAAACTTGGATTTGGTTCAGAGATTTGTAGTGGAAAGAAAAAACGGAAAACCTCAGGACCAATGGTATTATTTTGATTTGGTTGTAGACGTGAGAACAGTTCAGCAATTTCGTATAGTAGACCAAAAGCAGAAATGGGGATACGATATCACTCTATTTGTGCAATTGAGCCACCGAAGTCGGTGTAAGTTTCTACACCTACCGTATGAAAATAAATGGAAGCCAGTCGATCGTCCGAAGTTTTATGCGAGATCAGTGCTTTAGTATTGAGTTAACTATCTATTTGTTGTTAGTTATATACACAGAACACCAAATATATCCAAGGAATATATATATATATATATATATATATATATATATATATGCAAGGAATGAAATATTTGAATGCAGAGATGAGTTAATCATATATACATTATAACTTATCTATGCTAGGAATGATATATATGATTGCGGTTCTCGCATGTCGTAACTATGCACTTCTTGTTTATACTGAGAAATAAACGAACTGCTATGATTTTGCGAATTTTCTAGCGGCTTTGGCTTCAAAGGAATGCTGATTTGAACCAATTTCGCAAGATCGCTTCCTTTTATTAATTTATATCTTATTGTTCGTTATAGTAGCATTTTAAATGTTCCTATTTTACTTTATATTTTTTGTTTCCACGGTTTAAGGGCTGTTTCATTTTATTCATTCATATATTATTTGTTACAGTACCATTTTCAAGTGTTTCCGTTTTGGTTTCTGTTATTTGTTTACTGGTTTACGTTTTAAGACTTTTCATAATGCCAAATAAGAAACGAACCAGTTTTAACTTTAATGTTAAGAAGTTGTTTTCCGTGAAAGCAGCCAAAGTGATTACTGGCACCTTGAGCCAAAATTACTACATATTTTGGTGAGGTTAAACACACACAGTGCATAAGCAACTCGGTGATGGCGTTATTTTTTCAACCGTAATAAATATTGATGCTTGGAGTTCTGAAGTAATTGACAAAATTCTTCATTTAGGCAATGATTTGCACTTAAAATCAATTTTAAATTATGATGTTGTTATGCAATATCCGCCTTACTTGTGCGCTGATGAGGTTTGGCTGCAGGATATTGTAATTGATGATGTAAAAGTAATCTGCAATGCAGTGACAAATAATTTTGCATTACAAGGGATAATATCGAGGGATTTAGGCAGTGTGTTAAAAACATTTTCCAGTGCTATCACTACGGTATGTTTACTGCACAGTTAAAATCTATAGCTCTTATTAAGAATAAGTCCGTGTACTGGTTGTTTGACCCACACAGCTGTAATGCAAAAGGTTTGTACGATGCAGAAGGTGTAGCTATCGCACTTGCTTTCGAGAGCGTAAATGAGTTACTACATTTAATGATAAAAAAATGTTCCGTAGCTAATGATTCTAATGATCCATTCACATTAGTTCCTTTTGTGTTTAATGGTTCCGAGACCGATGGTCGTTCAGAACGTAGAACAGCGAGTGAGGAATTAACTGATCAAAAATTTAATAAGAGAAAGTTGCATCATTCCTATTCACAGTGCACGAAAAAGAGAAAAGATAGCATGAAAATATTGCGTGAAGATGAAGAATATAATGAATTGGAATGTGAAAGAAATAAAGCGGATAAGCGACAAGCTAGGAAAAATGAGCATTACAGAGAATCTGAAAGGAAGAGAAATAAGGAGTATATGGAGCAAGCCAGAGAAGATGAAAAATACAAAAAATCTGAAATGAAAAAATAAGGAGTATATGGAGCAAGCCAGAGAAGATGAAGAATACCAAATTCTGAAAGGAAGAGAAATAAAAACTATATGCAGCAAGCCAGAGAAGAGGAAGAATACAAGGAATCTGAAAGGAAGAAGAACAAGGAATATAAGCAGCAAGCCAGAGAAGACGAAGCAGAGAATCAGAAAGACAAAGAAACAAAGAGCATATGCAGCAAATTAGAAAATACGAAAATTACAAGGAAATGGAAAGAGAGAAAAACAAAGAGCGTATGAAGCAAATTAGAATAAATGAAAACTACACAGAAACCGAAAATATGAAGAATAAATCATTAAAACAGTCGCAAAGAAGTAACGAGATTCTATGTTCAAGACAGTACATCTATAACAAATTAGTACAAACAGATAACAATTCGTCAAGATTAAAATTGAAATTTTATCCGAGGCAGAAAAAATGTACCAGAGTATGTTTGCTGTTGTTGTGAAGGTCAGTTTTTTGAGCACTCCATTACTAAACTAAATAGGAATCTGATTAAAAGAAAACAAGGTAGCGACAATTTTGAAACGTTTCTTGAAATGATACATAATTACACTTCTTTAAATGTGTGTAGTGCTTGTAAGAATTATATCATGAAAGTAAAAGTTCCAAAAATGGCGACAAGTTGTGGTATGAAATTTGTGGATAGACCAGAATGTATCAAGAAATTATCTCCTTTAGAGGATCGATTATGTGGTCCTTATATACCATTTATGCAAATGCGGCCTTTAAAAGCCTTTGCACTTAATCCACAGTTAGTAGTAAAGGAATCAGTTGTAAATATTGCAATAGGCATTAACGAGTGTCTGCAAGTTTTGCCCAGATCTTTTGATGATATGGCCACGATGCAGCTATAGTTAAAGCGGCATATTCTGCACAAATCGTTCTATATGTATGAGATAATTAGACCAGCAATCGTCTGTGATGCGTTGAAATACCTGCAGGAAGCTCCACTATATAAGAATAATGATATCCAAATAGATGAAATGTACTTAAAGAGGTATGAAAAACTATACACAGAAAATATGGAGTTTATCGTCGATAACAAAGCTAAAGAAGGAAACTCTTTGGAAACTAGAAGCGAAGAAGAAATTTCATTAGATCATGACAGTGAGGACGACGAAGGAGAAGAGGTACTGTTAATGTCCAGAAATAAAATAGGAAGAAACACAATAGAGATAATAGCGCCAGGACAGGACAAAAAACCAGTCGCTTGGCATTTAATAGAACACTTTGATGAACTTTGCTTTCCTAAAATATTCGCGGGCCAGGCTTTTAATATGCCAAAATATCTTACATACAGCGATCGGGCTAAATCTGAATGTAGACGAGTTGATCGCAGATCCTCCACACCAAGCAGACCATTGTTCATGGCCAAACAGAAGATAGAAAGACAATGCGTAGCCAACATGAACATGTGCTTGAGGACAACTAAAAGACCCTCGACCAGCATTAGTACAGGGAATTTACTAAATCAAGAATTTGTCAATAATTTAATTAAAGTTGACAGCGGCTACCAGTTCACCAAAGAGATCCGATCCAGTCCAGCATTCTGGGAGGAGAAGAAGAAGAAGAAGAAGAAGAAGAAGAAGAAGAAGAAGAAGAAGAAGAAGAAGAAGAAGGAGGAGGAGGAGGATTTAATGGCAATGATCAGGTAGTTAGGAAAACCTACCTGGTTTGTTACTCTGTCTGCAGCAGAAAGCTGGTAGCCCGAACTGCTTACATCGTTATACTATATGCAACACAATAAGAAGTTAACTCCAAAAGAAGCACTTGAAATGAGCAACAATGAAAAGACGTTGTTGATTAGAAATGACCCTGTTACGTGTGCTCGATATTTCGATTGTAAGATTTCATCTTTCTTAAAACTTCTTACTGCAGAGGACAGTGTATTTGATGAGCACGTTGTCGAGGATTATTATCAGAGGGTAGAATTTCAAATGAGAGGCTCCCCCATGAACACATGTTTTTCTGGTTGAAAGATTCTCCGAGTTATAATCCATCAAATCAAGCATCAATCAAAGAAGTTATACATTTTATTGACAAGTATATCACGTGCGAGTACAATGAACATGTTCCTTACATTGCTCTTCAGAAGCACAAACACACACACTCTTGCTACAAAGGCAGGAAAAACAAAATGTCATGCAGATTTCATTTTCCTTTACCTATGATGCCTAGGACCACTATTTTGACTCCACTATCAGAAGTTGAAAACAACAATGAAATAAAGGACAGCCTGAAGAAGATAAATAATTTGATGTGTTACTTTTAGAAAAAGCTACAATCAATTTCTTTCGAAGAAATTTTAAAGAAACTTAACATTACTGAAATACAGTACATGAATGCAATAAGATCATCTATAAAGCAAACACGTGTATTCCTAAAAATATCCAGCCTAGAAGTTGGTATTAATGCTTACAACAAAGATATGCTGCATTTGTTCGAGTCTAACATGGACATACAACTAGTTCTGGAAGAGTATGGACTGGCTACTTACATCATAAAGTATATAAGCAAGGTAGAGTCTGGATTGTCGAAACTTCTGAGAAACGCAGCGAAAGATGTAGAATCAGGGTACCAGAGTTTAAAGGAAACATTGTGCAAAATATCCAACGTGTTTTTAAACAGCAATTTAATGTCAGCTCAGGAAGCAGCTTATTGTGTACTTTCTCTCCCTATGTCAAAGAGCAGCAGGAAGGTCATCTTCATAAATACCAGTCCTTCACAAGAACTGGTGGTGATGCTGAAGAACGGGAGAGCTTTGAAACAACTGCCGGCAGATTCAGAAGATGTTATAGAGAAATACTGTCGACGTCCGAAACATTTAGAGCATGTGTGTTTAGCAGAATTCGTGGCTAATTATTATAACCCCTACAAAAGAATAATTGATGAAATGAACGATTATGAAAATGCTAAAACTGCGATAAAAGAAAGAGGAAAGTCTGCAGTGATTAGGTACAGGAGATACAAGCTGGCGCAAGATCCCAACAATTCTTATCGAGAGCAAGTGCTATTATTGATGCCATTTAGAGATGAGATTCGTGACATAGAGAGCAAGAATTGCTACGAATTGTATTGCGCTAGCTTGGAAGAAATCGAAAAAAATGGAAATAAATTTTCTATTAAAACAGATGAAGCACTGGAATAAGCCTTGTAGACGGTTCAGAATAATATTTTTGAAAGTGATAGTTCTTACGATGAAGAACTTCAGAACGAAGAACCGATAGAAAAAGTGGACATTTTGCAACAAGGCAGCTTGGAAGGGGCTGATAAACAAGACATAAACAGAATCACAATTCCAAGCAGAGTATCCCGAGAAAAAATGTTTGAATTGTTGAACAAATTAAACGGAAAGCAGAGAGAATTCGTCATGCATGTACTAAACAGTTTTAAAACTAACAGACTGCCAATGAGGATATTTCTAAGCGGCTCAGCTGGTGTAGGAAAAAGTACGGTGATAAATGCGGTGTATCAGGTGATAACGCACTATTTTGACAGCTTACCAGGAGGCAATAAATACAAAATAGTAGTACTGCTATGCGCCTCTTCAGGAAAGTCAGCCTTCCTGATTAACGGAATCACATTGCACACAGCTTTCGCTTTACCTGTAACACAGTTTGCAGGCAACATGCCCGCCCTATCCAGCGACTTAGCCAATACTATTAGAGAGAAATTATTTAATCTGAATTTGTTGATTATTGACGAGATATCCATGATTGGAAGCGGAATGTTCAGCAGAGTCGATAGCAGGCTGCGACACATAATGGGAATGGATCTTTCATTTGGAGGAGTTTCGGTAATAACAGTCGGTGACCTCCATCAGCTACCACCTGTAATGGACACTCCAATTTATAAATTTGCTTCAAATGAATTTTCTTCCTTAATTGACATAAATCCTCTATGGGATGAGTTTGAATTCTATTAATTGACGGAAATAATGATGCAAAGAGATGAACTAGAATTTGTGAAAATCTTAAATAATTTAGCCACTGGAAAAACAATTATTTATTACCTTAATAAATGCTAGAACTGTGGAAAAAATTAAATACCAGAGAGCGCGATAAGATTATTTACAAGGAACGTAGATGTACAGGAGTACAATGAAAAAAGAATAACAAGCCATAATGCAGAAAAGTTTATATCGGTAGCAAGAGACTTTATTATAGGAAAAATATCTGAGAACACTAAAAATGGCATTTTGAATGCAGTTAAAAACAAGAAGCTAACGGAAGTTAATGGACTGCCTCATGAATTGAGGTTAAAAATCGGTCTTAAATACATGATAACCAGCAACATAGATGTAGAGGATGGTTTAGTCAACGGAGCTTGCGGGATACTCAAAGAAATTGCTTTGAAACCCAATTCCAGCGAACCTAATATAATATTCTTAGCCTTTGGTGATGAACATGTGGATCGAAAAGCAAGAATGGTACGATGTACATATATGGAAAACGAAAATATTAACCAAAATTTAACTCCATTAGATTTAAAAAGGCAAATACTAAATATACCAAACAATTTGGAACAATAAGTAATTCGAATACAGTTTCCAGTTGTCTGTGCCGAAGCATTAGCTGTCCATAAAAGTCAAGGACAAACACATAAAGAACTATGCATTGACTTGACAAAATGCAAAAGAATAAGCAGGTCAATGCTGTATGTTGCTTTGAGCAGAGTGACCACTTTATCTGGGTTATACCTTATAGGTAAATTTATATCTCCTCAGGCTCCTAGAAACAATGATCCTATTATAGCAATAGATAGATTAAGACAAGAAAGACGTCTAAATTTGTCTTATAACACTTTAAGGGAGAACGTGAATTCACTTCCGAAGAAAATAGATTGTATAAGGTCAGATCAGTGGTATAGTAATGGAGACATATTAATACTTAGTGAAACTTTAGCCTCACTTCAACATAAATTATGCATAGATGGTTTCAATGAGAAGTTAAGAATTGCATCTTCAAAACCCTCACGAGGAATATCCATATATGTGAAAAAAAGAGTTTCAAATTCAGGATGTAAATTAAGTTAATAAAGCTGACAATGAAGGTCATATTGATTTAATTTCATTTCAAATTAACGAGCACTATGTAGTCTGTGGATACAAGTCTCCTGGAGCCGAAAGTAATACCTTTGAAGATAGTATAAATACAATTGTTTAAAGAACATCAACTTAGAAAATAAAATCTTACTAGTGGGAGATTTTAATTTCGAAATTTACGAGCAAATAAAAACAAATATATTTCAAACTATTTGAATAAACTTAATTTAATAAGCAAGCTGCATAAGAACATTTCAACAACAAATTTTAATACTCAGATAGATATAATATTTTCCAACATCGGCATTTCTGCTGGTGTGTATGAAACGCTTTTCTCTGACCATAAACGTATATATGCAGTTTTTCCGGATGAAACAATACGAAGTGAAAATCAGTGATTTTCAAAAAGACCTGTCTACTCTATGCACAAAGCGTAATCTACTGAAGTAGATAGCGCAACGTCTTATAACATTTGGTTAGTTTGTTAACACATAAACATTTATCAATAGTTTTTAATAATGACATAATGATTTTTATTACATATTATCGCTACCGAGGGGGACACTAAAAGCCGGAGTCTAAGAATGCTATAAGGTCCAACCTTAGGTGAAGGTGACTGGAGTATCCGTCCTTGCTCGGCAGGTTTGTGCTGTCACATAATGGTTACAAGAGAAGGCTCAAGAAGCGAAATACGCCGGAATTCTCAGTTCACGACAGTAATACCGAATAGAGCCTGCACGTCCATCTACTAGGTTCGCAAAGAGCTTAGAATTTTATCAACTACTGCCTGATAAAGACGTGTTCCAGAAAATATTTATAACTGTTAAAGATGATATTCCTACAATATCTGAGTTGGCAATGAAACAGCTAGCAAGTACCCTGACTGAGGTTTTCAACGTTTTCCCCCAGTCTCGCAAGGTGAATACCGGGGTAAGTGTCTACAAGTGGTCCGTGGCCAGGATATACCAACAGTATGATGAAACCAACAACGTTACAGCTGCAGCCATAATCGTACTTTTATTATGGAAGTTATCGTCATATATGTATTAATATTTCAAAAGAATAACTCTACAATTTTATGTTATGTGTTTTTCTTCTGTTAAGAGTTTAATACCTGTTAAATAAAACAACTGTGAAAATTATGAAATATACATAGCTTGCTTCTGCAGTTCAACTTATTTATGTCTTTCTTCACAACAACCATTTAGATGAAGTCATTTCTATGCAGATATTAACTAGATTAACTTAAGAATACAAATAATATAAATTAACTGAAATGTTGATGGTGTAGAGAAAGTTATGAGAATGTAACACATTAGATTTTTTTAAGCAGTCCATCCTCAAAGTATGGCCAAAGAGTAACACCATAGCCGTTTATCTATTTCTCACTAGTCAAGTACCGTTAAGACAATGCTTCGGTGAGTTATGGCACAAAAAATTTAATATAATAAAAAAGTGGAAATAAGAAAATTAAGAACCCTTTATTTTGTGCTTTAAATATGCTTCTAAATTGGTTTTACAATGTTACACTACGGCTTTCTTAATGTTGGTCATTCTTAAGCACCTAATAAGCATTTTAATGGCGCTGGGACATTGAGGTAATATTCGGCGTTAGACTTCAAGTCTATTTGTTTTAATGCAAAACACTCTGAGTTACACGGTTTCTAAATGATCTACATGCTTGAAGTTTTTAGAAGAGCTTCGGGTATTAATGGAACTAGAAATTGTTGTGCAATTATTAGCAAAAATTAAATGATTTATTTGCAATTTACTATCTTTCACAGTTTATATTCCTAAAAGTCGAAAAATAAATAACATATACAAATCAATTGTGTTTAATGCACTAATTAAAATTAATTCCTACACAGTAGTTTCTCTATATTCGTTTTTTTAGTTTAAAATAAACATGTGGAGCAGATGTAATAAACGTTGGGTACGAAAAGCATTTTATATTAGTACCTTACAAAGTGTTAACTACGGATTTGAATAATTAACAGCCCATCAAGGAATTTAAATAATTCATTAAAATTTCGTATTTTCATTTTATGTTCTTCAAACGTGCATGTTAACCAAAACCTGTTTTATGTTTAGTTTTCTAGAAATGCATTTCTTGAGTTAATAATAATCATGTTCACATTGGTGGCACGAAAAGCGTTCATATATTTAACGACCATTTTTGCTCTTAAGCTTGTAAAGCAGTGACTGCAAGTATTAAATATTATTGTTGTTGTATCTAACTGCTTATATAGCAAATAATTCACAAATACATCGAATTTGACTGTATTAATTCCATGACGGCAATAATATGACCTTGTTCATGTCTACCTGAAGAAGCGTTTGACAGAAATATAGTTGTGCATTTCAACAAGGCACTCCTTTCTCTATAAGAGAGAGCCATCTACTTAGACAAGTCATTAAGGGAAGTTGTTTTTTACTCCTAAGTTTCACCCCAAATTTAACATCTATCATTGTTTTTGCTTGTTTCTTGCGATTTCTTTCAAGCCATTCATACAGACACTGATAATGGCTGAGTGGAAACTAGATTTGGTTAGATACGATGTTTTTGTACCGAAGACCACATGCGAAGCTCGTATGGAATTCTCTTTATTTTAAAATATTCCTCCATTTCCCGCAAAAACCTTTTTGGGTTGTCACCAACTTCGTCTTCAAAAATAGGAGCTGAGATTTCTGGCATCAAATGGAGTAGTGCGTGTCGCCCGGTGAACGGTACAGGTTATGTGTGTCAAGTTGTTTGTACATGCGCTCTGGGCGCATTTCTAATCTGTGTGAGGATTCACAATTGCTATAATTTTCAGGATCATATTGATTTTGGGTAAGTACTATAATTACATTATTTACATGTTCATAAACATATCTAATTATGTTTGGAGCTTAAATTATATTCACAACAGTGTTCAGTTGTTCATTATTTGCATTGCATTCATTTATTTTAGTTTCTCTATCACGTACACAGTAAGTAGGGAAGATATTGCGTTCCACCCAAAAATTCGATACCGAATTTTTGTCAGAAACATGTTCTGAGGCCCCTCGAATCTAAAAAAACAGCACTATTTTTAGGAAAATAGTGCGCGCGCGCGTGTGTGAACAGCATAACACAAAACCGAATTGAGGTTTACTACCTTCCAAAGATGCGACACAAAGATTTTCACAAAAATTCCCCACACCAAATTACCCTTTACTTGAAACATTTTTAGAATGTTTTGATTTTCTAATAAATGCCTCTAACGATTTTTATTAAAGTGCCATACATAAAAGTATTTACATGACAAATAAAATGTATACCTATTCTGAATTTTCTGAGAATAGCCTATGAAAACCTCTTCATTCGGAAGGAATTTTGTATACTTTTGCGTAACCGGTAAGCGTTAAGCGATAGACGGAAGCCTACAACACAATAAATTTAGACCTCTTTAAAACACACAATTTGGGTCATAACTTTTTTATGGCATCAGCCATTTACAAGATATTCGTTATCAATGGTTCGAATTGTTCAATGCTTAGCCATTCTTTTATAGTCCTGTCGATTTTCAATTGTTTCTCGCGATGCCATGGAAAGAGTGTGGAATTATAAAACCAGCGTGTAGCATCGAGTTTTAAAACATTTGGCTTTCGTTATTCCCTTTGTATATATCTTTGACGAAATGTGTAATGCAGCTATTTCCGGAAATGCGTATCTCTATTAAAATGAAGTAGATAGGAAAATCAACTCGCGTAAGAATAATTTATATACCTACCTATTAATGAGCAATAGAGAGTAGAGAAACTCATGTGAATGTAACAATTCAAATTTTTCACTCGTTTGTTTCAATTGCTCATTAATTTAATTCCCAATTTTATTTTGATTTTCTGTTACTGCTCCTATCAACTCTTGCTGTGTACACAATTCAGTTCTTAATGTGTCTAGTTCATTACTTAATACTTTAAGCTCTTCTGATATGTTTTTCCTTATATAGCGGCAAGCTTATATAGCAGCAATACATAAGCTGCTTTAACAATTTCTAGTTCATTACTTATTGCTTGACTAGTGGCTTCATAACGTTTGTTTCATTTCATATATTTCAGCCTTTGGCATGTTCTTTGCTTCCATTATTGTTTCATTTTGAAATCTTATCGTTTTGATTTGCTTTCTTCTACCCTTTTACTTATTTCTTCTGCTGGTTTCACTTGATCTATGTCTATCTTCTGAGTGATTTCTCCAACTAACGTTTCTTTCATTTCTTTAAAAAATGTTTCCTGCTCTGTCTTTATTTTCTCAGTTATTTCTCTATATAGTCTTTCCTGACCTAATTTCATCTCTTTCTGTTCTTAATCTACTTTCTCAGTTATTTCTCTAGCTAACTTAGCTTGCTCATTTCATCTCATCCAGCGTTTATGATGGATTGCTTACTACAAGCATTGCTACAAGCTGGCGTATTCTCGTTCCTGATTGGGTCCCTGGACTTATCTGCAGTTACTGCCGTTAGGATCGCTCGATCACACCATAAAAGACAGTGACCGTATTAGAGACAACAAGTGGTGCATCGATTGTTATTGCCCATTGAGGTGACGTGGTATTATCCGCCATATGATTGCTAGTTATGCATATGTTCTCACATATGCCACTGCAGGTGTGACCGAATATAATCGGATTTCTCTGCTTGTTTTATTGTAATAGCGATATAGGAGTAAACGAGAATTGCGTAACGATATTATATTTCAGCGTTTAAACATGCCTAGCTCTGCTGCAGTGGGTTGCGGCAATTCAACCAAGAAGGGCATGTTAATGCGACATTTCCCAAAGGACCCTGTTTTTCTGTCATGAACAAGCGTTTAAATAGAAATGGATATTTTCCAATTATTCCTTGAGAAAATTGTATATTTGAAATATTGTTGTTATGAACTCAAAAAAATATGATCAATTTGTTCAAACGCTTTAAAAATTAGTTCTAAATGGTGCAAGGCAACCAAGTGCTATGCTAGTAAATCTTCGTGTTCAGATTTGCTTTTCCTAAGAGCAGCATCAAAAAGCAAATTTTTAACATATACTAGTAGAACGTAACTTCTTTCACAGTAATAACCCAAATGCTGTGTCATCGTCAACAGTGATTACAATGCGAACCTCTAGTCCCACTGGTCATGGGTTCAAATCCAGCAAAGGGCTTCGGAATTTTAGGGTGTACAAATCCTCAGCATGGCTTCCCTCCTTCTCTTCCTCTACCAGTTTCCACCTCCCTCTCTTACATTTCCGCTCCCTCGTTCTTTCCCTCTATTTCTTTTTCTCTAGCTCACTCTCCCTCTCTCTCTCCCCCCTTTGTTACTGTCCCCTTCCGTCGTCCTCTTCCTCTCAGTGCAAAGCACTCCGTGCGGTATTTTAAAAACAGGTTAAACGTTTTGGGATATTTATACAAACTGAAACATTATTTCGGAACTATACTATTTTCAATGGCAATTGGCACAAATAGGTAATAGCAACGAAAATATTTAATTTCTTAAATACCCATCCTATATAAATTTTGTAAGCAACACAACTTCTCATAAACATGCCTAGATCATGCCTAGCAACATGTATGGCGGGTATAGCATGCCTAGAAACATGTCATACACCATAATCATGTACATTGTGACGTTTTGTTATGTAGCATTCTCGAAAAATCAAAAATAAACGAGATATTTCGATTTGTTTACCTTCAGACCCTTATGGGGAAAAGTAACTAATATGCTTATAGCCTATTCTATACGTGGGCCCTTAGGTTTATTAATTTCCTAGTATCACAACAATCGGTTCGGCCATTCTTGTATGAAAATATGAAATAAATTTTTAAAATTCTATTTTTCAATCAGGGTAGGCTCATTATATCCGTTACCATAAATTAATCAATCAAAATTGAAAATAACGCAAAATATTATCGGATTCCATTTTATCATGTGTATGGATTTGTAAATACATTTCGACAACCTCGTAACAGGCGGAATATTGCCAAAAAGGAGAAGAATAAAAAAGAAAACACTAACAAAACAAAATTTATACGTTCATTTCACGAGTCGCTTATGGGTATTTATAAACAGCATAAAGCACGAGCAGTTTGCTTTATATGTTTCATTTATGCATGCATATATTATATTTGGTGCATGACTTAATTTTATTTCAACCCATAGGTAAGTGGACGCTCGGTTTTGTGTCTAAAATGAGAAGGTGTGGTAATCGATGTCATTTATGCATCACGATATCATTAGCATTGGCGTAATTCTCTTTTTTCGTGCCCATCACTTGTGATGTTAATAGCTTGTACATAAAAAAACTATAAAATACTTCGTTACTGATACCACAATATTTCGTAGAGTAGAGCAAGTATGTTCTAGTTCTAGAAGGCTTTGAAGCTATGAAGAAGTCTGTAAATATAGATTTTAGTTATAGATTATATTCGAGTCACTGTGAGTTAAAAATTAGGCCTACATTTCATCCATTTTTATGGATATATCCATAGCGCCTTTGCTTGAGTTAGCACGAAAATGGCGGATAGGCGGAGCTGAGGGCTTACTTTGTACCACTGTTTCTAGTACAGACACTTACCATAAAGTCAGGAAAGCTACCGTTGCTGCGTATTACTGAATTGGTCAAAGTGACCCATTAATTACGAATTGTAGCTACGTTCTGAAACTTAAAAATAAATTGAGAGTAGATATATTTGTATTTGTCTACGATTGCTAATCGTGTTAAGACAAAATACCTTCATAAGGCTCTCTGTGCTGTGATGTTACCTAATGGACCCAACATTAAGTGACATATTTTGGGGTTTAAAGAAGCTCGGAAGCTATGCTGATGAATGTATGCAGAACATGAAATTTTTTAATAAATCAGGTTATATAGTGTTATTTTAATATTATTAAACGTGTTCGAAAATTCTGGAGTTAATTATGTATAACGGACCCACATACTTGAAATTTCGGTATTAAAGCCTGTAAACTTTGTTTATAACTCCCAATTTTAACACATACACAGCAATTATATATATATATATATATAAAATCGTGTTTTCTACTCACTGATGAATTAACGGTCCCTTGATTGGAAGAAAAATTTAGGAGGTAAGTGCAATAAGGGCACATAGCGCCATGCGTCCTTTTTTGGAGATTGTTTAAATTGCTTCTCCAGTGTTTGTTCTCTATGTCCATAAATCTTCGTGGAGAAATTTGGAGATGTTGGTAATGTTACAGTGGAGAAATTCCGAAGTTACTACACCTGTTTATTTGAACTGATGCGATAGGCCCTTTTCCAGCAGAAAATATTAAGAGAATGTATGTTTTGTAAAATGCTAAACAAAAGATCCGTAGTATTAAATAATATAAAGGTTTCAAAGTGAAGTATATAAACACGGTCAAGTGGAAAAGAATAAAGAAAAGCAAGAGACAGAGTGGAAAAACATATAGCTACTTAAGTGGCAAGTAATACAGTTTCACGTAAAAGCTTTCATTTCTAATAAATTGGTGTACCAGTTCTTGCTATTCTAAGTTTATATTTACTGACCAGACACATTTTTCATCGCTTTTGGAGTGGACAAAGAAAAGAGTCCCAAGACATGTTTTAAGGGAATGTATATCAGTAATGAAGGAACCAGCAAGACACAACAAAGCTCCTATGTCTGTAATTAAAAGGAAACATCGTTGGAAATACATCTTAAGAAGGGGAGGACCTGGCGCTGACCCATCTTAAAAGCATTCAACATCCTAAGAGTCATTATTCTCAGAGTAAAAGTAGATTATATTTTGAAAATCCTGGTCCCATCTTAAAAGCATTCAACATCCTAAGAGTCATTATTCTCAGAGTAAAAGTAGATTATATTTTGAAAATCCTGGTCTGAATATTAAAGGCTTGTAAAATGCTTTTGCTACATATTTTGCACAAGAAACTGGTCGACAGTTCAAAACGGCATATAAAATATACAGTGGCGGCCGATAAAGGGGGGTTGCGGGACTGCAGTTCCCCCCAGAGCAAATTTAATATTGTTACCTTAATTGCCTAAATTGAACAGATTAAATCCGTGTATATATATATATATATATATATATTGTAATTAATTACAACTTGTTCATATCAGACTGCGCGGCAAGTTCATATGTGAAGCCGCTTATCCCTCAGAGGACTGCCAGTACAACTCGCTAACGTGCGCATTGCTTCCATTTCCCTCTCTGCTAGTCCCGCTACACGTTTCGGCTTAGTGCGCATCCCATCGTTTAGTGAATTCACTGGACTGCAATGTTTGCAGTCCCAAAAGCGGTGTTAAGTGCAATTTTGTGCGGATTTTCGTGAAATCAGATCGTTTGTGAATATTTTCACGTCGATTCAAATATTTTTTTCCTGGCAGTAAAGTATAATCAAATGTGATTTTACATATATGGGTGTCAATGGTGTGCTTGTAGCAATGAGTAATTCAGTCGATTATTTAAAGTCGCTTCGTTTTAGCGCTTTAACACTGCAAGAGAAATGTAACATTAAAGTATATGGAAGACCGACTACTGTTAAATATTATTCAAACTGCAACAATCCGCCAAAAACAATATAGTAGGTGTTTCAGTCCCACAATTTACAGGAAATATGAGTGTATATGTGGCTGTAAAGTCAGCAGTTCCCTTTTCTGTTTTCCTTGCCTTTTATTTGGAATTAAAGACGACGCAGCCAACATTGCATGGGTTCAAAGGGGGGTTTCAGACTTGAAGAGACTATATGAAAAATGTCATAAACATGAAATGTCCAAAAACCATTTTAATAACGTGTTTAATTTTGCTGCACTTGGGTCAGTAAACGTACAGGCAAGTTTAAGACAAACCTATATGGAATCAATAGATGGTCACAACGGTCAAGTCCAAAAAAATGGGGAAACTCTTATGATGCTAATAAACTGTGTGAAATTATGTGGTTATCACGAGCTACCCCTAAAAGGAGATAAAGAGCATGAAGAGTCGCAAAATCAAGGGGTGTTCAGGGAGTTGACACTCTGCCTTTAACAACAGGTGACCTGAACGTTCTTTCTCTGCACTGAAAAGAATTGAAACATTCCTTAGGAACACTATTGGAGGAGATAGACTAACTGCACTTGCTATGTTGTCCATAGAAAAGGAAATGATAGAAAGCATCCCGAAGTTCAGCGAGAGAGTGGTTAATAAATTTGCTACAAAGAAAGATCGTGTATGCAATTCATCTTGAAATAATTAAGGTAGGCTGAAATTCCAATAATCAGTCCAGCCCCCCTAAGTATAGGCAACATGAGCCGCCACTGAAAATACCAGGTGAGTCTGCTGCCCCTAGGTATTCGTATCTGTTCAACCCGCACTTTATAGTCTAATGTGAAAATATTGACCCTTTTAGCAAACAAACTGTTATTGTAGCTCTGCCCGTCTATTCGGTACTATACGCAACTAGCATTAATGATTAAAGGCCTGAATGAAAACCAAAGCGCTGCGAAAATCTTAAAAAGGATCGCGTTTCATAGATATAATGCTTGCAAGGAGATAGAAAAATGTTTTCTTCAAGAGGCTACGTGGATTCTGTCAGAGTGGGTTAGTTGCCGGAATGTGGTGAAGCAATGGTTAGCTTCGGAGGTTCGAATCTGATACAAACATAAAATTGTTTTGGTTCTTTTCTCTCTCTCTCTCTCTCTCTCTCTCTCCCCTTGTGTTTATTTTCTGTATTTTAGTGTACTAATTTATTTATTTTTGTTACAGGCTCTCCTGTGAGCCAAAGACACAAGAATTACAATCAGACAATTGTGTATCATGTTTACCCTAATAATCTGTACCGTATCTGGTGTTGTAAACCGTGTTACATAGTTAGGTTTCATTCTTTTGGGCGCATATCGACGATGTTAAATATAATAATTTTTGTTTCATGTTTAAACCTTATGTTTCACTTCTTCTATTGACAAAGGAGTTGTAAATGTTCTAAGTTCACGGGTAAACAGAATAATAAATTGTTAAAGAGCGTGGATTTAATCAATGAAGTAAATGTTCAAAATGACGACCCCCTTCATCAATGCACATTTGTGTACGTTGTCGGAGAGACCTTCTTGCATGCTGTAACATGCGCGGTGTAATCTGCCTGCATTCTTCACTAATGAGTGCCCGTAGATGATTTGGGCTTTGCGGTTCTTCTTCTTTGCGGTGGAAAACATTACGATTATTCTATTTTCTACACACTTATAATGTTATCAAAATGTTATTTATTTCGTAATATCAAATTATAGGCCAAAAGGGATAAAGCAAAAAGCAATAAAAAGTTTGAACTTAACCTAAAAGATTTGAACCCGAACTGAAGTAGCACAGTGTTAAACCAACCATTCAAATACCATTAGGCCAATGTTACTTTGCCATCTGGGATTCCTATACGAATTAGTAGTCGCAGAGCTAGACCCAGCCTCGAAACTTTACAGGCATTTTGCAGCGCCATACAGTTTTTGAGCTCGGTTTGGTAGTTTCAATCCAAAGAAATAAACTGCATCAGTCATCACAATTATTGTATGATTTGAAATATGCCATAGTTTGTGACATAAGTGAAATTATCTACCTAAGACAGCATTTTTTACAAGGCTTTACAACGTTGACTGACGGCTTAAATCCATTAGGTCGCACTGCGTAGATAAGCCATTTTGTTTTCAAATAGTTTTGTCAGCCGATGTATGTGATAAGTTGTTCCTTCAGGGGGGCTTTCAAAGGTGAACCTGAAGTATGCTAAATAATAAAAGTTTGTAAAATTGGCTAAAAGTGCTACTGCAGCTCCCAGTGTCAGGGGGGATGTTTTTGTATCGACTTACTAGCGATTGCATTCTGGCCTGTAAAACACTAATGCAATGAATTTTCTATCCCTCCTCTATAAAGCGTTATGCAAATCAGCCATTAGAAGGCATTCAAGAAAGGCGTAAATCAAATATGTCGCTTAACACGTTGCATAAATTCAAAAATAAATAGGGGCAGCTGACTCACCTGGTATTTCAAAATTTTCTGAGAAACTAATTTTGTTTTCTCAAGGCCAAAATCGAATATATGCGATTTCTGCTTGACTGTGAGATTAAACTTAAAAACAAACTCTAACGATAAATGAGTACAATTGCATAAAAAGATAGAGAAATATGAAAATATGAAAAGGAATTACGTTACAAAATAAAATGACGAACTGTTGGTGTTAAAATTCGATTAGCACAGAATCTTCCACTGCCCAAACTAAAAGTTACAAAGCAGCTCTACAAGATGCTAATTTGGTTATTGTATTGAATTGAGTCTTTTTATTTATGGACGCTCTTTAACTGCTGTAGTCCTTAGCGTCCCATTCTATATTGGGCGTGGAAGACCGGTAATTTTGCTCAGAGGTCTCTTTATGAGGCATGAGGTTCTTTTACGCCCCGTAAATCTACGACATGGGACCATCGGTTTTACTTCCCTTCCGAAGGAAGCCATGCTAAGGATATTTACGCCCAAAAAAATCCATCGCCCTCCGCCGGATTTGAACCCGCGGCCTTACTTTTAACATCCATGTTTATAATGATGATTCTTATTTCATTTTCTTATTTCATTCGTGGAATCAGAATCAACGAATGGTCCCAGTTCTGTAGGTTCTTTATAAGTGATTACCTCTTAAAAATAGGGCGCTAATAACCTTAGCAGTTGAGCGCCCTTAAGCCCCATCTCATCATCATCACACCTCTTAAAAAGAAATCCAACTACCCAAACTTGAAGGAAATAATTTTCGTATCTGACGCCGCAGAAGACCAAAATTAAAATTCCACAGTGCTCTGTTCCTGACTGTCCGAGCCTACAAAGTATTATATATGATTCAACTATTTTCATTTCGAAGGCATTCTTTTGGAAAATGTGATAGACGTTTTGGATTGATCAAGTCATATATAAAACTAAAAAAATTATGGAAACTCCACAGATTTATCTTCAGGCTATTGTTCTCAGTGGCAAAAATCCATCACCTTTTATTCTTCCTACACGGTTCTTCTATAGTCTATGGCTGGGATAAAGCGTTGCTTCCATTCTTTAGAAAAGTGCATTCTGCCAAGGAAGTCGCTTTCAAAATTCAGCTGTCCAAATACAATATAAATATAAATTCAGAGGACATATTGCAGCCTCCAAGTCCTACAATTAAGTTTTTGAGCGCTTTAATTATATGAACATACGCCCTTTAGCAATAGAACTTCGGCCTACAACTAGAGTTGCAATGAAGAAAATCAAAGTTGCGGACTCAGGGTTTTATTTCCATACATTAAAGGAGAAGGTCGCTGGTTCTATGATTCTTTTTTCTCAACTTATGAGTGAGGGTGAAGAGGAGAGTGAAAATGACGAGAGAGAAGAGGAAGAGGCTTATTAAAATGAAGAAGAGAAGAGGAAGGAAGGGAAGATAAGTAGGATAATAAATGAACTTAAAATATCTTGGACCTGAAAGAAAATTGAATAACTACAAATCTGAATTTACTGAAAACGTTCTTTTGTGTTTGAAAAACCTAAAATGTGTGGCTTAACACTCATACCACTTACTTCTTACAAAAGCCTAACATATGACTAAATTGAAATAAGTTATTACAAACATTATTTAATGGAAAATTTGGAAATTAATGTAATACCATCTATTTAATAAATATTTCTCTCAAGATTATGCCTTTCCATTTCAATTTGTAAAACAAGAACATGTTCTCCAGAAAAAGGACCCATAACACATAACCCTTTTTATACTGTTTTTCTTCAGACATTGGACGTTAGATTAATATGTTGGTATTATTCTTTCCTTATATACACAGTGGACATATATATTCAGAAGTTACTTGTTATTGTTATCAGTGTACTTAGCGGTTACTTTCGAAAACTTCTAAGTCAATTATCTCAATTTGATGCATGACCCTTATTGCAACTACCTCTTAAGACCTGCTGCTGTTAATTCACAAAATAGTTTAAACCAACCTTTTCAGCTTTCCTTTTCCTTCTTTTTTCTTCTGTCTTTTTTTTGGAGGGAAGGTCTTAGCTGGTTGGTTTCTTTCTTTTGCTTTTCAGCATTGCCTCTGTTTTAAATCCTGTATTGCGTTTTTAAGTCTTGAGATGGCTTGCTATATTTGTCATTGAATGTCACATTAAAAGTTTGTACTTGGTACAATTGAAGTGTTGTTGAATGTCACGTTAGATGTAAGTGGTACAGAATATTTCACTTTCTTTATGGGACAGTTTTCATTTCGCATTTCAGTGTCTTTTCTTCTTTCCTTTTATTTTCACATCTTGAAGATTCAACACTTTTTACTTTCTCACCATGTACATAGTCGGTATAGAAGGTATTGCGTTCCACACAAAAATTCGATACCGATATTTCACCGGAAATACAGGTTTTGATGTCACCTGAATCCAAAATGAAAAGCATCTTTAGAAAAGGGTCCGTGTGTATGTGTGTGCCTGTGAAAGGCATAAATAAAAAAACCAAGAGCCAGTTAAACATCAACCTTGGTATTTAGGTTCAGCAGATGTGACATGAAGATTTTCAAGAAAAACCCCCACTCCGAACTACCCCTTACATAGAACATTTTACGAAATTATTTTTAAAAGTGGCTTTTAAAAATTGTTCTAGCAATTTTGATTAAAATGCCATATATTAATGATATTTACATGGCAAACAAACGTTTATCTTGAATTTCCTGGGAATAGCGTTTGAAGTCCTCTTCGGAAGAAATTTTATACAATCTTGTATAACTAGTAAAAGTTAAGCGATAGACGAAAACGTACTACACAAGAAATGTAGATCTGTTTAAAACACACAATTTATTTAAAATAACTTTTTTGTCGCATTCAGCCATTTCCGAGAGTATAAGGAGTGGGACTAGCTGCACAGCGGGACAGCACTTCGATCTACAAGGTCTTTTGTACCTATGTCCCTGACGGGGTGCCTCCGGGAGCGAAGGGTGAGGCAAGAGGTGACAGACGGACGCCGGACCAGGAGGCATGGCAGGGCAGAGGGCAGGTTCCCTACCTTTTACAGATTGAAACTCCTCGGATGGCAGCTGGTGCAAACGATTCTCCTCCCCTTGTAGACTTGCACATCGCACTGGGGTCCGAGACTCGGAGACCGCCTCCATTCTAGGAACGAAGGGCTACATAGAGCATCCTTTTCCCCTGTTATGCAACGCCAAGATTCCTGCTGATGTTTTCAACCCTGAAATAGATTAAGCAGATAAAAGCTGAAGTGAAATGGGAATGGAAGTGATATGGGGGGACAGGAAATTCGGGGATCTATGAACCTCTCAGCATTCGCCTAGTGACCGGGAGAAATTCCGAAAAAGCTATGGCAGAAATCGAACCCACGATCTCCCGAATCCGGGCCACAGACGTTACCGCCTAAACCATCTCGTTTGGTCATGTCCGAGATATTCGTTTGTAATTTTTCGAATTGTTCATTATTTTTCCATTCTCTTTAAAGTCCTTTCAACATCCAATTGTTTCTCGCGATTGCATGGAAACAGTATGGAATTTTAAGGCAGCGTATAGAGCCCAGTTGTTAAACATTTCACTATCGCTGTTCCCTTTGTATCAATAACGAAATGTGTAATGTAGCTATATCTGCAAATGTTTATTTGGATTAAAATTTAATAGATAGAAAAATAAGTTTTAGTAAGAATAGTTTGTATACCCGATAATAAACGGTAGAGGGTAGAGAAAGCCATGTGAATGTAATTCTAAAGCTTTTCATGTAGTGGGAAAAATTCAAATATTGATGGCACAGCTTTAGGAAATAGGCGCATTGTAGATTTGCTGATGCTGTAATCAGATCACAGACTTTGGCCCTTGTGTCCAAAGAGAAAGCCATTTTTATTCAATTATCGACTAAATGCAAATATTACACACTTCGGTTGAAAGCTTAAAACACACATACACAGACATGCACACTGCAAAAGCTTAATGAAAGGTTTTGCATGTAATGAAATGTAAGCTCATTGGAAAGCTCAAAACAATGCATTCATTTCCCGCCAGTTCAGCGATTTGCGATACCCATGGATCGGTATAGCAGGGCGAAAGGGAAAATAATTTGGGGTTTGCTCTTCGTATGTATATTTACATCACGTTTTATAACAATACATGTGTCAACCATTCATTATTGTTTGATTGAATCTAGAACCAATAAATGTCCAAGTGCTATATATAAACAGCATTTGAAATAAGTGGTTAAGACTTCATTGTCATTATAGCTGTTTGCCAGAAGCTTTGGAGTAGTTGAGCGCCTCTATCGGTGAACATGGGTATTCCGCAGCGATGTGTTTTATTTCAATTATCACGCCGATGCGCCAGCTTATATCTAATAAGCAACGCTATATAATTTGTTTGAGTGGCATTACGTATCCTGGTTTCTAACCTCACTTTAACTTCCTGTGGGTTATTCTAACTCATTTTGCTCACTGCTAGTAATTTGTCACTTATTAAGTAGCTTCAGTTTTAGCACATATCTAGATCTACAAGCTTTATTGTTTTGGTTTTCTACTCACATTAGTTGTAGATCTAGGTATATAAGTTACTTGTTCTGGGTGGCTCCGCCCTTTTTTCTTCTTCATTTGCGGTGTCTTGTCGTGTAGACTGTCCCACGATGTCGTGAAGATCCTTGGTTTCGTGATGGTCTCGGCGTCTTGAAGATCTCGCCGTCGTGAGGAATCTAAAGATCACGCATGTACTTAATTCCCGAATCCATTCGGGCCCTGAACGTTGCACGAGATTTTTGGAATAGTTTCTTGTGAGCAGTATAATACACTATGGTATTAATATTGTTATTGTTGTAGCATTCAGGGAATTCTCGGGTTCTAACAGCTCTGCTGAAATGAAAATGCTTATTTCAGTACTAATTACTATGTATTCAATTAACATGCGCTTCTTTTTCCATTTCTTAACTTTGAGACTCTCTTTTACAATTTTCTTTCCAAACGTGAGTATTCCAATGTTTAAATATTTAATTTGATATAATACACCATTTTCCAAATTTATTTAAAATGTTCCTTTCTTTGGAACAAAATCTCAAAAAGGTTGTTATTTACTACGTTATGCACTTCTCTTACATTGCATTTGTTTATGAGCCGCGTTAATCACATTCAATTACTTTACTTAATCATTTCTGACTATTGGCGGGGAGCTATAAATTCCTATCCTGCCTCGCGGAAGATCAAATTCAGATACTTCTTGACGTGGAGATAATTCCTCTACGCGTTATGGCAGAGGTATCTATTGAATCGAGTTGGCACATGTTCCTAACGGAGCATGAAAAACGTGAAGCGCTGGCTCGGAAGTGGTAACGAGGGGTCAAGTAAGAACCCAAGTTCCACTACTTAAGAATTTATTGACCACATTTACCACCTAGGTATTCTACAGAAACAGCATATATAGCCATATATATACGACTACGTATACATGGTGGACCATTTAAGTTGAGACTCTACAATTTCCAAAACTAAGTGTTGTAGAAAGAAATACCCTTATTAAAATCGGTTTCATATTATGGGTAAGGGTAAATACCATCAGTCCTTCTTTGTTTGGAGTGCGTTGTGATTGTCCTATTAGGATCAATTCAATTTTTTAATGGGAACCTATATTTAGTGTGTTGTTTTCTCATTAGAAGATGGTTTATAAGAAATCTGTTTATTTTTTGTGATGAAGAATAAAGAAAACAAATAAGAAATGTTGGGTTTCAATTGCGAAACATAACTTGGCCCTCAAATGACAATTCATGTATGATGCAACTATTCATTGCGCTCTTCGTACAAGGCATCCAGAATTTTCGTGGTTATTTACGTTGGTGTAAGAACAAGTGCAAAGTTTTTATACAAATGTTGTTTGGTTTTTATGAGGTGTGAGAAAACAACATAAAAAGTTAGGTTCCCATTTCAAAAAGATTAATTGACCCTAAAATGACCATCACAGCGTCCTACAAATAAAATACGACTAATTGCATCTACTTTCCCCCATAATATCAAGCAACCTTTATTCAAGACGCTTCTTTCTACAACGCCTAGCTTTGAAGATATTGTACAGTCTCAAATTAAAATGTTCACCCTCTATATCTAAGTATAAGACAATTTAAACCTAATTTAAAAAATATAAGCCTAATTTAAAAAATACAGCAAAAAAGTAATAGCACATAGTAGTCGGAAAAACATAAATCTAATTTACTTATTTAGCTTTGGGCGTGTTAAATACAAGGGAAAGCACGTTACCAACACACGCCTTAGAAAGACAGAGATTTGCACAACAGCCATATATCAAACATACTGAGAGCTAATGTGTGATCAAGGTAAAAACATATGATTCTAGCCTAAAATCACAGGTATATAATCTGTGGAATCCAAATCTCATTTGCTTAAGTGGTAATTTACACGCAAGTTAACCTTGCTGAAAATAAAGAAAAGTAACTGCTGCAGTTGCTAAGACTAGTACGAGTATGAAATTATGCAACTAGCACTATAATCTCAATGACATTTTATGCAAGGTAATCTTGATGAAAGTAAAGCAAGGTACATAGTGAAGTTGCTATCATAGCACAAATATAAATTGTGCAACTAGTAATGTAACCCCAATAACAATAGTGTGCTGTGAAAATAATTGAAAGCCTGATTTGAGTACCAAAATAACACATCTATAATTTATGTAACCAAAAATCTCATTTACTGGAATGGCTATTTTTCGTGTATGTTAACCTTACTGAAAGTAAAGCCAAGAACTATTGGAGCTGCTAAGACTAGTGCAAGTATGACTTTTGCATCTAGCACTATAATCTCAATGACTTTTATGTAAGGTAACCTTATTGAAAGTAAAGCAAAGTATATAGTGAAGTTGCTAACTATAACACAAATATAAACTGTGCAACTAGTAATGCAATCTCAATAAATTTAGTGCCCAGTGAAAATAATTGAATGTCTGATTTTAGTACCAAAATCACAAATCTATAACTTATGTAACCTAAGCCGGATTTACTATAATGATTATTTTTCGCGCAAGTTAACCTTGCTGAAAATAAAGCAAAGTAACTGGTCGAATTGCTAAAACAGTACAGGTATGAAATTGCGCAACCTTACTATAAGCTCAATTGCCTTTTATGCACGTCAACGTTGCTGAAAGTTAAGAAAAGTACATAGTGAAGCTGCTAACCCTAGCAAAAATATAAACTGTGCAACTAGTAATGTAATCTAAATAACTTCATTGTCCAGAGAGGGTAACCAAATGTCTAAGTTTAGTACCAAAATTACAAATCCATAAATTCTTACCCAAATCTCATTTACTTCAACAGTAATCCGAGCCCCTAATATGAACAGCAGTACAATTTAAAAGAAGGGATACGCGCTTCTCAGCGGTCGAGCCTCCCGGTCCTTCTCGGTGTGGCTAAGGACCATGTAAGTGCCTGATTGTCGCATTCTAATACGAATGGGACATGTTCAACATACATTGGAATTTATCCAACCCAAACAGTACCGCAAGAGTCTCCAGCTCACACACTGACAGCTTCCTTTCCGCCTCAGAAAGGGCACGCGAACCATAAGAAACTGGACATCGTCCCTGCGGAAACTCCTGCAACAGAATAGCTCTCAAGGCATGCGTAGTTCGGACAATAAAGTCATGAGTGAAATCCGGAAATGCGAGAACCGGAGGATTCGAAGTAGCCTCCTTCAGATCCTTGAGCGCCCGCTGTTGGCTAGTCTTGCAATTAAATTTCACTCCCTTTCGACACAAGTTGCTCAGAGGTTCTATGCTGTGTTCAAATCGCGGAATGAATTTTGAAAAAAATTAACCATTCCGAGGAATCGAACCAACTCCTTCAAATTCCTGGAGGCCGAAAATTGCGTTACGCCGAGGTCCTATCCGGGTCAACTTTAACCCCACTAGGGGAGATAAAATGGCCCGTGAATGCAATTCTGGTCATGGTTAACTTCACCTTCGAAGGTTTCACAGTCAAACCGGCCTTTGACAACCGCGAAAATACCTCGCGCAAATGTAGTACGAGATGAGTGGAAAATACGGGGAATAAACAATCAGATCGTCCAAATAATGGTACAAATACTCAAACCTGATATCTCAAAATAGGTCATCCAAAAGACGTGACAAAACTTGTGCCCCCATGGCAATATCAAGATTGATCCCATTAACTTCATAAAGTCTCCACGGGGTGACAAACCCGATAAGATGTCTACACTTCTCGTTTAGAGCGGTCTGATGATTAACATTATTGAGGTCAAAAGAGGTAAAGCACCTCGCGCCGGCAAAATGATGGGCCGCAGTATGAAGGTCCGGTAATGGAGTAGCGTCAATTTGAATTTTCTGGTTAAGCATCCAGTAATCTACAACCGGGCGAAAATCGTTGGTTCCTTTTGGAGCCAGAAATATAGGGCTGTTATAAGCGGATCGTGACGGCCTGGTTATCCCCTTCTGGAGGATATCAACGATTTTAGATTTTAAGATCGCGATCTTATGCGGAGTCAACTTACATAGTGAAAGCCTTACCGGAGTATGTTCCAGAAGCGGAATATCGTAGGTCACCGTGTAAATCATCCGCGGGTGATCTGAAAAATGTTGACCAAACGCAATAACGAGCTCACGGATCTGCGCAGCCTGTTCACGGTTCAGGTGACCAACATTGTTCTTTTCGCTCTCTTCTCCTAAGCGGAAAACATCAGAAAGTTGTAGGAATGGCAAAGTTGCACGCAACGCCCTCTGAAAGGGAGATCTCACCTCAGGAGAAAAAGAAAAAAAAGACACATTGTTCCGAAAATTCAAACGTAGCCCCGTAGGCGCCATGAAATCAGCACCTAATAGCACGAGTGAGGTAACCCCTGGGGTAAAAACCAATCACGTTGTCAAGTAAACCGAGGGAAGCGCACCACAAACTTCGTTTTAGCCCGGACCTCTACGATTGGCCATTGACAGTCAAACATTCCACGTCTCAGGGCTGTGACTTATTGCCCTGTACACTTAAATTGTCATGGTAAAAATAAAAATAAAAATCAACCAAGAAATCCAATAAAGCAAATCGGAGGTCTTCCCAATCGTTACCTGAACTAAAGGCCTGCCCGAAAATGGGAGAGTGATAATTTTACTAGCAAGGGCAATAGCTAGGCAGCTTACGCATAGACCACTGCACCACGGAGGTGGTACTATGTTAGCCTCAAGTTCCTGAGGTCGCAGGTTCAAACCCAGCGGAGTGCGATTGATTTTTTTCGGACGTAAAAATCCTTAGCATGGCTTCCTTCGGAAGGGAAGTAAGGCCGGTGGTCCCGTGTCGTAGATTTACGGCACATAAAAGAAATTCAACGTCTCATAAAGAGGCCTCTGAGCAAAATTTCAGTGTTTTCACGCCCAATATAGAACGGGACACTAACTTCCACAGCAGCTAAAGGGTGTCCATAAATAAAACTCAATTTAATTTTGGTACGAGCAAGATCGCCAAATTGCTCGCAATGAAAACAAGTCACCTCTACCCGGGCCGAACTAACCTCTGTATGCGAGAACATCCCATACCCCATCAATAGACGCCTCCGACGCGGATACAAATGGTAAATCCTGACAGGCCGAGTCCTCCCACACGCTTGAGATCCGCGACCGAGCATTCCTTTAACAGAGGAACAAAAGCCTCCACCTCCCGATGCAACCTCGGTTTCTGCTCGAAAACCACGCTCACACGGGTCATGGTGTTCAGCCCCGTAAGCACCATGTCTACTAACTCGGTCTCTGTCACTCATTTGCAAAATGCAAGCATAACGATTAACCCTGATGACATTAGCCCAAAAGGATTCCTGTTCAACCTGGGGACTCATACTTCCATCTTATCCACTCGGCCCTCTCTCTCTCTCGACGACATGAAATAACAGTAGCTCGCTCTGACAGCTCCACAAGAGGTCTGAGGACACCACCACGAACAACAAATCCAGGGCAAGAGCGCGGAACGCGTGGTGACTATTCAACCACCACACGCGGTTCCGTCTCATAGTTCTTAGCCATGTCCATTATACCCACCAATATCCTAGGAATTCCAGCGCTGTGTGCCCATCCACTATCTCAAACCCGCATAACGCTGGGCAAGCTGTTTTAAGGCATGGCGAACACTAATTTCTTTCAATGCCGAGGTGACTGTCAACGCTCCGATATCTTTCACCTCGCACCACTGAATCACAGACTACCCCTCAACGGAAAATCCCGGCCAACACGATCCTCACCAACGATCGCGTAAGCATAACAAGTCCTGCCGAAACTTCTCCAACTCCTCCAAATGGGGCAATTCAGGATAAAACCTCTTCAGATAATCCACCCGTCCAATTTAACGGTTCATTCACACAACCAGACGCTTCAGTTGTTTACGGGTGGGCGAAACCTGTTTTTCAAAGTTCTCCACCATCTCTGAAACTCCATACCCGCCCGCAAACAACTCTCCACTAATTCCACAATCCATTCACTATCCCGAGACAAGATCACCAGTGGGCCCTCCTTACATGCTCTAATAGCTAAAAGTACAGCCGAAAAATCCGCTTCATTTAGAACCACCCCGTCCCGAATCGCCAAATCAAACAAAAGTACCGATTTTCGTAAAAATCCCACGTTCCAGCCAACTTAAAATGAACAAAGCGTTAAGCCAAAATTTCCAGGCTGTAAGAAGCTAACCACGCTCTGCTACCAGTGAGACGAGTTAGCACTTGCTTCTAACAGAGTATGAAATACTTGAAGGCAGAATTGGGTATATATACAGGTAATATATATATATATTACTGTGTATATATCTATGTGCAATACAATAAAATCCTAATTTTAAAAACACAGCAAAAAAGTAATAGACGGTAGTATGCGGATAAAACAGAGAACTGTGTTATTTGTTTAGCTTTGGAGTTGTTAAACACAAGGGAAGGCACATTACCAGCACACAAGCCTAGCAAGACAGAGATTTACTCAACAGCCATATAATATACTGAACCCTAATTTGTGGTTAAGGGAACCTAACATGTGATTCTAGCCCTAATAGCACAGCTGTATAATATGTGCATTTCAATCCTCGTTTGCTTGAATGGTAATTTTCATGGCAGTTAACCTTCCTGAAAATAAAGATAAGTAATTGGTGCGGTTGCTGAGAATAGTACCAACATGAAATTGTGCCGCTAGCACTATAATCTCAATGAGCTTTTATGTAAGGTAACCTGGATGAAAGTAAAGCAAAGTACATAGTGAAGTCGCTAACCCAGCACAAATACACATTGTGCAACTAGTAATGTTATTTCAAGAACTTTACTACCCGGTGAAAATAATTGAAACTCTGATTTTAGTACCGAAATCACAAATCTATAATTTCGTATCCCAAATCTCATTTGCTAGAATAGTTATGTTTTGTGGAAGTTAACCTTGTTGAAAACGAAGCCAAGTAACTGGTGTAGTTGCTAAGACTAGTCCAAGTAATAAATTTTGCAACCAGCACTATAATTTAAATGGCCCTATATGCAGGGTAACCTTAGTGAAAGTAAAAGCAAAGTTCATAGCGAAGTTTTTAACCCTAACACAAATATGAATTGTGCAACTAGTAACGTAATCTCAATAACTTTAGTGTCCAGTGAAAATAATTGGAGGCCTGATTTTAAAACCAAGATCTCAACCATATATATAGGCTTATTCAAAAAGAAGGAACAGATTTTAAATATTCATTATAATGAAGCACAATAGATAGCAACAAGTAAGACACATCATTGAATAGAAGAAAGTTCAAAGTTTTAATCCCCACCTATTAGTTCCTTTCAGGTTCTACAGCGGCGCTGTGTTTGTTTGCGAGAAAATGGCAACGCCACAGGAAAAGTCGTATTGTGTGCTGCATTATGCAAATATTGAATCCATTGTTTCATTGCAGCGTGCATTTCGTTGTAAGTTCAACAACGCCGCATCGTCATAAAAAAAGTTACAATTGATACAATAAATTCGTAGAGGATGGTGTCATATGCACAAGGGAACGAATAGTGCGCATTCTGAGCACATCAATAAAATCTTGAACTTTTCTCTGTTCACTGGTGTATCGCATGTCTCGCCATCTATTGTCGTTGATTAGAAATAAATATTTAAAGTCTGTTCCTTCTTTTTAATAACCCTGTATGTCTGTATATAGTTATAGTTGAGATTTTTGTTTTAAACTCAGGCATCCAATTATTTTCACTGGACAAGTGCACGCCCCCTGAACTCCTCCGCTTAAAACTGTAGCGAGTGTGGTAGCAACATTTCGTGCAAGAGAACCTTGGGAAAAAGAAGCATAGCTTTTTACAAACTGCAATAAAGCTGCTCCGTTTACAAATTACCTGACTTAATTCCCACTACATATAAAACAAAACGCACTAATATGATGCAAGGCAAAACCGCCAAAGCAGGCTGATATAACATTAGGCCTCATACAAATGTAAGTGATAACACATAAAAAATAAAGCAGCCAAACTAAAATGATCGCTGGATTTTGGGAAAACCTTTGCAACATTTCTGAGAAGACAGTCACGCACTCCCTGGCGCTCGCTCGGATGCTCTTCATCATTGCGTTGAATTCGCAATACCACATCTCGATCAAGTGATATCCAACGCTTCGGATCCTGGCCGAATTCTGACAGTGCTCTCGTAACTCGCGGCCATGGTTTCTTTTCCGTGTTATGCAGGACTGCGTGGCGATTATGGAAACATTGCTTGCAACCGTGGTACCAGCAGCCGTTAAAGAAAAAACCCGATTCGCATCGCCGTCCTCCCTATACCCGTCCAGCTTGTGACGCAGAACCTTCACCTCTTGCCCTCTGAGGGCGTGTTGGATTGTAGTGGTATTCTGTGCCTCCACCCTTGACAGCTACATGCAAACAATGCGCAACTGCCTGTCCACCAGGCGGTATCCGCCGGTCGACAACAGCGTCATCTTGTCGCGCGGCATAAACCGCTTTCGGTAAACCCACATGTACGCATGCGCGATGGTGATGCACTCTCGGAACGGGTCTATTCCGTTCTCGTCCAAGGATGGTCTCCTAAATTTGGAAACTCCCCGGCTCAGCAGAAACACGTCCATCTTGCAGTATGTCACCATTTCCTGTTTCATGTCGAACACGTAACCCGAGAACACACTTTCCTCCTGCCACTGCTCGAAGTCCTTTCTCCCCTCCACTGATGGCCGTTCGGGCAGTAGCACTTTCTACCGGGAATGAACCCACGTAATGCTGGTTTTCCTCCGTGTTGAAGAGGTATGGGAAATGGCCTTTGCTTTCCTTCAATCCGAAGGTGTTCGAAAAGTGAGCCAGCGGCATAGGAATGAAGTTGAGCGAGTCTAGAAACGTGATGTAGCCGTGCTTCTTTCGGTAGATCTTGGTACTATTCCTGATGAGCTCGGGCCTCGACTTTAAATTGCCTACCATGTATTTCACAACTCTCACTTCGGAAGGTCGCTTATCGCTCCGTGCTTTTAAAGGCTGCTTATCGCCACCACAGTTTCCGCCTGCGCACTCAGTTAAATGCCTTATTAAAACAACCAGCGGGCTATCTCGCCACAATTTTCCAAGTTCTAATCGCGTCCTTTTCCTGAGCACTTCCGGTCCCACCACCGAACCACCGCGACATCCGATTTCGATATGCAGCAACTTCAAAAACTCTCCTTGTCAACACCTCTTCCCCACAACCTAATTTTTGTTCCACGTGCGTACGTGCGCGCTCGCGCGCGCGTTTTTATCGTTAACCGTCACAGTTGCCATATCTATTTTAAATCCATTCTAAGATCCAATCAGAACGCGTTTTGTTTCCACCAATCCACACCATTCATTCCATTCCTATCCACCAATAACATCTCCTCTTGTTTTCACCAATTTTCACCAATCACAACACTCCACGTCAGTTACTGTTCTTCTATTTTTATCCCTCATTCGCCATCATTTCCCTCTTTCTCACCCCACACTCCGCACTCACAACACCTTGCTGCCCCGTTCCTCTATGTCACGTGATATTACCTCCCTATTTCATTTTGTACATCCTAATTCTATCGAAAATCCACCTCCTCATTTCCAATAACCCTTCTTTCTTACCTTATCTTCTCCCAACAATCACTAATCCTACTTCCTCTATTCTCACCACGGATTAAGCAAACGGCTTATGTTTAATCCTCACCACTAGTGGCCATGTTTTTTTAAACTTACCACCATGCCACCTTAATCCACGGATTAAGGCGGTTTATGGCGACACCAACGCCACCTAGCAGGATTATCATTATTCCATTACTTAATCCGGGGACTTAACTACTTCTGTGTTCATGAAGTTGCAATGGCGTCTTTTTTCTTTTGTTGATTTTCTTCGTCTTTGCGAGTACTACCTTGTTGTACGACGATGTTGACATATTTGCAGGCTGAGGGCAGCCCGTAGAAGGTTATCCGTGTTATGCTCTGAATAGGACTTAACCACGTATAGATGGAATGTAGGGTTTGCAGGGTGGCGGATGCAATTTAGGTAGGAGAGACTGTTGTGCTCTCGCGTTACTAGCGTCTTTCAGTTATTTACATTACTTACTTTACAACATATTTGTGTTCCTATCATTACTTTTTCGTGCTTTTCTTGAGATTTAGTTTCACGCGTGTTTTCTTTCTGTGTGTGAATTATTTCAAATGTTACATGCAATATTCTATATGTTTTATGATTTTCTTCTTATCCTTCTTCTACTGATGCGACTATATAAATTTCAACTTTCTTTTTACATTGTTATTTTACCTTGCTATTTTCTTTCTCAATTTTTTTCTGGGTTCTGAATTACCCTACCTCGATCAATTCCGGCTACAACCTTCAATGTTTACTTTCCAAAAAATCACAAAACTTGAATAGCTACAACAAGTCCTTCAAATTAGTAGCGTGTATATTTATAGTTGCCCTTCTTGAAATCTTAAAATATTGGTTATAGCAGCGTTGCTTCAAGCCTTTAAAATAAATAGAGAAGCTTTTAAAGGGCTGAGGATTTCTAAACGCTGCTAGTAATTCTTTTGTAGCATTCTAAGGAAGCATCTGTACCAAATTCCAAGCTTCAGGTTATGTTCATACCATGGCTCCCTCTAGGCTATGTCCATGGCTATGAGTTTATGAGCAAGGAAGTTGGACCTCTCTCTTCTGTATGAAATGTTTCAATGTTACAAAGATGAGACTTAGTAACCAAAAAATCCCTTTTGATTATGCTCCTATCACATTTTGTGATATAGTTAAGACATTGGATAATAACTATCTTAGTTTTAATCCATTTCTCTTACTCCCCTCGTTTAATTTTAACGCCTGGTAATACATTGCACCGGTTGTAATTAGTACTTATTTTTTAAAATGCTTCTGCAAAATATTAGTTCTATAATGCAAGTTGGATTTTTATTAAAAAAATTAATACGATAAGAATCTTTCTATGGTCTTAGTTATAGACAAAGTAATAATAAAAAGTGGTTTAAGAAACATGGTAAGAATTCTAAGGATTCTGTTAACCAAAACGTTGAGTGTATTTGTTACAGATACACAGTAGACATCTTGTTAATACCACCTAAATTTCTGAAAAAGATTAACCCTTGTTCAGGTGTGATAATACAAATGAAAAGTATGTTGCTTGATTGTATATTATTTACACTCAGCATTTAGTCTACAGCAGTTGCGACATTATGGAAGTGAAACTTAAACAGAATGGGAAACAAGAAGTACAGTAGTATGAAAAGTTTATGTTGTATAATTAACGAAATCAAATATTTCTAAAATTCCGTAGCTAATACAGGAATGTCATTTTATAAAGATACTCTGTTTGCATTAGCATGTCAAAAAAGGGGGAATACTTCCCTCCCCATGCAAGACCATCCGGTCTTTACATGCATATAAAGACAGAGAATGCTTCCCTCTCCTATCATATGAGGCTAGAAAAAGGGAGAGTGTAAAGAGAAAGTACAGAGACCATGATGGGAAATATGACCTATACCTCAAACTTTATTTTCATTGTGTGAATCTATAACCATTATGTAATAAAGCTTCTAAAACGCAATACATACAAAATGTTTATTAAGTTATTTAAAGATAGTAATACCTTTCGTATTTGTATATATAATCCATAAAATGTTCTTTATAAATTATACCTTTTGCCAGCGGATATGCATCTGGACTTTATCCATTTTCTTATTAATTTTTACTTTTTTCGCTTGAGTGCGTTAGTAAAAGTGTTGCATAGTATTTCATAGCTTTTAAAAGAACTTTGCTGTTCCTTACGTTCAACATATCTCTTGCTATACAGTCATATATGTTTGGGGTAATTGTCCTGCTGTAAGACAAAACCATTCCCTATTAAATGAGTCCCACTAGGAATGGCATGGTGTTGGAGTATTCTCTGCTACTGCTTTTGTTCCGATTTTTCTTCAGTTTTTACAAAACCTCGGACGGAGCCACCACCGAAGCACCCCAAAACCATCAAGGAATCTCCACCATGCTTAATATTTGGCTTGATGCACTGGGAAGTCGTAGACTCCCTGCGACTCCCTGCACAGCGACGAACAAATATCTGACGCTTTGAACCAAACAACTGGAACTGACCATCTGTAAGCAGGCCCTTTTTCACTCTCCTTTGATGGTTTGCACATGCTAGGCGTTTCTTTTTGTTAATAGGACGTAACAATGGTTTCTTAGCTGTCATACGTCCGTTTAGGCCCACACTGCAGATTCGTCGCTTAATGGTTGAAACCTATATTTGTATATTACCTCTTTCCATCAACTCAGACCGGATTTCAGACGCTGGTTTGAATTTGTCTCGTTTACTTATGAGTGTGATGCACTTGTTTGTTTGAACTGAGATCTTTCTGGGCTACCCAGATCTTGCACGATCCTTCAAAGAACCAGTATCTGCATGTCTGGAAACCGTGTTTTGGTCACCACCAAGAGATACTAGCTACAGTGGAGCTATTTCAGTCATGATGTGCCCTGCATGTCATAGTGCTATAGTGACAGAACGTTTTTCTAGTGATATTTCTTTCCGTGGAGCCTGTAGTTGTAGTCACTATTTACACCGAGCTTTAGGCAACTTCTATGCATGTATCGCTGTCTTTTGAGACCTGGAACAGTCTTCAAATGATTGTATTGGGATTGTATGTACAGCAGTTAACATCAACTCACCACTAATGCCACCTAGGCAGCTATACATCTATTAATTAGTGTAGTGACTGAAAGCAAACTTCATGTTTGTTTTACTCTTTGGTTTCTCATTTCTAAAGTATGCGGGTTTTTGTTTTGACTTGTATTTACTTTGTAATAATAAATATATGTATGTAAAACAAAACAACTAGTTTCTTTCACTTTCCCTTCTAACTGTAGTTATTGAGAATTTATTGAAATTAATAAGTGGTAGTGTATGTTCCTTTAATAAGAATTTATTCAGCATACCCCAACAATATATGCTTTAGACACATATAGCTTTTACATTAAGCTTACTTATGCATTCTTTCTTTAATGCTTTATTCTGATAATACTATGAAATGTTATAATTTTGAACATTAATGATATTCTTATATTCTTTTTAGAATACATAAAAGTCTAATGTCGTAAACTTTAAAATCTTAAATATTTATTTACTAAATCTTCATTGAAAACTGTCCATTTTCCTCCGCACATATTAATGTTTTCATTTTCAGAGTTTCCATTTGGTCTTTCAGGAGTTTGCAAATATACAGTAAATGGTTAATGGAATTATTTTCTTCATCACATACGGGACATTCCATGCGTAATCAAATGGAAGAAAACCTCACATTATTTTAACTTATATTAGAATGAGTCGACAAGTTTTTAATGATTTTTCTTTCTACTTATATCTGTTATTAATTAAGACTATTTCTGGGAACTTCTTCCTCATGTCAATTCTCCAGTAGACTGGTGATCCCATGGCTGGTCCTACTTGGTGTTATGTTACCTCTCTTCTTCTTCGTAATTGAATTACATCATTAACAGTGGGGATTTAAAAATTCATAACCTTTTTTGGATTATTGATAATAAAGATGTTCTCTGAGGTGCTTAGTTCTAATGATTTCTTTATATGCTTACTAATTTATCTCCTGTATCAGGTTATGATTTAACACACAAAAGTGATGTGCTACAGCAGACTTGTCCATATACTTCAATTTGATGTTCCTCAAATGTTCCTTAACCCTGGCCTTCAAACTGCTGTTTCAATTGTAATTTTTTCTATCAATAAATGGTGTTAAGGAAAGCATATTTATCAAATATTATGAACTAAATCTCAATAACTGCCGCAGTATTGAACAATAAATTTAGAAATCAATTCACTTCGTACCACATTAAGTACATTAAACTCCAAAACTCTTTCTTTCAGAATAGTGTGCCAACTCTCATTTTGCAGATATAAATACTTACTTTATTACAGCATATAATAATTATTTTGTGATATTTACAAAGAGCTAAATTTATACAGTTTTTATTTATTCTAAGCTTGTCTGAATGCTATAACACTAAAATATTAGATTGAGAGTAACCCATTATGTTATTAACAGAAGCCCGTAATGATAGTAAAGCGGTATCAAGATGGGTTCATATTATAATATAAAAAATGTCCCCCTTGCCCTCCATTCCCACCACTTATGCCTATACTGGTTTCATATTTCATCAATTTTGTTATGCTTCTTCCTGAATTTTCAGGGGAATTATCAGTACTGCAGACTGCATGGTAAGCGCTCTCATTTATTATGTACAGCAGCGTGCTTGGTCTTGAGAACGTGCAGTAGCTACCCCAAGCATTTGCTACCTCCCGCATATAAAGAGAAAATCTATTTTGTAGATTATTTCAGACAAACCCATAGCAAATACTGTTACAATAAAATACATGTTTGGTGATATTTAAATTAAAAATCTTATGATAGATGATCAAACTAAGTCCAAAAGCGCGCAAATTTGAAGAAACTGAAATTGCTTCACTTGAATATAAATAACAACTGCACGTTTCCTTATCAGTATGAAATTGAGGTTTTAGGAATTAAAATAAAGACGCCTTTATATAATTTGGTTTCACAGCTTGAAGTTGGGAATTTTAGAAATATGCAATAAACTTTAACAATTTAATTATAAAACTATGATGTTCTAAATTTTAAGACTTTGTATACTAATGCAACCGGCTTGTCTCCATATATCTGTCCTTCAAATGCAGATATATTATTATCTTTCAGGAACTTCTGAACTGTCTTTGTTCTATGGGCAGGGGTACCATCATGCACAAAGTACTCACACTAATGAATTAACAAAAACAACACAAAATTATGTTGCAACACTTCTAAGAAGTTACTTTCCTTCATTGGACAATTTTTGAGAGAAAATACAAGCTCCTTCTACCCCAATTACCACCAAATGCACTCAATACTGTCGATTTTCCGGATGGAAAACTTAAATGGTTTTGACTCTAAACTGCGGATCATACTGTGATACATTTACTGGCCTTCTCACCAATTTGGACTGCCCTCTGCCAGTTTTAAAGTGCTTTCATTACCTTATGCCAGTCCTCCGACACCCAGTTCTTAAATTTGTTACAGAAATGCAATGTTCTTCTCTTCATATTTTCGGTCAGAAAAGGTTTATTGACGGTATAATGAGTTGGTAAACTTAAATCTTTCATAAGCTGATGCTGAATCGTCCAAATTGCAATATTGCTGAGCATATCTGGATATTTTTTCTTTAACTCTGCTGCTGTAATCCATGAATGAACTATACTTCTGTTTTAAAAGCTCACTAGTCCTTGTGTTGCCTTATTTTTACTACCCAATCCTAGTATTCGTCTTCTTGTGATACCACATGGAAATGGTGCTGCTGCATTATTAGGTCATAAACAGCCTCTTGAAACCTTTAGATCAGCTGCTTCATGACTTACAGATGTACCTACCTCCAAGGGAGTCAAAGCACGAGTCTTCAGCTCAGCAGTGAGCTTCTTATTTCCCATTATTTGTTTGTATTAGAAGCAGAAATATACAGCTCCAAAAAGATTATTAGAATAGAAAACCTCATGACAACAGTAATATGCAAATGAAACTGTATAAATACGACAATCATAATGAGAGCTGGTCTGCTAATGACAGCAAGCTGCTGCTATGCACCCAAGAATCATGTGATTTGTAGCTCTGAATGTGCTTTGAACGGTGGTAGAAAAAAGCCAAATCAAGTGCATTATTCATGTAAAGATTTCAATTGCACCGAGTATGTTACGACCATGATGGTGTAGAAGCAGCTTAGTGTCATTAAATTGTTTACATTAGTTTTACTGTTCAGTTCCTTTTTTCCTTTGATGCTGAAACTTGTATTCACTTTTACATTCATTATTTTCATAGTATGCATCCACATATTAGCATCTATCAGTAATGTACTGCTCACATTAGAGCAGAAGTTATTTCTGTGAACAAACAAAAGATAACAGATGATTATTGTAGAGTGTGAAGAAGGGGGATATGCTTGTATATTTGTGCATTCAGAATGGGTGCGGAAGTGCAAAAAAGACATACATTTACACAGAACCTCCTCAGAATTATCATTATAACTTTCTTCTTGCTCATCTCTCTTGTCTTGATTCCTATTACTAATACTACCACAGAAAAAAGAAATCATTTATCAGTATGATGATTAGCAAAACGTTTATACCAATGGTCCAATAAAAGTATATTTACTTAACAAACATTTGAAGTGTATCTGAAGGAAAATTTTCCCATGTAATATACATATTCTTAGATCATGAATACTGCTTACATATCCCATTAGCTTTTAAATTCTAATAACTTGTTTGTGTATTATTTAAGAGGATTATCAAGAAGAAGTTCTCCACAGGCACATTGTTTGTGTATAAATAATTATGATTTATTTACCAGACTGTTTGGATTGCTGTATTTTATGAATTGTTTATGTGTTCTTCAGTAAGGCAATACGCAGAGAAAAAGCATTCTGCCACCATATACTTAATTCACCGTTATCTGTAATCTCTGATGAGGCTGCATGGAATTACATAAAGCTTTCCAAAATGAATTTATTTATCACAAAAGCCATTATTTATTTGCAAAGAGCATTTGTCTTAAAATTAAAGCTGTTTAACTTGGGAAGATAAAAGTGGATAATACTGCTTTATTTCTTATCTTTCATGTATGCTAAATATAGGTTGATGTAACTTAGAACAGGGGTCCAACCTGGGACTAAAGCCAAGGTATTATATGAGTGTAATACTAAGACTGCTAAACGTGTATGTACCATAATTACAGTGTACCACGCGTACTTTTTTTTATTCCATTTTTCAAAGTTGGGGTGCGCGTCTTATTTGAATTTGTTATGTTAGAAGCGTTGCTTTTGACTCGCGTAGCCCTATATGTGTGTTTACGGAAACAAGAGCACGAAGAATAGGGTTATTCAAAAAGAAGGAACAGACTTTATATATTTATTTCTAATGAACTGTAATACATTGCGACCCCATGCAATACATCACTGAATGGAGAAAAGGCAAAATTTTATTTTATGTGTTCAAAATGAGCACCATTTTTTATGCGAGGACGGCCAGTGCTTTTCCGTTTGCATACGCAACCATCTTCTACGAATTGTATCAATTGCTAATGTTTTATGACGAGGCGGCTCGTTGTTGAACTTACAGCGAAATACACGCTGCAATGAAACAATGGATTCACTCTTTGCATAATGCAGCACACAAAACCACTTTTCCTGTGGAGTCGCCATTTTCTCGTAAATAAACACAGCGCCCCTATCGGCACTGAATAGAATTAATAGGTGGGCTTCGAACGTTGAACATTCCTGTATTAAGATGTTTCGTATGTGTCGCTATCTGTTGTCATTCTTTAAAGTGAATATTTGAAATTTGTTCCTTCTTTTTGAATAACCCTGTATAACAGAATTAGCGAAAACATCACCGTCACTTGTTGTTCTCTCCAGGTGGTCTCCAGCGTATGTGATAGTTCTGATTTACGTGTCATTCGTTCTTTGTGACCAGTTCGTGTTCACAACTCGGCGGACTTACAAAAATGAGTACTATAAGATTTCATTCATTTACTGCTGCGGAAAAAATTAAAAATTATCAAAGAAGTGGAGGAAATAGGAAATCGTGCTGAAGGATGAAAATTCAATGATCCAAAATCTTGTGTAAGGGATTGGAGAAAAAAGGACAAATTTCAAGCAAGCAACCGCAATAGACGGTCCTTCCGAGAATTGCCGGGCAAGTACCAGAAGTGCAAGATATACTTGGAGCCTTCATAAGTTCAAGACACCAAGTTGGTTATGCTGTGACCACAGAAATGTGCTAGCTTCAGCAATGAATATTGCGCGAGAGATTGGCGTTGCAGAGAATTTCAAAACAAGCATGGGCTAAAATCTACACTGTTTTTTGTAAGGCGCGGGTTTTCAATTCGCAGGCGTACCATAATAGCGCAACGTACGCCAGATGCCTGTGAAGACAAACTTCTGGCCTTTCATGTTACACGTTTTCGTAAGCAGCATGAATGTCTAATTTCGCAAATAGGAAATGCCGATGAAATGCCTGTTTATTTCGAGATGCCGTGTAATACCACCATTGAAAAAACAATGCCTCAGAGACTGTGCACTACGTACAGCTGGTTGCGAAAAGCAACGCTGTACCGTTATGTTGACTATGATTGCTGACGGCAGAAAACTTCCACCGTTCGTAATATTTAAGCGGAAAAACTATTCTCAAGGAAGAGAATCTTCCTCCTGGAGACCTGGTGAGATCCCAGAAAAAAGGGTGTATGGATATTACGCTAATCGTTTACTGGATTAAAATCATATGGGAGGAACTCCTGGAGCACTTCTATCACGCTAGAGAAACAAGTTAGTATTGGACAGCTTTCGCGAGCTTCAATAGAAGTTGTGAAAAGAAGATTAGCTGCAGGAAATTCAGAACTGGTTATAATTCCTGGCGGAATAACTTCATTGCTACAGCCAGTGAATGTTTGCATAAACGCCCATTTTAAGGCTCATCTGAAAAGACTGCGTACAGAATGGATGGCAAGCAACAACCACAAGTTAACGCCCACTGGGAAAATTCAAATACCTACATTGTCTTTGATATGCAACTGGGTAAAAGTTGTATGTACCGAATTCCAATCAGTCTCATAGAGAAGTCATTTAAGAAGTGTTGCATATCCAATAAAACGGATGGGACAGAGGATAATGCCATCTGGAGCGTCAATAATGACAATAATAAGCGAAGTTCCGCAGGGGAGTGATAACGAGGATTAGTTACCTACATAGGTACAATACAACATAAAAATGTGAGTACATTACTTAAAAAATAGTTACATTAACCACAACGCACCATTTTAGTGTGTGTATATTTTAATTGTTTTAAGTCGTCGGCTTGCATGGAACATTCTTCTTGCAGTATAGAATACGATGGACACAATCGAGAACGATTCCTTTTTGTACATTTGTAAATAGTTTCTGAATAATAAATATCAATCTTCTATTATGAGTTTGTGTTTGTAATGCACATATTTTACCACAACTTGGAAGGGGCTTGAAAAATCTCGTGCGCGTGGTATACGAGTAAATAGGGTATGTAGCAATTCATGACTGTTCATGAATACTGTTAACAGTACAGCACAATACAAGAGTAAAAATATCTTGTTACTTTGTCCCTAGCTAGAGCCTTGTCTCAAGTTATCCAGATAAGATTACCTTATTATAAAAGTGAGTGACATGCTGCAACTTAATTTTCAGGGGAGATCTACCTTGTCAGTCAAAGGCACCCTCACCACTTTGGTCTAGTATGTAAGTCAGAGGAGAAATTCTTTTCATGTGATCCCTTGCTAAATTTTTCTAAGTGTTGTATGAGAATTGGTGTATGGTTGGTTAATTCATTCCTGTCTTAATTGTGCTTTGTGTTTGTAGCCCAGAATCGTCATTATACTTTCTCCTTTTGCATTTATGTACCTATCCTACTTTTCTATGCTGCATTTGTGAGTGTTCAAGTTATTCTTCCTTGTGACAGAACTTACATTATTTACTGGAAAGTATATCACTCTCACAATTATCTTTAAATCATAGATACAAAGTTACATCCTCTATTCTTGCATATTTCAGAGATTATGAAGTAAGTTTTAAATATCTTATTTTGTTTCATTAGTAAAAAGTTTGCCTCTTTGAGCAATTCAACTTTAGGAACCTACCTATAAAGCCGTTGTTAGTGTACTAATGCCTAAAGAGAGGAAATGTGTGTGCTTTCTCGTTAGCACCAAGAAAAAGAGGATGGAACTGTAGAAACTATGCACCTACTATATGTATTTAAAGTTTACAGTTTTCTAAGTGATACCTCTTTTTCAGAAATCTTCTTCCTACAGCATCTGAAGGCGTATTTCTGATGCATTGTTGTTTAAGAAATTATATAACATAATGTATTAAGTCAAGTTTATTTTTTAATGTCTTTCATACACCATATTTCCAGGCAATGTCAGATACACCAATTCACTCCAGACAATCATATACAACATTCATGATCATACATGTGACATATGTCTTAAAATAAGGAGCTAAGTGTATTACTGAAGGAACCCTTCAGATGATGTAGAGATTGCACTCTATGATTCTTTAATAATATGAATATCTTAAAAATTAAATTTCATGAGAAATTTCACATAGCTAAGCTATTAAGAAACTCAGTATTACAACTGAGTATTAACAATACTACACTTGCTCCGTTTACTTAGTTTTAACTAAAACATGTTTCATAAGCTACTGCCCACATTGTCAACTAGCATCCACTGCTGGATCCTAGCTGACTATTCGGGCAATAGCCTGTGAAACACGTTCTAGTTAAAACTAGATAAGCAGAGCAAGTGAAGTGTTGTTAAAATCCGTTGGAATATTGTGATTAATATCCTAACTTACTTCACAGTGTTTTTACTCTAATACTTCATACTTTCTGCTCCAGCTCTATGATAAATGAAATTAATTAATAAGGTATCTTGCCTAGAGTTGTTGGAATCCAAAATTAGCAGGTTTTTGCACCTCCATGTAATGCGAAAACAGGGGAAAGAGCTATAAAGTGAATTTAAATTTAAAACCATTGGAACTTGCACACAGTGGAGTATATACTTAAATTATAGAAAATGAATCATGGTTAAACACTCATATTGCTCCACTGACCAAATTACTGGCAGGATATGTTTCGAGGACCTATTCTCCCAAATCATGGCTGCTGGTTGACCAACCAGTGCTTCCCTGATCATCTTCTCTGAATATCCGCAGCGTCATCTGGTGTGGTGTTGGTGAATTTAGATATTAAACATCTGTTGGAATTTCAAGGTTCATAATTCGATGCTTGAAACTATTGAAATATAGGTGTATGTTATTTCCCTAAGCTTAGTTCTAAGGCACTATACACTGAGTTTAGCAATTTTACTGGGTTTTTTTCTATATTGTGATTTTTTCCCAGATTAGATTGACTATTGTTGATCTATCTCCGTGTTTTTACCTAATATTTCTGAAATGTTCTTATAGTCTTGTACTTATTTGTGATACTAGGACTATGTTGAATTCTATAAAGACATTTTGGAATTTGTGAAATGTCCGGGGATGTTATGTGAACTTCTGAAAGTTCCTTGCCGGGGATTAGTGTAATTATTTCCTTGAGCTGTTTCTGCTTCTTGAACTGTTTAATTTCTTTCTTCTTTCCCTTTTTAGTTCTATTTATACCCCGCCGATAACATTGGTCTTATCGGCGGCCTTAATTTTCTGTACGGCTGAACCCGTTGTGTTCAGCCGTATTTTGTGTGTATCTGTATTCATTCTCATATTTCTGCTTGTTTAATTGAGTGTTTTCCCAACCTATAAGTTCACATTTAATTGAAACGTGTTCGTGTGATCTAGGGTTGAATGTTTTGGCTTTGACATAGTTGTCAATGTTTGTCTTTTCTGTAAATACCAAAGTCTATTCTAGCATTAATCCTGGTGAATTTTAGGTTCAAAAAGGGTATTCGGTTATCTATTTCTTTTTATAAATCGAATTTTACGACTAGTTTTTGAACATTTAGAAGTTTAAGTGAGTCATCTACATTTTTTCATGTATCACATTATTTTTTCTAGTATCCACCAATACCAAATCTTAATATAAGAGGAAATGTTTTAGTGATGTGGAACTAACAAGGAACCATCAATCAATATTAATAAAACTTGAAACAGATCTATACACAATTCGAAAGAGCACACTGAAATATGTAAAGCCATCCAGTATTACATATTTTCATGCATATATACATATACGAGATATATAGTTAAAGGGTAATAAAGATGTACTGGTGGTGGTCGTAAAGGTCCAATCGGACTGAAAACTGCTGGCACGATGTGGCGTGGACACTGTGTAAGTGCTTATCATTGAGAAGCGGGTAAGTGAGAGAGCACTGACGTGAGTGCAGTGAACCTTGTAACCGTTGTATGCCCGTTAAACTACATATTAATTTCATTTTAAATCATAATGCATTAATCACAAAACTTTAATTAATTTATACATACTTTAAGGACACAATTAAATACCAACCTGTGTTGTATTGAAATCACGTTGGGAATACAAATATTCAGTGTGAAAACTTAAACATTATATGTATGAGTATACACTGATTCAACAATTACATACTCACCAATAATATGGCAGCCCTACTTCATCCCCTTCAACATATTAGTCTCCGGTGAATAATAATGGAAATTAAGAAAAAATGTTCAAAACACAAGGCTTCTTGCACCAACTACATTTGGGTAAAGAGTGCTGATCACAATTAGTGTCCTCCATAAGGAATTCGCAAGGAGCAGATTCTTTCCTAATACAATAGCCTGTGCTGTTTTCATAACTTTCATTTACGCTAATCAACCCTACTAATTTCCACCCATGTATGTATATGAGACAAACGGAAACGCGGTGAACATTCTTGATTGTAGATCAATTACATGCGTTTGAGAATATTGTTACGCTGCTGCAAGTTAACATCAATGTTCTTTAACACAATAAAATCACAGGTATGTCTGTTCATTGTTTTAAACATTCGGAAAAATACCTGTCTAACGGTTATCTTTGCTAGAATGATTTGCACTTTTAACTTTTCAGGTTCATATTTATTTAATGAAATGCTTCATGTATTAAATTATTATCTTTGTGAGACGCCCAAGAGTCCAACAGTAAACAGTTCGATGAACCAGTGCGAGGTAAAACTATCAACTCCAAAAATATGCGAAAAAAGTTTTTTTTTCAGATTTCTACCACTACCCAATTAAATTAAGGGCTTTAAACATACCTTTCTGGACAGTTTGACGATAGTGTTGCTTCCTGCAGCTCTATAAACAGATAGGGAAGAGACATCCCATGCGTGATACCATTGGTATAATTCTAATGCGCTTTGTGATTTTGTAACACCAGATACCACGGTGATCAAGAGTTCTCCCGGCATGCGTTTCTTTATTTATGCCATCAGTGGTGGCGAAAGCGCGACTCGCGAGGCACTGTGACTTGCAGGCCCAACTCCTTTTCTAGCCGGCTATTCATTTGTTTTCCATGTGCTGCTGAGTGGTGTACTGCGTGTAGCATATTTGATGACTCGAGAGAGAAAGGCATTTTCGCCACCCTTGATGTACATTATACACATTGTTAGACTATACCACTCTAAGCAACATTGTCTGTTCTCCCCAGGAATGCAGTATGTTGTTAGTAGTTTTATCTTCTTCTTTTCTTCTAACAAGCTGTACAGTTTTTCATGATGCTTGTGAAAATGTTTCTTGAAATTCCATACCCATGTTGCAGTTTCAGGCAAACGTAAATCCAGTGAATTGACTTCTCCACCGGCCATTTTTGTAAGTTCATATCGTGCAGTATCAAGTTGTTTGCACGAGCTTCCATAAATGTCGTAGACATCAATTCGCACAACTGTTTGTATTTAACTTTGGCTGTTAAATTAAAAGATAATTTGCTAATAGAATCTGTTTTTGCAATAACTTCCTTAAAGCGGTGCAACTGTGTTTCGTACTGTAATCAGGATATCTGTTTTTCATAGAGTTTCATAAGTGAGGAGATGATTGCTTTGGTTTCCGTTTCTTTGCACTCAACCATATGTTCATAAGCTTTCTTTTTTCTTCCAATGGCTCTTATCTTCTATGTTTTTCCGGGCTCTGTGGAGCTTTTGATGTTGATTTGTATTCCCCGGACACTAACACTATTTCAAACACTGGATTGATTCATCAACATCGAAAGTATGTGTGTATATATATCAGACTCTAATACATCTACTAAATACTGAAACATTGTCTCATATTCTTTGGTTGAAACGGACAACTGAAAATTATTTTCTTTAAAGTCATTACATACTGCATTATCTATATTAACAGGGTTCATTTTTATAGGTAGAAGTTTGCTTAGGAATGACCCATATACAACCCACAGTACCATATTCACTACACTCATTGTCAGCGCTCACTCTCTCTCTCCCTCTCTCTCTCTCTCTCTCTCTCTCTCTTACCCACTTTCCCATATAAGTAGTGTCCACAGCAACACATCGCGCAGCAGTTTAAAGAGAACTTCACTCCAATTGGACACTGATAACTCCCATCCGTAAGTCTTTACCATCCTGTGACTCATAATTGTATATACAGGCTGGACCATTTAAGTTGAGACTGTACACTATCTCCAAAAGTAAGTGTTGTAGAAAGAAATGTCTTCAATAAAAGTTGCTTGATCATTATGGGGAGATGGTAATGCCCTTAGTCGTGTTTTATTTGGAGGACGTTATGATCCTCATTTTAGGATCAATCTAGTTTTAAAATGGGAACCTACAATTAGGGTCAAATTAAATTGATCCTGAAATGACCGTAATAACTCCTCCAAATAAAACACGACTAATGGCATTTACTTTTCCCCTTAATATCAAGCAACTTTTATTCAAGACATTTCATTCTACAGCGCTTAGTTTTGGAGATTTTGTACCGTGTCAACTTAAATGGTCCATCCTGTGTATATATATCACTGTGCTCTTTCAGATGGTGTATAAATTGATTTCAAGTTTTCTTAACATTCATCGATGGTCCCTTGTAAGCATGTGGGAAAGAACATAAACCTATCAAATGTTTTGAGTACTGAATTATGAACTTTGAAATTTCAGCAGATGATAATTTATCTCTAAATTCACAACCACACATAAGATGATACTACAGATACCAAGGGAAGAAGAAGACCAGGAAATCACTGGTTAGTCAACCAGGAGCCAAGAATGGGGACAATAGTCCTGCTGTAATTTGGTAAGTGTAACAATATGAGTGCTTAACGTCAATTCAGTTTCCATGATTTAATTGCAAAGTAACCTTATACCTGCCAAGAATAACACACATATTTACCAAAATAGACAAGACTCTTTACCTTGAATCTTATGGAGAATTATACGCAATTTAAACAACATTAACATGCCCTTGTGGTAGTTCAGAAAGCTTAAGATGTTTGCACACACTTTGCTATAAAATTTGATATCAGTTAGATCTGCAACCTAAATAAATGTTTCTTCTAAAAACAATATTAAAACATTACCAAGACATAGTCAAATTTAGTTAGTCTTTTGTCATAACTAACAGTAACACACGCTTGAAGATGTATTGATCCATAGATACAATTGAATTCTCTCCACACTTAAAAGCTCATATTGTTATAAATATGAATGCAGTTCAGAAGTAACGTTTAATTTTTATTTTTAATATTTTGGATATTTTTGTCCTATTTGGGTTAGCGAATTAAAGTGCTGAAATGGGAGGATAATAGATAAAAATGAATAAATTAAAGATCACATTCATGAATGTTCAGAGCATAATATGAGAATACTTATGTACCTTTTGCTACTTTCGGCACCTATAATCTGAATTATTTACTTCAGTATGGCTGTATAGGTGCTTTTTAACATCAAGCAAAAGCACCCATATGCTGTGCTAAGTGTTATTAGTGGTATAGTCCTTGAAACTATATGGGTTTTATTTTTGCTCCTAGAAAGTATTATTTTATTATGTTATTGGTACTTAAAATTGTTTATAATATGCTGTCCATTATAAACAAAACAATGACTTTCCTACTACCAGATATTTAAGAAATTGTTATCATGGATAATCGAGCTCTGGTTGTTTTAATCCATACGTATTTTTAACTTTTAAAAATGCAGGTACTGTCTTCTTAAGTATAGAGTGATATTACTAAAAGGATCACTTTTGTACTTCTTGCAAAAGGTAAGCCAATACAATTTCTTCACCAACAATTCCTACAGTTCACATTTTTATATATTCACAAATTGAATTATAGGAATAATCTTTTTAAGAATGCAGCATTATTAGCATATGAAAGAACATCTGTTCTTTCAGCATCTCTTCTGCAACACCTATTTCTACCTTTTGCATTTGGTCACACAAAACGTCAACGTGAGGCATAAGTTTGCTGAAGAAATTTAACCAATAGAGAAAAGTGTGGTCGTTTAACCATATTAAGAATCCCGCTGCCTGGCGCATTGTGTCGAAATTAAATCTCTTCATTTTCCAGATTGAATATTTTCAAAAGAAGCTATATTTAAGTGAGGTTTTGTTATTCAAGATGGATTGTACCGGCCTAGACCGTAAATTCCATCTAGTTTCTGAAAGTGTTGGTGTGGTGGTGGAAGGTGTTGCTCCTCACAAATACCTTGTAACACAGAGCTCTTTTCAGGACAGTTAGAAAAAATGTACAGATACCCCTAATGTTCTGAAAGAATGTTTTGACACTTGAAATGTGAGAGGAGGCCTATTCCATTAATTTATTCAATTGATGCAGCGCATAACAACAGATATAATGGGCATTGTTACTCACCTCTTTAACTTTCACATCAACGCCACCTAAATGGCCTCGAAATACAGCAGCTTCATCATAACTCTGGTAGATTAGTTTTTTAAGACAGTTTCCAATCAACAGATGTATTTTGTTCCAAAATGCACTTTGATATTATTGGACTTCTGCATTTGCAAATATCCAAAAATGCTCTTAAACTTTGCCTTGAAGTTCATATCGAAAAAAACGTTGTTTGCACAGTGTTCGATATATCCGTGATATCATCAATGCGAGGGAAGAAGACTGCTTAATTTGATCAAAAATGCAATCCCTACAATCATGTAGCAAAAAACCTAACAACTCGTTTTTGGATGGATTTAAAGGCACCTTTGAAAATTGTAGCGTTTTCGAAATGGCTGTTAAGAACAGGACGGAACTGCTTACATAGGCCTAGTATTTATAAAAATACGCCTTTATTGCTGGATGTGGAGGTTTCGTCACGATCATGAAGAGGAAGATTACATGGAATAATTTTATGTCATCAATTATTGTTGACAGAACCTCGCAATTTTTCTTCACTTTTTCTTGTACTTTTATTATAGATTATTCATGGACACTATTTAAAGATGACCTAATATTATATGCATATAGAAGTTGGAAGCTGAGTAAATTAGGCTTGTGCCTCGAAGAACCATATGTTTTTTATTTTATTTTTTCCAGCAAATTTTTCAAGTCACATACTCCATCTTTCGTTCACGCATCACCACCACCAAACAATAGACACTCGAAACAGAAGAACGCGTATTTTGCTTCACAGCCACATAGGCAGGAAACTTTTTCGTATAACGAAATATCAAAAGTAGGGTGGGATTTTCCCTTTTTGCTTATTGGTAGAATAAGTTCAGGCTTGCCTTGTATATACTCAAACGTACTACAGTCGAATTTCTATAACTCCACTGTGACATCTTAACGAAAGAGCCAGATAGCGTATATTCTCTTGAAATTGGTTTGTGGCTTTACATAATTATATTACCATTAATAATTGTATAAAAGTCTCTACATTTCCCTTATTTACATACTACTAAGGTAAGCAACGTATTCAAAAATTTGCTTTCTTGGTAATGCAATATGTTGGATGAGATAGTGCAGTGAAATTAGCAATATTTTCCTATTTTTATTACAAAGCTGGCTGTATTGTACACGAAGCCTAAGGCAGGATACCAGAAAATCAGGACAGTGGTAAAATACAGTTACTTTTATGACTATTTCACACCACAACGGAAGGAAAAATCAGTTACCTACTTTTGATGAATTCTAGATTTTGTTGTCTACCAAGCAAGACCTATCAAGTTGTTTCACATTCAAAGAGAATAGAATATGTTCTAGTATTTACGTTACAAGTATTTATTTTTAATGCTGCTTCAAAACGCTTTCTTATGAGAGTTTCAGCTATTCTCTAGAATATCATACTAGTTGACTCTTGTTTATTGGATAATTATTATACAACAGTTAAATTTTGGAGCTGTACTTGTTAACAAAACCCCAGGATATGTATGTTATTTTCATAAGTAACATATTAAGATTAAAGTTAAATGGGGAGTTAGTGGGCTATTAAGAGCCACTACATCACCATCGCTATATCAGCAAATAGTAACAATAATACCAATAGTAATAAAAACAATAATTTTGAATTAAACCATTTATCACCCCCGAAAAAATGTTTCTGGCCACACCGCTATGTATTCTGCTGTAACCTGTTCCTATTTGGCGGCGGGTTTAGAAAGGTTGTTGGCGTGATGACTTACATGAAGTTAAAAGCAAATTTTATTCTTCCAAAACCAAAATAATTTCTCAAAAAAAGTTAAACTCCCATACTCAAAATAAACGGTCTTTCAACAAGAGCGTCCTATCTTTGAACTTAACTAAAACACGTTCTATAAATGATAGAGGTTTATTTCTTTTTAAATCTTGGACAATAATTAATGTCAATGTCATTACGTGAGGAAGAGAACATCAGTTAAGTGACCGCCGCGACTTCGTTGGGTTGCGCGTATACGGTTGAACCAATTTTCAATCACAGAAGAACGTAAATTAGATCCAACTTCACGAATAACACGCGTGATGTTATTCATAAGATCATTTACGTTTTCTGGCCTGTTGACATAAACTCGAGATTTAACATAACCCCACAAGAAGTAATCCAACGGCGTTGAATCACATGACCTCGGGGGCCAATTAACATCACCACTACGGGAAATGATGAAACCTCTGAACTTCTCCTTCAAAAGATCGATTGTTTCGAGAGCAGTATGGCATGTGGCACCATCTTGCTAGAACCAGATGTTTCTGAGATCCATACCATCCAATTGAGGCCAAAAATAGTCTCTTATAAGAGCGCGGTATCTTTCTGCATTAACAGTTAGAGCTCTCCATCCTCATCTTGGAAAAAATATGGATCAATGATTCCACCATACCAAAATCCACAGCACACAGTAACCTTTTGAAGATGAACTGGTCGTTCCTGAATCTGCATTGGAATACGATTTCTCCAATAGCAGCAATTTTGTTTGTTAACACAACCATCCATCCAAAAGTGAGCTTCGTCGCTGAAGATGATTTTTCACAAAAATCCGGGTCAGCTTCCAATTGCTCCATATCCCAGTCAGCGAATACACGGCGCAACCTATGGTCGTTGGGCTTTAGTTCTTGAGTTAACACCGTTTTTAAGCGTGAAACTTTAAGTCCAGATGCAGAATTCGCCAAGTTGTGATCGGCGAAAGCCCCAATTCTTGCGCTCGACGAGCAATTTATTTGTTTCCGTTCTCGTGTACACTCTCACGAACGGCGCCTAGGTTTTCGTTGGAGTGCTGGGCCATTTAAGTTAAGACTACAATATCTCCAAAACTAAGCGTTGTTGAAAGAAATGTCTTTAATAAAATTTGCTTGATATTATGAGGAAAAGTAAATGTCATTAAACATGTTTTGTTTATGACGTTATGATGGTCATTTTAGTGACAATTTAATTTTTTAAATGGGAACCTACAATTAGGGTCAATTTAAGCTTATCCTAAAATTACCATCAAAATATCCTCCAAATAAAACACGATTAATGAAATTTACTTTCCCCCGTTATATCAAGCAAATTTTATTCAAGGCATTTCTTTCTACAACGCTTAGTTTTGGAGATATTGTACAGTCTCAATTTAAATGGCCCACCCTGTATAACCGGGTTCTTTATTTGGCCGCAAGTTTTAATACGTAAGGATTACCACCCTGTTCGGTACAAGTCGGTTCGGTTCTGTGATGTCATATGACTCGGTACCCCGAGTATACAGGTTACGTCGATTACGTACAGGCGTGCTTTTATCGCTGACAGAACCACTTCTTTCAAATTTATCGATCAAACGACGAATCGTTCTCTCGCAGGGACGATTATGCACACCGTAAACTTCACGCAATACACGGAAGGTTTGGCGAACACATGATCCATTTTGATAATAAATTCTCACAATTTCTACGCGGAGCTGAATGCTGTAATGTTCCATGGCTATTTGTCAATAACAACTGTAAGCACATGAAAAATGGCTGCTGTAACTCAATAACAACGGCAGCTATCACATGTTAAAAATAGGACACTCTTGTTGAAAGGCCCTATATATAGGTATATAAAAATATAATCCTATTAAAACAAAAATTTCTTTGTAGGAAGCAAAAACAGAAAAAATATAAAATTAAGAAGAATTTTTATGTAAAAATATAAGCATTTTTTTCCGACTTGGACTGAGAGATGATGTCGGCCTCCGTGGTGTAGTGGTTGTCATGCTAGCCTACAGTTTCCGACGTCGAGGGTTCAAACCCGGCGGAGAGCGATGGATTTTTTCGGGCGTAAATATCCTTAGTATCGCTTTCTTCGGAAGGAACTAAAACCGGTGTTCGTGTCGTAGATTTACGGTGCGTAAAAGAACACCAAGCCTGATTAAGAGACTCTGAGCGAAATTACCGGTCTTTCGCGCCCAATATAGAACGGGACGCTAAGGACCACAGCAGATAACGAGCGTCCATAAATAAAACTCAATTTAATTTTTCTGAGAGAGGAGCTTCTCCAAGAGATTATCTGCCCTGCTGCAGAAAGACTTCCTCAGCTGACATAGAGGTATCAATATTGCTTGACTATATATAATTTTGCATATTTACGTGAACTTGTTATCTAAAGAAGACTCCACAAAAGTACTTTACAACATAATATTGAATCCGGTGACTATGTGCTTGTAGAAGAACCGAATAACTAGAAAACGAAGAAATGGTATTCAAATACAGCGCCTATATTCGGCAGCGCCGTGTAATTCAACCTTGGTTTAGATATAACCGCGGTTTACCTGATATACCGTATAGAGGCCCCAGAACCGGAAGAACCGGTTTACTTATCGGTTTACTCGTATCGTCCACATCCTTAATCAAAAGGTAAAAGAACGTCAAATTAACAGAACCCATTTTAGTTCCAAACTTTCATTTTATTGCACATTGAAAAGCATTGTAACTAAATGCCAAATTGTTACTGACTGACTGGACGTAATCAGGTCAGAGAACTGTAAGCTCGAAAATAGCCATACAAAGAAACCCCACTCCTTACTTCAGGTATTATATACGCGTCTCCTCACTCGGAGGTTGAAACGGGAGTTGTCATTTCTACATCAGTTGTCATTCCAGCCAGGTAATCTTAACTATGGATCACTTCTGTGTACTTAAAACTAGTAACATTTGGTTCTGCAAATTTGCTCGTATTATCTAAAAATTATGGGAACATTCGTACAATTAAATAATTTGCAATAATTAACATCAACCTTATCAGCGTTACAGAAAGGATAATAACAAGAGTTTCCATTCCATACATTCCAACCAGACTTATTTTCCTAAGCCCTATGATAGTCTTAACTAAGAGGGTGAGACAGCCTTACAGCTGTGCCGTTGTCACCGCTACTGACGAAAACAGAATAGAAATCATCCCGGGCTGTCAGAATCCGAGCCCGCCAAACCGTCTTCTTTAAAATCAGCCTTTGAAGTAGGAGAAAAACGCAACAGTTTTAAATATTGTTAGTGAACAAAATAATATGCCTATATAATGGGCATATTAAGACCAAAAAATAAGTTTACATTTTAATTAGGGGACGCTACCCTTGAGCCCCCTTCATTTGCCGCCACTGTGTACGTGCCACGCGTTTAGCACATTGTGTACTAGAGCTGTCCATCGAATAAGTTTTGGTCACTAAGTTGTACCATTCATGCTTTCGTCGTCTCATTTCCTGTTCCAACGCCCAGTGTGATCAGACTTAAGGGGAAGACGCAGTATGTTTGCTACCGTGTTGTTGTTTTCGCACGGTGCCTTCGAAGCTCGCGTGACTCCCATGTGGAGTCTAGTTGTAAAAGTGGAAAACAATATTTTCCTTTACGCAACGTAATAGTACATACTATTTTTACATCACATCACTTAAAATTTACCAGTACAGTTTTCCTTAATATAGTCTGCTCTTTACACGAAATACGTCTACTTACATTTTTACATTGAGAGTTCACTTTAGGACATCAAAATCTATTGTTTTGACAAATGTATTAAAGAGTCTTAGGTATTTGTTCATTAGGAGCTCCTTTGTCACTGGTCATTTGGCTTTCTGGAGTTCTATAGCGTATTTCATGTCATTCCTTTTGTAGTTTTGGGCATCTGTAGATGAGGTGTTGTACCGTCTGTTCCTCTAGTAGACAGGAACATGTGGGGTCATCTATTATTCGTGTCTTGTACAGGTGTGCCTTGGTTTTCCCATGTCCGCTAGTAATCGCTGTTAATTTTGGATTGATTGGGATTCTTTGTTTTCGTTCTTTGGACAACAGATGTAATAAACTTTCTACATTTAGCGCCAAGTGAAAATCTTTTCTTAAAATTAAATGAAGGAGTTTATCAGCTACAACATATAAACGCAGGAAACGATGTATGGAAGCACTTTGGAATTATTGTCGAGAAAACGACATAATAATAATAATAATAATAATAATAATAATAATAATAATAATAATAATAATAATAATAATAATAATAATAATAATAATAATAATAATAATAATAATAATAATAATAATTGTTGCTGTGTTCTTAAATTTACTTTTAAGAAAAAATTCTTTAATTTCATTACTTTCCCTATCACGTACAATCCCTCTAAAAGAATCTGGGACCACAGTTCGAAAGAATGGGTTGCATACGCGCTGTTGATTCATCCCTAGCCACTGGAAATGTAACCATAAGCTTGTGCGCGGTCAGAGAGCATATCCACCAAAGCACAGGCGTCCGACCGGTTTGTTGACTACGTTCTACAGCGCCATTTTAACGTCATTGCTCTGTAGGATAGTAGCCTGCACTGATAAAAACTTAATTTAAAAAGCAATGTTTTGCTATAAGTAATCACTCACTCGTTTTTATAATTCGAAGGAGGATCAAGGAAAAAGGATCAATCACTTTTAGCACAGTCATTTATGCAATTTAAACACGTCATACGATACTCTGCCATTTTAATTAAGAGTAATAATTGCTGCTAGGGTGCTTTTTTTAGCAATTTGTATAACAAAATTGTGTTTAAATAGGAATAAAATTAAATTACATAACGGTCATATTGGCTTTTCGCTATTGACAAACAAATTTTGTCAACAAAACTTGTGATGGCGGTAGTATTGGAAGTAGTTTAAGAGCACACTACTCTAGCGTTTAATAGCACTTTAACCGGTTAATAACAGCATTTTCTACTTTCTGAGTTTGCATCAGTGGAAATAAAATGAAGTATATGACAGACGTAAAAGCACTGTTTTCCTCAGATTTAGTTATAATCGGGATCCAATTACAAATGAATATTTGGTTTATGCCTGTAAAATGAGGGCGCCTCAGTTAACTAGCAATTCTATCGTATACCTTTTGAATATTATGAAACACTGAAGATCTGAAATAAGTTTCTTCATTTAGGTAGAATCCAGAAGGGGAAAAAACCGAACATCTCTCTGTAGTTGAACCTATGTACTTGAGTTGTAGAAGCTGGCGCTCTAGCAAAGCGCTACTGTGGTATCGAGCTCTGGACTTTCACATTAATACATTTGACATTCCGGAAACTTGCTTTCAATCTATCACAGGTGTTTGGAATTCATAAGTAGCGCTAGAAGCATCCGAATGTCTCGTTTCCAGAATTAAATTCATCTATAAGGAAGACCGGGAATTCATGAATCGAATATTTGGGATGTTCCCAAAATTTCCTCCTATTTTACCTCTTGTGCGTAAGAGCTTATAGAAGCAATATTACCAAATTATGCCCCATAGTGTTTGTTCTCAGTCAAATTAAGGAAACAACATACTTTACTCTTTCGTTCAACCAGAAAAGATTTATGCTTGCCTTTAATTCTCGCCTACTCTTCGGAGAATACAAAATAAACATAATTAAAGACCATAAAAAATCTCCAGCAGAGAACTGAACCTGGATTCCTAATTTCACAAGCCAAATCTCTAAGCGTCACTCCAAAGAAGTAACCCATTAACTATTCTAAATACCTTATGGTTTATTTTAAAACTGGCAAGGTGAAATCAGAGAACTTGATATCATGTGACATTGTCATCACTTTGTATTTGCCTACGAGAGCAATCACTAAATGAGAAATAGGGCATGTTAAGCGATATACACGGACAGTATTGGTAGCCCATACTCTACCAAAACTCATTACATCATGTCATTCACAAGTGAGGCACCAGGGGCCGCATTGCAGGACTGTGGGAATGTGGCCGCACAGTGGCCCAAAATATGCGAAGTAGTTAGGCATACAGAAGAGACTGTGCGGTTATAGGGGAAAAGGCTTCCGGAGAGTGAAAAGGGCCTTAAGACAAAGCAAAAGCCAGGAAACCCAAAGAAGACCACGATAGAGGAGGATAGAACTATTCTAAACGTCCGCAAAGAGAAACCCTTCCTTCCAGCGACAAGAATAGCAAGAAGTCTAAATCTCCCAGTGTGTGACGACAACTCCTTGCTGCTGTCATCCGACATCACAGGCCTGCGAGATAGGGTGCCCTTAAGCAAGAGTACAGGGAAACTCGCGTGGCCTTCTGCTTCCAGGATCTGCCAGCAAGGTAAGACTTCTGGGGGATGATAATATGATCTAACGAAAGTGTTTTCGTCAGACGAGAATGGGAGGCTGTCGTTGTGGCGACCCAACAACACTCGCTTTGACCCTAAACACGATTTTGCCACTGCAAAGGGTGGCAGCATCAGCTAAGCGATATGGGGCTGGATGAGCACAGGTGGAGCTTGCTGAAGGCTCCTCTAACATTGACTCCCAGGAATATACTGCAGTTCTGAAGGAATGCATGCTCCCTACGGTACGATCTATCTAACCGGAATAGGAAATGCTTGTAATACATTTCATACACGATAACAACAGTGTGCACACATCCCGAATCACAGAGGCTTCTTCAGCAGCATTCGGATTTGGGATGGCCTACAAAGTCTCTGGGCCTTAACGTCTGGGCATTATTGGTTCGGGACTGGGAACAACGTCAAGAACGCATCAAAGAGGCACTGAGCGAATATGTCTGGGAAGTCTGGGAGAGTATGAAGAGACAACTTCAAATCTGCAGCTCTTTAGTTTCCTCATTGCCTCGAAGACTAATGAAGTCATTGTAGATCAAAGCTGGTGGTCTTCCTATTAAGAAACTAAAAAACGATGTCACCCAAAAATATTCTGCATTATTATCATTATTGTTGTTTTTGTAAACACATTGTTATTGAATTTCACATTTTTTGATTTGTGTTAAGCAAAATGTGCTTAACTTCTATAAATACACTGCCGCTTGTGAAAATCGCAACACTAAGATGGAAACGCATGAATTCAATTAATTTAATACCACAGGTTAGGTACATGACAAGTAACAAATTATAAACTTTTCAGATCTATACATGACCTTTGAGCACTAATATACAGTATTTGGTGTGGCCTCCATGCGCTGCAATTAGAGCTGTTATACGCCGTAGCATTGAATCAAAAAGGTTCTGAATAAGATATTGAGGGATTTCCCTCCACGCAGTTTGTATTCGAGCCCACAAATCCGTGACACTGGTTACTGGAGGACCGTGACGCAACAGGTGCCGACCAACCATATCCCAGACATGTTCGATGGGCGACATGTCAGGCGAACGTGCAGGCCAGGGAAGCAATGGTACCCGTCACTCTTCGAAGAAGGCTTGTACATTCCTTGCAATATGTGGCCGGACATTGTCCTGTTGAAATGTGGCCTGTGGAGATGCCTGAAGCAGGGGGAGTATCTCAGGCTCTACAACCACCGTTAAATACCGGTTGATATTCAAAGTGCCCTCAATTCGTATGAGGCGAGATCGGTTGTTGTAATCAATGGTGCCCCAAACTATCACACCTGGTGTTTGTCCGCTATGCCGCTCAACAATGCAGCTTTCCAGGTTCCGCTCACCACGGTACCGTCGGGCACGTATGCGGCCATCACTGTACGATACGTTGAAGCGGAACTCGTCCGAAAAGACTACATTTTGCCACTCAGCACCCCAGTGACGGTGTTCACGTGACCATTGCAGTTGGAGGAGCTTGTAGTTTCTCGACAATGGAAGCTGACGTAATGGCATGCATGAAACCAGTCCAACCTGCAGCAGACGGTGACGAACCGTTGATGCAGACAAGTTCACACCTATTGCAGTGCTCCAGCGTCGAGTCAAAACTGTGGATGAAGCTGTACGGTCCGTTATGGCCATGCGGACAAGATGACGGTCATCACGTGCTGTGATCATGTTCCGTGGTCCAGTACCCGCTCTTCGCTGCGTACGACCTTTATCTAACCACTGCTTCACACACGCATCACTGTCGTTGCAGCATGCCCTGTACGAGCCGAAATGTTACGGTATGGCAAGCCCGCTTCCCGGAGACCGATCATTCTGCCCCGTTCGAACTCACTCACATGCCGATATGGCTCCCTTTGACGTCGAAGAGGCATACTGGTACTCTCTTTATTGTTTTCACCTTGTATGACAGCTCTGCACTGATACACTGGGCGCAACACTGACCTTGTCGGACCGACACGAGAGGGCTCTGCTCGGCCTACGTGTAGCCCATCTCTCTGCTAACCTAATCACTTATTGCTTGCACACTCTTCTACACTTCCACCAAGTTTGGAGTTAGTCTTTCTTGGTGTTGCAATTTTCACAAATGGCAGTGCACATACAGTTTTATTTTTGTGCTACTAGTGCTATTAAAGTTACATCCACTGTGTTAATTTTTGTGCTTCACACAGTTTACCGTCTCTGTAAGCTGGTGTAGTGAATAACAACGTTAAACGCTATAAATAAATACAAAGAGCTTAATGTTTATTTAAATCACAATTATGATCATAATGGTAATAATAATAATAATAATAATAATAATAACTTTATTATATTATTATGGAAAACATTCGAGATCAATGCGGGGATTCGAAACACAGATCTTTGGCTTTCCATGCCAACCCTTTGTCACTGAGCCCTCGTGGTCGCGTTCCGCCAGCATAACCGAATCTAATGTATCTCATTCTAACTCAAAGCCTTGTCTGCATAGCAATATTTTTTTCCACTTTTCAGAGAGGAGACTGCCAAATGTGACAAAGCATAATAAACAAAATGCGTTTAAGTCTAACACACAATGTAAACGAGAAAATATTATAATTAGTTGTGATAAAACGGTAAAGGGCAAAAGTAAAACGAACTGATCTTTTCTTTCTCTGTGTCCCTCCCCGTTATTAGGGCTTACACCCCAAGACTTAAAACGGGTGCCTGGAGGCAGACGCCTGTCGGGGAGCACAGGCCATGGATCAAAGAGAGCAGCTAGGATAGGTGATCAACTCGAAGCCTGGTATCAGACCGAGAAAGGAGATGACATGAAAGGGCGGTGAGATGAATGAAAGGAAAGGTAATGACGGAGCAATTTGTGGAATAAATGGCGGGATAAACCGGAAAAACCCCGCCCAGACACCGCTTCGTCCACCAAAAATCACATATGCGGTTCCCAGGGATTGAGCCCGGGCCGCCTCGATGAGATGCGAGTGGTCTAACCACTCGGCCACGGCGCCGCCCGTAAAACGACATGATTAGAATGAAAACCGAAGTAAAATAAATACAAACATTACAACTATAATTATTATATAGACATATACAAGTACGAATAGTTGAAAGTTATAATTGAACATCTGATAGCATTAACTGCTATGCTATAAATGGAATCAGTATTACGCTTGAAGCGTTTGCAGAATTCTACAAAGAAGCTTGGTATTATGCCTCCCACGCCCACCATCAGCCAAGTAACTTCAACGCAACTCAGGTTGTGTTTTTCATATAAATAGGGCATTATTATTACTATTATTATTACAATTATCCTCATCATTATTATCACCATTATTATAATATATATTGTTAGTATTTATCAACATTAACAGAAACATACACTAAATGGAATATCCATTTGTTTTTGTAATCAACAATAATAATAATATGGCATTTATATGTCAAATTACTTATATAACATAAACATGCAAAACGAACAAATATATACTTCTAAAAGGCACTAGGTAGCTTATTTAGCCGAAAAAAACAATTACAAATCCTATCACCGGACTTGAAAACGCGCCCTCTGCAATGCCGAACCTTTACGCCAAAGCAGACAGTACTAGAACTTTGCTTATTTCTGCATTTGATGTATCTGGAACCCCCTTTCCCTCTCCCACACTTCTGTCGAAAGGGTGAACAAAGTACTTGGAACAGCTTGTGCGTGTTAGGGCCTCCATATACATTTGAGAGACAGTATATGTCATAGTAGGTAGAGAAGGTATTATATCCCTCCCAAAAATTCGATATCGAGATTCCACCAAAAATGCATGTTTGGGAGCCCCTGGATCAATAAAAAAAGATATTTAAAAAAATGCCCGTGTGCGTATGTGTCTGTGATCTCCATAACTCAAAAACGAAATGTCAGATAAATAACAAACTTGATACTTGAGGAACACTAGGACTGATTTTTTAGATGAAAATGACAAAATGTTCGACTTTTTAATTATATCAAATAAATATTCTATAGACCCCGTGAATCATTTTGGACAAACATTTTTTATAATCCGGCAATTTTAAAAGCCCAACGAGGTATTTAAATCACCCTTGCGCTCCCTTTTAACCCCACTGAACCCTTTTTGTATGTGTTAATTCTCAGTTTTACACTAGTGCGCATGAAATTTATTCCTTGCACTTCAGTTTTGTTGTGATTTGTATGCCAAACTACATACATCAACTAAAATGTGGTGTCTAAAGATTCAAGCATGCATTTTATGATTGCTTTATCCATCACAGAAAGTTAATTTATATTGAAATACAAGGAAAAATTTAACATCAACGACTTCACAAAAACAAAAATGCATTTCTCTACAATTAAAAACGTTAACTTCAGTAAAATTCTTAAATTTATTTTCATTGTACGAAAGTATCAGAAAATGTCCCTATCATACTTCTCTGACAAATTTTAATGCGCAAAGTAGTTTTAGAAAACTTGTCTTTTTTTCTTTCCTTTCTTTCTTTCTTTCTTTCTTTCTTTCTTCTTGGCTAATTAAAAATATGTAATTGTATTATATGAGAAACTGTTTTAGTTAGAGCATTAAATTTTTGCACAGTCGTTTATTTATTTATTTATTTATTCATTTATTTACTCATATTAAGTGTGCCAACTTTCAAGTAAATAGCTTTAAAATTAAAAAAGTTATAACATCAGTCCCGGTGTCACTTAAATTCAGTATCTTCCAAAGATGCGACACGAACATTTTCAGGGAACCTCAAGCTACCCTTTACATTGAACATTTTTCGAATTTTTTTATTTTCTGAAAAACGGTTGTTACGATTTTGATTCAAATACCATATATTAAAGATACCTGCATGATAAATAAACTATATATCTTGAACTTTCAGGAATAACTTGTGAACACCTCTTCATTCGAAAGCAAATTTATATAATCTTGAATAACTGGTAAAGATAAGCGACAGACGGAAACATACTACACAAAAGAAACATAAATCTCTTTAAAACACAGAATTTATTTGAAATAACTTTTTTATGGCATCAGCCATTTGCGAGATATCCGTTATTAACCGTTTGAGTTGTTCATTACTTAGCCATTCCTTTTAAGTCGTGTCGATTTACAGCTGTTTCCCACGATGTCGTGGAAAGAGTACGGAATTTTATGGCCAGCGTATAGTGTCCAGTTCTTAAACATTTAACTGTCGCTATCAGTGGCGGCCCATGAGTTATAAGTTAAGGGGGGTCACATATTCAGTCTAATATTTAGCAGTGCATGTATAAAACAGACCTAAAAGCATACCTGATACATGCCATTTAATTTGTGTACATCAATTATTCCGCTCTTTTTTCCCTAGTTGCAGGGAAAACCTCAACTTTCTTATTGACGTCTGGAACGTTGCATACCATCCTTCTTTCTAGGGACAGAGAGCAAACAGTCTCTCTGATCCCATCGTACTTCTCAGGAAAGTCTATTCTTTTTAAGGTTGAAACACATCCTTCACTTTCCATTGTTGTTATTGGGAGAGTAACGATTATTTCCAGCACATTGACACATTCCGACAAGACACGCTACAAGTAGTTCTGCCAGAAGAAGGTTAATAGAGGGCAGGTACCCACCCACAACACGCACATCTTCTAGAGAATTCAAAATCTATTAATCGGTTTTCAGTTTTTGCGCAATCATATTAGGTAGTCTTTTAAGGCGGCTTGGAAGTCATGTTCTAGGAATGTCAATTTTTATTCTATGAAGGTGTTCACGGCAAACAGTTTTGAGGCACTCAAATGAACCAATAACGCAAACCTTTATTTAATGCCCATGATAATTATATTGCAGACTTCCAGAGTACCAATACTTTCATTTGTTGTGCTCACAGTGTCACTACATATACTCTTGTGGCGAGGTTACCGGTAACAGTTCATAGTCTTTACACACACGAAACCTATCTAAAAGATCTCTAACTTTGAACGCATCAATATTTCTTTCCTGGCTACACGTGGCATGATTTTATGGTAGAATTCTAGCTAAAATGAAAACTAGGGTGCTTCAAAGTTCGCACAAACTGTACCAACTGAGCAATTGCATTTTATCATTAAATTCGTTATCTTTCAAACTATCTTTTGTGTTCGTACATAATGTTAACAGTTCTGTGTTGAAAGTACCATCTAGTGGGGGAGAAGAAACAATCTTTTCCTGCACAAACTGATTGAAACAATCCATTCTCTTGAGTGATTTTCAGAAGAACCTTGAATATCTTGGGAGGAGGTAGAAGTGGCGTGTTGTAGAATCAAACTAGCCTAACGTGTGTAAAAATGAATATAATTAGCATTGGGGTACCTTTCTCTGATCAATACTGTACGTCCCCTTTTTGTTTCCTCATAACCAAAGCCCCATCGTACGTTTCGCAGATGAGTTTCTCTAGAAAACCATTCCAACATGACTTAGTTCTGCTATTCTGCTAAGCCAATACCAATCCTATCATGAATTTCAAGAAATTTCCCAAACTCTTTCCAGTATTTTACCATCATTTTATGTTCATCCGAGTTTTGCAGTCGGAAACGCAACAACATGGCGTATGAAGTCATTAATTTGCCCTAACGCACTGAAGCAATAAGCCTGACAACAACGCTATGATGTGAAGTCTCGAGCGAGTAAATACCCATTTCCCACGAGAAGGCATATGAACCAGAAGCTCGACCATAGTTCGGTATATTCGTTGCTGCTTTCGAACGAATTGGGTTCGAAGAAACGAGTGAGTCTCATTATGAACCACGTGAAACGAACGAGTAAACCGCATGTCCTTGACAGCTCTACTGTAAGCCTCTCCCACGCCTAAAGCTTTACCTGAGAGTTAAGCCACCCCACCCACTAACCAAAACGTCCTTGAACAGACTACTCATATTGCTGCACATTAAGTAGACATCTACCTAAACATTTTCAATGCTGGTTATTCCTTTGACATGCGTATGATTCCCTTAACCGTGTTAACGCCTGATCTAGTGATCTTTTACGGTTTAAGGTAATTTGTAATCTTGCACAAGTATTGTTTTATTTACTGGTTTAAAACGTTGTTATGTAACTACTAAGAAAAAAAAACATAATTAAATAAAATACTTTTCTAAATTGGATATGTTTTAATGCAACCGTGGTAATATACACAAGTTCATACTATATTCAATGTCGTGCATAATTGTTCATTAGGACAAGCGTACCAATAACAGCAATGACGTATTTTCTACAGGACTGACATGAACCTTCTTTCCAAGCTTATGGAAAGAAAATTAAACCATTTTGTGATATTCTTTTCTCTGAGCAACGAAGATGCAAAAACGTTTGTATATTATTAAATATAGAAGTATTAAGGTCTGAATTTATATTTACTTACCATGCTGCGCTAATAATAGGATACATCACAGTCCGTAAACACCTGCTCACTTTGCTCGCAGGAAGAGAATTCACGTAAGTCGCTCTCTTACTTTCAACACGCTAGGTTGAAAATTACAATTAAATGCAGGGAGGGAAACTAGCGCCTCATTTACCAACAAATGAAAACGCCCTCGCTTATGTTAGCTATGGATGCTGAATTATTTCATGATTTATTTCCTACAATTCATGATACTAAAATTGCACAAAATATTTCATTCAGCTTGTAGTACTCATTGTCGTTCGTGCGACAAACATTCACTCATTCCATAATCATCAAGATTAGCCACTTGTTACATAAATAAGTATTATGTCTGTATTTATGGAAGCAATCGTTAAAGTTATACCCTGTTCCTCATTCATAGTTACGTAATATTAAAAGTGTCTTACCTAATATATTAATTTGGGTGAATTTAACTTCCTATGTTGTTAACATTTCATTAACCCGTGTTTCCTCCCTCAGGCTGTAGCTGAATTTAACAACAAAGCCTAGTCGATAGATAAATTTCACAACACTATTCATTGAAAGCATAAAATTGAGAACATCAGCCTTTTAATCCAATTAAGAACCCCACCCTAAATTCAGAAGTGTTTAAATAGGGTCTTGATAGGGGTCGGAATACCCCTCCCCGTCTTGTGTTTATGGGACGCATAAATCCTATACGCAAAAATATATTGTGACTTTGTCCAGTTTTTCCACTGTCACTTTTCTAAGTTCTCACTATCACGGTTCTAAGTTCTTATCTGTTCAGCTTCACCGCGAGTTCACTTCACTCAGATGAACTAGTTCAGTTCTTCACAAGTTCGCTCCCTTCGTGACGCAACCTCTTCACGCCGGACGGTTCACTTCACTCGGGAGTCAAACACAAGTCCTCCATAACCGTCGCTCTACGGTAACAGTTGTACGTCACAGAATTCTTCACCAACTCGCTCGGAGAATCGCTCATGATGTCGCACGGAAAGCTCACCCGCCAACTCGCTCGCTCTCCAACTGACCAACGCAACTCACTCTACTGTCGCCACTTTTCACTTCACTCGACTCGCTTTCAACTCGTGACTGACTGACTTCTCGCCTTGCACTGACTGCCTGCCGCGAGAGCGCTCGCTTATATACCCAGTGAAATCCTCCACAGAACGTACTCGAACCTTCTAGAATTATTTCGACATACTTCCTGAAGGAAGGGGAGATAAAGCTTCCAGAAAGTTCTGGTTATTCCCAACAGCGCGCCCGGTGTTTACGCTGGTAAGCAGCGTTATCGTTGTTTACTAGGACCGCTCGACGCCGACCTCCCGATAACCTTAGGCATAGGCGCTGCGTCACAGTATTTACTCTCGCATTTGAAATTCGCACTTTTCCATGCACGATTAATATTGTACTTTCCTACCATTACCAAATACCTTATTATTACAATACCAGAAACTCCTCGAAAATGTTGGCGACACGTCACAGTATCGGCATTTAGCAATGGGGCCTGGTTAAGTAATATGGTGACAAAGTAAGCATTCAGCATGTGAAAGAGTTGCACCATTTACGAAAGAATTAACACAATGGAGAAGAAATATTTTTCTAGACCATAAGGCAACACCATTTAAAGAGGCCTCTGAGCAAAAGTACCGGTGTTTCACGCCCAGTATAGAATGGGACGCTAAGGAACACAGCAGTTAAAGAGCGTCCATAAATAAAACTCAATTTAATTTAATTTATCGCTGAATGGTAAATACGAGAAAGTACGCTGTATTTAGCTGCAGTAATCATAAATGGCAGCGTGATTAAGTCTCATTCTTTCCATTTCCGAAAGACGGCAGCATGTAATTTTGAGACCTTTCTTTCCAACATGGTTGTAAGCCTAAAATATGTACTTAACAAAAGAAGAAATGTATCAAGTGCCAGGATGTCTGTTTTATGTGTACCATAATATTATTTACGGCTATAAATATCGTTACACAACTATTTCATGTTATTGTACATTCGAAGTTAAGATTAGAAAAAAACGGGCATTTGGATTTGCTTTATTCAGTATTTATTAAGCCTTGTTCACTGTCATGAACAACAAGAAAACAGACCAATTTTCAGTTAATTGCTCTTTAGTAAGTTTATACTTACAGGCACTGTTGGGAAATTATGTACCTATTTTAATGGCCGGTGTAACTTGCAAAATTTTATTTTATACGCGTAGTTTTACTCTCTTTTCGCCTATTTTTGTTTCTTTGCCAAAACCATTAATCACTTATACAGATACTTTTTCATCCTAGAAACTTTGAACTAATAATTTGTTGTAGACTTAATGTACCATTTCTAGCTTTTCCATGAAATGAATCTCAAGCAATAAAACGGTAACTAAATCCTTTGAAATATCCTTCAGTGAATATTATTCCAAGCAAGCTACTAAGAAAAAGAAAATTAACTGTACCATTATGTAATAGGCATGTCTGATGTAGCAAAACTACATAAAAACCACCAATCGTTTTTACAGTGCGCAGGGTGTGCAATTTTCTTCATAGCCGATTTTAGATGCGGGTGGAAACTAACTTTCGTTGTAGCAACTTTGGTATACAAAGACAACATGAATGAAGTAAATGTTAAGATGAGCTCTAGAACTGAAAGCAGCCTTTCATTTGTCACAAGATAAGCAAAACTGGAAAGCAATTATTCAGGCAGTTTACGCTGGACTTCGAACTCTGACGTATCGGTTGTAACACATACATGATATTCGTATGCTGTTAATTACTGCTTTGATGCGCCACTACTGAGTGTGGGTTTAGGTATAATCCATTATGCCATACACTTTAATGGTAATACTTGTAATGTTGACCGCGTTTCATACATAAATTTCAAGAAGTTTGAAGTCGCTTTCACTGTTGATAGTATTTTAAACATTAAAACGCTAATTATGAGACATTTTTATAGAAGTGTATTGCAACTCCCACTTACCGCTATACTGGTTTCAAATTGACGTTGATTCTGCAGGCCCAAACCGCTAGCAGCGGTAGTGTGCCACGTCGCCTGTTCTGCACATGTATAATGGGGAGAGCTCCTGTATTGTCACAGTAAGGTATTTGGCATTACCTCCAAAATGCGTTGACCTATAGGTTCGTGTTGCGAGTTTTAAGAATAAAATAAAACTGTTTCACTAGCCGATTTGCACTAAAATTGTAAGGAAATGAAGTACTTCTTAATTTCCCCGCATTTCGGCATGACCGCATATTACGATTCACTCAGTTGGTTGGATAGAAAATGGCGACCTTACTCAAATGGCGGTACTCTCTACAATATTGTGACACTATTCGAGCCATACGAGTGCCATATGTTAAGATAACACCATACTATATATTCAACAGAATATACTATGCCACTTCTCAAACATACGTAGATACCATTTGTTAAAGTATGCATGCATTTTTGACGCATACGGTATTAATAATTATATCCCTAGTAACTTTACTAAAACTAAGGAATATATGACAATTGAAAATTAATTCCTTTTTAAATCTGGAAATCATACTTACTATTAAGAGGGGGAAAGTTTGGTAAATATAACTGCTCATAAACAGTTGTTTCTTTCTTTTACCGTTTTGCCCGTCATTAAGGATTTGAACTAAAAATTTCTTGGCATTACATAACAGCAAGGAAAATTTAGATGCGCAAAAACAATCTTCTGCTTTTGTTTACATCACATACAAATGTATTTTCCATTCACAAACAAATTTTAGAACTAATGTTGAAATGTGTTTATTTCTATAGACATTTCAACGGCTTCAAACATCCCATTCTATCCAGAAACAAACAATAAAAGTGTTAATGCATATGTAATCCATTTACAACTATTATTTGCCATTTATTTATTCCAAAAAATTAAGTAGTCCAATATCAACACTGATCACCTGATTTTTTTTAAATAAGTTAGGTATGGTACTGGCTATTTTGTAGTTATATTTATAATCTGATAGATGATTGGAGGCAAAGCTTATAATCTACCACCATGAACTACGTGTTGAAATTTCGTTTTGGTTACAGAACTCATCATCTGAGCTGCAGATACAATTTCAAAACTTATAATTTATAATGCTGGAGTTTAATTTCAAAGATGTTTACCTAAAACACTATAGAACTGACGTCACTATACTATGTACAGACAGAGTATTCGGTCATAAAGAAAAAAGTAATGAAGAAAGATGTAATTTCTGATCCATAGGTGTATTTCAAGATTATGGAGAAGTAACCAGAATCAATTATATAATCGTGTATGATTGGAAAATTGCAGTCAGAGGTGCACTGAAGTTACCGAAATTTGGCACTTCAAATCTGCAGGGGCAAAACGCTTCATCATCATATGCCATTACGGTTTAGACCATAGGACCTGTTCCGTCTCCACATAATTGACAAGTCTTATTCTTTCAATCTCTTTCGGGGATGTCCAGCATCCCATCGTCGTATAGTATTATAATAATTTGCCTTTTGGAGATGTGACTGGGATCCATTCTATTTACATGGTCGTGCCATTCTAATATTTAATAGTCAGCTTTTTCTGTAATGCTTAGATTAGATTAGATTAGATTAGATTGTATTCTGTGAGTTCACTAGCAGCCATAAAGACTTGTGAACATAGAACATGTCAAGGAAATGTACAAAAATTATATATAAACATAAATATTACATAGAATATGGAACATTTGAAATAAAATACAAATACTATATGCGTGTTAAGGAAATGTACAATAAAGTTACATATATACATAAATATTACATAGTATACAGAACATTTAAAATAAAATAAGGACATATTATATACAAAATGAAACAAATCAAGTATAATTTATTACAGAGTTGTATACCTCCTTACTGTTATAAGGTTAACATACGTATAGGCAAGAACAGTTATTTTAACATTCACTAGGATTTTACCTTTGTTAGTCTGATCATTTTGTTCTATTTGATGTGTAATGCATAGCATTTACTGTCAGTTCTTAATATACATACATTTAAATAGCTTCATTAATTCTAGAGCAGATATCAAATATGACTGGCAATTGTCATTAATATTTACTAATACTACTTACAATTCCAAGTTCTTCACAAATATCCGAATTCTGTTTATGTTCTAACATTTTATATCTATCTAACGGTCTCAATAATCTTATTTCTGTTCCATACATCCCTTGGTTTAGCCGTTTACTTAGAGACCAAGCCATAGATGGTATGGCTAGGACTTTCTAACATTTTAAAACAGTATCTCTTTACACTCTTCCAAAAAGTATTTTAATGGTGTCTAATAGCTACTGGGCTGGGTAATTTAACATCTATAAGCATCTACATCTATAGTCATAAGTTATTGTGCAGTCTAAGTAATTACATTTATTAACTTGTTCCATTGATTCATGAATGATACGATTTTTATTTTAAGACCATTTTTTCTCCGAAATCCCACTACTTTTGCCTTTTTTTGTTGACGTATTTAAAGCACGTTGTCCAACTATAGGACTTTGCTTAAACACAGCTCTCGTAAGCTATCCTCTGATGTTATAAATGCAACTTGGCCATCAACAAAAATTAGAGTATTTAGAGTTATACCATTTTCTATCAAATTAAAAGATAGCTCTAATTGCCATATTCTGGTAATCCCATATGTGTGTATATACACAGGATGTTTCTGAATTCGACCGATTAACTTTAAGGGATTATAGAGGGGTGTTGGGGGAACAATTGGAGATAGGACACTTATGGTCCCAGCGTGTATGATTTTGTGCAATAAGCCAAAATAAATTTCAGCCATTACGCCATTGATACCACATCAATGATATATATGAGCATTTACTGCACTACCAGGAAGCGTTGATGTTCTTTTTATTTTCGTTCTTCAAATTGCTGATTGTGAAGGTTATGGAATAATGGAATATGGAATACTGCACTGCTCCATTTGTTATTACCGCTGCTATTAAATGTAATCAAGCAAATCAAACGAATGAGTTTTGAAAAACAGAAATGTGCAACATAAAATACTGTAGTGTTCTAAACATACGCATGATATGTAATCAGAATCCTTTGTGGAGGTAACTCTAAAAATGGCATTACAATGACCTGGGATTGATACACTATTGTGCTTACGAATTGAAAGAATGCACTGTTAGCTCTGGGAAAGAAATGCCTAGTGTGCAAGGCGAACCACAGTCACATTTCTGCTTAAACTTTATTTATTCATCTTCAGGAAGCGCAGAAAAGCGTATTTCTTCTTCAGATATACGGAAACAGCTGACAGTGAGCATTTCCATTTGTGAACTCTGAGTTTCTGAAATATTTCTCTTTTGGGAAACACCAGTGAATCACGAGATTGCACTCCTATACATTTACAGAAAGCCAAATATACCTATGAAAGCGCCTGTTGCCACTAGTACGGAGAACTCAATCGGTAACATAGTTGACTATAGTAAAATAGTGCTGTATTTGATTCCCTTTATAAAATAACTTTTGTTTTTCTTCTTGTGTTTAAGACGAGAGGTGCATGCATACGCGAATACCAACTGTATATTTAATTTCGGAATAAAGCAGAGGAAGAAAACGTTTAGCCTTTCGTGTAATAAATTCCTCTCTACAGATGGTTTTGTGATGCAATGTTTAAACCTATTGCTCAGGAATACGTGCGTTATTCTCGTTCGCACAGTGCGGTTGCAATTCTGAGACGCCCGCTCCTTTCTGAAGGTCACTATGGTGATATTCAGTGCTATTTAGTTAAGGATAGAAATTCATTAATGATAAAAAGGTTGTAGTAAAGAAGCTGCAATTAATATCCCGTTACGTGGATATAAAGTACATATAACGCATGCTTCTTAAACAGTGCAACGGCAATAAGATGACGGTGGTCTAATACGGGTGTGATGTAAATTTACGAAAACGAAGTCGAAATGTTAGAGATAATGAATGAAGACAGTTATTTAGCTTTTAGTTTCACAACAGACCGCAGGAAACACACAAAGATAATTCGGTAGTCATGCCTCACATGTAACTAGACTCCAATAATCATGAAAAGAATAGGTGTTAATGATAAAACGCAAGATAATGCACATATTCCTGAACAATAGGTTTAAACATTGAATCACAAGCCATGTGTAGAGAGAACTTTCTTCCTCTGCATTATTCCGAAATTAAAATTACCATTGCCATTTGCATATGCAAGCACCTCTCGTCTTCAGCACAAAAAGAAAAACAAAAGCTATTTTATAAATGCAATCGAACACAGCACCATTTTACTATAGTCAAGGAAGTTACTGAATGAGCTATCTATACAACTGGCAACCGGCGCTGTCATAGATGTATTTGGCTTTCTGCAAATGTATACGAGTGTCATCTCGTGATTCACTAGCACATCCCAAAATGACAATATGTGTATTTCAGAAAATCGAATTCGCAAATGGAAATGCTCACTGCCACACATCTGTGTAACATCATGTATGTTTCCATACATCTGAAGAAGTGAAGAAGAAGAAGAAGCAGAAGGAGAAGAAGAAATGCGCTTTTCTATAGCCCCTGAAAGTGAATAAATAAAGTTTAAGCAGGAATGGGACTGCGATTTGCCTTGCACACTAGTTATTTCTTTTCCAGAACTAACAGCGCATTCTTTCAATTCGTAATCACAATGCGACATTAGTCTCAGACCCCGATAATGCCATTTTTAAAGTCATCTCCATAAAAGATTCTGTTTACATATCATGTGTATGTTTAGAACATTACAGTATCTTTTGTACATTCCTGTTCAAAATTCATTCGTTTAATATGTTTGATTACATTTAACAGCAGCAGTAATAACAAATAGAGCAGTGTAGTATGCCATATCCTCCACAATCAAAAATTTGAAGAACGAAAATAAAACAAACAAAAAAGAGAGAGAAAAACATTTGGCAGGGCCTGAACTTGGAATTTGGGTTCGCTGGCTTGGGAATTACCTACTTTACCACACAGCCACACATGTACACTTCTTGGTAGTATAGCAAATGCTTGTATATACCTTTGAGGTGGTATCAGTGCGTACTGGTTCAAATTCATTTTGGCCTATTGCAGAAAATCATGCGTTCTGGGGCCACACGTGTCCTATCTTCAATTGTTCCCCCAACACCCCTTTATAACCCCCCAAAGTTAATCGGTCGAATTCTGAGACATCTGTATATATAAAATCGGAGACAACGGACACCCTTGTCGAACACCTCGATGAATATATTTGCTACACAGTCTACTGTTTTATTGGTTTTTACTTTTATTCTCGTGTCTGTATATAAACGTTGTATTTCTCTAAATAGATGTAGTGCGATACCTCTTGATGTATAGCTTTCCTAATTTTGAGCTACAAAGTGTGTTGAAAGATTTTTATGGTCGATAAAACTCAATTAAATTGAATTTTATTTATGGACGTTCCTTAACTGCTGTGATTCTTAACGTCCCATTCTATATTGGGCGTGCAAGACCGGTAATTTTGCTCAGAGGCCTCTTTATCAGGCTTGAGGTTCTTTTGCGTGCCATAAATCTACGACACGGGACCACCGGCTTTACATCCCCTCCGAAGGAAGTCATGCTAAGGATTTTTACAGCCGACTCACAATGAACATTAAGCGTAAACGTAACATAAACTTAAAAGCTAGATGCTGTGTATTGTAATAGAACCATTCACAATGAATCACGTAAACATAAAAATAAACATTGAATTAGACCTAAACTTAGAAGCTTTGCAGGTCCAACGAGGATCTGTAAAAGCGTTAAGTTCTCTCACTTCACCGTTATCTTCATCACCACCTTACCATTGGAGGCAGCGGATTCGCCCGCTGGATACCTCCACCTCAATGGGTCCAGTCATCGCTTGGTGGAATAAAGTATCCCCGAAGATCATAGATCATACGGGGAGCGTTAGAAACGACGACGGCATTGTTCTTGTCATAAGGATTCTAAAAATGTGAGCAGGCATGGAGCTAGTTTTTGTACTATGTAAAAGACAGCATGTTATAAACAATTATACTAATGGTTCTCCTTTAATACCTATCAGCTTACGTACACTACTACAAAACTAATCATCTACATATTTCTGATTCAAATTTTTCCACTCCTACATGATTAAGTTAAGAGTTATATGATAGTTATTTTGAAAGACAAGGAATTGCACAATACCAGTTATTCTATGATTCCATTAAAAGTATGTTCAGAAGAAGTTTTTCATCTCCTCTGTAAAATTGTTACATGATCAGCTCTGATACTGGACTACTCGAGTGGTTTAACAAGAGCGGGCTTACAGTGAAATTTTCAGAGTAGGCAAATATTCACAAAACACAAATTGAGGTCCAGCAGAAATATGACATTGACTTACCTTTCTTCTAGAGTAAATGGATGCGCCGATCCTTCATCGTAGACCATGACTCCTGTTTTCCAGCGAATGAAGTTCACGTTCAATAGACGCCGTTACTAAAGCTGTAATCCTGACCTGTCTCATTGTGCTATTTAAATAATATTCGACTCTGTTCAAGCAAGAGAAGCTTCTCTCAACACTACAACTTGTAGACGGGTTGTTGCAGCTAAGCAAAATATTCTGTAAGCTTCCTGCAGTACATATTTATAACTTCTGTTATACATCAAGACACGAATTGGTCGTCCAGTAGCTATTTCTCAATAGTAAAAAGTCAAAATACGTTACATATAACTTCCTAATGAATTTAATCTCCTCGTCGAGATAACATTTTTGTAGGCATCGAAACATAATGAATCCGCTAAATGAAAGAATTCCAAACTCTAGATGTATATAAACTTGGTCTGAAGCTGAAATGTAATGTACTCCACAATTACAAAATAGAGCTTTTTAAACTGAAGTAGGTTCCTATTAGTTATCTCTTGTTTCAATCACATTCTCCATGATGCTCACAATGTTGAAATCTTTTCGGTCGATTGTCGTTTCTTTCCTTATTTCCCCTTGATAAGCAATACTATATATCTATTAGATTTTCTGCGGTGTATAGAACAGTAGTTCTATATGTTCCTAAACACAGTTAATATAATTAGAAATGCCTTTCTTCGAAGATGTTTCCAAACCTATAGTTCCATTCATGGATTCAATACTGAAGAGAGGACCCTCTTTAACATTGGAACTCCAATGCACATCACCAGCAATCCGAATTCCTTTCTCGTGTATTTTATTCAACACAACTGTGCTTTTTCACTGATTTATGAATCTATGTAGGAAAGGTCTGCGCATTAGAGAAAAATACACTATTCTCTTTTATAGTTTTTGCAACATTCCGCAACACAAGATTTAATCACTGCGCGCAAAAATGTATGAATAAAGCTTTCGGGGTATTCCTCTTCCCTAGTGCTCAAAGCCCTGAAATTTCGCCAGCCATTACACTAGCGTCTTCTAGCACCAACCAATCGATTTCTCTTTTAGATTAAATTTCTGGAGCAGCTCAAGTAACAAAACATATTTCAGAAGCAGTTCTGCTTATGCTGATTTTGTAGTATCCCAAAAACCGATACTGAACTAATTCCTGCCTTATCTACCTACTTCACAATAACCAACAATTGTGAAATTTCGGCTGTCTGTTGTGTCGATGCATTGAAATGAAAGAAAACGAGTTTGTTTCATTTTATTTTTGTTTTAGTCATTATTTCTTCATATATGCATTCAATAAGGTATTTTAAGTGGTTTTGGACAGACCTGTAATGGATTTCCTCTCAATTTTGATCTAAGTTGCCATCGTGTAGCATGATGCGCGTGACAATTTCTATATAATTTCCGTAGTTCAAAGGAGAGGGTAATTAGGAGAATCCTGGCAAGGATTGGGAAAATATGGCAACATGCGCAATTTAATTAACTAACCCTTTGATTAATGTTTCCGCCCTCTATAGGTCACCTTTAATTAACTGAACCTTTGACCACTAGTTATGCCGCCTAATTAGCATACAACGTACGTTACACTTTAATTAATTAATCCTTTGATGACTGTTCACGTTCCCTAATCAGCATGTTATATAGATCGCTCCTTTAACTTTTTAGGATTACAGAGGGATGCCGACACTGCCTTTACCCTTTGACCACTGATTACGTCCCATTTTAGGATCACAAAGGGGTGCCGACAGTGTCGTAAACCTTTGACTGCTGGTTGTGGCCCCCTTTAAGATCACAAAGAATGCCCTCGGCTTAATTTGAATATCAAGGAGAACACAACCGCCTGATTAGTATATGTTAACTTAAGCTGTACATAAAATATAAACCATAAAATTAATTTGCATACCAAAATCTTAAAAGTTGAAATAAGGGTGGCATGTGAATAACATTTGGGGTTAGGTTTTTTCAGGGGAATCCAATATCGTGATCAGATTTTCTCTAATCCTTAAGAATATTTATGGCTGAATTTCCTAAGCCAACTAGGAAAACCAGAAGGTACAGGCAAGGGCTGTTAACCTTTACTAATGCAGATGTAGCCATACTATAACACTTTCTGTTAAATTTAATAGGTAAAAATAGATTATTGTATACCTTCATTAAATGAAGGGCAACATTTCATTTAAAAACATATATTTACACTGCAATATTCCTATCAATTGTTGGCAGAATTATCATAATGATGTCTCGGAATCTCGTGTAATAAAAATATTATTAGAAAACTCTTTATTACGGACGGTTGAAATACCTAAGCACGGACAACCCTGAATCGCTCTCTCAACCCTGCCGATAGGGACAGGATCAGGTTTACTATCGCATCAGTTCACCAATCTATGCCTGCAGTCTACTGGTACTTTTACCCCGGAATGGCTTCAAAACTCGCAGATTTGTGGCAGTGGTATATTTGCTGCACTTTCCTATATCGGTTACAGCTTTCAGTAATAGTAGAAAGTTGTAAAAAGAAAGGTCTTGCCATGCTTATGTCGCGTGTGACGAATAACACAGCAGCACAAAAATGGATTTTCATCTAAGGCCCAATTTGAAACAGAAGAAGAACACAAGAAAAGGCGCGCAACTAGCACAGCCTAAAACGATGGTAGCTAAGGTAACGGCAGCAGTGACAAAAGAAAATCCTACAACACAAAGAGGCTTTGTCAGCCGCATTAAAACAGATAAAAAGATTGTTTATAGGATAATCTATAAATAACGGCGGCATAAAGCATGCGGGTATATCTTGAAAGAAGAGCACATCAGAGAGCTCTTCACCAATGCAAGAAAACTGCAGGAACATTGCCTGGAACATAAAAAGTGGCAATGGGTGGTTTCTTTGGATGAAGCGTGGATTTATCTAGATGACACAAACAAATATCGTGCTGCTTGCTACCATCAAGTAGGACAAAAGGGACGCTCCAACTTCATCCGGGAAAACAAGGAAAGGTTTTCAAAGGGGTTCACGGTGGTTGCAGATTACTGCACTTAGGAGAAATTCAACATTCGTATAGTTGCCAAAAATTGAAAAATTAATGCAGCCTACCACCAAAGGAATATCATAGACCCAACCTTTTTATTAAGATACTTCTGGGTATATGGTGAGGATGATCTAAATGTTTGGATCCACATGGATAAAGCATCCAGCCATACTTTTCGATCATCTCAGGACTGCTACCACCGGAAAGCTGTAAAAACGGGTGTTAACGTGATACCGTTTAAAAGGATATCTGTGAAATCACTACATGTCTCACCAATGGATTTTTATGGATTTATTCTTAAACAGCGTCTTGCTTCTCGACTTCCCACCACATTGAAGTTCTCTGAAAAGTCTGCCAGGAGAAGTGGGCTAATAACGCTCTTTCTCCTCTAAGGCTCAGTTTTCTACAATGAAATTTGCGTTACAGAGGTACAGTTGAAGCCTGTGGACATTAAATTGAACACAACAGTTGACATCAAAAGGGAATTTCACTATAAAAAATGTAACCAAATTCGTCCGTGCTTGAGTGGGGCAGTCCTCCGTAAAACTTCACTATGTAAACTCTCAAGTGCGTTGCGGTAGCCTCAGGTCGATTCTGAATTGGATATATCCAGGCTCTGGATGTCTTCAAAACTGCAAGTTACCTTAGCAAGTAGAAACATTTCCTTCGCTCCACAGTGAGATCGAAGGGGAGCAGTGGAAAAGCTAACTATTTTAAAACGGTCTAAATCAGCGCGTAGCGAAAATCTCCTCACTTTGTATTATATACGATTCAGTTATACGAGAAAATGACCCTGCTCTAACAGTTGTCTTGTTACATTTTCTTTCGGTTAAAAAAACACTCTCTATTTGTAAATATTGCTCCTGCTGTTAACGTCCTAAAGGGAACTGCCCATACGAATACATAAGCTCCCAGGAAATTCAATAAAGTTTATATTGGTATTCCCATGACAGTTAATTTATTTATATTCACTTTGTCGGTACTGTTACTAAAATAATACACGCAATAGTAACAAATACATCCTTTGTAGTATGCTTGTGAAATTTATCACAATCTTTGAAGAACAGCTTCTTCTTAAAGTTGCAATATACGCTGAAAGGAAGCGTGTTTATTGACAGCGTTAGGATGGAGAGACACCTATCCAAGTTCGTCTCGCCCCGAGCTACACCAGCAACGAGGGATGGTAAAATCCAAATAATTCCAGACTACAATGAAGCATGTTGGACATTGACCCTAGCAGTACGAACTGACAAAGTCATTTAAATCACAATCTGATGCTTTAAATGAAAGAACTGCATAGTCCTTTAAACTTTACATGTATTTTAAATTGTAAATAATTCCATACTCTTGACTATATCATTCGAAAAACTCTCATGCACCGGGTGAGACATGCCAATATGAAAATGCGTCATTTCCAATAGCATTCAGCTGATACATTTTTGCTCCTCTTTGCCGATAAGGTTTCAAACCAAACACAATAGAACCCCTTTCTAATAATATATTATCCTCATATCTCAGGTTATCCATTGGAAATCTCTCTCATCCAGACTCATTCTTTTTGTTTCTATTGTTTTTAAAAGCTCCTTTGTTATCATTAAATAAAATATCTGTTGAAAACATAGGATTTTTCATCATGTTCTTTTTGCACATAGGCGTTCGGAGACGACGAAACTTTCACACTACAACCGCAACAGCTTTTATTTGTTGTAAAACATTTAAATGACAAACATTGACCAAACTGTTAGAATAGAAATTTTTGAAGTACCTGTTGTTAGCATTTAAGTAGATGTTCAGGTGCTTATTGATAAATAGATCATACGACTGAACTTGTACAAATTGCAGAAAGATGCTTCCTCTCCAGTTCGCAGTAATATCTAATTTTTCCTGTCGGTATTATTCTCAAGAAGTTTTACAGGTGCTCGCCGCATGCCTGCTTTAGCCAGTTTCTACAATACTTGATTACAATAGCTCAGCAATGGGAAGTTAAAAAAGGCTTCAGCCAATGACACTTCATTTTAGAAGGATCAACGGGGGAATGGAATCGTAATTTTGCTACTATGCAGGGAGGCGCAGTTTCCTATATTACAATGTCTGTATCACCTCTGTCATGCAATATGTTTATTTTCTACACTCGGATTTTTCTACTTATTATGTGTTTTACCATTATGAGACGTGCAACAGCAGCACTTAGCTCAATGTTTACACTCAGCATGTAAGAAGACAAACTTTATGATTGTGCAGTTAGGAAATAGGCTAGAAATTTGCATTGGAACCACAAGGACAAGTCCCAGAAGGGGAGTATTGCGGTGGTTTGCATTAATTGCATCAATTTTTACATGATACACAGCAATACCACAGAGTAATATAAATGACGTCGAGGATATTTCCCATACTAGCTCATCGCCAGCAATAAGGTGGGGGCCATCATGTCTTCAATAGGTTTGTTCCCACACGATTCAGAATCGATTCCGAATTATCTGACTGTCCGCAGTAGCTAAGTGGCGTTCCAACACGACAGAGAATCAGTTCAGAACCAATTCTGAATTTCTAGTTTGCTGTTCCAACGTATTTGGGAACTAGTTCGGAACGAGTGAAATCGGTTCGTGATTAAGAATAGGAACTGAAAATTCCAGACATGCGCAGATTGTATGGTCTACAGCGCATACTCAGTTAATTCAGAATCGATTCTAATCGCTTGGAACAACCCCGACAGAGAGTATTGAAAAAGCGACATACTCTCTGTATTCAGTAGAAAATAAATTTGAATATGTAATTTATTCCTCCATTCGTGTTTATTTCTCAATACGGAATAGCAAAGGTGTTTGGTAAGCAGTTGCTCGCTGTTGAGTAGTATGGCGACATACTTGAGGAAAAGAACAAACGTCTAACAAAGCCAGGGAGCAAAACAGCGTTCAAAGATAATAATGAGTGATTTAGAAGGTGACAGTGATCTTTTTAATGATGCATCGACTTCCGAAGAAGAGGATTATTTCCATTTAAACATTATTCCGTTATTTTGGGACCTTTACCCCTTTTTGGCACCTTTATACCATTTCCCCCCAACCATGCCCATAATCCCCTTTTTTCTTTTAAGTTTCATTCCAATTTATTCTTTAACTTTCAATTAACGTCTCCTCAGCTTGCTGTGTACGTGCGAATAGTAAGTCTACCTCTTTCAGTAAACGCCGCGCGGGAATTGAAAGCACACCCGCAACAATGGAAAATAATTGTGTGTTGGACGATAACCTCTTTCTCTCACTTTACTGCTATAAAGTAGACCGCAATAATGCAATTGACAATGAGTGATTCTATCCCACCAGAATCAGTAGCCTGCTGTTCGTAAATGTGAGTTTGTTGCTGTGAGAGACGTTATCTGTTTACGTGGAGACGAAGCCTGGGCAGGCAGAGACGACAATAACCTCAACCGCGCAGTTCCGAGAATTATTAAGACAAATTATATATATATAAAGAAATAAAAATTTCAGCCCAATTGAATGGATAGTTCAGAAAATGGCAATTTTAGTTGTGCATCCCCTTAAATAAACCAGCACCTTATTGTGCCTTTTTCACCTTATTTGAGCACCTTTTCCCTTCCTTTTTTCATCTGAAATTTGCAACTAAAAATCCTAACCCTGATCATAAGCATACATTGGTACCATGTAGTTTTGTATTATTTGCATTACGTTCGGAATAGAATTTATGTGGGTTGTCATTGTCTCAGAGTATTGGAGTTTTAAATTAAACATTGTGTTTAGAAGCTTCTGTAGCAGGAAACCTAATGTTAAATTGGAATTGTGTTAAATTACTTTTTCCGGGTTCTGGTTTAAATATAATATCTATATATTACAATTGTTATTCGCAATAACTCAGTACCAATGGCTTTAAGCCGATAAACGAACGCGATTTATTTTTGCTCGAATATTAGGACTGGAATCAGTATGAAAGAAACGCTTACGATGTACGTAAGCCGTACATCGGCGGAGTTTGATTTCATTCATCAACGCTGTAAACGTAGATATTTGATCGTCTTCTGATTGACCGTGCAATGAAGAAGGCCGTGACAGAACGCGAACGGTTCAAGTAGTGCTCCAACCACACAAAATTCCGAATTAGTTCTGTGAGCGTACCGGACTGGCGCATGTGCATTAGCATATACTGGAATTAGTTCGGAACCCGTTCAGAACCGTATGTTGGAACAAACTTAATATTAAGCTACTACATCACCAGCCAGACCACATTCAGTGTTAATTATATTGAAAGTTCAGCAGCTTAAGAACGTCTTCTACTCACTCATACATCATCAGGCAGATCACCTTCACTTATAATTAAATTATTCAGAGTTCACCAGCTTCAGAATGACTTCTACTCATTCATACATCATAAGCCAATCACTTTCACTTATAATTAAATTATTGAGAGTTCACCAGCTTCAGGACGTCTGCTGCCCATTCATACATCACAAGCCAGATCACCTTCACTTATAATTCAAATACTGAGAGTTCACCAGCTTCAGGACGTCTTCTGCCCATCACAAGCCAGATCACCTTCACTTATAATTCAAATACTGAGAGTTCACCAGCTTCAGGACGTCTTCTGCCCATCACAAGCCAGATCACCTTCACTTATAATTCAAATACTGAGAGTTCACCAGCTTCAGGACGTCTTCTGCCCATCACAAGCCAGATCACCTTCACTTATAATTCAAATACTGAGAGTTCACCAGCTTCAGGACGTCTTCTGCCCATCACAAGCCAGATCACCTTCACTTATAATTCAATTACTGAGAGTTCACCAGCTTCAGAATGTTTTCTACTCACCCTGTAAGAGATAAACAAAATCTTACTAAATAAAAAATGCCTATCTCGTTAAACCACACAATTTATGCAAAATAATTTTTGGACCCTACCATTTCCGAAGTATTCTTTCTTTATTTTTGATTTGAATTTTCAAATCCTTGTACTTTTTGTTTCTCTAATAGTTAACCAATGTAAGTATAGAAAGTATCATATTCCACCGAAAATTGCGATACCGGGATTTCACCGGAATTACATGTTTTGATGCTACCGCAATAAAAAGAGCATATTTGAGCAAAGATCCCGCGCCTAACTGTCGTTCTGTCTGCGAACGGTAAAACTCAAAAACGAAATGCGGTTAAATACCGAACTTGGTATTTAAGTTCAGCGTCTTCCAAGGATGCAACACAAAGTTTTTCAACAAAATCTGCTCACCCCAAACAACCCTTCACGTGAATAAGTTTTCTTTATACTTAATTTTCTCCAAAATGTCTCAAACGATTTTGATTCAATACTACATGCTTAAGATTTTTGCTTAGGAAATAAAAATTTATATATCTTGAATAAGTTGTGAAGTTCTCTTTATTCGAATCACCTTCGTGTAATTTATAAAGTAAGAAACAGACAAAATCTTACTACACAAAAGCTATAGATCTCATTAAAGGTCACAGTTTATGTTTATATTTTTTGCGGTATTAACCGTTTCAAAGATATGCCTTGCGGTTGGTTTGAATGTTCAAATAATTTACATTTTCTTCAGCCACGCTATTCTTTTCTTCTCTTACTGTCGCTCGTTCTCTCTCTCTCTCTCTCTCTCTCTCTCTCTCTCTTTTTGTTTGTTTGTTTTGTATCATGCAAAGAGAACGGAATTTTAAAGTCATCACATTAGTGGCCCGGTTTTAAAGTATTTGACTATCACGATAGCTTACTGTATTCTTCGTATAGCTACAATTACATTTATAGGTGTGTTATGAAGGTTCCATCCAGAGGCGGCCCTAGAGCGGTGAGAACGGTACGATTGCACCGGGCGCCTTCTGGGGGGAGGGGCCGCAGAAAATGCAACGATAGATCGTGTGCGCAAAAAATAAAACCCAGTCACCTTATTACTACTTAACCCTACCCGTCAAAATAAATTCTATACAACGGTGAGCTGGATTGTAGGCATTTCAACGGTCTACACATATAGCGTAAAATTCGCACTTAACGTTGTAGAAATATTAAAGGGTTGAAACCAATATCTATACATTTATACTGTGCCTGTAGTGCATAAACAGCATAGATTGTATTATTGCCATCGACTATTACTAGTTCTGTCCGCCGCCGCGCCGTGCCGACCGCCGGCCGTTGTCTTGGCGTTCATTCGCGTGCGGGTGTATGTGTATTGTGATTTGTGCCTGTGTAGTTAGCTCCGAGTAAAATGTAAACGTTAAGTTGCTTACTCAACAAGTCGAAACATTACTACGTTGAAGTAGGTATTCTGTGAGTATACTACTGTTGTTATGTAATGTAACTTGTAAGATATTAGTTACATGATGTTATAAACAACATCATGTTAGACATATTTGTTTTAGCGTAGATAATAATCATGCTTAAGCTACATGAATCAGTTTAACATCTTCAATTTGAATTAGTTAAACAGTGTTATCCACCAAAACGTATTTTTTACGAATACAAATTAACAGCGCATTGCACAACGCCTTTCGGGCGGTTATGTTTAGCATCGTCGGTAAAACAGCTAAAGCTTTTCTTTTTCTGTCCCTCGTGTCAAAATTCCATTATCTTGAAATAGATAAAGATGTTATTTGGTACAGATACCCAACCATCTTTTACCGCTGTTACAAAAGGGTTGTTACTCTATTGTTTGGGGGGGGGGCTTAGGCCTTGTGAATTTGACAAGGATAAGGAGCGTGAGGGAGGCGCCACATTTATGAGTTAATATCTTACTAATAAACGAATTAACAGCTAAATAGTTCAACAGTTAAGTACTTGTTTTTAAAATAATGCTTACACATAAATGTTATTTAGCGCTATATGATAGCTAAACACCGAAATTAACTATCGTTAAAGTAAACATAGTCGGACTCTTGTATAGGTGCCTAACTAACAAAATAGCATCACCTAAACTGTGTGTGTAGCGGTTAATTTATCTCACAAAACTGAACTACGTAAAAAGGTTCGATAGTCTTTTGGCTTTGGAGTAGGTAATAAAAACTAGTTATACCTATCATAAATCATACAAATAAATTTTATGGCAATAAGTACAATTATCTTTGGGTCAAGCCATTCTTTTGTTTGTATTTCTTTCCGAATAATGCCGAAATAAACAAAATACCTGCTTATGTAAGCAATAATCAATCTCTAAGCAAATGCTCAACAGCTGTGGTCCGTTGTTTCTGTGTGAGAACTTTCTGTTTGTTTGGGCTTTTTTTACTTGCAAGATGCCGATACGGGGCTTTTCGTTATGATTTCGACCTGATCTTTCATTCGGTCATCTGCAAAGTGTTGCTATAGTAAAACTAATTCTGCATTAGTCAATTAAATATATCTTAAACATTATTTATGATTTTCAAAAAGTTTAAGCATTACTTAATGTCCCAAGTAGTTATTAGTCAAACTGTTGTTATGATGCTAAGACTTTGTATAACACAGTTAATGTTTGAAAATAAATGTATGCGTGAATTTTAGTTCTATAAAATATCCAACTCCATTCTAGTTCTTGTTGGACTGTAAACATTTTTAGCTGCGTTAAGTATCTATTTTCGGGCATTTATATTTGCTAACGTATTTATCAACCAAATGTTGTTATTCAGTGCACTAATTTAATTTAACATTAAAATTAACAGTAAAACGTACAGTATTAGTAGTAAAAGATGAATCGTTTACTCTAAATCTGCAGATAAATTATACTGTTTTTGCTGTTGTTTGTTTAACAGAAGTTCCACTCTAATTTAGAAAATAGGGATAAGGATTTGACGACTGGAGGCACGTATTAGTGTGTATTAAAACACACGAAACTTCCTCGGATCACCAGCGCGCCATATATAGTTGGATAGAAGCGTCGATTCGATTAAAGAACTTCAATGGAATTGACAAACATTTTCAAAAACAGATTGAATACGAGAAGTCACCGAGGGATGCTATCCTCGTACGAATGATGTTCATAGTATTATTTTTAGTAGGCAATGATTTATCGTTGAGAGGAAGCTCTAAATCTCAAACACTAATAATGATAACTTCCTGAGTTTAGTGCAACCGCTAGGAAAATTTGACTCTATAATGATGGAGCACCTCCGCTGTATTGTTAATAAGGAGACTAATGCCCAATATTACGGCAACCTTATTCAAACTGAGCTGACCGGCTTATTTGGAGGTGAAGTTGGTAATAAAATTTTGACCATGGCAAAGTCATCTAAATACTTCTCCATAATACTAGATTGCACTCCTGATGTCAGTCACGATGAACAACTGTCAAACAACAATTGCGTTTTGTTGACACTAATGAAGATGAAGTTCAAGTGCGTGAGTGTTTCGTTGCTTATAAGCCAGTGACTCCTCAGGAGCTGGACTCACTGGACTCTTTCTTGATGTACAAGATTTCGATTTGAATATGAACGATTGTCGAGGCCAAGAATGTGATAGCTAATCTAATATAGTAGGAGTAAACAAAGGTGCAGTATTCTGAACCAATATCCACGAGCAGCATTTTTAACCCATGTGGCACTCATAGCTTAAGTTTGGTAATAACAGATGCCGCCAAACATTTGTTAAATCGGTTTCTTTGTTCGGATTCCTTCAAAGACTGTTTGTTCTATTCTCTGGATCAACAAAGTGATAGGAAGTGATATCCAAGCTCGTAGAAGGGCTATTGCTGAGAAAAGATGGTAAAACTCGTTGGGAGAGTAGAATTTCTAGCCACGCTGTAGTTCGTTATCACTATTCTACCCTTCTGGATCTTCACGATTAAACGAATGACCCAGTTCCAGCATCAGAGGCCTTGTCCCTGATTCAGAATATGAATCAATTTGAGTTTAGAATAACAATGGTGACTTAGTATGATATATTGTTTCCAGTACACATTGTAAGTAAGCCTATACAGTCTGAAACTATGGATTTTCCAACGCTTCACAATTGCTGAAGAACTGTTCGGAATTTGTAACAGAATACGGGGTTATTCGTCTGCTTTAATAACAGCTAGGGAAATTGCTTCTCAGGCTGGGATAGGAATAGGTAGATAGGGATTTATTTTTATGTCAGTCTGATCCCGAAAAAAGAAGAGATTATTTAAATACGAGGCCGTAGATGAGACCAACAGATCCTGAGGAACTGTTTTAAATGAACGACATTTACCCTACGATCGATACAATTGAGAATGAGTTCGCCACTCGATATACACAACTATCGAAATGCAATGCTACTTGGCTCTTTTTACACAATATCCAAACAATTCCTAAAGTCTTAATTTGAAAAGGCGTGTGCAGATTTAGAAATAAGTTTAAGGATGGGAAAAAATGTTACATATCTGGCTATGAATTGATTCAGGAACTTTTACAGTGAAATCCATTGTTGAAAAAGCTTGAATCAGCACAACCAATAAAGTTCAATTTATTAAACAAAATGGTTGGCAGGATGTATTCTGGAATGTGTGGACAGCACTTCGAATTTCGCTAACCTACCCATAACTGTCGCTAAAGAAGAACATTTCAGTAAATTAGAATTCATTAAAATTGATTAATGTTCAACCATGTGTCAGGATAAACTGTCAGATCTAGCAATTTTATTTACAGAATATAGTATTGCCCTGTACTTCAATTATTCTGAATTAATAAAAAATTGCAAGCAAAAAACGAGGAAGGTGGTAATGTAGGTTTTTAGTTCAGTTTTATTTCTTAATTTGTTTCAAATTTGAATTAATTTACGATGTAAATCCGACATATGTGTTATGTGAGCGATGTCTGCGCCATAGAAGTTTAAATAAACCTTTTCAAAGAAATATTGTTTTTGTTTCTCATCCATACTACCACTACTACTACTACTACTACTACTACTACTACTACTACTACTACTACTACTACTACTACTACTATCACTACCACTACCACTACCACTACCACTACCACTACTACTACTACTACTACTACTATCACTACCACTACCACTACCACTACTACTACTACTACTACTACTATCACTACCACTACTACTACTACTACTACTACTATCACTACCACTACCACTACCACTACCACTACCACTACTACTACTACTACTACTACTATCACTACCACTACCACTACTACTACTACTACTACTATCACTACCACTACCACTACCACTACTACTACTACTACTACTACTATACTAATCTTTCGGGGGTCTGAGTTATTAATAATGTAAAACGTGTATGTTATCTTCAATCTCTATGTATAGTTTAGTCTCTACGGGCGAGACCATAATGATATCCAGCACCACATGAAAACCTTGTTGAGCCACCCCTGTTTGTCTCTATTGAAAAGTAGTTAGAACAATTAGCTTTTGTGAGAATAGTTTTTAGAAGAGTATACAGAAGGTCATGTTAATGCAACACATACTTTTTCAAGGTGCTGTCGCTATTCAGTTGTTTCTCGCGATGACATGGAAAGCGTATGGAATTTTATAGCATTACGCTTTTAAACATATGACTGTGGATTCGATTTTTCTATCCCCCTTACATCTACAACGAAATATTTAATTAATCTATTTCTGAGCTTTATCTTGATTAACGTAAGGTAGGTACACAGAAAAATAAAATTTCGTCAGAAAAGTTTGTAGACGCTACATAAAAATATATTATAGTGGTTAGGATACGTCGTGTGAACGGTACACATCAGATTAATTCAAATGTTAAGTACTAGCATGGAAAATATCGTCGACGTCATTGTATATTGCTCTGTGGTATTGTTGTGTGCCATGTAATAATTGATGCAATAAATATAAGCCACCGCAATACTCTACTTCTGGGACTTATCCTTGCTGTTCCAATGCATATTCCTAGCCCATTTCCTGATTGCACAATCATAAATCCTGCCTTCTTACATGATGAGTGTAAATAGTGAGTTTATTGTTGCTATTGCATAACTCATTATGGTAGAGCACATAATACAGAAGAGTAGAAAAATGCGAGTCAAAATATACATACCTTTTTTTTCTTTTCTTTTGCATGAGAGGGATGATACAGACATTGTACTATAGAAGACGTGCCCTCCCTGTGTCGTAACATTAAATTACAATGCCATTCTCTCTTTCATCTTTCTAAAGTGAATTTTCATTAGCTGAAGATTTTTCTGGCTTCCCATTGCTGAACTATTGCAATCAAATATTGTAGAAACTGGTTAAAGCACATATACGATGAGCACCTGTAGAATATTTTGAAACAGTACTGACAGAGGAAAATTAGAATTATTTTACTGCGATCTGAGGAAGAAGTACCCTTCTGTGGTCTTGTGCAAGTTCAATCATGTAAACTATTTATCAATAAGTCTCTGAATACATGCTTCTATGCTAACAGATATTAGATACTTTAAAATTTCCCTTTTTAACAGTCTAGTTATTAATCTACATCTGCCAATCAAATAGTTTGTAAACAATAAAAGATTTTACAGTTGCTCATTTGAAAGTTTCATGTCTCTGAACATCTGCTTTCAAATAGAATAGGTATGAAGAAAAATCCTATGTTAACAATAGATATTTTATTTCGTGGTAATAAAAGGACCTTTAAAATCAACATAGAAAGAAAAACGTTTTTCTCCTATGAACTGATGAGAGATATTTCTCTTGTATAACCTGTGGCATGAATGTCATTTATTATAATACACGGGTTCTGCTGTGTTTTGTTTGAAACATTATCGGCAAAAAAGAGCAAAAATGCATCAGCTGTCACAGAAGGTTGTTGGAAGTTGCGTATTTTCTTACTGCCATGTCTCCCCCTGCGTGAGCGCTTTTTTAACTATACAGCCAAAAGTATGTGATTATTTATAATTTAAAATGGTTGTCTCTACCATAAACTTTAAAGGACTGTGAAGTTCATTCATTTAAGGAGATAAAATATAATTTTTGAAGGAATTTTAATTCCAACTATATTTTTAATTTTTGGTGAAAATGTGTGAAAATACCAACTTTTTCATTTCTGAACCCACCAATCTAAATCTTTAATTAAATAGCAAGTGCAATACCTAATGTTACATGCCAAATTTCATTTTCCTAATACAACAACTTGTGGAGAGTTAATATTCTTATTTTTTATTTCTGGAATATTTAACATGATTTAAAATTTCTCCATGTGATGAATTACTGGATATTTTCATGGATAACCTAGGTTTCAAATCCATAGTATCGTGCTAAAATGGTGTACGTTGAGCATTTTTAAAAAGTCCTGTGTTAACTTGTGATGATTATTATTTTTGGTACAGCAGTTCTATTTTTTACTTTTTTCTTTTTGTAAAAATTATAGGCATTGAATTTAAAAAGAGGGTTTTATAGACCTTCTCATTAAATAACCCTTAGTGAAAAACTGAAAATTTCCATTAAAGTTGTTAAAATTTCATTGCATGAAACATTCTAAGTAGCTTATATAGGACAGACCTGGCGCAGTTTTTTTGGGCATATATGGGAAAGGATAGGGAAAACGAGACTGGATGGGGCGGTCCAAGGAGGAAAATGGGTTTATATGGGAGAGATAGGGAATACGACAGTATTAATAGAAATGCATGTTCAGAAACAAAGGAGATGCTGACAACTGATAAGGTGTAGTAATAGAAATGTATGTATTTCCCCTCACTTCCCCTCTTCCCCCCACCCTACAGTAGTTATATCATGGCGACTTAAGGACAAAGGAAGATGCCGCCCACTGATAAGGGTAATTACAGGTGTTTTAACACATGTAAACACATGTAAACATATGTAACCTGCTAATGACCGCCGCTAATGTCCCGTCTAATGGATATGTGTGGTAATACATATGTAAACATATGTAAGCCGCTAATGACCGCCGGAGATGTCGACAGGTGATAAGATATAATTGACATCGTTTGTTCTGTGTTGCCGCCTCCCGCCGGCTCCCTTTGAGGTCTCAGATACCGCCTGGTCTCGTGTCGCTAGGCCCCGTCATCTCTCTCTTTGTGATCTTACCTAATTGTCTTGAGATGTGTGGTAGGGAATGATTTTCTCGATGCCTGCCGCCCCTCGGCAAATCAATTAGGTAATATTCGTCAAACATTATTGAAAAAAAAAGAATTAACATTTTTTATGACTACTAAGGCCCTTGATTAATTAATTGTATATGAATTGACTCGACCTCAAGTGGTCGTCTTCATATAAGTAGCGTGCTCACGGGAACAGCCCGGCATGTGATGAAAACCCTGCAACCTACTTCTGTCTGAGGATAACAGAAATGTCCATTAGCTGATAACGTTAGACGCTTTCACCACATTAATAGACTTTTAAGATTGCATCCTGGATCTGTATACATACATTAGCGTACAATGTCAGTAATTGTTTTCCTAAGTGCTCTGAAAAACCCGCAGACAGTCAATGTAAATACCTTTTAGCTCGTAGAAATTCCATCACAAACTGTGGAAAAACCCTAGTCTAGACAATTTTTTTTCACTGATAATTAATTATTAAGCTTCATAGCTCTTATTTCTTTCAATAAAATATTACGAATAAAGTATTCAGAATTCAGAAGCGTCTCATTGATCGGTGAATACTACATATGTTATTAAAAAATAAAATAAATACGGATAACATTATAGTTAAATATTATAAAGTAAACAACATTCAATCAAGGCCTCCTCAAGGAGATGGCCAGTGAGGCAGTATTTTTAACACTTAATTGATATCAGTTTAATTATATAATATAAAATAAAATAACAGCCCGTCTTAGAGCAATATGTGTATAATGTAATATATAAAGTGTATGTAAATGTATTAAGTAAATTAAAATGTAGGAGCTGTGAGAATAGAAGCCGAAAGTTGCTAACAATGAGGTAACCTTGAGGCAATAATGAATTGGAAAGTTTAATAATGCTAATAATAATCCTGGAACAATAATGTAATATTTAAAACATTTTTATAAATAGCCAGTCAACAACTAGAAAGGCTAAAAGTTAAATAAAAGTAATCTATTGCAGTAAAATTAGCCAATCAGAGACTTGAAATACAGAAATTTACAAATATAAGCGGTAAACGCCAGACACTACTAGACAGCATTCCTGAGCACTTTGATACGGTACAGGTTAAGTGTGAGACATAAAACTTCATTACAGTGAGAATAAAATAAAGTTTGTGTGTTAAAAGTTGTAATAAATAAATAATCTCACAGATCTACAGTATGATATATCAGTGAAGTGTTATTTAATCGTGTGAAAGATTAATGAAAAGGAGTGAAGTAAAAATAATAATTTGTGTAAGTCTTCATTCTTTAGCCACACCACCCCTGCTAAGAGACACATGTTTCTACAAATTATTACTGACGCAACCGAGGCATATATATAAATAAACATTAAAAATACAAAGTCGATTTTTAAACTTGGAGGGGGGGCAAAGGCCACCAAAAAAGTGAACTCGGGGCAAAGTCCACCGGAAAGTTTGTATCGTACATGGTTGCAACTACTTCAAGTTTTGGCTCCCCAACAGTGGAACTACAACTCCTACTTCACCAGTACACTCATACAATATTCTTAACCTGGCAGGAATAAATGCTTATGTAGTATTCAGGGATGTTACTGTAAAAAGATCGAAAGAAGAAATTTTATTCAGCAACTTGCAGAGGAACTACACTCTATGTGAAGAGTCGCTCACTTTGTAGGACTACAGACGATTATGAAAATGAAGACGATATAACACAGAAATACCATAAATGTCAAGTTCTTAAATTCTGCAAGTGTAATAAAACTACTTCCAAGTGCACTGTTTGTAAGAAAATGGTTTGTGGAAAATGTACAAAGAAACCTGATTATAAATGTGTCAATAGAAAATCAAAAATGTTTCATGTAACGGGTAGTTTTGCGTTGGAGAATTTTCTTGAAAACCCTTGTGTCACATCTTTAGAAGATACTGAACATTCAGAGTGCCTGAAATATGCATACCGAGCGAAAATCTAGACATCGAATTTTTGGGCGGAATGCGAGACCTTCTCTACCTTCTATGTACGTGGTAGAGAAAGTAAAAAATAAATGAATACAACTTGGTGATATAAAGTTCATACACAATTCCTTACAAATGTGGTGAAATCGAATAACTATGAGTTAATTTTAAATGCTAATAAGCATTAATTTGTTGTGGTTTGTACCTCAAATACACATTTGTGTTTTGCCAAATAATGGCTGCAATCTAAGGGTTCGCAACCTGAGCGGATTGTCACTCTCAAAGCTCGTAACTCTAGTCCAAGGCAGGCACATGGTCGCTGCACCGCCTACCTCCTAAATGAATTTCTTATTTCTCAGGAACCCTGACTGAATATACATGTTTATTTATGTTTATAAATACAAACACACACACACACATAGAAAGACAGCAGAGGAAAGAAAGCACCAAGAGTCAGAGAGAGAGAAAGAGAGAGAGAGAAAGAGAGAGAGGCATTTAGCATAGCGAGAGGAGTTGCGAGATAATAATACAACTCAAAAATTAGGATTATTTCTGAAAACAAATTGGTTTTACAAAGAAAGAGAGAGAGAGAGAGGGAGAGGGAGATCCTTCAAAACTATTCATAATCTAATCGCGTTTTGACAGTCAAAGGCTGGTGGACTTATATTCCTAACAATGGAGTAATTCTTGATACAAAATGGAGTTTTAGCACCCAAAAGAGTGGTTGACGCGTGTGTGGTTGTCAATATAAATGCCATACGCTTCTTCATGCTGTCATTTCAATTTGTAACAAGATTGTCTCCAGTACTGTGCATATGAAGTCCCACCATTTCAGCAATATCACTTTGGTAGAAAAGTCGCTCGCCCAAAAATATGCATTTACTTAAACACAGATACGTATTCCTTCATGGTTGAGGCAAGGTAGTTTACCAGCTACCAAAGGGGAGGGCGTCAATAGGAAAAGCTCCAGAAGCACCACACATGACGTCATTTCTCTACCGAAGAAAAGAACTTTGATCCAGTAATCGGTTCCACTATTCACTCTGCGCCTAATGTCTGGATACTGAGCGTGCTGTCTTGTTCAGTCTTTCATACAGATCAATCGCAATACCGCTGCAGTCAATCCTGAGCCTCGAAGTGGTTCGTTGGGGAAATGCTGTCATGGGCTGTGACGTAAGATTCAGAGCAAACTTTTCAGACATAAGCTAGCAAATTGAATTATTTGTTCCTCCATACAAGCCGTATGTAAGACAATGCTGGAAAAGTAGAATGAGAAGATTGAAAAATGCAATGCCATAACCGGGATTCGAGCCACGGATCTTTCGGTTTTGTTCCGGTTGCTCTAAACAGTTCAGCTACCATGGTAACATGCCGCTACGGCATAAAATCGTATTAGCTAGCCAATTTGCTGTAACTTACATGGTATGCATATCTACAAAAGAACAAATATTCTTAAATGCCATGATGTCTGGAAAATAACTTATCAAATAAGATCTATACTCTGACTTTCAGAATTATCAGTCGAGGACCAGTCACAATCTATTTAGTCTCTGGCAGTCTTCGCATTCCGTTTACAGTCTGCATTACGTTGTGTTGGCGGACGCATCTCATACCAAGAAGGAAACGCAATCCCACTCATACAACAACCTATCACACATAATGAGGTTTCTAAAACACACACGGGTTGTACAAGATAAGGTATAGGCTATACAACGGAGGAGGACACCTCTCACACTGCGATCTACACAGATCTATTACATCTACCACCCGTCAGTAGGAAGGGATGAGGTGAAGGAACCACAGGAGTCTACAGGCCGCATAAGACAAACCACAGAGATGCGCGAAAGTCTATAGCTGTGTAGAGAGGGCGACGAGCGAACCGTCAATCAAGCAGCCCTCTAGTGTCCATGTGTCAAGTTACTTTAAGCAAGCATCCATGCCATGTGTCCTCACGAAACCTTGAAGCACATCCGAAAGAGAAGGAAACGGTATGAAAGGAAAATTATGGAAAAGAAGTCGTGATAGATGACAAACCATCCCAGCCTACGGAAACTAACCGGAGACCTCCCGAATGCGAGCCTCACACTTTACCGTGGAGCCTTCTCGATCGGTTAGATTTCACAAGCTAACCATATACGCATGAGCCATTATTAACCATATTCTCCATTTAACATATGTGAGGATTCTAAAACAACCACAACTTTGCTATACACTGACACTATATTGACCATATGATAATATCCAGACTTCCCTTTAATATCATACACTTTTTGTATATCCAATTTTTAATCTGTATTTCATTACTGCTTTTATCAAATGTGTACATGAATGTATCCTTAGTGAATTTACAATTTCGAGGAACTTCTTAATTTCTCTTTCTTTTTAATGTAGCAAACGGTAAGAAATACAAAGATATGTTTTGAGAGAGAGAAAAAGAACCCCAACCTTCAAATTTACACAGCATTTACATACATAGCATACTTCGAATTAACAGTACAAGCGCACTGTTAAATGTGCTGTTGCGAAATTTTGATGTGCTAAGTTCACTGTCGTGTTTAAAAACAGCTGAAAATGTCTACGCCCACGTTTTTCATCACAGCGTGTCATGCATTATACCCTGGGCGAACAGTTGCAATAGCAAATCGTTTCGTTTGTTGAAATAAATATAGCAGGACGGCGCGAAAACAATGGAAACCTATTTGAGGCAAGCGAGAAACGAGTTTTGAAATTGTTCTCTCCATGAAAACTCTAAATTGGTCTACAAGGTAACGAACACAAGGCAACCGAGTAGGAAAGAAGCGAGAAGGGATTTGCTTGGTTGTTTGGAGCGGTGACAACGAACAACAGTGCAATAGTTCGGCACCGTCTGTTGCTGTCCGAATTAAAGTCTGTTGTTGATGTCCAGTGCTATTGATCTTAGAAAAAATAAGGGAATATTGCCCTCAGAGGCGAAGGGGTAGACAAGACAAGGAGAAGGAGAAAGGTGGACAAAAGGCGCATGTTTGCTATAAGCGAAAGCTTGGAGGAAGTATCTTCTTTTCTAGTTGAATGGCAGGAAAGAGCAAGGAGTCAGGCAGAAGGTGTAGTTTAGTAAATAAGGTATTTTTTCCCTTGTATCTCCGACTGGCCATTCTGAACCCATTTCCACTTTTTATAGTTCACTCTTTCCACGTCTCAACCTCTGGAGACTCTATACCCACCAAAGGATTGGTTCTATTTTTCTTCAATACAATGCCTTGAATATGGAGAATGGCCATCTTAAGATTCCCAGAACGGAAGTACAGTCATTGCAGACCATCTTACCTCCCCCAAAATTTAAGTGCGTTTGAATTTATTTGGTAAAGCAACTTTAGAAAAAGAAAGCGGTACTCAGACTCTCGCTCGCATGCAGTGCTATGACGAATCTCTCAGGTGCGGGAGAAGGAGGCTTATTCCAGGAATCTGCACACTTTACAAAGCAGTGGCGTGCCGCCCAGCTCATATTGATTTTCTTCTTTCTCGCTTTCTGAGTCTAAGTTAAGCATAAATTGTTACACAACGTTGTCTATGAATACATTTGTCGCCCAACAATACTTTTATATGCTCACAAACATTTAAACATTTTTAGCGGTAATTTTAACACGGCATTATGAAATGCATTTTCAACTTCAGAAGATTTATGTCATGTCCTTTGTCTAGAGCTATTGCATCTATTTCATACGTCTCAAGATTATTGTTATTCATTTGTATCAATACATAGAGCATTGGTTATGTTGAGCAAGAGTCGTACTTATTTTTTCTCTCGCAGCCGCTTAGCAAATGGGCTTTACTGGATGACGATGCTTTGTTTAGTTTCCTTGAATGATAAGACGCATTGTCTATAAGAATAACGCTGCTATTAGGAATATTAGGAAGAAAATGCTTCATAAACTACTTTTTAACTACAGCAGCGTCCATTTCTTCATGGTAATCTCGCGTAGATTTGGATTTGAAGAATTTAAGAGGCCCGGAAAATAAATCTTCTGAAGGGCCAACATCAACGAAGAAGCCCTACTTATGAGAATTTTGAAGGGTAATCGTAGTCTGGTCCGTCTGGTCCCTCATACATTCACATCTTACATTTTGTGTGGTTTGTGTTAACCCAGGTTTGATCTAAATAAATTATAGTACAATCGGTGGAACCTAGGTTCTTTAGCTTCATAAGAAAATTAAATCTCCTAAACACGTCGGATATCTCTAATTAGTATTTATTTAGTGTTTGGTGCTAAGTCCACTTACTTCCATGAAATATGTCTGCTTTAATTAATGAGTAAATTTTGTTTGTAATAAATGCATGAAAGAATGGAGAATCTGAGCTTATCTTCGGTCTGGGAAAACATAAACAATGAATACTTCGGAAACGCTCCAAAAAATTTATTTAACACTATTAGCAAGCTTTAAGGAACTCTACTTTTTCAGTAAGAAGCTTTGGAATATACCTTACGGTTTCCCAGCGATATAAAACTTACTAAAAATTCAAGAAATAATATGCCAATATCTCAAATGTATGGTATTTTAACCAAACTATTTTAAGTCATATTAAGAAAATAAAAAACAAGGGAATACTTCCCATCTAAACGTTTTATGGAATGGGAGATTTCTTGAAAATCTTCACGTTGCATCCGAAGTGTCTGATTTAAGTATAAAATGCTGTATAAAATGATACTTCATTTTAGGTTATGGTATTCAAAGACACAGACCCAAGGATCTTTCCATAAAAATATTTTCATAGATTTAGGGGATATCAAAACAGGTAATTATAGTGAAATCTCAATATCGAAATTTAGGGTGAGATAAAAACATAAGCAAGCATTACAGAAAGCATAAACATATGGGGAAGATAGGGACTACGAGGATTGATGCTGGGCTAAGACATGGGTTGAAGGACTAAGGATGTGCTTTATATGAGAGATACGGGGAATACGAGAAGAAGTGCTATGCTAGACAGGGCTTGAAGTGTAGAATATGACTTTTATATGGGAGAGCTGCTAGACTATTCAGAGTTTGAAGGGTAGAGTATGGCTTTTTATATGAAGAGACGAGGAAAACGAGGGGAGTAGCTAGGTTGAAGGAGCGTTCAAGAAGGAAAATACGTTTATATGGGAGAGATAGGGAAAACGAGGAGAGTGAGATATGCTTTATACGACAGAGATGGGACATACGAATGTAGACGAGATTAAGGAGTAGGGTATACGTTTATATGAGGAATATAGAGAAAACGGGGACAGGTGGTATGATAGACAGAAGCTGGGCTACTTTTGCGTTTATATGGGAAAGGATAGGGAAGACGAGGGTAGATAGGGAATACCAGGGCTGATGCTAGGCTAGTCAGATGCTGAAGGAGGGATGGATGCGCTTTATACGAGAGAGATAGGGAATACAAGGAAAGATGCTATACTAAACAGGACTTGAAGGGTAGAGTATGGCGTTTTATATGGGAGAGATAGCGAACCGAAGAGAGGTATTAGGCTAGGAGGTTTGAATGATAGAGTAGGCGTTTATATGCGAGAGATAGGGAATACGAGGGTCGATGCTAGGCTAGACAGGGCTGAAGTAGGGGAATGCGCCCTATATGAGAGAGGTAGGGGAATATGAGGAGAAGTGTTAGGCTAGACAGGGTTTGAGGTGTGGAATATGCGATTATATGGGAAAGATAGGGGAAACGTGTACAGATAATAGGCTAGACAGATGCTGAAGGACGGGAATATAGGCTTATACGGGAGAGATAGGGAAATACGAGGAGAGGTGCTAGACTAGACTGATGCTGAAGGAGGAGAGGATACGCTTTATACGGAAGAGATAGGGAATACGAGGAGAGGTGCTAGAAGGGTAGAATATAGCGTTTTTATATGGGAGAGCTAGCAAACCGAGGAGAGGTATTAGGCCGGAAGGTTTGAATGACAGAGTATGCGTTTATATGGAGAGACGAGGAAAACGAAGGTAGGTGCTAGGTTGAGAGAGTCTTCAAGGAGGAAAATGCATTTATATGAGAGCGGTAGGGAATACGAGGAGAGGTGCTAGTCTAGAGAGGGGTTGAGGAGTAGAGTATACGTTTATATGGGAGAAATATGGAAAACGGGAGAGATACAAGGGTAGACAGGGGTTGAAGGAGGAGGAATGTAGGTTTATACGGTAATATAGAGAGTAATTCGATTATAAAACTTTTCTCATCCAGCGTTACAACGCTTTTATATACTTATTTTCTAAACCTTTCAAACGTTATATATGTTACACAGTAGTGCGCGAGACGGAGAAGGACAAACTATATATCGGTTTGCAGTGAAGTATACGTCCCATGTCTTAGCCCAGCATCAATCCTCGTAGTCCCTATCTTCCCCATATGTTTATGCTTTCTGTAATGCTTGCTTATGTTTTTATCTCACCCTAAATTTCGATATTGAGATTTCACTATAATTACCTGTTTTGATATCCCCTAAATCTATGAAAATATTTTTATGGAAAGATCCTTGGGTCTGTGTCTTTGAATACCATAACCTAAAATGAAGTATCATTTTATACAGCATTTTATACTTAAATCAGACACTTCGGATGCAACGTGAAGATTTTCAAGAAATCTCCCATTCCATAAAACGTTTAGATGGGAAGTATTCCCTTGTTTTTTATTTTCTTAATATGACTTAAAATAGTTTGGTTAAAATACCATACATTTGAGATATTGGCATATTATTTCTTGAATTTTTAGTAAGTTTTATATCGCTGGGAAACCGTAAGGTATATTCCAAAGCTTCTTACTGAAAAAGTAGAGTTCCTTAAAGCTTGCTAATAGTGTTAAATAAATTTTTTGGAGCGTTTCCGAAGTATTCATTGTTTATGTTTTCCCAGACCGAAGATAAGCTCAGATTCTCCATTCTTTCATGCATTTATTACAAACAAAACTTACTCATTAATTAAAGCAGACATATTTCATGGAAGTAAGTGGACTTAGCACCAAACACTAAATAAATACTAATTAGAGATATCCGACGTGTTTAGGAGATTTAATTTTCTTATGAAGCTAAAGAACCTAGGTTCCACCGATTGTACTATAATTTATTTAGATCAAACCTGGGTTAACACAAACCACACAAAATGTAAGATGTGAATGTATGAGGGACCAGACGGACCAGACTACGATTACCCTTCAAAATTCTCATAAGTAGGGCTTCTTCGTTGATGTTGGCCCTTCAGAAGATTTATTTTCCGGGCCTCTTAAATTCTTCAAATCCAAATCTACGCGAGATTACCATGAAGAAATGGACGCTGCTGTAGTTAAAAAGTAGTTTATGAAGCATTTTCTTCCTAATATTCCTAATAGCAGCGTTATTCTTATAGACAATGCGTCTTATCATTCAAGGAAACTAAACAAAGCATCGTCATCCAGTAAAGCCCATTTGCTAAGCGGCTGCGAGAGAAAAAATAAGTACGACTCTTGCTCAACATAACCAATGCTCTATGTATTGATACAAATGAATAACAATAATCTTGAGACGTATGAAATAGATGCAATAGCTCTAGACAAAGGACATGACATAAATCTTCTGAAGTTGAAAATGCATTTCATAATGCCGTGTTAAAATTACCGCTAAAAATGTTTAAATGTTTGTGAGCATATAAAAGTATTGTTGGGCGACAAATGTATTCATAGACAACGTTGTGTAACAATTTATGCTTAACTTAGACTCAGAAAGCGAGAAAGAAGAAAATCAATATGAGCTGGGCGGCACGCCACTGCTTTGTAAAGTGTGCAGATTCCTGGAATAAGCCTCCTTCTCCCGCACCTGAGAGATTCGTCATAGCACTGCATGCGAGCGAGAGTCTGAGTACCGCTTTCTTTTTCTAAAGTTGCTTTACCAAATAAATTCAAACGCACTTAAATTTTGGGGGAGGTAAGATGGTCTGCAATGACTGTACTTCCGTTCTGGGAATCTTAAGATGGCCATTCTCCATATTCAAGGCATTGTATTGAAGAAAAATAGAACCAATCCTTTGGTGGGTATAGAGTCTCCAGAGGTTGAGACGTGGAAAGAGTGAACTATAAAAAGTGGAAATGGGTTCAGAATGGCCAGTCGGAGATACAAGGGAAAAAATACCTTATTTACTAAACTACACCTTCTGCCTGACTCCTTGCTCTTTCCTGCCATTCAACTAGAAAAGAAGATACTTCCTCCAAGCTTTCGCTTATAGCAAACATGCGCCTTTTGTCCCCCTTTCTCCTTCTCCTTGTCTTGTCTACCCCTTCGCCTCTGAGGGCAATATTCCCTTATTTTTTCTAAGATCAATAGCACTGGACATCAACAACAGACTTTAATTCGGACAGCAACAGACGGTGCCGAACTATTGCACTGTTGTTCGTTGTCACCGCTCCAAACAACCAAGCAAATCCCTTCTCGCTTCTTTCCTACTCGGTTGCCTTGTGTTCGTTACCTTGTAGACCAATTTAGAGTTTTCATGGAGAGAACAATTTCAAAACTCGTTTCTCGCTTGCCTCAAATAGGTTTCCATTGTTTTCGCGCCGTCCTGCTATATTTATTTCAACAAACGAAACGATTTGCTATTGCAACTGTTCGCCCAGGGTATAATGCATGACACGCTGTGATGAAAAACGTGGGCGTAGACATTTTCAGCTGTTTTTAAACACGACAGTGAACTTAGCACATCAAAATTTCGCAACAGCACATTTAACAGTGCGCTTGTACTGTTAATTCGAAGTATGCTATGTATGTAAATGCTGTGTAAATTTGAAGGTTGGGGTTCTTTTTCTCTCTCTCAAAACATATCTTTGTATTTCTTACCGTTTGCTACATTAAAAAGAAAGAGAAATTAAGAAGTTCCTCGAAATTGTAAATTCACTAAGGATACATTCATGTACACATTTGATAAAAGCAGTAATGAAATACAGATTAAAAATTGGATATACAAAAAGTGTATGATATTAAAGGGAAGTCTGGATATTATCATATGGTCAATATAGTGTCAGTGTATAGCAAAGTTGTGGTTGTTTTAGAATCCTCACATATGTTAAATGGAGAATATGGTTAATAATGGCTCATGCGTATATGGTTAGCTTGTGAAATCTAACCGATCGAGAAGGCTCCACGGTAAAGTGTGAGGCTCGCATTCGGGAGGTCTCCGGTTAGTTTCCGTAGGCTGGGATGGTTTGTCATCTATCACGACTTCTTTTCCATAATTTTCCTTTCATACCGTTTCCTTCTCTTTCGGATGTGCTTCAAGGTTTCGTGAGGACACATGGCATGGATGCTTGCTTAAAGTAACTTGACACATGGACACTAAAGGGCTGCTTGATTGACGGTTCGCTCGTCGCCCTCTCTACACAGCTATAGACTTTCGCGCATCTCTGTGGTTTGTCTTATGCGGCCTGTAGACTCCTGTGGTTCCTTCACCTCATCCCTTCCTACTGACGGGTGGTAGATGTAATAGATCTGTGTAGATCGCAGTGTGAGAGGTGTCCTCCTCCGTTGTATAGCCTATACCTTATCTTGTACAACCCGTGTGTGTTTTAGAAACCTCATTATGTGTGATAGGTTGTTGTATGAGTGGGATTGCGTTTCCTTCTTGGTATGAGATGCGTCCGCCAACACAACGTAATGCAGACTGTAAACGGAATGCGAAGACTGCCAGAGACTAAATAGATTGTGACTGGTCCTCGACTGATAATTCTGAAAGTCAGAGTATAGATCTTATTTGATAAGTTATTTTCCAGACATCATGGCATTTAAGAATATTTGTTCTTTTGTAGATATGCATACCATGTAAGTTACAGCAAATTGGCTAGCTAATACGATTTTATGCCGTAGCGGCATGTTACCATGGTAGCTGAACTGTTTAGAGCAACCGGAACAAAACCGAAAGATCCGTGGCTCGAATCCCGGTTATGGCATTGCATTTTTCAATCTTCTCATTCTACTTTTCCAGCATTGTCTTACATACGGCTTGTATGGAGGAACAAATAATTCAATTTGCTAGCTTATGTCTGAAAAGTTTGCTCTGAATCTTACGTCACAGCCCATGACAGCATTTCCCCAACGAACCACTTCGAGGCTCAGGATTGACTGCAGCGGTATTGCGATTGATCTGTATGAAAGACTGAACAAGACAGCACGCTCAGTATCCAGACATTAGGCGCAGAGTGAATAGTGGAACCGATTACTGGATCAAAGTTCTTTTCTTCGGTAGAGAAATGACGTCATGTGTGGTGCTTCTGGAGCTTTTCCTATTGACGCCCTCCCCTTTGGTAGCTGGTAAACTACCTTGCCTCAACCATGAAGGAATACGTATCTGTGTTTAAGTAAATGCATATTTTTGGGCGAGCGACTTTTCTACCAAAGTGATATTGCTGAAATGGTGGGACTTCATATGCACAGTACTGGAGACAATCTTGTTACAAATTGAAATGACAGCATGAAGAAGCGTATGGCATTTATATTGACAACCACACACGCGTCAACCACTCTTTTGGGTGCTAAAACTCCATTTTGTATCAAGAATTACTCCATTGTTAGGAATATAAGTCCACCAGCCTTTGACTGTCAAAACGCGATTAGATTATGAATAGTTTTGAAGGATCTCCCTCTCTCTCTCTCTCTCTCTTTCTTTGTAAAACCAATTTGTTTTCAGAAATAATCCTAATTTTTGAGTTGTATTATTATCTCGCAACTCCTCTCGCTATGCTAAATGCCTCTCTCTCTTTCTCTCTCTCTCTTTCTCTCTCTCTGACTCTTGGTGCTTTCTTTCCTCTGCTGTCTTTCTATGTGTGTGTGTGTGTTTGTATTTATAAACATAAATAAACATGTAGATTCAGTCAGGGTTCCTGAGAAATAAGAAATTCATTTAGGAGGTAGGCGGTGCAGCGACCATGTGCCTGCCTTGGACTAGAGTTACGAGCCTTGTCAGTGACAATCCGCTCAGGTTGCGAACCCTTAGATTGCAGCCATTATTTGGCAAAACACAAATGTGTATTTGAGGTACAAACCACAACAAATTAATGCTTATTAGCATTTAAAATTAACTCATAGTTATTCGATTTCACCACATTTGTAAGGAATTGTGTATGAACTTTATATCACCAAGTTGTATTAATTTATTTTTTACTTTCTCTACCACGTACATAGAAGGTAGAGAAGGTATCGCAATCCGCCCAAAAATTCGATGTCTAGATTTTCGCTCGGTATACGTATTTCAGGCCCTCTGAGTGTTCAGTATCTTCTAAAGATGTGACACAAGGGTTTTCAAGAAAATTCTCCAACGCAAAACTACCCGTTACATGAAACAATTTTGATTTTCTATTGACACATTTATAATCAGGTTTCTTTGTACATTTTCCACAAACCATTTTCTTACAAACAGTGCACTTGGAAGTAGTTTTATTACACTTGCAGAATTTAAGAACTTGACATTTATGGTATTTCTGTGTTATATCGTCTTCATTTTCATAATCGTCTGTAGTCCTACAAAGTGAGCGACTCTTCACATAGAGTGTAGTTTCTCTGCAAGTTGCTGAATAAAATTTCTTCTTTCGATCTTTTTACAGTAACATCCCTGAATACTACATAAGCATTTATTCCTGCCAGGTTAAGAATATTGTATGAGTGTACTGGTGAAGTAGGAGTTGCAGTTCCACTGTTGGGGAGCCAAAACTTGAAGTAGTTGCAACCATGTACGATACAAACTCTCCGGTGGCCTTTGCCCCGAGTTCACTTTTTTGGTGGCCTTTGCCCCCCCTCCAAGTTTAAAAATCGACTTTGTATTTTTAATGTTTATTTATATATATGCCTCGGTTGCGTCAGTAATAATTTGTAGAAACATGTGTCTCTTAGCAGGGGTGGTGTGGCTAAAGAATGAAGGCTTACACAAATTATTATTTTTACTTCACTCCTTTTCATTAATCTTTCACACGATTAAATAACATTTCACTGATATATCATACTGTAGATCTGTGAGATTATTTATTTATTACAACTTTTAAGACACAAAATTTATTTTATTCTCACCGTAATGAAGTTTTATGTCTCACACTTAACCTGTACCGTATCAAAGTGCTCAGGAATGCTGTCTAGTAGTGTCTGGCGTTTACCGCTTATATTTGTAAATTTCTGTATTTCAAGTCTCTGATTGGCTAATTTTACTGCAATAGATTACTTTTATTTAACTTTTAGCCTTTCTAGTTGTTGACTGGCTATTTATAAAAATGTTTTAAATATTACATTATTGTTCCAGGATTATTATTAGCATTATTAAACTTTCCAATTCATTATTGCCTCAAGGTTACCTCATTGTTAGCAACTTTCGGCTTCTATTCTCACAGCTCCTACATTTTAATTTACTTAATACATTTACATACACTTTATATATTACATTATACACATATTGCTCTAAGACGGGCTGTTATTTTATTTTATATTATATAATTAAACTGATATCAATTAAGTGTTAAAAATACTGCCTCACTGGCCATCTCCTTGAGGAGGCCTTGATTGAATGTTGTTTACTTTATAATATTTAACTATAATGTTATCCGTATTTATTTTATTTTTTAATAACATATGTAGTATTCACCGATCAATGAGACGCTTCTGAATTCTGAATACTTTATTCGTAATATTTTATTGAAAGAAATAAGAGCTATGAAGCTTAATAATTAATTATCAGTGAAAAAAAATTGTCTAGACTAGGGTTTTTCCACAGTTTGTGATGGAAATTCTACGAGCTAAAAGTATTTACATTGACTGTCTGCGGGTTTTTCAGAGCACTTAGGAAAACAATTACTGACATTGTACGCTAATGTATGTATACAGATCCAGGATGCAATCTTAAAAGTCTATTAATGTGGTGAAAGCGTCTAACGTTGTCAGCTAATGGACATTTCTGTTAACCTCAGACAGAAGTAGGTTGCAGGGTTTTCATCACATGCCGGGCTGTTCCCGTGAGCGCGCTACTTATATGAAGACGACCACTTGAGGTCGAGTCAATTCATATACAATTAATTAATCAAGGGCCTTAGTAGTCATAAAAAATGTTAATTCTTTTTTTTTCAATAATGTTTGACGAATATTACCTAATTGATTTGCCGAGGGGCGGCAGGCATCGAGAAAATCATTCCCTACCACACATCTCAAGACAATTAGGTAAGATCACAAAGAGAGAGATGACGGGGCCTAGCGACACGAGACCAGGCGGTATCTAAGACCTCAAAGGGAGCCGGCGGGAGGCGGCAACACAGAACAAACGATGTCAATTATATCTTATCATCTGTCGACATCTCCGGCGGTCATTAGCGGCTTACATATGTTTACATATGTATTACCACACATATCCATTAGACGGGACATTAGCGGCGGTCATTAGCAGGTTACATATGTTTACATGTGTTAAAACACCTGTAATTACCCTTATCAGTGGGCGGCATCTTCCTTTGGCCTTAAGTCGCCATGATATAACTACTGTAGGGTGAGGGGAAGAGGGGAAGTGAGGGGAAATACATACATTTCTATTACTACACCTTATCAGTTGTCAGCATCTCCTTTGTTTCTGAACATGCATTTCTATTAATACGTCGTATTCCCTATCTCTCCCATATAAACCCATTTTCCTCCTTGAACCGCCCCATCCAGTCTCGTTTTCCCTATCCTTTCCCATATATGCCCAAAAAACTGCGCCAGGTCTGTCCTATATAAGCTACTATTCTATTATAAAAATGTGTACAAAAATATTTTGAGAAAGTCAGTTTTGAATATTGTACAGCTTAATTTCTGATATCAGTCACCATTAGCATATATTGACCCTTCACTCCTTGTTTCCTTATCTTTGGCGGATTTTGCCATATGGAAGCATCTTTCCACACCTTTTACGTGTTTCTGTACATCGAGTTCACTTTGCTGTATATAACGCATGTTCTTTTGTCTCAGATCCACTTAAATCAAACCCCATAATTGTTTCTTTTGTTTGCATTGGTTTTTGACACAATTCACCCACTCCAATACTTATTTTCGTCTTTGAAATAAAGATTTACTTGGGACACTTCGACCAAATGACAGGATGCAGACACCTTTTTAATAACTCAGTTGTTACTAATCGTTAGTAGACAGGCATATTTTGCACACTACATCTTTAGTAAATATGGTTTCTATGTTGCTGCTATATGTTTTGAAGGTTCTTCTATTTTAGCTATGGCACGATTACAAAAACACTAAGAACGCTCTCCATTTGATTTGGATCTTAGCCAGGAGACATTGAATGGTAACGTATGATAAAAATGTTTGAGGCTTCATTTTCTGAACATTAGATGCGTTGTTTTTAATTGCACGATGACAATAATTGGTTAACTTTGCCACCTTTTTAATTTATTTTATTTTACGTCACTTTAACTACCTGGTTAAATCGCGATGATACGTTAGGAGATATCTCGTGGATCGATGAGTGGGGACAGTCCTTCTAGGTCTCATCCCGATAACCATACCATCTTACTTCGCCACAGAGACCGTAGTACATAACAGCTGTATCTCTGATTCTGTGACGACAAGATCGCTGCTGTTTCCTCTTTTAGACTACCTTGTATTTTATTTCCTGTGTTATTCTCGTAGCATGCAATTCTGCAACCAAGTTTTTCTAGGCCCATTCTCAATCCTTTAGACAAACAAATGATGACTAAATAATCCGCCTTGATCATTTTTACATCAAATCCACATATGGATTACTAATGGGTATAAAAGGACACATCGAGCACACTAAAATGGTGATACATGGGAAAAGAGGGAAAACGAGGTCAAATGCCACGCTAGGCGGGGGTTGAGAGGCAGAAAATGAGGATACATGAGAGAGATAGGGAAAGTGCTGGGGGTGCTAATGAGGATAGAAATTGAAGGTGTTCGGGGGTGGATTAGGGCTCATTGCAAATGGACAGATAGGGTTATGCACGTTCGCTGTTGTGTATGTTTTTCAACGTATCTGCTGTACGACGTATGTACGATGTATAACGTACGAATATTCAATGATGATTATGTCTAATATAACCTGATAACAAGCATTCTAACAAAGCTAACCCAACCCATCCTCTCATCGTCCAACCTAACCCAAACGTAAACATACCCTCATCATCTATTCTATCCTAACATCGCATGCACTAATCACGCACTGAACAATCTAACCTAACCTAGACTGTCCTATAATCATCTATTCCTCCCTTCATCATCTAGCCTACATGATAGCAACCATTCGAACCTACTAGATATCCTCTCATCGTCTAGCCTAGCCTAACCGTCCTCTCAAAATCTATTCTATCCCACCATCGCATGTTTAATCTCTCACTGAACATTCTAACCTAACCAGAGCTCACTAACCTACACAGTCGATCCTAAAAAAGGTAACATAACCTAGAAGAAGCCATCTTATGGTCTCTGTAGAACCTCTAGTTGTTTAAACGGATCCATGCATCAGCTAAACGGTTGCTTAACTCAGTAACTATGGGGTACTTTTATAGACATTTCGATATACTTTTATGGTATTTTGAAAACCTTTATGAAGCGTTTAGAGCGCTGGCACAGGTATTTTGAGCATTTTTACAGTTTTACGAGCGCTTTTACAGGCATTTCAGATACTGAAATCGCAATTTCGGAAGCACCTTTATGAGCATTTCCGGCTCTGGAACAGGTTTTTATTATGTTATTTTGCTACATTTCAGAGCCCTGTGAGCTATTTAATCCACATTTAAAGACTTTCTAGACACTGGAGCAGGTATTTTAGAGCATATTGGGAATACCTTAAAGACATTTCAACCCTTTTATGAACATTTTAGCCACTCTGGCGAGATATTGTGGGCTATTTTAGAGCATGTCGAGGATATTTTAGCCACGTCCGCAGTTATTTTCAGGCACTTTCATTAGCTTTTAGCATATTTTGGAACACTGGTAGGAACATTTAAGGGTACTTTGGTGGTATTTTAGATATCGGAGCAGCAATTTTCAGGTAATTGGTACCGGGTTTTAGGACATTTCGAGGGTATTTTATGATGCTTAAAAAATTGTTATACGTTTCCAAATATTTCAAAGGAAGTTTAGACACTGGAACGAATATTTTAGGGAGGAAAGGCACTTTTAGCATATCCTGGAGCATTGTGAAGCTATTTCAAAGTACTTTACCCCAATTTACACACTTTGATACTTTTGGACGGAGGAATGCGCATTTCGAGCTCTAGTATTTGGGCACCGCAACAAGGCTTTGCGCTCTTTTATGAATAGTTTGTACGCTTTGAAACCATTCTACTATATTTTAACAAGAATTCCAGACATATTATCACATCTTGATCGTAATTTAATGTTCATTTGCTATGTTTTACGAGAATTTGATGGTATTTTAAGGGTTTCTTCGCCTTTTACAGTAATTACGCTTCGTTTACTAATTCTCGAATACTTTATAAACATTTCGTTTTATGTTACAATACTTTTTATATACTTTTAAAGTCCTTTTCCATATGGAGGTACAGTTGATAAGTTTATCGCCCATAGACTCAATTACAAGTTTCAATCATTGTCAAGTACAAAGATAAAAACTTAAATTACGGTTTAGAAAATATATGTGTTTGTTTACTCATTGTTGAAGGTATGAATATTGTATACAGCCTCTTTCAAGCATTGTTAAGTACAAAGAAGGAAATTATTAACATTATATACAGGAATGTTTAAAAGATATTTTTACACTTTGTTTGAATCTAAAGCTTTATCTCCTATAAAGTTATGTATGACAAACTGCTAGCATCTGAGGGAAGGAATGATTGGTTTATAGTCTTTCTGAAGTATATTCAACCAACTTAGGCAAATTGCAGACCAACATTCTAACTTAATAGAGACCATCCGCGTTATCATTTATTCCATGCTGTCCATGTATAACCCAACCTGTTAACAACCCACCTAGACCACCCTCTCAATATCTGTTCTATCCTACATCGGCTAACTTAACCTTCTACCAAAAGATGAGCTTTATTTATGGACGCTCTTTAACTGTTGTGGTCCCTAGCGTCACATTCTATATGGGGCGTGAAATTCCGGTATTGTTACACGAGGCTTCTTTATCAGGCTTGAGGTTATTTTACGTCCCGCAACTTTACGACACAGAACCACCGTTTTACTTCCCTTTCGAAGGAAAATCCATCGCACTCTAGCGTGTTTGAACTCGCAACCTCGGGAACTGGAAGCTAGCATGGTAACCACTACACCAAGGAGGACAACCTCCGTAGCTTGTTATTAAATTCGACGTAAGGTTTTAACCATCATGATTGTCGAAATCGTAGCGTACGATTAATTTTGTTAGCTGTAGTCCATGAGATGGAGCCTATTTCGAGGTCCTTTAATGGACAACATACTTTCCCGAGGTCCAAGGTGAGGAATAAGCTTCTTTCTAGAAGCATTATTTGGTTTAAGATACTCGAGCAGAAATGTTAACTCGTTATGTAGGTCATGGAGCTCAGCAGGATATTTGATATCAACTTTTAAAACATATCCCTAAGGGTCATCTTGTTTCAAACTGTTTAGTTGATATCTTCAGGGGAAAGCCACTCAAATCCTCCAAAAATAAGGTGTGGCACATTGTCCAACCATATTGATTATTGGCGTTCTCGTATGTGATAAATTGAGAGGATTTCAGAGGTTCAAACTCCTCCATGTAGGTATTATGAGCCTCTGTATACCGGTAGCAAACTAGGCATAAACCTCCCCCTAATATCTGATTCCACCATGAGAAGCTGATCATAATCCTGTGGAAATTTTAGTTCGATTACAGTATACAGTATTGCAGTATACAGCATGTCGTCCCTTACGAGTTTTCAAACACAACTTCCCACCTCCAAAGCACTTCTCTGTTTCGGGATATGCTGTTAGCGTTTTTGCTACCTCATCCAAGCTTGTACACAGGAAACGGTAGGTATCCACAAACCGTAACTTTATATCCCCAATATACTTAGAGAATCAGATCTAGCTTTTTGCAAAGTTAGGAATCACCTCTCCTCTCTAGCTTGTGCATCCCAGCTGATTAACGATGAAATGTGAATTATATCCGCTCAAGTTATGAAGAAAGACAGGAATATTTTAGACGTCTTGCAGTCCAAATTGCACTTATTATGCAGAATTCCTCGGTATTTACCGCTGATATGGTCGAGGACGAACACTTTATAGTTATTTTCTGTAAATTTCTTAGCACGTAAGTGGCACCCTGTAGAAGACTCGAAACCATTTTGCTGTTCATCCGTAAGTTTCAGAGGCTTAGCAGATTTGCATATGCCGTAGATCTTCATCTCAAGAGATGTTACTTATACCATGAACTTCTCAGCAGCATTATAACCACGATATACATAGGGCTGAGTAAGAAGACCGATTCTAGACGTTCAACGTCGCATGGCTTGACGTAAATACAAAAATTCATCGGCGAATCTTTCTTATATTGAGTTTTATACGAAATTTCAGGATTAGCACAGCTTGTCTGTTATGCCATGATAATACCCTAAAAATCCGCATATATGATGTCAGAGTTGTTTCGGTAACCTCACCACATTTTAATTGAGGGTTGCGTCAGAGATAGTCATAAGCCACCAAATCACAATTTTACAGGAAAACGTTTTAAAACTTTGAAGAAATCCTAAAATCAGAATAGTCTAAAACATGGCACAATGTTAAGACGTTATATTCTCTTATATTTTATGAAACATTTTACACAAGAAAATGTTATTTTATCCAATCCGTTTTTATCATTTATGTAAAAAATGTTAAAAGCATGTAAGTAATTTTAGTTGTGGCTTATGACTTTCTATCTGGAAGTACACAATTATTGGATTTTCAATGCTTTATTAATTTCGTTTAATCTAATATCATAAGAATAAAGTATAAGTATTGAAAATTGCTCATCATTTATTCCTAATCAACATCTTCAACCTCCAACTCCATCTCATTATCAGCTACAAGGGCACGAAAGAATGTCGGATTTACCATTGGGACATAATCCATTAGTGACAGTACATCCTGGAGTTTCTTTTTGTTTGTTTTCAAGGATTCTTTGTATTTTTCGGGCAAATTAAATGGATTGGAAGGGGCGGATCTGCTTTTTCTACGAATGGGAACTTCATAATAGCATCCTTGACTGTAGTGTTGAGAAAGCTGGAAGTTGCTATTATTCTCTTCAATCTTGAAGCTCACAGTGTCTGAAAAATGAATGGGTTCGTTATTGTACACTATCTTTTTCACTATGCCAGACTGCAGATTTTTCACATTCTCGAAATCTTCTCTCTGCATCATAGTGACAATAAAAGGTACTAACAGGCGATTTATCATAATAGTTCTTCTGACATGTACGTTTTTTCCCTTGGTGACAGCTTCAATTTTGTTTTTGGTTTTATCTGAAGCATAAGACCTTCCTTCATTTCTACTCATTTTGCATTTTGATCTAGACCATGATTCCTTTACTGCATTTCTCTTTCTTCATTTTGCGGTTTTACTAGGGCTCACTTCATTACTTCTAGATTTTGGTGTCAACTGAAAAAATTACAACAGAGATAATCATAAGTCACATATAGCATGCTGTAGTAACTTAAATATTTTAATATCTTCAATAATATATAATTCACAAAGGAAACAATATAATGAAGTCGATTTTGTTTACTGTATATTTTATGTTATTGGTAATAAAAACACAACATTTTCCTAAGAGAAAACCTTTGCTATATAAGTTTACCATTCAGGAATGTTTACTTCGCCTACCTGTTTATTTTATGAGTCAGGTTTATAGGAGAATCCATTAGAAGTTAAATCACTTTCATCTTCATCACTTTCTACAGTTATCTCTGCGGGTGTATCATTCTCGACAGGCGGAAAATAAAGTTTTCTTTTCACTGGCGCCATAATGTGTGTCTTGTGATTATGTCTCAGGGAAAATATGAAGTCAAAGAATGAGGGAGAGAACAACACCTTGTAATTCTGAATACAGCTGACAGATGGCAGCAAGTTATGACTGTTTAGAGACATATGTTGGTGTAGTTTAGAATTTTAGCAAAATGTTGATTTGTCTTGAAGTGTGGCTTGTGACTATCTCTGACACAATGCCTCAATTGTACGATAGAGTTATCCTTTGTAGCCATAACTGTCCTAGCGATATCACGTTGACTGCAGATAGTAAATTTTCTTCTAGATTTTCCAGCCCGCTTCGTCCATAAAGATCATCAAAATGCGTGAAGCAATGTTTCCATGTATATATTACTCCATCATGCATAGTTTTCTGACGTCGAATAAGCTTTCCGAAATTCTTTATATAAACATAGTGTTGTAGCCAGTATCATCACTCATAAGGAGAACGCCAGGATGGTCAGACAGTTCTTCATCAACTTTTTAGGAACAACTTCTAGTTTCTCATTTAGTCTAAACATATTTATCAACATATTATTGTTTTTCTCAAACTTTGGGGTTTGAGCCTATGTCATAGGAAACGAAACACACGAGAAATCATACTTATCTCCAAGTTGCTTGTATTCGCTCACACGTTGTGGATTATTCTGTATGAATTTTGCGAGGATGTCATACATAAAGCATTTTTCATCACGATAGTTCCGTGGGTTTATATAAGCCTCTTTAGCTCCAACCGAGGCTGGTGGATGACTATACTGCTTCCTCGAAGGCGATTGCACATGCTAATATGAAACCGAATCCCCTCCATGACAAGCAAAGTCCAGAGGCTGCCCTTAACTGGGACTCCATCATTTAAGTAATTAGTTTATTGAATTTCACATCTAACTTGGCATCTAGATCTGTTTCCAGAAACATGCGCTGATTGCATGTTTTAAAGGTTTTATCAGTTGTTTCTCAAACATCGTTTTCAAGTCGAACTTCAACCACTAGATTCATTTTCAGAGATTTATGAACTCTAAGTTCTTTTTGAACTGCTTGAATTATACGCTACTTTGTCTCCTATAGATAAGCATCCATGTCCTTAGATGAATCACAGCGAATGAAGTAAGATTTCAGATGCCTTTCAAATGCTGTTTCGTACTCCCTCATATTGCAACCCTCATCCATTATCTATAACAGTTGATGTTTCGTAGGCTTCGTCTTCGTTTCTTTGCAAGGGATAGTGGATCTACATACCTCTTCATGACGTTCTCCCTTAGAGCTATTGTTGAAGAACCTTTCACAATACTTACACTTGAACAGCTGCTTGCTACCCATTTTATGTCACCTCTTGTGACAGGTTTGCAGAAAGCTCTCTCCACATTTACCACATTTGTTTGCAGACTTTGTATTCGGAAATAGCTCCTGAAATGTAGCGCTTTCCATCCCCACAACCTGTTAAATGCTACACAAACCCTTCTAAATACTGATCAATATATTCTTGATCTACTAATTCAGAGTATCACACTTCTTCAACTTGACAATTTCTAGACACACTCGAGAGCTGTTTTCGCTTACAGGAGGTGATGTTCTCGACTCGAAGTAAACTAGCACAATGAATTTTATGATAAACCAGAAGTATTATTTATAGTGATGTTATGTAACATCACAATGAAGGTATAAGCTCGAAGGAACCCTTAATTATAGAGAGGGTGCGGACCTATAAGAAGATCACTTGATTTCAGATCCGGAGCTGTAACGTTTTTATTCGTCCCTTTTTGACATTGACACTCATATTTTGTAAGTTTTGGGGATTTAAGAAGATAATTTATATATTAAACATCACTTATTCCTTACTATCTACATGTGTTCTTGATCTGATATACTTTCGTGCAGTGATTTAAGCAATTCAATTGTGATAAAGTGTCAATCTAACGTTTCATTAACATACAAATATCCTTCTAGCAATATATAACGTGATCGTTGATACAAACAGTTCATTCAAGTCTAAAACCATTCCATAAAAACGGGTTTGTGGTGCATGACTCATTTTAGTGCTCTACACGTGTTACCAAATATCATATGACGTTACATCCAAACAGAGATAGAATGCATGGCTCTATTATACACGTTAACCTCGTCTCACAACTACCTCTACATGAGTTCACACCAAACAGAGACAAGTCTTCTCACACGCCCATTCCGACAGATGAATCCGTTCAAAGACTACTACTTCACCCCACCACCACCATCACCACCACTCTAACCACTGTAAAAAAACTTAAAGTCATCTCTATTTCCACAATATCTTAGAAGCAGACGCTTAAAAGGTAAATTAGGCGATTTCTTCCCTTATTTAATTCAGTACATAGATCTATTCTATTATTCATGGTTTCATAACTTTTTCATTCACTCTTTTCGCATTTTCTTAACTCTTCGTAAAATTATCGCACAATATGAGATTCCGTATACGGTGACTACTCACTTATTGCAGAAAACCGTTGTATTTCTCTCCAATGTTGTGTAGAGTAATTTTCCCAGAATTGCACAAATTGTGAGTTTCTAAAATCGAACCAGGTAATTTTTGATAAACGTACTTAGTAATTTAATTCTCCTGATCAGTATCTAACGTTTAGGCTTTATGTGAATCAGCTGAGTCCCATAGTTTTTTAAAAAATATTAAATCGCCCCTTCGGGATTCGATCTGAGTACCTTTAGGTAACTTTTTATCATGATAGTGATATCTCTGCACTAGAGCCTCTGTTTACTTTTTATTTATCGTATTTATCTAAATTAGCTCATGAGCTATTAATTGGTAAATACATTCAAATGAAGCGATATTCGAACCCAGAACACTAGGAACAAATTTGCTTATAGTATTAATTTTGTATGTTAAACATAGCTATATGCACTATATCATCAATGTAGAAATTAAGATTAAATTGAATTTTATTTATGTACACTCTTTAACTGCTGTGGACTTTAGCGACCCATTCCATATTAGGCGTGAAAAACCAGTAATTTTGTTCAGTGGTCTCTTTTTTAGGCTTGAGGTTCCTTTACGTGCCATAAATCTACTACACGGGACCAATGGCTTTATTTCCCTTCCGAAGGAGATTATGCTAAGGATTTTTATGCCTGAAAAAATCCATCGCCTTCCGCCATGTTGGAACCCATCACCTTGGAAACTAGGGGCTAGTATGCTAACCGCTACACCACGGAGGAAGACATCAACACTCTAAGCGATATATGCTAGAGTATACACGAAAATTATGGAAGTAATTGAAAGATCGGGATTCGAACTAAAAACAATTGAACCCTACTTATCTGCAGTATTAATCACAGGTAGTAATAGCTACAATCCGAGCTTCAATACACTTCTTTTTCGCTTTCGCTATTAAATTCGGAGATAATCGGGAATTTAATGCTAGGACTCAACCAAATTATTTTAGATACCGCCGTAAAAACTCCAACAAGCTACCTATTGATATGCATTTAAATAAAATTTAATTGAAGTCTTTATCTAAATTAATTCAAGTGTTATTAAATTTAAAAGTAATTTACATTGAATCAGTATTCGAACTCAGAACACTAGGATCCAAAATATTTATGGCGTTAATTTCTCATGTTAATGCGTTTAAATACGCTTCGCATTATCAATCTAAGGTTCGATCCTATAGTATAGAGGAAAATTAAGGAAGTCGTTTAAAATCGTGATTCTAACTAAGAACGACTGATATCTAATTATTTATGGTACTAATTCTAAATAACAGTAGCTATCAATCATGCTTAATTGCAGCCGTGTACCGCTCTCAATTGCAGAGATAATCCAGTTTTAACAATTAAGGCTCGAACCAGGACCCTAGGCCCCCAGGTATACATTCAGAACAAAGCGCATAATGATATAAATGCAATAAAGTGTGTTTGTTCTTATCTATATTAGTTCAGGAGCTATTTGAAGATAAGCTTATAATCATACCCGATTCGATCCACGCAACTCCGGTCAATTAGAAACAATATGTCAATGATATAACAAACTACAAGGATGTAATTTCTTTTTATCGCATTGATGTATATGCTTTCGTTCAGGAGAGGTAAGCGTTTAAAGAGCAGAATAAATATGGTAGCTCCAGATCCATGCGATAAAGAGACTACCAATTAATGAGACTGGTGATCCGATTAACTTAATTGAGCGTATAATGAGATTATGCGTGTTTACACGTGCAAGGGGAAGAGGCAGCTTCTTTTGTCGGCATGATGGGGATAAGTTTTGACACAGGATGTGTAAACACATGTTTACATGTAACAATGCACTCAATAAAACTAATTAGGTGGCTCCTTTGTTATGCAAATGAAGCAGAATGCTATATTCCTTCTAGTGTTTAAACGCTTATATCTCCCGAACGATAAGAGAGAGAGCAGTGCGACAAAAAGAAACTACATCCCCATAACACGTTACATCATTGACGTATATTTTAAATTGATAGTGGTTCACTGGTTCGAATACCGGTATAATTATATGCTTATCTTCAAATAACCCTGAACTAATCTAGATAAGGACCTCAGTTCAACTTTACTACATTTATATTATGCGTTTGTATTGAGTGTGTACTCGTGTACCTAGGCTCCTGAGTTCGAGCCATAATTTTTAAGACTCAATTATCTCTGGAACTGAGAGCGGTAGACGGCCGTAACAAAGCTTGATTGATAGTTGCCGCTATTTAATATTAACCGTAAATAATTAGATATCGGTTATCCTTAGAATACCGATCTTTCAATACTTCCTTTTTTCTATACTCTAGGATATATCATTTAGATTGATGACGTGAAGTGTATATAAATGTATTTAACAAGAAAAATTAATGTTATAAATATTCCGGATCCTAATGCCCTGGTTTCGAATACTGGTTCAATGTAACTTACTTCTAAATTTAATAGATCCTGAATTAATTTTTATTAGGACTTAATTTAAATTGTATTAAATACATATAAATAGGCACTTTGTTCGAATATATATGGCGGTGCTAAACGTATTAGGTTTGAGACCTAGTTTTTAAAACTTCAATTATCTCCGGATCTACAAGCACTAAAGAACTGCATTGAAGCCCGGATTATTGCTACTATTATGTGCAATTAATACCGCAAATAAATAATATCAGAAACATTCCCGGATGAGTTGTGTTTACGTCAAGCCGTCATCAGGCGTTGATAGTCTAGAAACCGGTAATCCTACTCAGCCCTATGTATATCGTGGTTATAATGCTGCTGAGAAGTTCATTGAATACCTAATATCTCTTGCGAAGAAGATCGATGGCATATACAAATCTGCTAAGCCTCTGAAACTTACGGATGAACAGAAAAAGGATTTCGAGTCTTCTACAGAGTGCTACTTCCGTGCTAAGGAATTTACAGAAAATAAATATAAAGTGCGAGACCACGACCATATCAGCGGTGAATACCGAGAAAGCCGCATAATAAGTGTAATTTAGCCTGCAAAACACCTATATTTATTCCTGTCTTCCTTCATCACCTGAGCGGATATGACAAATACTTCATCGTTAATAACCTGACATGTACAAGCGAGAGAGTAGAGTTGATTCCTAACTCTGAAGAAAACTACATCTCATTCTGTAAGTATGTTGGGAATATAAAGCTGTGATTTGTGGATATCTATCGTACAAGTCTGGAAAAACTAGTAAAAACGCCAACCGCATATCTCGAAACAGAGAAGTGCTTTGGACGTGAGAAATCGAGATCCATGACCCATAAGGGCGTATTTCCATATGGTTCCGTCACTTCTTGCGATGTCTTGAGTGCCAAACAGTTAGCTTCAAGGCAAGCATTCTACAGCAAATTAAATGAAGAGAAACTAGCATCGATGTCTATGATCGTGCTAAAAACGTGTGCGAGCAGTTCAGCCATCTCTATTTATCCTACGATGTTCTTCTCTTAGCAGATGTCTTTTAGACATTCAGGGGCCAGATCATGAAAACACATAAATTTGATCCTACGCATTATTTCACGTCTCCTAGACTTACGTGGGACGCCATGCTTCTAAATACTGGAATCGAACTGGAAGTGTTACAGCATTACGATCAGCTTCTCATGGTGGAATCAGGTATTAGGGGAGGTTTATGCCAAGTTTCCCGCAGATATGCAGAAGTTAATAACATCTATATGAAGAAGTTTGAAACTCTGAGTTCCTCTCAATTTCTCACATACGAGAACGCTAATAACCGAAATTGTTAGTCAATGTGCCACGGCCTTCCTTATGGAGGATTTGAGTGGGGTTCCCCTGAAGATATCAAACTAAACAATTTGAAACAAGATGACACTCAGGAATTTATTTTAGAACTTGATATTGAATATCCTGCTGAGCTCCATTACCTACATAACCAGTAACCATTCCTGTTGGAGTGTCTGAAACCAAAAAATTCTTCTACAAAGAAGCTAATTCCTCATATTGAACCTCGGTGAAAGTATGTTGTCCTTATAGGACCTTAAACTGGCTCTCTCTCTCATGGACTACAGCTAACAAAAATTAATCGTGCACTATGACTTCGACAATCACTGTAGTTAAAACCTTAAGTCGAGGTTAATAACAAGCTGCGGCAAGGCGCTAGAAAAGATTTTGAGAAGGATCTCTACAAGCTGTTCAACAATTCTATGTTCGGGAAAACAATGGAGAACATCCGGAAGCGGATGGATATACGGCTTGTGACATCGTAAAAGAATGGAAAACTTATAGCAAACCTTGTCTTCAGTGATAGATCTATATACACACATAAAACTTCGCTATTCTGCTTATAACTTCACGACAGATTGTATTTAACAGACCAATATACATAAATACGAGTGTCTAGACATTCAAAATTCTTATGTACTCGTATCGATATGACGTTTTACTTCCGTATTATGGAACTGAAAACCTCAAACTCATATATATACTGAGTCCTTCATCCATGGAGTGGCTATAACAGACGTATACCATGAAAAACTACACATGCTTGAGTACCTAAGTATCCCGGATTACCCAACAAACCATATGTGTTATTCAACTCAAAGCCAATCGTTGTTGGGGAAATTTAAAGATGAAGCTAACGGAAAAATCATTCAACGCTTTATGAGTCTTAGACCTAAATTGTAACGCTCGATATTGATGCAAGTGTAATTAAAAGATTATTAAACGAAGCGCTATTAACCACTATATTGTTTTCATTAGTTATGTGACTGCCTCAAAACCATGAAACTATAAGAACTTCGATGAATTTAATTCTGTCTCACCATAATATTATTTTGAAAGTTGAAGCTAACAAAATCGCTCTATCTTACGATGGCAAAAGAGTGGTTGCAGATGATGGAATAACTATATACGTTTGTGGTCATTACAGCATTGTGACCCCATAAGAGAATGTGATACATACCTTAATATGCTGATTTTCTCCGTGAACCGCTTACAGAAAATGGAGGTTTACTCAACTCACACATACCCGGCATAAACATGATGAAGAAAGAAGAAAAGTAATAATGGAAGTGCAGAGCAGTGACTCTGCCACTAGGATTAACTTCTAGTGCTGGTCTCAAGCCCAGATACATTAGGGCTACGCCTAGCAACAAATTAAAACAAAGCTACGCTGACGTAAAGCTTTCTAATTAAGACCCTCAAATAATAAAATCTTAATAAAACGCTTTAATTTCAGTAAAAACAAACTCATGGTCAGCCTTGCTTACTGTTGAATAGCTCTAGTTATGTTAGGATGCTCGGTGCTACATTAAGACAGACGACTGCGGAATAGATGATAACGGATGGCCTAGTTTAGGTTAGAATGGTTAGTATTTAGGTTAGGTGATGTTACGTCACGTCTCTGTGACTGGTCAAGTTTGCTCATGTCTTGTCACATTCGGCCTTGTCTTGTCACATTTGGTCGTGTCTGGTAACGTCTGTAGTTACGTCTGGTCAGGATACTGGTTATACTTGGTCACGTATGGTCACGTCTGCTCACCTTTGGTTATGTCTGATGTCGTTTTCTCACGTTTGATTACGTCTTTGGTCACGCGTGGTCACATTTGTTCACGTCTGGTCACGTTTTGGTCACGTCTGGTCACGTTATGCTCTTGTTCAAGCTAGATAGGAGATTAGGTTAGGCATGTAGAATAGAGTAGATAATAAGGGTATAGTCTCTGTTAGGTTAGAATGGTTGGTATGTAGGTTAGGCTAGGTTAGATGAATATGCTTCAGAAAGACTAAACCAAACACCCTTTATTATTCCTCACCCCTCACGCTAGCAGCTCGTCATACATAAGATTATAGAAGATATGTAAAAGTAGTTTAAACGTATATAAAATGTATGTAACACAGGATGAACTGCTTATAAAGCATTCGAAAATGAGTGAAAATGCCGTAAATACTGTAAAAAGCTGAAAAACTCCAAAAACAATCCCGTGATATACTTCTAATTATAGCAAACAACCATTAAAACAGGATCAAGCTGCTATAAAGCTTTGTAATTCTTGTTAAAATATAGTAGAATGGTTTCAAAGCGTTCAAAATATTCATAAAAGAGCGCAACGTCGTATTTTGGTGCTCCAAATGCCCCTACTAGAGCTCGAAATTCTCATTTCTCCGTGCAAAATGCCTTCAAAGTGTGAAAAAGGGGTAAAGTACTTCGAAATACTCTAAAAATGTCTCAAAATATTCTAAAAATGCCTCTCTTATCTAAAATATTCGCTCCAGTGCCTAAAGTACCTTCGAAATGTCTGAAACTCCTATACGAATACTGTAAAATACCATAAAATACCTTCGAAATCTCTCGAAACGCTCTAAACCCCTGTATCAATACCCTGAAAATAGCTGCCCATTGATTAAAATACCATCAAGGTACCCCTAAATGTTCCTACCAGTGATCCAAAATATGCTAAAATCTTAGGTCAGTTTCCGAAAATAACTGCACCCGTGGATAAAATACCATCGAAATGCTCTAAAATGCCCCACAATAACTCGCCACAGTGTCTAAAATGTTCATTAAAGCGCTTAGATGTCTGCAAGGTATTCCAAATATGCTCTAAAATACCTTCTCCAGCGTCTTGAAAGTCTGTAAAAGTGGGTTAAATATCATGAAAGGCCTCCGAAATGTAGCAAAATAACCGGGAAAAGGCTGTTCCAGAGCCCGAAAACCTCGTAAAAATGCTTCCAAAATGGCTATTTCAGTGTCTAAAATGCCTGTAACAGAGCTCGTAAAACTAGAAAAATGCTCGAAATATCTCTGCCAGCCCTCTAAGCGACCCCAAAAAGTGTTCAAAATACCATTAAAGTATTCCAAAATGTCTATAAAGGTACCCCAAATTTAGGAATATAAGGAACCGTTTAGCTGATGTATGGATCCGTTTAGGCGATTAGAGGCTCTCCACAGACCATCAGATGTCTTCTAGATTATGTTAGCTTTATTAGGATCGATTGGGTTAGGTTAGCGCTGGATAGGTTAGATTAGGATGTTTAGTGTGAGATTAAAGCATACGATGGTAGGATAGAATAGATGTCGAGAGGATGGTCAAGATTAGGTTAGATTAGGTGATGATAGGATAGTCTAGGTTAGGTTCGAATTTTTGGTACCATCTAAGCTAGATGATGATGGGATAGAATAGATGATGAGAGAGGAGATCTAGGTTAGGATAGGGTAGGTTAGGTGAGGATAGGATAGAGTAGATGATGAGAGGATAGCATAGATTAGGCTAGGTTAGTTTAGGTTAGTTTGCTCAGTGCGTGATTAGGTCATACGATGTTAGGATAGGGTAGATGATGAGGGAATGGTTAATGTTAGGTTAAGTTAGTCGACGAGAGGATGGGTTGAGCTAGCTTTGTTAGAATGGTTGGTATTAGGTTAGGTTAGATATAATCATCAATGAGTGTTCGTGCGTTATACATATATCGTACATACGTCGTACAGCAGATACATTGAAAAATATACCAACAATGAACGGGCATAACCCTACCTCTCCATCTCCAATTAACCCTAAATTATTCCCAGAACCACTCCGAATACCTTCAACCCCTATCCTCCTTAGCGCCTCCCAGATTTTTCATATCTCTCCCATGTATCACTATTTTCTGTCCCTCAACCTCTGCCTAGCCTAGCACTTCACCTTGTTCTCTATATTTTTCCATGTCCCATGTATCACCATTTTAGTGTGCTCGATCTGTCCTCTACCTACTATTAACGCTTCAGATGTTTATTTTTTTCATCTCCATCTGACAATATAGTAACATAGTGCATCCTGCTGCTGCTACATCCATAACCTTTGAAATTTTATTCCAGCAATATATGCATCACAGTCCTCGCTTTCTTCATATTTCCCTTGTCCTTCTATAAATTCAATGGTTTTAAGTCTATTTTTATTTTGTTCTGTACATATTTATGTTGTTCTGTAGTTTGAAAGGAGCTTAAAATCAATAACCAGGCTAGTCAAAACTTCAATAAGAATTCCCCAAACCGTAATGTGAAGTATACTCAGGTTTATGCCACTTTATACCATCGTATGAGACAGCAATGTCGCGAATTCCTTTCTTGTTAAGATCAGGATTGGGGTCGATGTGGGCCAGTTAAACTGCAGTGCATGCTTTGTACAAAACTACTTCTTTCAGCAAATGTTTATCCTATGCTAATTTAATTAGATGGCTACTGTAAATATCAGCACTTATTACTGGAACCCTACTGTCGAGGAAAATTCATTTACTAACCCTTGATTTACATGAAATAATGGTGGTGAGGAAGTGTCATTATACACCCTTGGGATTGTAAATAGTTCTACACTTGCCTCAAAAGTTGCACATTTCTTATAAGTTTGGAAGTGTATCCAAACAAATTCTTAAACCCTATGTACATTTCCTTTGAATAACCCCTTCGAATGTTTCATTCCACATGCTATTGTGACGACGCCATGCCATCTTCACTAAACGGGAGTCTGTACCTCCTAGCCGAAGTGACGGGAAGGAAGGGGCGAAAGGGGTAGTTTAGGGATTTCATTTAGATTATCTGTTGCGGGGAGCTGGAGGGGTTTGTGAAAGATGAAAGTGTTAGACGCGTAACTCTATTCTAGGCTTTAATATTTCCAATAAATAATCTAAATTACGCTGCAAAAGGAAGAAAGATGGAAAAATCTTCACATTGTCTCGGAGACCGGCGCAAAAATTGCAAGTTTAACAGATTACGTTTAATGGAACGACTGCCACAGAATCCGGCTAAGCACGTGACGATGTCCGCCCGAGATCATCAAAAAAACACCATTTTAAATACTGCCGCCCGAGCTGACCAACTGATACCCTCAGCGTTTACGTAAAATCGTCAGTATGAATTGCATAATTTCTCCACATGTCGAACTTCCATGCACCTGAGGTGATCATTTCCCCAAAAAATCATGTGACCCAACTCCTGCTTACATAAGCATCCATGACATGACTCGTAAGAATTCTAACGCCAATTTCGTGGATTTACTTAAAATGCTTCCTGATATCTCGAACTTTATAAAATTATATTTATCACATTCTTGTAAAAGAAAAATATAACCGTCACACTATTATACACAAACTAATAAGTCAAAACATTGCTGATACTATTACGTATTCACTGTACTTATCACTAAATATGAAATTTTGGTTTCACTTACTCAAAAGTGCAAGACTGAGATGCATTTATATCTAAAGTAGTCGTGCTCTGTGGAGTAGTTGTTACCAGCCTCTAGTTTCCGAGGTCGCGGGCACAAACCCGGTGGAGGGCGATGGATTTTTTCGGGCGTAAAATACTTAGCATGGCTTCCTTTGGAAGGGAAGTAAAGCCGGTGGTGCCGTGTGGTAGATTTACGGCACGTAAAAGAACCTGAAGCCTCAAAGAGGCCTCTGAGCAAAATTACCGGTATTTCACACCCAATATAGAATGAGACGCTAAGGATCACAGCAGTTAAAGAGTGTCCATAAATAAAACTCAATTTGATTTAGTTTAATTTGTTTCACTTTAAGTTTAAAGCAGTTGTAAAAAAAAAGCACTTGAAAATAGAGCATCTCATTGGATGCTGGGCAAACTACGATCTTTTCCGCTTAGCATGTCGTCTCTTCCTCTAAATAGAAAGGTTCGGTCCAGATCGAAACATTTTGTGGTTAATCTTGTGCAGACAAATGTTAAAAACTCATTATTGTAACAGCTCAATTTATGAAACAAAATGTGTTTGCTCAGATTCACCTATAACTAAATGAATCGTAATAGCAAGGGGTTTAACAAGCATGTGCAGTTCATTTCCGGTTTCCGGATAAGCCGCCAGTGTACTCTTTGCCACGTGCTGAGAAAATATTACTCTCGAGAATGTCATGGCTGAGAATCCCCTGCCGCTGTGGAAAACATAAACACAGAAAATAGAAACAAGACGATTGTATTAAATCTTTTTTTACAGATTCTGTGAAAACTACCCACCATTAATAGACAATTAATAGAGTTGGCTATTGTTTATCAATAATGGAACCTCTCTGTTAGTGATGCAGAATTGTTGCTTGGATTGCTTGTGCATTTTAATTTTACCAGGATTTGGTATAATTTTTCATGAAAGAGGAAAAAAATAAGCCTTCGGAAATGATGGAATAACCTGAGCAATATCAGTCATTGGTTTCCTAGGTTTTATTATTTTTCGTGTCTGTTTTCGGTTGTGTTTTCTATAGTGTTAATCGTTCTCTTAACGTGTTGACTCATAAAGCATTAAAGCAAAGGTGGTATACTGATATTAGTCATTATATTAATGATATCTAAACCTGAAGTTAAGAACAGTTCAATCCAGTATCTTTAATCGCAGATGCCGAACTGTTCAGGCACCACTTTTATTCTTCCACTCTTAGTATTATGTGTTAGAACTTTAGGATGTAAGGTACAATATAGAAATGAGACATAAAATCTTTAAAAGCTAATGATCTCCAAGCCGTAATGTATCTACCGTATTCGCATTTCGTCTGAAGCAATTTCCCCTCGCGGGTGCTTAGTTCTCGGAATTCTCCATGGTGCTGCCATGTGCTTGGCGGAGTGATACATTAAGGTTTGTTTACTTAAACTTGAAGTGAAAATGTTTTATCACTATAGAGAGTTGAGCAAAATTTGTGGATATCGATGGTTGAGGCTCGTGTTCTAAATTAGTGTTTTGTTGTATCTTGTTTTTTAAATTCAAATAATGATTTTGTACGTTTAGTAAGCCTTTTCGTTTTAGGCTGACTTAGAACTAGCTACTATAATTAATCCTCTGCATTATTAAATTAAAATTTTGTGTACAACGTTTAAAAGTTTGGTAATGTTGATGCAAAGTTTGACGTGTCATGGCGGACGATGTTAATGCGCAATGTCAGGTATCAACTGTAAAGCAGAAAAAACGCTGCGGCTATACGAAACATGGAAATAGTAGAGTTGCAAAATGTTATACATTGCGAAAAGCGCAAACCAGTAAATGTAATACAAATAAATGAATACCGGGAAATAGTAAACAAACGTAATACAACAAAATAACTACCTATTGCAAAATAATTAGCAAATGTAATACAACGAAATAATTATTGTGAAGTGGTGAACAAATGTAGTAAAATTAAATAATTACCACGAAGCAGTCGACAGGTGCAATACGCTAATTAATTACCGCGGAGCAATGAACAAATGTAATGGAACTAAATAATTACCGCGAAGTAATGAACAAATGTAATACAATTAAATAATTACCTACCGTGAAGTAGTTAACAAATATAATATCAATTGAATAAAAATAAATTCTAATGTAATTATACCCAAGGACATACTTGCTCTTTCGTGATACAATTGTTAATCTTCATAAAGGCTGTTTTGCATCAAAGCATATAAAAAAGAAAGGAAGATAAAAGTTCTGGAAGACTATGTAGAAGAAAAATGGAGTTCTGGAGGAGAGGACAATTGAAGAAGTGTCGCCTGATAACATAACCAGAATTCAATAAATCGCGTCAGAATACGTAATCGGAAATGGGGTAATACTTTGTCATATTTAATAGGCCAAATGTCATACATTCCCGGAATTTTAGCGATGTTTATTGCTAGAAGGTAGCCTGCCTGACGTTGCGCGGTACCCGCCATGGCACGTTGACCTTTCCAACATTACCAAAGGTTTTATAAATGTTAGCTCATCACCTCATTGGATAAGGAATAGCTGCTTGTCTGTTTTGATTTGCTTTACAGCCGCAAACTGTATTTTCATAAGCTCCACAAATATATATAAAATAATAAAATAACACTAAAAAGATTACTAACACTGTGTCCTCGGAATCAATAAAACAGCAATGCAAAATAAATAACTCCACAAACACGTGTTTGCATAAACTTTGTTTCGGTTGGAGATTTGTTGGCATAGCTGCTTACATGATTTCGGTGTAACCAACACAGTAGTTTACAACTTCTGTAAGCTCAAAATGCCAAATTTTAATGAATGAATAATTTAAAACAGAATCCTTTTGACGTGAATGAGAATGTGCTTTATACTGTCACGCCCCTTTGAGAATGTAATTTAAACTGTCAGCTGGGAAGCTTTGAAAGCTCCGCTGATGCAAAATTCCATTAACATATGATAGGTTAAACATCAAACAATACTAATAACATACCAAAAACAGGCAGAATCACAACTTTTAATTTTAGAGAAAAGTTTGATAACTTGCCTCGGAGCCTCAGGCTGTGATTTAAATGTCTAGTCAGCCCACATACTGTGCTTATTGTCCGACGTGTTTCATTGCATTCTGGAATTGTTTGTTTCACTTTAGTTATCTACTAAGTTGTCTATTGTTTCCCAGTTCTTGTTGGCATATCCCGGGATGAGTCGAGATTAAACAGGTGACCCTTCACCATATCGTGGTTGTCAAGAAACAGTCTCTTGTCTGTAGCGTATATTTCAACTTGAAGAAGAAGCTATTCTTAAAATATTGTGAAATTTTTCACTCAAGCATACTCCCTTTACTATTGTGTGTGCTAGTTTAGAACAGTATGAACAATGAAATCTAAATAATCAACCGACATGAGAATATAAGTTTAAAACTTATGGAATTTCATGGGAGCTAATATACGCATATGAGCAGTTCCCTTATAAAGATTAAAAGTAACAAGCAGATTATTCATAACCATTATAGAGTTTTTCAACCGGAAGAAAATGCAGAACCTAACTTTATGAACCATGTAATTTCCTGGTATAACTTAAACCATATACAATGTAAAGCAAATTAACATTTATCACTACGCGCTGGTTGAGACCCGCTACACAACAACCAGCTACTCTGCTGCTCCGCATCCAATATTGATCATTGTGGAGGGGAGGGAATATTTCTACTGGCCCAAGTATCTGTAGATTCGAAAATATTCAGAATCTGGAGAGCCACTGGTCGATTTGCACTAGTTACATGCCCCTAGTTACTACTCACTGTCCCTAATTACTTAAGAGTTTGCATAGTGAGGTTTTACCCAGGAGTTTCCTAATAATATTTGTTACTGTTTCCTGTTCTGAGACATCAATAAACTGATTCTGCAAATAGTTTATGTAAATATTACAATCTAAATACATGTTTTACGATGAACATTTACCTCTAACGTTTATTAATTTAATGAAATACACTGATTAGCTTTGAACGGTTGATTATTGTAGCCTTCTTAACAGAACATGTTATAATCTGTCTGCATATATGTTACTGAAGACTAACAGCTCTTGCTGTGATGTTAACGGCTGACTGTACCTCCTAATTTTCCTGTTGTCTTCGCAAATTCAACTCTCAAATATTCTTAGAGATTGAGGACATAATGTCATTAGATTCTCTGAAAAATCTAACCCTAAATGGTATTCCACATGCGACCCCTTATTTTCAGTTTTAACTTGTTGATACTCTAATTTAGTGATTTAGTTTTGATATGCAACTTAAGGAACGTATATATGCTAATTAGGTGGACAGGTTCTCCTTGATATGCAAATTAAGCTGGCATCATCCTTTGTGATCTTAGAGTGGCATAAACACTAATGACTGAGACACTGTCGGAATCCCTTTGTGGTCTTAAAAAAGGGACATAACTAGTGGTCGAAAACTTAAGAAATGTCGGTATTCATTTGTGATCTTAAAAAAGTTAAAGGAGCGACTTATAAAGAATGCTAATTTAGGTACTAACAATAATCAAAGGATTAATTAATAGAGAGTGGCCTATATTATATCATAATTAGGAGGCACAAAAGTAGCCAATGAGTTAATTCGTTAAAGAGTAATCTACATAATATGCAAATTAGAAGTTGTAACCATTGATCAAAAGCTTAGTCATTTGAATTGGACATGGTGGCCGTCTTTCCCAATCCAATTGTACCGTAGTTCCCTTAATTATCCTATTATCGCGGCCACGAAAATTAACCATCTTATTATTTGCCGGTTCCTCATCCCCCTCCCGATTTTCCTGCTTCAATGTTTTGTTTCTCGGATAGCATCTCCGAAAGGGCTTTGAAATCATTTTTAGTCTCTTTAGATTTACAACTCCATCTAATGAAACGGCATTCAACAAATGTTTCGTATAAAACAAAACACCAACACGAATTCAGGTGTCTTCTTTGCATTAAAGTAGTAGACACGACCAGCAGCACAATTTGGCTTTAATATCTCTCCATTGTGCGTTTCATGCTGCGAAGATTGCATTCTCTCCGCACTTTGCCAGGGAAGGTATGAATAACCGAGCTTAGTAAAGCTCTGACCTTACTATTACCTAAAACAAGTCAGTTTCCAATGTCACTACGACGTGAAAATGAAATTGTCTATTGTTCAGGTACTATGTCTGCAATCATATAAGTTTATTAATCTATGAAGTAATATTCTTATACCTAAAACTTCACCTTTCTAACTAAGACTTAAAAATCTGTTTATTCTAAAAACATACAATTGTTGCAGCTGTCACTTCTCATACAATAGATTTCGGGGAGCACCTGCCAATTATCGGTAAGGCAAGCAGAGAGCAAGGAGACTGGTTTGAAGTCTGTGTACCCTGCGCAGATAAGCAATAATTAGCTTTCAGTATTCAGAACATTTTTGGTCAAAAATACTTGCTCTACCCTTTCAGAAGGCAAACCTGCCTAAATCCTCAAGATTCCATGATTTGAATTTGTCAAAGATGTACTGAATTTAACATTTTAAATAACAAAGTTATTTTATGTATTGGAAAAATTTTGTTTTACTGTCGTTATTCATGAATTTGATATATTAGATATGGATAAACCAATTTTAAAAACATTTTCTTTAAGTATTAGCATAGGCTTAGCCTACCCTACCTAATCCGAGGAGCCGTCTCTGATACTTATGCTCATCTGAGCAGTTTTCGCAGCCAGGTAAGCCACTTCTGCTAGCAAAGTTAAACGCATTCTAGTGTCAAAATGGTGAGCAATTGAAATACTAATTTTGAAGCTAAAAAAATATTCCATCAAGAACGAGTTTCACAAAAAGAATAGCGGCGGTGGTAACATAGACTTGAGGAGGAGGAGGAGGAGGAGGAGGAGGAGCAGGAGGAGAAGGATGATAACCCAACAAAATCAGAGTAAAAAAAATATAAAATAACGTTTCTCAATCAAGAATTGAAGTTGACTATAATGCATACACAAATGAAAATATCAGTTACTGCGAAAACACACTTTATTTATCACTAGGCATTCCACGTAGCACAAACTATACACTTGAATCACTTTGGCAGACACTTGGAATCCAACACAACTGATCCGTCGAATCAAATTACAACTGAACTGTGGAACTGCACGACTCACAGCTGACTGCTGAGTTAAACTCACAATTAAAATGCACTGTTCACTCGCACTGTCATTTCCAACAGCACCCATCTCAGCTGGATTCAACACTGCTCGTCTGGAGACATTAGTTAATTATATAGGCCTCGCATACAAAGCATAATTTTCGAGAAAAAGAACCTACTATACGTCGAAACGAAGGTTACGGAACAAGTAACCGGCACATAAATGGGCTTTTTATTCCACGCTCGCTATTGTTCAATTTTTTTCCAACTTGGCTATTGTTCCGGTGGCCCGTCGCAAGGCCACACTCAGGTCTCGGGCCGGGGGACATAAATGGCGGCCTCAGGTAACGCCGCGCGCTCGGTCGCAATATTAATTGCGTGAATACCAGTGTTATTACCCCTTACAAGAGATCTATATTGAAAAAGAAAGAAAGAAAGAACACACACACTTTCACCAGATCATAATCTACACTCTAGAACCAAATTTTGTTCTCCTCGGAAATCAATTCTTACTGCTCTTAGAAAGCCATTCTTTAGTCGTTTCATCCCTTCTTGCATCCCAGCCAAATTTTTGTGTTCCTGCTCTTGCATAACTCAATCTTAAAACAATGAACATACGTATTTTAAGCTACTACATGTATCAAGCAGTAATACGTCCCAACTAATTTCGTTGTGGTATCCAAGCATCATGTTCTTACTCTACTAGTAGTTAGTGTGTTAGTGAGCATGCATTTTATTATATTTTTAATTTCACACAAGTTATGCCTTTAACCAGTATTAGCACATAAAGCAGGGATTTAGAAGCAAAAATATGAGCTTCTACTATTATAATTTTACGTAAAATATTTTGAGTTATTTTGCATAAGCATTTAGAATTCTATTACAAGCTTCTATTCACATGACAAAAAATACTTTAACTTAATGAAAATTTCAGAAAACACGTTGAGAGTGCATAATCTCGTTGTGCAGAAAATGTATAAAATAAATTCCGCTTACATAAATATATACTTAAAGTTTAAAGTAGTGGAATGCAAGCTTTTGTAATGGTTTTGTCATATTGTGATCACCTCATTTTTCGTGACAATGCCTGTTGCAAAAGAGTAACTTTATTTTTGTGAAACAAACATTGGGACTATTATATAAAGAGCATTTAGTTCTGGGCAAGGTTTCAGTTAAACTTTACTGTTAGTTGCAGAATCATTCACTCTTATTACCCTGCTCCTGCTCTTCTTCTTAGCATATCAGACAAGCAGTGGTATACAGAAATTAATTGTGCTTTCAGTTAAATAAAAGGCACTTTGAACAATATTCTCTGTTTAACATATCCTTATTCTTGTATGCATTCAAGTAAGTACACCCAAAAACCAGTTAGTAGCAAAACTTACAAACATGAAACACCTATATGACTAGTGAGAGACTTTTGTCTTTTATGGTAAAGAGATGTTGGTTTTAACCTTGACTACCACCCCAAAAACATCACAAACAAATTTCTGTAATTTCAAGAAAGCCGAGTGATCAGTGGCGTAACGGACTATTCTGCCCCCCCCCCCCGCAGAATCAAGAGTAGAGATACAAAATATTAAATAGTCTACATTAATAATAATAATAACAACAACAATATGCACTTCTCACTCACAGTTAATCCTGAATGTTGAATCGCCGTTTTCTTGTAGCATTCTTCCTAAAGAAGTGATCCACTAGCACATCTAGATTTAATGTGCGTGCTCTTTCCACGTCAATACTTATCTAAGGGAAGACAAACGCTCCTGCATCACTGAACTGCGCATATGGTTCTTAATTAATTTTAATTTTGTGAAAGACCTTTTTGCTGAAGCCACTGCCACTGGGAGAGTTAGAAATAATTTCAGCGCCATCACGGACACTAGAAGTAATTATGTGATGTTTTATAAGGATTAGGTCTGCTATCCACTTTTCATATCTTTGATATCGCTCTGAAGTGCATTTTGGACCATGAATAGTTGGTGAGGAAATTCTGGTGAAATATCATTGGATAACTCACTACAAGTTTTTCTGCGATTGAATGAGGTTCACTGTCGCTACTATCCACGAATATATTGGGCTGAAAACACTTGAACTTTTCAGTGATGTCCATCATGCTTTTAAACCTGAGTTGTAATTGACCTAACACAGTATCCAAATAACTATAGAACACATTAACTTTGAAACACTGTTCGGGATTACTCAACCTTTCACCGAAAAATTTATTTGCTTTAATTGTGCGTTTTCTTGCAGCATGGCATTCGATTCCCCATATGTTTTTCATCTCTTCAGCGACTTCCTTTACTTTGTTAAAGCAGTTTCTAAATTGCTGCAGTGAAATAAATGCTTCGTCCATTAATTTTGTAACAGTCTCTATATATTCTTTAGGTGACTGCACATTTTTGACACGATATTGGTAGTTTCTAACACTTTGCTTTGTACTGGGCCTGAATCACAAACTCATAAGTTTTCCATTTGTTTTCTTAATGAAGTTGCTTCGTTACGCCCATTTGAATTTTTAAAGGTCACTCTTATATTGCTTAAAGCCCACATGATATCTCGATAACGGATACGGACGGATAACCAAGCGTCATAAGCTGAAAACCATCTTGTTAGACTTAGTCGTTTCAGAGTTGGGATTTTCTTTCCGATTGTCATTTCTTCTAATAGTTGCCATCTTTTAATACTGGAACTGAAAAATGTATACATTCTCTGAAGTCAGTTGTAAAAGGAGTTATTTGTGGTATCGAAGCTGCGTCTCTTAGGACTATATTCAAGTTGTGGCCAGCACAATGTACATAATTGGCAGTCGGCTCCAGTATTTTGATCCGCTCGTGCACTCCCGATTACACTCCACTCATCCTTTTGCTCCATCGTAACGTTGACCTCTGCATTTTTGTATGGAAATTCTCTTATTTTCAATGATTTCTGAAATTGTAGTAACTAATCCTTTTGCACTTCCATCCCCAACTCTAAAAAGTTCTAGAAAACTTTCCTGTATCATGAGCTCTACAGGTGTGTTATTTACATTCTTCTTTACCAAGATGTATCGCAAAATTAAACTGAGCTGTTCATGTTTCGTTACGTCTTGTAATATCCAATATCAGAGAATAGAAGCAAGTCTCGTGTATTCCTGCATTTATTGCTTTTTCTATTTGTAAGACAGCATTTGAATGAGTTCATTTTGTATTTGCGGAACTTAAGTAGCTGTTTTTGCCTTTTCCCTTCTCATTCGTTAACCTAGACAAAATGGGATCATATTTGCTAAGAAGTTCAATAACACCAAGAAAATTGCCACTGTGTGATTCACCTAATTTTTCTCTATGCCCTCGAAAGCCATATTACACATTGCTAAGGTCAGAGACGCATCTATCACCCTTCTCACTATTTCTTTAAACAAGTTTAACTCAGCCTTAATTTCAGATACTAGAAGTTCTCTCACACTACTATTATTTTTCCACGTTGCATATGTAATACCCGCTTGCGAGTGATACTGAGCTCCTTCATGTTCTATTTTTTTCCCTAATCATTTATTCCATCATCCCATGATGAACGAAATTGAGGGGCCTTCCTGTCTGCAAAGAGCCAATAAGGTTCACTATATACACGGCTTAATTTTTCTGAATAACATAGCCATTCGCGTGGTATTTTGCCATGTTGTGTCGTTTTAAAATGATGTGCAGAAGAGAAACATCTATTTTTTTCATCTCTAATAAAAGGACCTGATAGTTTGCAGGGTCCATAGCTCACTATACGCTTCTTCAAACCATCTGTGATTTCTTTATCTAAAGGACCTCGATCAGCGAGGTTCTTGAGAGAGATATTTATATCGTTTTCGACATTCGTCTGAGAAATGGAAGTCGAGGGAAAACTTGTGTTACTTTCACAATTTATTAACTCATCTTCATTATTACTGGAACCCGTGGAAAACACAGGTGCTGCATTCACATGTAATGGACTCGCCCACGAAATTGGTGGAATTGTCGATTTCAGAAACGCCAATATTTGCACATTTTTCATTTTCTTCAGTTTCTATTGAAACAGTTTACCCAACTACTTTTATCAGCGAAAAAGTGAAGAAAGTTTTGAAAGTTTCGTTACCGTTTCTTTAGTTCGTTTTGTTTTTGTCGCTCCACTAAGGTGCACACGCTTATTAGACATATCAGTAAAAAGAGTACTCAACTTATGAAATTAAAATCGTTTACTGGTATGTATAATTAATTTTCACAGTCAAAATAAGGCCTGTTTTACTTTTCACAATGCTACAATCACTCACATCAGGTGACACGAAAAACAGAAAAATCCGAGTTTGGTCATTGACCAGTAAATTCAAGTAACAACGAAGAAAAGAATTGTAACCACTCCTTCCATCGTCCTGTTTCGCGCGATAATGGTATCGCCAGGGATATTGGTGTATGTTCTTGATGCACAGTCAGTTAACCCTCGCGATGCATTTGTTTCTGTTATGTGTAACCAACATTACAATGTTTATACAGTGCAACCCGAGCGTCTGGCGGTACATATTCTACAAAATGTTGTACGCGCAATGTATCCGGCTTAATAATTGCATTCAATTACAATACTACCTAATATTATGCCTCCCATTAGTTCGAAATTGAAAGAGAAAACCTTACAAGGTCAGAACTGCGAAATTGCATCGAATGTTTATGAGTTTATGAAACAAGCGAACGGCAAAGAATTAGTCATTGTGTGGATAACCAGAGTTATAATGTTTTATGTGGTCTGTCCACATCCGCTGCGTTGTATGTACGTACATCTCGCATCTCAACACGCAACATTTTTCGAGCTGTTTAGTACAGAGTAAGTGACTGCAACATAGCTCTCGTTAAAATGTTCACATCCAAAAATCCCTGGCGCTCCCTATATCCTTATTAGGTGGGATTAGAGAATTCGCAATGTTTTCATATTTCTCTATACTTCCGAAATTGCTTGAAAACTATTTTTCCCCTGAATTTACAATCTTAAAACAGGGTATTGCAATCTCAGCTTTTGGGGCCCTTCTCTCTTGCCCCCCTCGGGTTGCGGGGGCGGTTGCTATGCCACTGCGAGTGATCTACCCTATAAGGCCACTTAGCAGAAAAGCAACACATCTGCCAAAGATATGTCACAAAACAAAAATGCTTGTTTTTTTACTCCTTATCCTTGAAATGTAGCAAGGGAACCTTTTTAACCAACTCTCATGCCCGTACCCAGAAAAAAATTTCGGGGAGGGTTTTCCACAAGTAGATCTAAACTATGTACCTACTCCGTAGTATATAGACGTTACATGGATAAGAAATTGCTTGGAGACATTATATAGACGGGAAAAACTCACCAGAATGAGGATATTCCATCTTACAGCACAAAACATGGAGACTGCTTCGAAAACCGGAATGTATGGTCACTTTACCTATGTAAGGCGACGATATTAAGTTTCTCTTTTTATTGTAAATGTGCTACTAGCAATCGACCTATGGAAAGGTAGAATCAATGCCATAGCCGGGATTTGAACCACGGATCTCCCGGTCTCCGTCCGGTTGCTCTAACCACTGAGCAACCATGGCAACATGCCGGCACGCTACTAAATTCTCCAGCAGATTCGCATTTTTTCCGGCAAACCACAAGGAGATCTCACATTGCATTGCAACTTATAATATTGTAAGTAATTTAAGTCCTGGGCTCCATAGCTTCAACCACTATTAGGTCAATTAATGGAAATGATTGTTCAGGGTTGGAAAGGTAGAATCAGGCGACTGAAAAATTCAATGACATAGCCGGGATTTGAACCACAGATCTCCCGGTCTCCGTCCGGTTGCTCTAACCACTGAGCTACCATTGTAGCTACCACTGAGCAACACACAATTATTTACATTAATTGACCTAATAGTGGTTGAAACTATGAAGCCCGGGACTTGAAGTACTTACAACATTGTAGGTTGCCATTGGGGTATGTCATCTCAATACAATTCGAGATCTCCTTGTGGTTTACTGGGGAAAATGCGAATCAGCTGCCCAACACACGGTTTGTGTGGAAGAACAATTATTTCCAATAGACCTACTGTTATCTATTGACATTTTCCCATATTGGTTTGCTATGAATTTAAATAAATAAAACTGTCAGAAGTTTCGGAGCGGGGGGGGGGATTTGAACCCTAAAAACTGCACCTCTAAATACTGCCCTGCTAACTATATGGTGAAACTTATTTCCTCTTCATCCAATCATATTAGGCTTTTATTTCCTAAGTTTGTCTTCATTACTAGATTCTCAGTTTTTCTTAAAAACCTCTTCTTGGTACTTCAGACCATCTTTCATGGGCATTAAAATTTCACTGCCACACAATAATGTTGGCATAGCCACTATCTTGCAACATTTTAATGTAATTCCTCAATGCTTTATATGTGGTCCCCAAATTATTTTAGATTCACTTAACTTTTATTTTTATCTTTGCCATTTTTTGCAATAAATTCAAATCTTATATAGATGTTCTTGTACTAGAACTTCACTATCATTAACACATATATATATATATATATATATATATATATATATATATATATATATATATATATATATATATATATATATATATATAATATTAATCCCAGTGAATGCTTGCTCCAAAATGTTATCATTGTTTTCTTCTTCCTGTTTTCCCTTTTAAATGCTTTAAGTTATATATTTAATGAACAGAATTTAGTCAGTATAAATAGCATTCTAATTCATCTTTTGTTCCCTGTACTAATAGTTTACCATCAGCATGTAGTAAAATGTTTAGGATATACAAATAATATATGTTGAAATAATAATGTGAAGCAAATTGATCGCATGCAACACCATACAATGCATAGGTGCAATGAAGTCTATTGTTGTGTGATAAAGGCTTTTATATTGTTCTACATTGTGATGATTAGAGTACATTAAAGAAATACTACTGCTAGATAAAATAGTTTTAAGTTTTCCTTATGAAGTATTATAATCCCAGTACACACTGTTAAACACAATCATTAAGATAATATCATGTCCTTCTAAATAGTTTGTAAAATCTGAAGAAAACCATTACCTAACTTATTATACTTCTCATTTCATTTTCTCATAAAGAAAGCAGAAGTTACAGAAATTTCATTTGGTTTCATCCTCCTGTGTGTACTTATGTGTTAGTTTATGCACTAGTGTCCTAATTTATTTTAATATACTGCTGTAACAATAACTGCCTTGTGTTTCTTCATTTGCATATGAGATGAACCTAAGTTCATCTAAGTCAATCATACTCACTTCTCATTCTTTTCTAAGAAAAATCTGCATTGCTAAGTCAAAAAAAATATTTAACTGTCTTTGTTCAATGCAGATTTTTATCCTTATTAAATAAAGAACATTTTTTGTCTTAATCTAAATCATCTATCCGTTTCTTTACAAACTATATAAAAGTATTCTTTGATACTAGCCAGAGGGAACTGCAGATCATGAATCCTTGGTATTTGCTGGAAGATACCTACAAATAAATTTATGATTCTAATAATTGATGAAAATAATTTGTAAGATATATAGTACCATCTTTCATCAACCTAAACATTATAAACATAAAAATATTTTATGTTCTTGTGGAACTGCTGTATTAATTTCTTTTTATTTATTTCTTCAATATTTGTTAATATAGTTATTCTCTGCAGTCAATTTTATAGTCAGTGTATCTGAAATTGCCCTTGATTTTGTCCTATCCTAAGAAAGACAATGTAAAGTATCTACAAAATATCCTAGATTCACATTCATTCATTGTTTACACCCATCTCTCTACATGGTGTCATCCTCTGTGGTGTAGTGGTTACCATGCTAGCCTCTAGTTCCCGAGGTCGCAGGTTCAAACTCAGCAAAGGGCAATGGATCTTTTTGGGCACAAAAATCCTTAGCATGGCTTCCTTCAGAAGGGAAGTAAAACTAGTGGTTCCATATTGCAGATTTACGGCACGTAAAAGAACCTCAAGCCTCTGAGCAAACTTTCCGGTATTTCATGCCCAATATAGAATAAAGATTGTTCATAAAAAGAACTCAATTTTCTCTCTACATGATCATTTATACCTGTGGAACTAATGCAACTGTCTGAACAGCATCAAATGTGGAATTTCTCTTTAGGCAACAGTATGTTTACTGTTGGCACAAAATATCTGGATTAATCTCTCATTTTTCACCATGCTGAAAGGCATATTGGTTGTGACAAAGATTGTCAACCTTTTGAACATCCTATGTGCATGATGAACACAATAATCACTAAATAATGTACAATAAAACATCTTTCCTGGAAGTTCTACACTGTTGAAAGCAGTACTATATCAGGATCTTCCACTCCAGATTTGACCAACATAAGATTAAAACCTCATTAGGCTTCAGGATCACCAATCACATAAACTGTGGCAAACTGTGGCTCATCTGCAACATAAGTTTATTATTACCACTGTATTTCACTGCAATGAAACTTATACCATGTGTGACAAAACTTCTTGAATACAAAGACCATTGTCATCCATCTATGGGAGCTTGTAATATGAATCCTTTAAATTTTCTGATAATATGCACACACTTAGTGTGTTCCTTGTAAACCTGTCCTCAATGAATATAAGTAGATTAGTATTTTGTCATAGGGGAATTTGAAATAATTTACAGTTCTTTGCAGCATTTCCTTTTTAAGTATTTTTCATATCCTAAATATTCTGTGTAACAAAATATCCTTTTATTCATAAATTTAATATTTCATGACTTTCAGAAAAAGTACTTCCATCAATGGGAGAATTTGTTTCCTTATTAGCTGATGTAAAACTAGTATTTTTGCTGACACTGCCTCTGCAATTTTAATGTAAACAATTATAATCACTTAAGAAAATGCTTTTAACTTAACAATGAAAGCTAATGATTATTTGGTTAAATATCAACACCCGTTTTCAGAAATTCAGATAAGTGATTGGAGAGACATGTAGGAAAAGAGCATGTATTTCTTTGTCTTATTGGTAGGTATCTAAAAATGATTTCTTCTAATGGATTTTAATGAAGCTACATTTAAAGTACAACAATACTGCTTGCTTATTTTTCCTCATTAGATAATTATTACTACTTCCTAAGTTCACTGATATATGAAAACTCATAAATATAGTAATATGTAACAAAATGTAAATACATTTAAACTCATGTGACTTTTGCAAAGAGAGATATATCCTTTGAAATGTGGCTAGAATACCAGAATACTAACACTGCCTGTGGTGTTGTGTGCAATAAATAAAAAAAAAACAGAATACCAACAGCTTAACTCATTTGCAGGGTTGCTACAGTGTTTTGTCCTTACCACATGTGACTGTATACTGTTGTCATTCACATCCAGATTTTATTACTTTACATTGAACTATTCACTGGTAGACTGATTACAGTCCTAAAGAAAACAGTGCTGGGTTTCCACCTTGCATGAAGTTCATCATGAATAATACTACTAGTAGTAGTAGTAGTAGTAGTAGTAGTAGTAGTAGTAGTAGTAGTAGTAGTAGTAGTAGTAGTAGTAGTAGTAGTAGTAGTAATAATCCTTATTATTTTCAGCATGCTCTTATATAATTCTTTTATTTTTTTAATAATTTTACTCGGCCTGCAAGCTGAATTGATGGTTTTTAAAGTTTTACTTCAATTAAAATCAAGTAGAAAGTAATATTATGACTAATATCATTTTATTCTTTAAAACTATAATAAAAATAATTACTTAAATAAATGCTGAGTTTTTATCTAATTACCTCTGCATAGAAACCACTACAATAATGTTAGATAGATACATAAAGATGAATTAATATGTTTCATGCTTTTTTTGTCCACATTAAATGCAAGACAAATATTCTGCATGTAACTGTTCTTTTGGTGGTTGCAAATGATCTTCAGAGGGGTTAATTGTGTTAATATAGAATATTTTATAAATAAATTTTAATGTTGTTCTATTTGTATTGAAAGCAATGACTGCAGCAACAAAAATTACAAAACTCAATGCTTGGCTATACACTCTTGTGAGTTTTGTACCTGATTTCAAAGAGATCTAAGTTCATTTCATTAACTAGTTTGCCAATTATCTTTAAGAATTCATTGCAATTACTGATGACTGTCACACATGGCAATCATTGGTCTATCAGTGTGAAAAGAGTCTAACACACCTTTTAATGTGGCACAAACTCTCTAAAATTATTGAAAAGCCTGAAATACTCACTGTATCATTCTCAAGCAGCAAACATTTCTCTAAAAATATTTTAATCTTTGTCATCAATTACAATTACTTTACAGGACAGTGTTCTAAACATTTAACAGATATTTAATTACCGTTATGTGGTACCCATTACATTTGCACACCTTAAGAGAGGGAGGGAAGTTCCTCTTGATATGAGGAATGTTCTACATGGAAGGTTTAGTTTAGAAATGCAGCAGCAAAGAAATTGTCAAAATCAGAATAGGATTAGTAATAAAGATAAGCAACTACACTGAAAATCTAAAGTACTGCTATAGAATTCTGGTTACTAGAAAATAATATTTCAAACATGGGTTTGAAAGATCACAAAAAGAAAAGACTATAAAGTTGAATGTATTTTAGAGTAATTTGTTAGCTTATGGTTGTAAGGATTTAATAAAAATTAAAGAAAATTAATTAAATACTTTTGGAAAAGTGGCTTGAATAGGTTGAGGTACAAAAATTAACTAACCGTTAAGAAGAACAGTTTTAATGTATCTGAATTTATCATTAATAAATGAACCTAAGAAAACTCTTTAATTGCTCCTTAAATTACTCAAGTAAAATATATTAATACTCTTTTTCAGAGAACCTTCTGCAGATGAATCAAAGCAAGCAGGTAATAGCAAGCAGGATGATGTTTGTCCTTGGGATATGCCCTCCTATGGAAGTGAAAATTCACAACAGAATGAAAAGAAAAAGAAGGTTAGCATCCCTGGTGCAGCCAACATCAGCACTGCTGCTGGATCATCTTTAGCACAGAAACGCACCAGTTCATGGGACACTGCATCAAAACAACCTCAAACCCTATCAGAATCACGATCTTCCCGCAAGAATTCTGTTCAAATGGATTCTGGCAGCTCATCCTCAGATATCAGTGTTGCAATAACTGAGGTGTCTGAGAGATTGCAGAAATCACATGGCCTACAGCAGCACAGCCCAGTGAGTGCACCAGAACCTGATAAAAATGTGCAAGGACCTTCTGAAGAACATGTTATCTCTAGAATCCACACAATTAGAAAGTATTCCACTCCCTCTGTCATTGGCCTTGTTTCTTCAGATTCACGTAGGTCGTCTGTGACGGCAGCTAAACTGCCTGGAAGTACAAGGCCTTCGGTGTCTTCCTCTGAGGACTACGCTCTAGGAACACCAGTTCAGCACTCTTTTGATTTCTCACCTAACACTACCACGAATGTGTGTCCAGAAAATTCTGGTGCCAGTGAAAGGACTAATAAAGGTAGTGAGGACCCACATTTCAAAACTTATAAAAAATCCTATGCCGGTCACAAAAGATCATCCATGTCCACAGCTCCCCTCATCAGTGTGAGTGCTGCTATGGATGATTCCCATATTAGTCAGGCTTCACCTGCCCCTGCAACCACTGATGCTCCAGCTGAAAATACTGCTGGTAGCAATTCCAAGGTAGAAGCTTCCTGGGAACCACCAAATGAAAACCCTGGCACACAAATTAATGAAATATGTCCATGGGAAGATGAGTAAGTAGACCTGCTAGCTAATCCACTATCAAGTATTGATTCTTAAAAGTTTTCAACAAAGAATGCCCATTAGTGCTTAAAATAAATATGTAGTATATATATGTATGTATACATATATATATATTTATTTATTTATTTTGTGTGTGTGTACTTATATAAATTTTTTTTGACAAGCTACAGTTAAGTATCACTGATTATTGAACAAAGGGGCTCACAAGATTAGAAACTAATGTTAAGCTAAAGATATGGTCTCCATAGCATAATGATTCTTAAAGCTACCTGGTCTTATAAAGCTATTAATGTAGTTCTACAGCTGAATGGCAATGATAGCACTAAACTGTCAAATCATGCAATTAAATATCTATGTGAAACATATGAATAAACATTCAAAAATTTATTGCTAACATATGCTCAGTCAACTCAGATCAATAACTACAAAATGACCATATATTGTAATAAGTATTTCTGACATAAACATAAGCTTACAGATCTTTTAGAAAATTACATAAACAAAATACATAATTGACACAAGAAAAGGTGAGTCAATGAGTGCCAATTACAGCTTGAAGAAGTATCAGTTATTTAACGCAATACAAGTGTTTTCTCTCCATTATACATCAGTATAAACAATTATATATATGTAGGTATTACTATAACAAAATACAATACAAGAATTTCAATTGTCATATAAAAGTAGAAGGTAGAGAGATCATTAGAAACAGAATGCTATAAGCTGCCTATACTAATAGGTAAAAAAAATGAATTGACCAAGAAATATTTCTACTTATTTTATTTTTACTCAACACTTTCTCCCTCAAAGCTTAAAATGCTATACCAGAACATGCATAACTATTTCTGCTTAATGCTTCAGAATTGCCTCAACCACAGTGCATTTAATGCCGAACTTTGAATGCTAATAACTTTTAAACAATTAAGGAATCCAATGATTAATTTTCAGATGAAAAGTATGGAGGACTATTCTTGCAAATATCTTAATATGTTGCAAGAGAATCCCCGACAGAACTTTTTTAATCTAGCCTATGCTGTCAGTTGGAGAAAAGAAGAATACACTAGGCTATATACGTATTGATGTACATGCTTATACTTTCTACATTTGACACTAGTGGGCTATCTTTTTTGTGAATATCTTCTTCACATTCTAGCACTCTTTTAATACATAACAAACTCCTCTCCTTAGTGCTTAGAACCAGATTTAATTTCCATCCTCTTATGCTCTAGGCAGCTTTTATTTATTCGATTTAACATCCCTTTCACAAATAACTACAACGTGATTCCTGTAATTTTTCACAATCATATGTATATTTTATATTTTTGTGCATTTTACTTTCTGCATCTTAACACTCCTTTCTTCTTCAGCATTAGTAGAGTCATTTTACTTTTATGTTTGTTTCACAGCTTCTTCTAGCATTTTGTTCCAGTTTCTCTTAATTGTTTTCAGTCCCTTAGATATATTGGAATAGGTACATTAAAGTTGATTGCACAGTAACATTAGAATAAAAATTTTAACTGAGATTATGTTCTTAGTGCACCTAAAAGACCTGTCTAAATCATGTGTTATGAAAACAGGATATGCTAAAGTAGACATAATTTGTAAGCTGACTGAGAAATTGTGATTCTAGAATATTTGTTCTGTGGCAGTAAGGCCTAAGTTTATATATCACTTTATGCAATTATACAGGAGAGCAATTTTAAATTTCACTGGCTTATTAAAAATCAAACATAAAATGAAAGCTGGTGTTATTTATTAATTTATTTTGAAAGAGTATACTCTTCAATGTCATAGCAGTTTAAAATAAATAATATTAGAAAATAAGGCTTAACTGAGGCAAATTACAAGATGCAAGTTTTGGCATCAAACAATAACTCAATCTATTCATTCAGGGAGTAAGAAAACTGTCTTTTCACACTTACACCCTGGTATCAATCATCTCACTCAATTGCACTGTCATTAATTGTAATCAAACTGCTGTAGAATTTATGACATTCTTGATGGGGGAGGGGTAGAAGACTCAGAAGTTCATGTTTCTTTAACAGATTGACAGAAAAAGATCCATTGTAGCTAAACTTTAGTTTAGAGCCCAGTCCTGCAGGTTTTTCTTGCTTATTTCTTGTTATATCCAGTATTCTAAATGGTTCGCCATCTTATGATGAATGCTTGAACTGCAAAATTCCAAATTGTTTTTCATACCATAGGCCAATCTATAACCAATTAGTTTTATTTATTTCCACATCAAAGTTCCGCTTTATATAATGTGAACATAAAAATTTGGAAAATTAAAAATCTTGTTGAGCCATTTAAAACACCTTGAAGGGGTCAACATTTGAACAAACAGATACCAGTCTCTTGACATCATAATAATGTAACAACTGCCCACTGCAATTGCTACCAAACAACTCCAGTTGTCGCTTAGATGCTCAGCGTAGCCCAACTTCTTCGCTGCACTAAGCTGTCAATTGCACCCGACTGTCTCTCTGACTGAACTAAACAACTACTCCATGCAAACAGCCCCCTTATATAGTCCCTACATGCCAGCAAAATATTCTGGAGAGGAAAATTACTCAAAAGCCACCAAAAGGAAATTTTTCAGAACAGTAATGAGATGCGCATATAAAGTTTGTTGTGCCAGCATTGTTGTGCAGGCCACTTGTTTTAAAGGAGTGACCAAAGACATTAATAATCCAGGCAGCTAGGCAAAGGGACTGGCATGCTCTTGTACTTGCATGGCCCACCAGGAACTTCATGCACGTGGTCACAATAAATCTGACTTCTTTTTTGCTTTCTCAATTTTGGCATGGTCAACATCACCATATATGCCCGGGCATAAGAAATTTTTGATCCATCATCTGTATAGTATCACTGTTGCAGATGACGTAGCTGAACATTATAACCATGTTCAACTTATGATTTTGGCCTCCACAAGTGTTGGAGTACATCACAATAAGTGATATTTAGGGGACAGACTTTTCAGCTTTCTATATAGGGAAAATGCAGTCTGGTCAACGTCTCTGTCCCCCATAGTTTCATTTCACACAAAACATTCCAGTATCACCATTACTGCAGTCATGAACTATTAAGTTACATGTTGATAGAAGTATTTTGTAAAATACTATATTAGGTGTCAGAAATGGTATGTTTAGTAGTTGTAAGTCAAAAACCAACACAGTCTTCTCAGGACAGTCCTTAATACTTTATTTATCTTATCCCTTCTTCAAATAGGCATAAGCTATCATTTATGTTCAGTGTATCTATTTTTCAATTCCAAACGAGTATTTTTATATTTGCCCTGCTTTATGCTTATTTGAAAGATGTCACAATATTTACAGGCACCTGGTTTTGGTTGTTTGAACTTGAATCCTGTTTCTCTGTAGACTAGTTTGAATAAATCGCATGGACCATATTTCTTAAGGTGTTTGTTTAATGCTCTTCCTCATAATGATAATATATTTTCTTTATATAGGTATTCAAATGGCTAAGTAGATACTGCTTATCTGAATCATGACTTGTGTAATGATTTTTAAATGTTGAGTACTTGTCAATGCATCTTCTCATTAGACTTCTTTTTTCTAACATTTTGTTTGTTGGTTCATGTCTTCCACAATCATGATTGTCACAATAAGGACATTCTGTGCCTGTAAACCATAACTTCTGAATTAGTGTGCCCACTTTTCCGTTTTGTTAACTTCCTTAAAAGCTTTCATGCAGCTTCTAGCATTTGAGTTCGCATATTGCATTAAATTCATGTGCAGTGATAGAGTGAATATTAATGTTCAAAAGCAGGAGTCTAAAGTTGCTGAAGCTCACTATGTAAACAAAGCAGCATATTGTAGTATATAGGTTGCATTTTTGTTTGTAACATAATTGTATAGTATGAAATAATGTGGTATTTCATACTTAGTTATAGTAGTTGTCAATGTGAATGTGCAATTACTGCCACTTGTTCATGTAAAAATTTAATTGCAAGACTGAACATATGTAAAATAAGGTTTCATGGAGTTTATGTCAGGAAAGAGGATCCCATTGTCTGCAATGTAATTATATACAGTACATGTTTGACATAATTACATTTCACATGAAAACTACTATAACAAAACATACAATAAAATAAAAAGTGATAGCCATAACCAGGATTTTTCAGTCTGATTCTGCCTTTCCAACGGGTGGTGTGAAAGAGTAATTAAATGTAAAATAATTTCATACTATGCAGTTATGTTACAAACAAAAAAGCAATATATGTGGTACAATATGCTACTTATTATCCATTTGATGATTAAAATATTACCTTCCTCTTCATTAATACTGCTGTTGTATATTTGTGAAACAAGCTCTAGCAACTTCATACTCCTGCATTCAGGATCACCCACACAGGGAAATCATAGTGCAAGTTGTATCACCAGGAACGTTTTTGGGCGGGAATTAAAAAATTTGGGGAATGAAAAAGTATTGAAGTAAATTAACATAAGTAATATATACACATTTATTACAATTTTTAATCGAGTACTATAATTGTTAACTCAGTTTGTATCTTTAAGCTTGTTAGTCTAAATGTGCTGTATACCCCCAAAAGTAACGTTAAATACAATTCAGTCTGTATGATACAATATGGTGTATCAAATGATAATTTTTGGAAATGTATAAAAGGAACTATAACATTATAGGTAGGTATGTAGTTTTTCAGAACATTTAGCATCATTACACTTACTATATTGGTCTATTTAGATAGATACAATAGGGTACATTGAAATACCAACTAATAAAATACACCACCTGTCAAATATTTTTATTTGTAATTTTTTGCTGTAAATATTACGATTTTGCACTGATTTTAACTTTCCAATAATTTGTTTAAGCTTTTATTGTGTGCCAGTATCAGAATAGCTATTATAATACCAATAATACTACATCTAATTAGATCTGTTCTTTTTGTACTAACAATTGTATTGTTGAAATGAAGCCAATATTTCTGCATTGAAATCAAACGGTGAATAAATTTAAGAATGTATAAGATAGCCCCTTTGTGAAGCTTTCCAGCAGCATAAAAAGAAACTAAATAGTTGAAAGTGTGCTCTCAGAAAAATTGCAGGGGGGTGATTGTTTTGTGGGGGGATGCAACTACACCTCTTTGGGGAGAACTTGTCAGCCCTATCTGCATTTAAACATTACTAGTGGCTACGAATTAAAAACTGTAATTGTTGAAAGCAGAAATACATTTATAAAGAATGTTCATATACTTAATTGAACATAAGTGAAAACACAATATTCTGAGTAAATTTCCACTCTGCAACAGAGTTTTCATTTTGAATAGTGTTGTAGCCTAAAGGACTTGCATCTCTTTCATGAATATTTTATACCATCATTTGTATTCTGGATTTTGCTGTTGAATCCCTTAGCACTATATCATGGGCATGGACGTCCTCTTAAATGATGACTCATTATCAAACAGAACATGTAAGCAAAATAAAGCATGTAATTAAATATAACACAATGAACAGAACAAAATAACATTGGAATGTAGTGTGTCAATGAGTCTAATACCCACTCTAAATCTGAAGCTTAAAATAATAAAAGAAGCGTAAAATGTTTAAAAATGTAGTCAAAATTAAAAAACACATTAAATTCTCCACTAGGTGCCAAAGTTTAAAAACAAAACTAGTTTCTGGGAGTATCCTCCCTATCATCACTTTCTTGGCCGATTCTTGGTCAACGAAGTTGACCAAGAAACTGGTGGTAGGGAGAATACTCCCAGAAACTAATCTTTTTTAACTTTGACATATAAGTGGAGAATTTAATGTGTTTTTAAATTTTGACTCAATTTTTAAATATTTTACTATGATTATGCTCTAATGAATGGAAATACGTCTTAATTATTTATATAATAAAAGGAGAGTTGGTTGGTGAATGTAATGTGTATCAATGATAGGATAAATTTATTTATGTACAATAGCAGATTTGTGCATAACATTTCAGAACATATCTAGTATTTATAGGTAGCGTATTGTTACATGACATGTCCATATTACAGAAATTACCATGAAATTCCTATGCTACATAAGCATTTGAAATGAACAGTTACTACTGCCAGTATTACAAGCACCTATCTCATAGCTTTAGTTGCAAATAATGCCAGTTTCTGTTGCTGCCATAAGTGAACATTACTCTCTACTGCATTGGACTGTCTTCCTGCCTTTCGTTACCATTTTTTGGCATAAAGAATCACTTTATAATTGAAAGCACCATCGTAAGATGTTCTTCCATTTTCTGACTACCAAATGCCCCTTACAATAATAGGCCATAGATAAATTTAATGAAGTAGAGAATGACAACAATGCATTATGATGCAAGATAGATATGATAAATTTGAATTTAGTTACCAGCAAACTATAGGAAAATTTTGCACTCAAATCTAATGTGCCTTTAAATCCAATGCGCACAACAATTTTTAATACTGCATTTGGGCAAAACAGGTGCGCATTACATTCATGAAAATATAGTATAATAACTTTTAAGCTTATGTTACCATATTTGCTTTAGCAGATAAACATTTGGTGACATGTTTATCAACAATGAGATCAACATACCAATGGTAAATAAACACTTTCTTCTGTTTGACTGTAACAAATATAGGTGGCTATGAACCTAAAACTACCAATTACTCTGAAATCAATGCATATTTTGCAAACATTCTGGCAATTAATGAAGTAATTTTAGAACTTAATATTTTTGCAACATTATAGAGACTGAGCAGTTTCAATTGGTATGCTACTCTTAGATGGGACTTTCAAGACTAATGTGTAAATTCATTTACAACTTCTAATTATATATATAGACTATTCACTCTATTACTGCACATGAATTTAGTGCAACCTGCCAACTGAAATGCTAGAACCAAATAAAAGCTTTTAAGGAAATCAACAATCTCCAATTAATAATGAAGGATAAATTGATCCAAACCATTTTTAGCATTGTTTTTGCTGTGTCAAAAAATTGTATTAGCATTGCTAATGTAGATTTTGGTTATAAAAATCTTAATTTCAATTAGTTTTTAGGACATATTTTACAAATGAATTATAATGAATTGTACAACCTTTAATATGTGTATTGGTAATCAACAAACCAAATCTCAATAAATTAAACAAATACTGCACTCTCCTAGATGACAAAATGCGATGGGTGTCATATCAGTTTCTGGCATTTCATTAGCAGACATAACTACTCAAGCAGTTATTATGAGATGCCATAACATGACAGATGTCACATCTTCTTTTGCCTTTGTGCATTATTTCATAAAAAGATATATGTTTTGACAAATTTTATAGCTCCCTAACTAACCGGAGTTAGGGAGTAAGGATATAAAGTTTTCTCAACATTTTCCTCACATCTTTCCTGATAACATATTGAAATGTCTCAAAAATGACAAAAAATGACATCAGCTTATGCCTTACCACCACAGTGTTATAAATTGTATTTCAGTATATTCATAATTTGTACATCTTTTTTGCGACTACAATTTAGAATTTAGCCTATATCATCCCTTAAGGGTAAAGGCCTCCTGCTGACAGCAGGGGAGCTCATTTTATACTCATCAGGGGAGCTACTCCTGAAGAGCTGATAAATGGCACAACATTATTTGGCTAATTCACTGAACATCACTGCTTTTAATACACTCGACTTCTTTTTCCTGTTCACAGTTCTAGTTCTTTTGCTCGCTCTTTCCACTGGTTCCTGTTTCTGGCCTATCTCGTCCATTGTTTCTCCACTTGTTGTGTGAAGAGATTCGTCCATCTGGTTCTATGCCTGCTTTCACTTCTCCTCCTATATCCGTACAGTCCCTTTGGTTCTTTGTCTTCATTCTCACTGTGCCCTAGCTTGCTGTTGAAGTCCCCATGATGATAGTGGTTTGTGCTTTGTACTTGTTGATTGTTTCATCTAGGAGCTTACAGAAGCTCTCTAATTTTCTGTTGGGCTTGCTTCAGTGAGCATGTATACTTGTATTATTTTGTACATTTTACCATTGATGTTTTGTCATACCCGTGATCCTTTCTGAGATTCCTTGCACATTCCGTTTTAGTTGTATCTTCACAATGAAGCCTACTCCTTTTGGCTGTATGTCTGTTCTATGTAGCTGAATAGATCACCGTTTCTCTTTTCTATGATGGCCTCTGCTAGTCTTCTCACCTTGCTGAGTACTGTTATGTCTGCCTTTAGGTTTTGTAATGCAGTGTTGAGTTCAGTTTCTTTTCCTTGCATTCCTAGAGTTCTGACATTAAATGTTGCAATATATAGTTCCTTCGGTTTATGTCTGGATTCTTTCATCGCTGCATGTGTTGAGCATCGGTGGTCCTCTCTCTCAATTTTTTGGCTTTAACTCATTCAGGGCACTCATTTGCCTCACAATAGGATCTTTTGGTGTCTGACTCTTGCCTCAGTGTCCCCTCTCTCCTTCTCTTCTTGTGCTTTCTGCCTCAATGTGTTTTGTATTTCCCTTTCTCTTTTGGTGAGGTCACTGTCTATATATGTGTCTTGACTGCGAAGTTTGGCTTTGCTTGTCATAATTTTTAGCTTATCCTCAAAACTCTTTAGGCTTACTCTATTTCTCTGTTCATCCTGTGTTTTCCATGTTGATTCTGAGATGGTTTTTTCTCACACATTTCTCCAACTCTGGCAGAACCAGTTGTAGTTCTTCTATGTTTGTTGATCTCACCACCATGTTATCTGCATACAGGATGAGTTTAGTATCCTTTGTGCCTTGTAGGAGGTCTGTGATGTTTGCTTTAACTATATTGAACAGCAATGGGCTCATGGGTTCTGCTTGTAGAATCTCATTTGTCTGTTCCAAGGTGTTCAGTTTATTGAAACTGTTATTGATTTATATATAATTGACTGCCAAGATCTTCTTTAATGATATGACCAGTGGGAATGTTTGCCTAATCAGGTCCCTTATCTTTGATGGCAGGATATTTCTCTGTTTAGCAGGTTGAATGTTTTCCTGTAGTCAAACACTGTAGTATTTTCTTTGGCTGTCTTAAGGCCTCCTCTATTTTTTCCAGTAGGAACCTGACATCTTGTACTGTGCTCCTGTTATTTGTGAAACCAAATTGGCATTAAGGGATAGTCTTTATTGCCTCCAGCCTGGATGCTAGTATTCTTGTATATATTTTGAAAGCAATCATAACTGTGTAAGAAAATTATGATTACTTTCAGAGAAATGCAAAATAATTATTTTCATTATTAATTGGACGGGTTGGCTGCCAAGTGGTGTATGTCCAAACATGGAGTTTTTCAGGAGAACAAATTTAAAGTCTGCACTTCACTGTAAATTCAGAATTATATTTTCTTTTGGTAAATTATGGCATGGAAACAATTTAAAACACTAAACTTTCAATCAGCTTTATAAATCTATTATGCAAAAATTTTAGCTACTTCAAAATTCAAACTTTCAAACTCATCATCTTCCAAAAAACACGTGTTCTCCTAATTAAACCAAAACTAAATTGGAAAGGGGAATGAGTTGAAATAAAAGTTTACAATCCGCTCAAAATGTAGCACTATCATTTATTTCAAAAAGATACAAACAAAAGTGTAAATTGAAGGGAACAAAATGCAATACAATATTATCTGATGTTATTATGGTGCCATTAAATTTTTTTTGTCATTTTAAACATTACCACAATCAGTTTTGTGAGTCAAAAAAAAAGGATGATGGCAAGGGTGTATAAAGGTCCGCCTGTAGGTGTGCCATATCTTGTTTCTTTGCTTCATTGATGAATCTTGCAGCAGGATAAGCTGTTTCAAGATGATGTCAAGTCATTGACATTGAACGGATGCCATTGGCAGGTATCCAGCCCTGCCTCCAGAAGCACCTCCTTTTCTCTAGTCAAACTCTTTTAATTCAACCATGTTGTTTAGGTTTTCTTTATAAAGAACAGATGTTCCATGTACCTTGTCATACTTTATAAGACATGTACAGACAGTTGATTTTATTTTCAAAAAAAGTTATTTTCCTCTTTGTGACATACTCATGTAGGCTTTTAGGGTTTTGACTATCAGAAAATCTGAACATTGCATCTCATTAACCACAAACTTATTTGTCCTTCGGGATTCCTCTATCACTTTGTACCAATCTTTCAGAACATAAATTGTTTTATTCCTTCAGTTTCAACACACCCAAAATCATCACCATTGGGTAAATATGAATATCCTGAAACCAAAATTGTTTGTTCAATGGTTTTGATGACATTTTCATTGGACAGAACATAATACAGAAGAGCGAGAGCTACATTCAAAATTTTATTCTGTCTAGTACAAGACTTCAACCAAATTATAGTATGCTTTATGGTTAGTCTGAGGACAAGGAATCAGCAAGGATGAAGTACTTTCTAGAGACCCCGAGATGCAATCATTTCATCCCAACAATAGAAATATCCAAATTTCCTTTTCATGTTATTAATGCTCAAATTATAAATATATGAGTTTCTTTTGTAGTAAGCATCACTGATGGCATTGGGAATGGAAGGGTCTTCTGTAGATCCATGAATATCATTTAAATTTGAAGATTGGGATTGGAAATATCACACTTCATACATTCATTGGCTGCCTCAGCTTGCCTTAAATGCAGTTCATGGTTTGTCTCCATTGCCTTTTCTTCTGCTGTGAGTGTTGTATCCCTTTTCGTGATTGTGTAAGTGTCATACTCTTTGCTCTAGCTTTCTGGAAATGTAAATTGAACTTGGTATTAAAAATGTGTCAGTAGTAACTTTCCTTCACAAACTCCCTATTGTCCATAAAGCAGTACAAATGATTTGTACAAACCATACATCTTTCAAATACTCAGAAGAGGACTCAAATGCTTCCTGATTACATTATCATGTCATGTGTAGTACGATTCACTAACAGGAAAGCTTTATATGCATTCAATGAATACTATTAAATCTGGAACCATCTTAAGCGAATTAGGCTTACACTCTCTCAAGCCCTCACAAGGAGCTTTCCTTCTCTAGTTCGTCAAAGATCATAACAATCTCCTATCATTCATTGAAAACTTGTGAAGAAAGTATTGTTTGCATCTTTCAACAGCCCTCACGCCCACAATAATATTGACAATATTATTAGGCTGGTGACTACCATCACAAGAGCAGCCTCGCAACAGGAACAACCTAAACGAGCTTACACAGATACACATTTTGTTTACCGAAGTCCCCATGTTCCAAAACACTTGCAACAATTTTTTTCATTCATTTTCTGTAGGCTTCTGCAAACACCCCTTATGTGCAGTCTACATTACAAAATATCTTAGACAATATGGGTCTACTTGAACGATCCTTGTATGCTTCAACATTGTTTTGCAACCATTTTGTGATCTGACAATCTGTTTTATCATTGCTTACCTTTTTTGATCATGGAATTGCAGCAGTCTCATCCATATTGCTACAGTCTTTAACATACAGGCCACATTTATTTTATAGCCCTGAACCACAAGCATAAAAGTTTTGCATTCAATTGAACATTGAGCACACCGATAAACAAGGCAGCACCAGCAGAGCTGGTTGGCATGAGCACTTGGACATACACCATATGATTGCCATGGCAGTCAGCAGTTGCATTCAGTGTAGTAATATTCGGTGCTATCTGTGAATGAACTATTGAACTAGGACCCACAAAATTTGTCAGATACATAGAACTGCACGACTAGCATTAATAAGTGGTGTGAGTCCATTTTTCATGATTTGTGGCTTATACCGCTTGGAAGCCAAACCCCACTTGATAATACTACTTTTTCTACACTTTTAGTCAGTGCATTGTAGCTTATTTTATTTGGCATGAGCTCTGAAATAAGAACAAAAGACTAATTATAACGGTATAAGTATATTCTAATTAGAAAGAAATGTAAATTATTTTCGTTATTACCTGGTACTATTTGTTTTTCCATCTTATTAGCAGGTTAGTCATTTCTTGTTCAACAGTGTTTGTTAGCATAGGCTCTGAAATACAAACAATTTCTGAATAGATGAACTCAAAATGCATTAGTGCAAGATAACACCATAAATCAATGTTAATTGGAGCATATTCACCTGGAACCTGCCCATCATCATCATCTACACAGTTTAGTCCAACTATTCCATTCCTCATCGCCAATGAAGAGAATCCTGGTCTCTACCTGAGCTGCCCTGATTTTTATGGATATAAAAATGTGTATCACCAAAGTTATAAAATAATCACTTTCTTCAGAAGAAGAAACACAATCTTTGTCACTGTCAGAATTATCCATTTTATTCAGAGGATCTTTGTCTTTTTCTGATTAATAGGTCTTCACTTTAGGGATTATAATAAAACAGAAATGGCTTATATCCTCTCTGAATCACACCTATTGTTGTATATAACAACAATGCACCAATATGAAAATACAGTATGTGGAACAGGGCCACCCAAAGATATCATGCCCCCAAACTTTTTCAGCCTGTAGAACGTTTTTTTAATTATCAGAAATATTGATTCTACAATACCCAAAAGCTACTTGATAGTAAGTTTTAGATGCAAGCAGTAAATGAGTTAGACAAATAATGAATAAATTAGATGCGTTTAAATGGATGCAAGTATTAAATGAGGAGCTCATTTTCAAAATGTCTCTTGTCCACCTAGTACCAAAACTCACTTTTTGTGTCTCTCATTTTTCTTAGATTACTCTATGTACAAATTTCATTATTGGGCTTCAGAACGTCCTTTAAATCACTAAAATCTTGTTAAAAGTGGCTATTGGAATTAAACTGACTTTTGTCCACACCAAAATATATCACTTCCTGTTTTGGAAACAAAATGTCTCTTGGTCGCATTTGATTATATAAGCATCTAACCTCTTTGTTTTCAAAATGTCTCATGTCCATCTATTCAGTATTTTCACAACCATATTAAAAAAAATACATTTTCTCCTATATTTTGTTTTAATTCTCTTTGTATTAAAGGAAATTTCAAGAGTGGCAATACTGTTAGACATATTTAAAAGCTTTTATTTAAATTTCAACGGAAGGTTATGTTTGTATACTTCTTCAAATAAAGTGTTCATAAGTGAGATTTTGGAGTGTGGTAAGTGTATTCAACAGACATTTTATTTGTTTTTGAACATAAAATTTTCTCCTGGAAAAGCTTCTGGTAAGTTGGAATAATATTATTATGAAATTACAATCCAAACCTCTTAGGACTGATTGCCTGTGTTGTCACAGTGCTTTGATTTGTTTTTGCAAATACTAAATCTTTTGTGCTGTGCCATAATTATAATTTTTGGAGTCTGAGTGACTTTTACCTTGTCAAGTGCATATAAGGTTTCAGTATATAACAAACTAATCTGTTATTTATCCCTACCCAATAGGTTAATGTCCAAAACAATGAACTAGAAGATGGAAGGCGGAATATCAATTGAAGATTGTGCTACAACATCTAACATTATACCTCACCATAGAGGCGCCGGACACAAAAGGCATAGGATGCCAAATACTTGGAAGAGAACTGTTGGCTAAAAGACATGTTATTCTCTCAAAGAGTTACCAAAACTTCCAGAGTGCAACCTCATTTAATGTTGTGAACTCACAATGCAAGACATTCATAATTTCACCAGGCTTTCTACTCTGAAAAAGACAAACAAGTGCAGGACAATGTAATCCTGAAGTACACCCAAAGCAAATCCCCCAAGCATGTAAGAGCTCGTGGGGAAAGGAAGCAAGTTTAAAAAGCAATTAATCATTTCCTAATTCCGAGGACTATGAATGGATAAAGAGAGCTCATTCAGGCATGCAAGGAAAGCTTCTGCTCTATACTTGATATAAGTGAGAAGAGGGTCCAACGAGTGTGCAGCAGGAATTTCAAAACTCGACTATTGCCCAATGAGAATAGTGGAGGGGACCACAAATCTCACCATTTTGTCAATGAAAGGGCTGCAATTAAATCTTTCATTGAAAGAGAAACACTACTGTCGAGCATCAAGTAAAATGAGGCAGTACTTGCCCAGCTATCTTTCAATTTCAAAACTCTGTGCAGCATACAATGATAAGTCCCATATTCTTATTTCTATGATATATTTGTAAATGAACATAATTTGAGTTTTGGCTCTCCTGCTGTTGATAAATGTTCAAAATGTATTCAACACTAATTAGAAATAAAAGCCGGAGATACTTCTCACTTTGCAGAGTATCAGACACATAAGCAAAGAAGTGAAGCATTTTATTCACTACTAAGAACTGCAAACAGTGAAGAAATAACAATTTGATTTCACTGCCGAAAAAATCAACTCCTGCCTAAAGTATCTGACCAAGCAACCTACTACAGTAGGCAGTTATATATATATATATATATATATATATATATATATATATATATAATTTGACAATATGTGAAGGCACATCCACTGATAAGCAGCCTAAATATAAAGTATTCATCTACACATGGACAGAGGCAGATGGCGCCAAGAGATCATCACAGATTTCATCTGCTGTTTATCACAGGCTAAATAGAATGCACTTTGAGAATGTCTTTATAGTCCGTTTGTTTGCAGGTGGATGTGGGAACAGAATAAAAACTGCTCTATGATACACATGTTGATTGAAAAGTGTGCTCCACACAATGTGAAAGACGTTCATGTAATTTTTCTGTGCCAGGTCATTCTTACATACTGCCAGACAGGGTCTTCGGGTGAATTGAACTTGAACTCCAGAGCATTGACACAGTTAACAAGCCAGAAACATACTAGGACATCTTCCAAAGCCATGGAATAGTCTTCAAAATGGGAATTGACTGGCCTGTGTATGATTGGAAGCTCTTTTCACAACAATGCATGAAGAAACCTGGCCAGTGGCATTTCAAATTTGCAACAACGAAGAGATTCATCATCAATCAAGGAATGGCTCCATCAGCACACATTCTCGTCAGAGGTAAACCATGGTATCAGATGAACATAGGAATGTTGAAAAAATATTGAAACCAAATGTAGATATTTCAATGTTAAGTTAACATTGATTCCAGTTGGAGTGCCAATAAAAAGAAACAAAGTTGGTGACGTGAAGAGGCTTTTGAGACTTCATTTTGATGATCGGTGGGAGGAGAACCCTGACTTGCTGTTCGACCATGAAGTAATTAATAGAGCTACAATTGATGGAGACATCTCTGAAGATGAGCTGGACAGAAGTATTATGAACGATGCTAATGAATTGTGAAGACAAGATTCATTCTTCTCTGTGTTATAAGTAATTCTTTTTTAACATAGGTACTCAGAGAGCACAATGCAACAAAAAAATGTGATTATAATTGCCTTAGAATATATTTATTCATTAAAGAATAGTGTTTTTCTGTTAATCTTTCTTGCATTACTCTTTTAACAATTTTGGAAGCAGAAAATCTCATGTCCATTAATTTTGTTTCAAAATGCACCTTGTCCACACTTAAGTTCCAAAATGTCCCTTGTCCAGATTATTTGTACAAATTATGTCAGAACTACTCATTTGGAAGATGCAATCATAATAATATATTAAAACTGATGTTACTCCGAATACTAACAATGTATTTTCAATGAGAATTGCGCATACTTTAAGCCTAAAAACGTTTTTCTTAGTTTACCACAAATTTATGAAAATGGACAAGGGACGTTTTGAAAATAAGCTCATCATATACAAAATAATTTAATAAATCTAACATACTGAAAGAATAAGAGCTAACATTTTTAGTGAAGCCATTACAACATACCTTGTCATCTTGATTTAAAAAGATTGGTTGAAACCGTCAGTATTAGCTGAGCACTTCTGAACAGCAATAGATGGAAGGAATACTGAACCGTCTATTATTGCTGCCGATGAAATCATTAATTATCTTAATGAAGCTCATTTTAGAGGCAATTTCATGCTCTATTGATAACATTGCTAAATGATTCAATCTCTCTTGGCCCAAAGTTGATCTCAAATGGTTCTTGATTAATGATAATTTACTAAATCCTCTCTCACTTGAAGCTATAAATTTATAAATTTCATTGAAAAGAAATGGAAGGCCTTTCTTTTCTGTTGACTTGGTCAGATCCAGAAAAGTAGCTGCATTCACTGACTTACACATTTGTATTTATTTGACATGATTATCACTCAGATCATAAGGATAAGTTCTAATTAATTTCTTGATTGCATCCTATCATCAAAAGTTGTGTTTATTCTTTCATTTCTTCACAATGAGGATCCATCTGAAATATAATCTTGTCTATGATTACATAAAAAAACCAATGTTTTAAATTGTTGTTCTTCATTTTGCTCTGGAAGACTTTCACATGCTCCATCAATACTGCAATTGGATTCAATCTTCCTTTTCCCTTCCCCTTCTTTTTGAAAAAACTGCCTCAATCCCAATAACAGAAGCCATTTTTCTAGCTCTGTTTAAGTATTCAGACCAGAGACCTCTTACATCATGGTGACCTGAAGAGTTTTAATGTCATTCATTTCAAAATCAAGAGACATATCTTTTTACTGCAGAATCAAACTTCTTGTATTTATATGGTTTGAAATGTTCCACCAAACACTCAAAAGAATCAATGTTTCAAACTTAGAGAAATAATTAATCAGCCCATTTACTTTTGCTAGTCTATCTGGAGACAAACTGCATTGTCTTTGTGTATTTTGTAAAGCTTTTATTACTTCTAGTAATTTTTCTGTTCTAGGCACTTCTGCCTCAATTGTTGCATTGCATCTTGTTTCAGAAAAGCCATGAAGGGATCGCCCACCAATGTAATTCAATAACATTTCCCATCTCTGAGGGCTTGCACTGAGGAAATTGTAGAATTTGTTCATACATTTGAAGAATGTGCCTACTACTGCATTATTTCTTGTAGCAAGTAATCCTAAAAGTTCAAACTATGAGCTAAACAAGGAGTAAATGTTGCCAGTGGATTGGTTTATCCAATTTATGCGTGGACACCTTTTATTTGCCCAGCTATATTTGGCCCATTATCAAAGCATGGATCATGACAGTGCTGTAATTCAATGTCCTATTTGTTAAGTACATCTATGATAGCATTACTAATTGCCTTGTGTGCCTTTTTCTGGAAATCAAAATATTCTGGAAATCTCCCATTTATCCTCTTCTTTGTTGGAAAAAGTATACCTCAAAATCACAATATTTTATTCTCTCTTAAACACATCTGGAGTAGTATCACAATTGAATGAAAAATACAAAGCTTCCTGCCTTTCTTCTAAAACTTTCTTCAATACGTTTTAACCATACAAAAATAAAAGCTCATTCTGGGCTATCCAAGATATATAATGAGCTATTTTTCAAGTTCCTCTTGACATAAACTGTATACTCCCTTAAAAATGGGTCATATTCAGCCAGTAACTCAATTAGCCCCAAAAAGTTTGTAATTAAACATAGAAGTAGCAAGTCCCTTAAAAGTAGTGCAAAAACTACAGTTTTTAAGTGTTCAATGTTTTGTTTGAGTGTTGTGAGAACTCTGCTATTAGGATTTCTTAAATTAACATCAGAAGCAATTGGTATGTCTTTCTGAGCTGGGTGTTGCGCTATTACCCGAGGACTCCAATTAACATGCAAGATTTTACTGATAAAAGGCATTGCATAGCGTTTCTTCATCCATTCTTTAATTAGCACATTTAGTTTGTTTAACAAGTGTAAGGGTATACATTTCTTTAATATTCAGTGCTGGTGCAGTGAACTGTAGCAATATAAAACCCTGCCTAGACCATGGTTTTTATGTATGCTTATAAGCGGTAGCCCCATGTCAGTAGATTTACTGGCATGTAAAAGAACTGCAGGACAAAACTCCAGCACATTTTCATGCAATATTCAAATCGATTTGAGTGTGGTTGCCATATTGAAATCTTCATGAAAACAGGTTTCAATACGATTTTAGTCTCAGTTTTGATACACCTGAAAAGTGGGATTGGATAAACGGATTGATTTGCATTAAAACACTGTCATATACAAGTCTGTTTCAAACGGTAAGCACATCAAGATAGGAACTTTTATCATCAAGCATTTCATGCCATCTGGTTTACCACAAAAGTACACAATTAACAGTTTGATGAAACTTAGTAAGACTGTAAAGTGGTTAGCTATTTTTCAATAACACTTGTTTTGGTCAAAAACTAATCTAGATGATGTTTACAGCCATTGCCTATTAATTGGCTAACATGTTTATTAACATAACCACTTTCAAAAGTTGTTTCCATATTCAAATTATTTCCAAAACATAATGAAATTTGCATGAAAATAGGATTGTATTCAATACGATAATCTTGCTCAAATTGATTTGAATATTGCATGAAAATCTAGTAACAACAAAGGAAATTATCTAACATACATAGATTTACACACATGTACCTGCACAAGCAAAGAAACATAGGAGGGACTTGCAGGTCTAGCCTTCACAAAAAAACAGAACCTGTACTTGTTGTCAATAATCATGGATTTGAATACTAAATGAATTAGTTTTAAAAATTAGCAGAGAATCTTAACTCACACCACATGTTGACAAAACGTTTAGCACTGTTGCAACTCTAATTTAATGAAACAAGTCAAACAACAATTTACTTTCACTGGCAAGCAGCAAAGTTTTGTTGTTCTGTTGTTGGCAAAGCATGTGATCACACACCTTAGGCAGTTCAACAGAAACTTAAAATTTGAAAAACATCACATCTAAAAGAAGAACATTTAAAAATATAATTTTTCCCTGGGCCCCCAAAAGCCCAGGCCCCCTGACATTTGTCCAGTTGCCTGCCCTTATGGGTGGCCCTGTACGGAAGAAAAGCGAAATAACAATGTAGCTTTAAAATTGTTCAAATGCACAATATGAATGGTGCAGTGCTCTGAAGTAATTACTATACCAAACTAATGAAAACGGCAGTCATGATTCGGCATGGTAAGAACATATTGTTTACAGACATGGGAAATTATTATTTATGACTTCCAAGCTTTTAACTTTGCTTACCACATTTGTGACATTGACAGAATAAAGCTCAGTAACAATCCCAAAAATGCAGAAAGTGAAAACAGTCAAAATGGCATATTTGTGGTTTTTGAAGTGACACCAATGAATTATGTGCACTACCAAATACATTTGACCTTTAGTTTATGATCGTATAAAGACATCATCATCACTGTTGTTATTCTTTCTGTTGCTGTTGGTGTATTACTTGCTTATAAATGAGTCTTCCCAGTTAATAAAGTTATTAATTTACTATTCATATGATTTTGTAATTTTTATGTTTTTGTTGCGTTCTTTGTTTCAGGGAGAGCTGTAAAGTGGACACTCCATTTGTGAAGACATATGCAACTCTAGGCTATCTCTAACTGAGAAAAACTGCTTAACACTGAACATACTGAACAACATGTCAGTACACTTAGGGAGCCAAGCTATGACTGTTAGCTTTAATATTAAGTCAAAAGAGAATTAACATGGAATGAGCACTAAGTCAATCTTATTTTTATGAAAAGGAAAGGAAAAGAAAATGTTAAATACTTGGACATGCACAAGCATTGTGTGAATGAATTTGTATTTCTATGAGTTTCCTTTTTAATTCAGTATTTCTAAATCTGCTATAAAATATATCATTTAAGATTTGAGAAATAGAATTTGTTTAGTATTTAATTACACAAACATATGTGCCAACTCTATCATTACATATAGGAGCATCTTAGCTACTCTGAATGCTATCTCTCCCAAGTTATTCACTTTCTACATTTATTTTCCAAGTATGCATTTTAAAAAATGGTTTCCTACAGAAAACGGGGTTTATCTCTGGAAAGTGGAATACTCATTTGTATGGGTTCGTAATTTCAAATCAGCTGAACTCTAGCCCTTTCAGAATTCCACTGTGTCAGAAACAAAAATGAATACTGCATTACATATCATCAGCAAGAACAGAGAAACCAAAACTCATTGCATATTCAAATGCTGCTTAAAACTGCGCATTAAAAGATACATTTATTAAATGTGTGGTAGGTATATAACATCCTACATCCTGCATCTCTTGTTGAAAGAACCAGAGAATATTTAGCTTTTCAGATGCCACTTATCATTCCATAAATTTTTAGTAACTTTTTTATTAAAAAGGATTGATTATATTTAGTTTTCATTTTCGAATGAATACTCATTTTAAATTCTATTTAATTTTTTTTAGTTTTAGCACAAATGCAAAGCTTAAAACTGCTGTGCAAACGTTTTGTTAAAGTTGAAGAAATTTGAAAAATGTAATAAGAGTTCATTTGTTTGGAGCAGCATACTGTTTTCAGAAAACAGTAGGTTCTTATGTTCTAAGGAAATGAAAGAAGGAAGTATATCTGAACTAATATTGCAATTTTATTTACAATTGTTCACATCTGAGACTGGCGTTGAGCAAAACTACTTCCAGTACATGAGCGCTGACAAATCTGAGCCCTTGCCAAAGCCTCATGCTGGACAGTCATGTGCTGCTTACCTCAAGTTTCAGTAAGAAATGTTTAGTTAAGCTTCAATGTTGTAGTTCTTTGTGCCTAGATGATGCAGCTAATACTAAAACAAATGGGGGGGAAAATGTGCACCCAATGAAAACTTAACTGTATTATGCAATCATAAAACTGCACATTTATTGCAGAATATGCAACCGCTTACAAGGTTTTATGCTTATTAATACATATAGTGAATTTACTTTATACTTGACTAAACAACCATAGACTCTTGTGCATTTTCTTGGCAGTAAATGGTACCTATATCAGAATTTAAAACACAAGTCCTGTGTTTAACAAGTGCTATGATTTCTGTTAAGTACTTCACTTTTATGACCAATAGATAGCTAAATAATAATGAAAGTTGTTTTGAAGTCATACAAGAAATGTATGTTTCAGTAGCACCAGTTACAAACCCAATATATACTCTTAATGTTTTTTCCGATGGAACAACAGCAACACAATGTACTATCTAAGAAACATCAGTCATATCTATCCAGCTCTGAAATGTACGAGTAGGCCAATGCATTATTTAATTGCAGACTTTCTGAAGGTGATTCCAAGCATTAATTCAAAGGCTAAAGAATTAAATGCATGAAGAGGAAATCTACATTAAAGATAGATAGGTAGATTTTTTTTTCTTTCTTTGTAATCATATCTCATCACAGCCTTGCATTGCCAATCTACACTTAAGTACATATGTAGAATGTATATTATATGTCATACAAGCATTATTTTAAAGCCTGTGAATGTATCCTGAAAAAGTTAAAGCAAGCATGTGCAAAGCGAAGGTATGTGTTTATTGTTAAAGGACTCATGTTCATGAGCAGCTGTGTCAGTATGCATATTATGGAAACAGGAACCGGCTGGAGCCAATTGTGTAAAACGAAAGAAGAAACTGCACAGTAAGCAATGCAGTAAGCCATAAGTTTCAGAATTCAACTTATTACACTGTTGATATTAAAAATAATGCCTGAAATCACACACAGATTAAGACACCAAGAGCTTTACAGGCCTACATGATCGGGCAACCACTCAGAATGTTCCAGAAACTATGATGAATTAATTCAACAAAAGAATTAATTTATTGCACAATCTTTTCATTATATTTATCAGTATAGTAATTCTAGCTATCACATTTTACTATACTTATAAACAGCAATGTGAATATGTTGTTTGTAATAAGATTAGTATAAGAATTACTTATCCATGATAAATAAATAATAAAATGAAAGAATGAAGAAAGTAAATAGAAAAGGAGGAAAAATAAGTAATTATAGGAAAAAAGGTGAGCAAAACCAGCAGGGTAGGTGATGCTGAATAACATTTAGTTTATAATATATTAAAAGTAGTTAATAATCTTAGTAATAAAATACTTAAATACCATAGGTTTAACTTCAGAAATAAATACTTAAATGTTTAAAATATATTAGAAGTATTTAAGGCTCAATGTAACTGTAAATAGTTCAGCACTAGAGAAATGCTGTTATAGATTATTTAAGATTGCAATTAGAAGTATGGAAGATTATTGAAAGCTTGCACTAATACATAACATTTATTGATAAGTTTAACCTTCACTGTTTGCTGCACAGTTAATTTGTTGTATTTAATTCATTTAAATACTTTAACTTTGTTACTTAATTTTTTTCTCTCTATTTTGTTCATTTTTAAATAAATAGTAAAACATGTTTACTTAATTTAAAACATTTTAAACTTTAGTGAACTATATAATAAGCCTACTTATGTTATTCTCATACTCCTCACAGTTTAAAATACTGGTTATAACTAATAAGGTTTACAGTTTACCACTTTTTAAGCAAGTTTCGCTGTGTGAAATTACATAGTACCTAGTTTGCAAATCAAATAACAGCATGATTCACAACTTTTAACATTTCAAAATGAAGCACTGGAACTACAAAGGATAACAGTAAGGTATTAATACATATAATGTCCTCTGAAGTAGGACACAATGCTTTACTTAGAAGTTAATAGTTGCAATAATAGGAAATAGTCAACATTAATAAGTGTTCTGCTCGTATATAAACTACACTTCATTCACATGTATGTATTTGGATATATGTCACATGTGCATGTCTATATAGCACTAAGCATATTATATTTGGTGTATTAAATGTGAGTTTTCATTGTGAGGATGAATAGTTAAATATATTATGATATATTCTTAGTTCTAAATGTCTTTGTTTGCAACTACTAACTTTAATGTAAAGTCATCCTTAGTGTTTTCCAATGAAGCTTTACTAAACATACAGCATGAAAAATATAGTTTAAAAAATATTTTCTTTTTGGTATGCATGATACTATGAGCCTACTCAAAATGAAGACCTCAAAGCAGCAGCTTATACTGTTAGTATATCAGCTTTTAGTTATATTTCCAGTTAAGTACTCTATCATTCAAAAATTCTTTGACAATAAATATGAGCATGGCAGTTCCTTTATGACTATATATTAATATTATGACAAAAGAAAGAAATCAGTAGATTAAATAGTACCTTCAGCTCTTGAAAATCAGTGGATTTCCAATGTACTTGTTTCTTACTACTACCATCACTGTATTGAGGAAGGAAAAGGAAAGGTAATCCATGTGTGCAGCAGGTTGAAAAGAAAGGACTATTATCAAAACTTGTGGAACAAAGGGAATAAAATGATTACTGAAAGCATTTTCCTTTAAGAAAGTTAGCTGAATTAAAATCATATTTCTAATATACAAATATTTCATTTTCCCTATTTTACTTGCTGGTGATATGATGCAGTGAGTCATTGCAAGATAATACTTTCTGCTATATATATAAACATCACTAGAAGAATCTGATGTATCTGAAAAATCTTTGCTCTTTTTCTTGATGTCTGTTAATCAAGTTTATACCAAACATATGGCATGGAGTGCTCTTATTTTAAAAAAGTACTTGTGATACAGTGTATTTATTAGAATTAACTGTAAATAATGGTAAACAGCAAAAACTGCTGTCGTAAAGCTGAAAAGGCATTAAAATTTATTATATGAATACCTTTAAAAGTAAATTATAATCAGCTATACAAATTTTAATTATTCTGTTCTGACACACATTAACTTTGCATCTGTACTGGAATTAAAAACGTCTTAATTAGATGCTTTCACAATCATAAATGTGTTACTTAACATTTATTTCAAAGCATGTTTAGATAATACTTTCTAAAAAACACAATATAGCCAAGTTCCTTGATTTTTTTCTTCCCCCCTCCCCTTTTAATGTTTTATTTTAAAGTTAAACGTTTAAATTAATCAAATAAATAGTGCTCTGAAACAGGTTCCCTATGAAGTAGCAGATATGCAAGACTAATACTGTTATTTTAGAAGGCTGTAAAACTAGTATAAAAATGCATTTATAGTTTTACAAATTCTTTGTCGTTGTATGCTTAAGTTATACATCCTGAGAATACGACTAGAACCTACAGCACTTCAGCATATTCTATTGAATCAATTACTCAAAAACAGCATGAGAATTGTTGAAAAATGTTCAGTGTAAGCAGTTATTTTTGAAAGGCAAATCAATCAAGATGCAGTATTATGCATTTCAAACAAATTCTGAAATATTCGCTCACATATACATTTAGCAAATGCGATATTCCTGTTGACTAAACTGTTTCCTATGCATATTAGAGAAGTTTATTCTGTCACAATTCATTATAAAGTTTATTAAGCTGTACAAAATGTATAATAGTTTGTCTGAAATGTTATGTTAGGCTAAACCACAGCTCTATATCATATGTGAATAACTGCAGGGTAAGTTCTACTCATTGTGGGTGAAAGGGTATTATATTTACTATTATCTAAATTATAATATGGTTTATGCTAATTTTGCATAATGTTTTCTGAAATTGAAGTAACACATGATACTTATTATTTTGGGGGTTAATATGTGCATTTAAAATTTTTAATTAGGAAGATATAGTTTTAAAATGTATGTATAAAATGTGTACAATTCTAGTCAGTCTGATAATGTGGCAAAGAGAACTGTTAACAGTGAAAACTGATATAAATTAGACCATTTGGTAGACAAGATGAGCAATGAATAGTGACATTTATGGAGTACTGTAAGACAGTCTTCTTAGGTTGTTATTTATAGAACATTTATAAAAGTTTTAGGGTTGACGTTATATTTGTTCCATAAATTGTTAGTCAAAAAAAATAATAATAATAATAATAAAGCAGATTGAAGACTTATCAGCTTATAAGGGTCTTTTTTATTTGTATCATTTTATATAGTATTTAAGAGCAGTGGACCAAATAAGTATGCAGTAATAAACTAATTTGATATAATTATGAGAGTGCTAGAACAATGAAATTCTTTGCAAATCTTATTGACTTTTCTTTTAATTTATAAGCTATTTTTCTATCTTTTTTAATTTTTATTTTTTTTTGGATTATCAAACTTACAGTTGTTGAATTATTTACTTTTTAATTATTGCTGAAATATTATAATATCATTTATGTATTACTATCCATCCCTCTCTCTCTCTCTCTCTCTTAATTTAAAAATTTTAAAGCCCAACACACACATTAGTGAGATATTTTATAATAAACTGCTATCAATGGCAGAGTCCACTGATTAATGGTAAAATGCAATAGTTCTAAGAGCAGAATGATCGATATACAACTGTATTAGTACAGGAAGTCATAGGCCTACCAAATCTACAAATTGTAATATTCCACTTCTTGACTAAATCCTTTAAAATATTTACTATGACTATTTAGTCTTCTCTTTGTCTTTATCATTCATTGTGCTTGGTGTTCTTTGTGTCTAGGACTTGCATAAACTTAAGAGCTTGTTACCTTTCCAGGTTGAAACTTTAAGGTTCTTATGTATGTACTGCTTTATATGGGCCTAAGTGTCAAATTCTTAAGTCTGCAGTACCCAGTCAGCTATAAATTTGTCTGTTCATCAAGACACATGCTGACATTCTTTAAATAAGAATGTATGCCAGTAAAAGAAAGATAGAAAGAGAAATCATCATTCTACAAAGAACACTGTACTGTTTACTTCTGGAAGCAGTGAGTGGTACTACTTTAATTTGTTACTAATATATCAATATTACCAATTATTGAGTTTGTTGCAAATTGTAATTTAAAATTTTTAGAGAATATGCTTAAAATGCATATAATTTTGTAAATTTTAATGCTTGTGTTAATTTGTATCATGTTCATTAATCATCATTACTATTCATACAGTCGATCAAAATATTGTTAAAATTATTAGCAAAGAATATGTCAAATAGTATAGAGAAATAAAAGAAAAGGAATTGAAATGGTTATAGGGCTTGATATTTCTTTCATTATATTTTTATATTACTTCAAGAAAGGACATCATTGGTTAAGAAGGAAACAATGTTGGTTCACATTTAGAAGATGATTAAGAGTGCCAGTAGTAGCCCAATTTTCCATGTAGTGAAAGTCCTGCACCACCTATATATCTTTCAAAGCATGAGCTTCATTTACCTACATGAAATTTGCTAGGTGAAGATAACTTACTACCAGGAATTAAAAAATAATTCGGCAATTTTATATACAGGGTGAATCACCTAAAACTTGCACTGCAAATATTTCGTTTATAGACTAAATGTATGAGCTTCTGACTACCAATCAATGCTGTGAAACTGCACATCAATAGCACTTTCCATTTCCGAAAAATTTGCAGTGTAAGTTTTAGGTGATTCATCCTGTATTGTTGCTAATGGGAACAAAGCTGCTATGTGTAAAAAGAATTTTAAAGAAGACAAAAAAATATTACATTCTTAAAAAATGTAGTTTTGTAGATAATATTAAGATCTGACTTATATTTAGGTATTATTTCTTAATTCATGTTTATATATATCCATATTTGTCTCATTTGCTAACAAATCAGTTTATTTGGTTGCCAGTTACACTTGGGAGATTTTGGATTTTGGGAATACACTGATAAGTGGTTTGTTTTATTTACACATTTTCTTTAGTATTTTAAAAACTTTTCAAATCCAATAGTTTGATTACAGTAACAGCTCAATAAGGTACAGTACATAAACATGTTATTAAATACATATAGATATATGCTCTAACACACACACACACATAAACCTATTCATAATGCGCAAGCGTTATATCTATCTGTGAACCAGGTTTACTATTACAAAATACAATTCTTTGCTTATTATGTTGATGTAGGATAGATATACAGGATGCATTAATAAATCACAAACTATCATAAAATGTGTAATGCTCTCTCTCAATCAGTGATTGCAATTCTTGCAAATGATTAAATTTGGATTCAGAGTTTTCATACAGCTACTTAAGATCCTGAAATGGAGCATGTCTTCTCTGTGGAAACATCTCCCATTCTCCAGCATGGCACAACTTGTACTTGATAGCCCCATCTGGTAAATATTGAAGCTGAGAAATGGCAGTAACCATGGGTTCCCCAGTTTTTTACCCTGGTCTTAATGGCAAAAAATTGTTGGACTTTATAGTTTTTAAAAACAGCAAAGTCAAGTTTCTTAATTTCATAGAAATGTTTTGGTATTGCTTGTAGCATTTGTATGGCATAATCCATCAGATAATTGATGGATAATGTAAAATGGTGCTCTAGACTAAAAGGAATGCTGCTGCATTCCATTAGAGTATGACTCTTACCCAGAAATAGCCGCTCCACATTGATACTCCTTGTTCTAGCAATATCACTCAGTGCACTTGCTAACATCTTATTCCTGTTTTGATAACTGCATCCATCTGAAATTAATACCATCTTTCTGAACTGTGGTAAATTTTCAATAAAGTCAATTATACAAGTTGTAAATTTGTTTGCTGATATACTCCACCATTTATCCATGCCAAACATAGGGTGTTACTTTCCCATTTTGGAGACTATAAATGGTAAACCTGTGTACTTGCAGCTTCTGTTTATGGTATGCCTTTGATGTTAGTAAGTTATGGCACAAAAGAACACTTTGCAGGTCCATTGTGACCACCACATTTTCATCAGAGGCTTCATTTTTATAAATGTCTTTTAGTTCATTAGCCTTATGCTTTTGTAATATGTGTGCCTGATAGTCTTCTTCTGTTATATGTCCAAGTTCATATCCATAGCATGTGTCACATTAGTCTTTCCTAGGTATATGTATTGCAATGTTTTGCTCCTTCAGAGTCTCCATGAAAATAATTACAGCTTGCATGTAATTGATTTTGTTTCACATCAGTCTTTGAAATACACTGTACACGCTTGTTTTTGACAGGAATTTTGGTTCCACATAAACTCTTGAAGACTTCCTACAATAATGGCTTGGAACCATGAGCAAAAGATCAAGCCATTTCTTGATGTTTTCTTTGTCATCCCTCATTTTCATCTGCTTCCTGCCTGATTTTGAAGCACTCAAGCTTTGCTTTATACATTCTTCATCATCCTCTCCATTGCCATCTTCTTTCTGACATTCTCCTTACTTCTTAATTCACCTCTTGAAGCAATCTTCTCCTATACCAAGAGTATTAGTGAAGAATGCACAGCACACTCACAAGTATTCTCCATTTGCTTTTCCCAGATATAGTTATCTTTTTTGCTATCTTTTTTCCAACATTCTTCAGTTTCCTCTTAGTGTTTTCGCCTTTGGATCACATATTCTCCACTCCTTTTACAAATGCTCTCTTTTTACCCAAAGATGGAATATTCTAGAATGTTTCAAAAAGATTCATTCTTTCTTCTTCAATAATTTGACTCAAAGATAAATCTCTTTGCTAAATCTTTGTAATTACATCCAATTTTCATTTTTCTTTATTGTTTGTTGGTTACTACTGACTTGTTGGTGATGACAGAAACTCGCTTCCTTTGACTCTATCCACTTTTGATTGCTGTCTCTCTTTTCTGTTCCAAGATTTCCTGGTTAAATTCTGATGTTCCAAACTCACGGTAGGCTGTTTTTCACTTTTGTTTACATTTGAATGTAAACCAGTAACCCCATTCTTTGCTGGATGCTTTGGAGAATCTTGATTTTCAGTTGATATTAATTGAGATGCATCTAGCAGATACATTATTTTCTGTAATACTCATTCAGCTGATGAAATTTCTCCAATATTGTCTATTCCTGTAAAGCAAACATAGTTTTGCCATCAATGAATAGTTGCTTTTAGCAAAACATTCATGTTAGCTAAATTAATAAAACTTGCTCAGCACTGAAATACTGGGTATATTTGTAATGATTCTAGCAGTTACTTAAATATTAATACCAATTACTGGACTGACTAGTTTTTGAACTAGTTCACAGCTATTTGCAGGACCTGAGCAGTCATCCACAGAAGAACTTTTACAATCAAATATCAATCTGGAATTAAGACCCATATCTTCAACGGTTTCTGAGAATTCTGGGATGGTTTCATCATCCAAAGAGCATGATGAAACTTCTGAGTGAATAATAAAAAAAAACATTGTGCATTAAATTTATACATACCTTTGCTTTGAAGCAGTTTTGGTGTCTGTTGTAAAGCCATTTCAACAATCTTTTCTCCACGCCTGAACATATTGGAAACTTGATGTCAAACACTTACAAATAAGCAAACATTTAGTTTTAATAGTGATTTCCCTTGCAACCATACAGGAGGAATAAAAATTAAGTGACAACTACTTAGTGTTCACACAATATACTAGAACTTTTTCTCCTTAAAAAGTATATAATATGGCAACAATCCCACCATTTCTGCCTTTAAAGTATACAGGTGTGGCAACAACCCCAAGTGTATAAACAAGAATTACTGCAGAGCATAATTCTTCCTGGAATAATAATGCCTTGGAGCTATGAGTTTTCCATCATTAATTTTTAAATGTTTCTTTGTATCATTCAGGATATCTATCAATTACTAATATTTATGCACACTTAAGACCTGGCTTTGTTTTATTAAAAACTTATTTCTAATGGCAGCTTTTACTCATTAAATTGTTTCATAATGATTGCATACCTACATTTTTATGTGGTACAAACCATCCAGGTGCAAGTTAAGAAGTGCTTAAATATGCCTATGAACTCCCATATGAACAAGATGATCACTTATGTGTTTTTGCACCAGAATTTGAAACATGTTATTGCTGTGAAAAATATTCCTTTGTGCATATAAAAGCATGTAGGAGATTTTGCCAGTATTCTATAGGCAGTGACACACAGGAGGTGAAGTTTTTCCTCAAATAGTGACTTTAAATTTGAACTCACATAGGTGGTTTAGTTACTCCTTTAGAGCACATGCTGTACTTTCCATTCATTCATTCATTATCTGTTTACCCTCCTCGTATGTAGGACTTACACCCCCCAGGACTTACAGGCAGGTGCCTGGGGTCAGAGGCCCGTCGAGGAGCAGACACTCATGGATCAGACAGAACATCCAGGATGGGTGATCAGCCCGATGCCTGGTATGGGATGAAGGAAGTAGATGAAACGAAATGTGGGTGAAATGGATGAAAGGAAAGGTGATGATGGAGCAGTTGGTGGAATGAATGGCGGGGGAAACCGGAGAACCCGGAGAAAACCCGCCCAGACGCTGCTTCATCCACCACAAATCCCACATGAACCCGGGCCGCCTCGGTGGGAGGCGAGCGGTCTAACCACTCGGCCATGGCGCCGCCTGCTGTACTTTCCAGTGGTACCAAAAACCTCATTTTTGCCCATTGCTACTCATAGAAGTTTTCTTCCCGGCAGCAACAATACCTATCTTACTGGAAGTGATCTCATCTCTGTTGTTTTAAATGGACCAATCAGTTTTGTTTTACATATTCAAATAGTATGCATACTCATACATTTTATAAAAAAACACAGAATTTGTCAGCAGTCTAATTTCACCTAATACCTTTAGAAGTATTGACCTGCTTCAAGATGTTTATGTAAGAATAATATAGTGCTTAGGAAAGAAATAAAATTCTCTTAATTTTATACTGTTTCTATGATGTCAGTTCACTCTGTTTTAAGTGTACACTTGTTCAAGAACACGTTTGGATCATACTAGACTGTTAACACGAACTGTGTTTTTCAAAACCTCTGAAAGCATTACTCATCTGCATAACAAGAGTATTTAAAACAGAAAATCAAATAAGGTATACTAATAGTAAACTCAAAAACAATGTAACATTTAGGTTGCCATATTTTAATTCCTATTATTTAGTTAACCTCAAAGTACAATTTTTAAATAAATGATAGTGGTACTTTAAAATATAGTACGGTGCTACAGCACTATTAACTTACCTCATATATGAAATGCAACACAAAATACAGTAACACAAATATGGAAATTAGTCAAAATTAGTCAAAAAGGTGCTTCATATAATTCTTGTCTTGAGAAAATTTATGAATATAATTATACTTTATTCCTTTTAATTTTTTTTTCTTGCTTGAAGCTGCTGGAAACAATTAGGTATTTTACTCTGATTGTGGAAGTAGCAATGAAAAGGAGAATCCCATTTCCATATAGCTCACTTATTTGCTTCATTGCTGCATATTTCAAAAGATACAAGATATTCTATTACAAAGATTATAATGTTCTTGCCCTTTCTTTTCTTCAACATTTTCCTTGTTCTTCTTAAGACATATTTTTACCTATGCACATACCGGTTACTAACCAAGCATCCCATTCCAAGATATCCATCTTCTTTTTTTCTTCTTCTTCTATGCTCCATGCATCCAGGTTAAAGTAGACATCAGTCTCCTATTGATCCTGTACAAGTACAGAATGGCATTGATGTTAAGTGACAGTTGAACTATGACTGGCAGGAGATCAGATGGGAAATACACACAATAGAGAAAATAAATTTATTGAGTAAATCACGATAAAAAAAATTGAAAGAAGAATTGCTACTGAGTACTACTTCAGCTATTCATTAATTAAAATAAGACTAACCTTACTGCTTATATGTCAAGAAGATTTTTCCATTTTTCATCTTCATGAAAGCATTTATGATCCTTTTACATAATACACAATAATAACCACTCATAAGTTAAGGAAAAAATTAGATGTTAACACACGATGCAAACCAATATAAATAATAGAAGTTGGACTCACTGTAAGTGCTGTCACTTCTACCAACCTATTTCCCTTCAAATAGATGGGAAAAGGTTAAAATCTCTCCTGCATTATGTTGAGTATACTGGCTGTTGTGGAAAATCTCTCCAGCTAGAAATGCATCCATAGTCATGGCAACCAAGTATACTTTCCCACACCGTCAACCACTTTACGCTCCACTCTGTGACACTCTGCATTGCAATCAGCTTCACCTTTTGAAATCACATCATCATTGGTGAAGTAGGCAAGCTTTATGACTGACCAGAGGATTGCAAAGAGAGGGATTTGATTATGAAAAATACAATTTGCAGAATTTTTATAAATAAGAATAAATGCTGGAAGATGAAGTATAGCTACATAGGCTGATCAAAAAGATAGGTAACTTGCAATTCAAATGCGTCAAGGAAGAACTGTCCCTGCCTATGCATGATAGAAATGAAATTCTCTTATAAAATTAGACTGCTCACTACAGAATTTGCTATCTACTTACATTATACTACACAACAAAGTATTAGCTAGTAGTAAATTAAACATATGTAAACAAATGTTTTACCTCAGACCCAATAATGGATAGCTAGAGTTTCTTAATTGTAATTGGATAACTGAACATTATACACAGCTATAAGAAAATGAACAAAAAATGGAGAGAGTATCAATAAACACCTGATATTTATTGTAGGGTTAAAGTACTGCTCTTTCCCTCACCATATTTTACATTTGCCTTCTTAGACAACCCTCATGGCTGTATTCCTTTGTTTCATTGTTTCCAATACAAATATAAATAATTGTAATAATGAGGTTGATAATAAACAACTTAAAATGAAAACATCTATAATATTGTGAAAAATCCAGCTAATGGCCTTAGGAATCCTGTTTTCTCTTTCCTTCAGTAAACTGTCTTTCTAATGAGTGGAAAGTAGATTGAAAATGGCAGCATATTTAATCACTCTGATACTGGAAGCACTCTAGAGCTATAAGCTGAGTCCTCCATCCAGCAATTATTCCAAGGTAATTACCAAGTATCAAGGTAATTTTAGATGATATTATGTTACATGACATTGCAATTATTTAGGTAAGACACAACAATAATTTATGATTTCTAAACATAAAAATTGTCATATACAAATAATTGTGTATTACATTCATAAAAGTAACTTTAGAGCTTTCATTAATATATTTGCTAATCAGTTACCAAATATTTTCATACAGGTATGTTAGAGTTTGAAAAATTTACTTCTATTAGAAAGAGCATTACCTACATAGGAGCAATAGGATGGAAATGGACAGCCCAATCACCCTCCATTGGAGCAGCTTGCAAATGCTGAACAAAATTCACGTTTTACTTTCTCTACTGGGGAGGTACTGCATCCCACCCAAACATTTGGTACTGGGATTTCACAAATACATGTTTAGAGATTCCTGAAATATAACAAACAAATAAAAACCAAAAAAAAACAAAAAAGCATTCTTAGAATGCTTCATGTGTGTGCGTGCATGTATGTATGAAAGAGAGAGAATCACATAACACAAAAATGAAAGGTTGGTTAAATGCCAAACTTGGTCTTTAAGTTCAACATCTTTCAAGGATGCAACACAAAGGTTTTCAAGAAAATTCCCCATCTAAACTACCTTTATGTGAAACAATTTTGAAAATTTTGATTTACTCAAAAGTAGCTCAAACGATTTTGATTAAAATACCATATGCTTAAGATATTCAAATGACAAAAAAATATGTATCTTGAATTTTCTGGGAACAGCCTGTGAAGTTCTCTTCTTTCTGAATGACTTTTAAATAATTGAGGCATTGTGTCAGAGATAGTCACAAGCCACACTTTAAGACAAATCAACATTTTGCTAAAATTCTACACTCCACCAACAGATGTCTCTAAACAGTCATAACTTGCTGCCAGCTGTATTCAGAATTACAAGGAGGTATTGTTCTCTCCTTCATTCTTTGACTTCATATTTTCCCTGAGACATAATCACAAGACACACATTATGGCACCAGTGAAAAGAAAACTTGATTTTCCGCCTGGAAAGAATGATAAAGTTGCAGAGATATCTGTAGAAAGTGATGAAGATGAAAGTGATTTAAATTCTAATGGATTCTCCTATAAATCTGACTCAGAAAATGAACAGGTAAGAGAGGTAAACATTCCTGAATGGTAAACTTATATAGCATAGGTTTTCTCTTAGCAAAATATTGTGCTTTTTATTACCAATAACATTAAATATACAGTAAACAAAATCAACCTCATTATATTGTTTCCTTTATGCATTATATATTATTGTAGATATTAAAATCTTTAAGTTACTACAGCATGTTATATGTGGCTTATGATTATCTCTGTTGTAATTTTTTCAGTTGACACAAAAATCTAGAAGTAACGAAGTGAACCCTTGTAAAACCACAAAATCAAAGAAGAGAAATGCAGTAAAGAAATCATGGTCTAGATCAAAATGCAAAAGGAGGAGAAATGAAGGAAGGTCTTATGTTTCAGATAAAACCAAAAAAGAAAATTGAAGCTGTCACCATGAGGCAAAAATGTACATGTCCGAAGAACTGTTATGATAAATCGTCTGTTAAAGTACCTTTTATTGTCACTATGATGCAGAGAGAAGATTTTAAGGACATGGAAAGTCTGCAGTCTGGCATAGTGAAAAAGGTAGTGTGCAATAACAGACCCATTCATTTTGCAGACGCTGTGAGCTTCAAGATTGAAGAGAATAATACCAACTTCCAGCTTTCTCAGTATTATAGTCAAGGATGCTATTATGAAGTTCCCATTCGTAGTAAAGGCAGATCTGCACCTTCCAATCCATTTAGTTTGCCCAAAAAATACAAAGAATCCTTGAAAACAAACAAAAAGAAACTCCAGGATGTACTGTCAGTAATGGATTATGTCCCAATGGTAAATCAGACATTCTTTTGTGCCCTTGTAGCTGATAATGAGATGGACTTGGACGTTGAAGATGTTGATTAGGAATAAATGATGAGCAATTTTTAATACTTATACTTTATTCTTATATATTAGATTAAAAGAAACTAATAAAGCATTGAAAATCCAATAATTGTGTACTTCCAGAGAAAAAGTCGTAAGCCACAACTAAAATTACTTACATGCTTTTAACATTTTTACATAAATGATAAAAAACGGATTAGATAAAATAACATTTTCTTGTGTAAAATGTTTCATAAAATATAAGAGAATATAATGTCTTAACATTGTGCCATGTTTTAGACTATTCTGATTTTAGGATTTCTTCAAAGTTTTAAAACGTTTTCCTGTAAAATTGTGATTTGGTGGCTTATGACTATCTCTGATGCAATGCCTCAATTGGTAAACCATGGGAGACAGACAAAATCGTACTACACAAAAAATGTAGATATTGTTAATGCACACAATTTATGGCAATAACAAGTTTTGTAGTACTAATCATTTTAAGGTATTCTTTGCTATTGGTTTGAATTTTCAAATGCTTAATTAAGTGGAAAGTGGCTATTAATGTTTTGCTTTTTCTACTACTTATGTACAGTAAGTAGAGAAAGTACTACATTCCTCCCAAAGTTTCGATATCAGGATTTCACTGGAAATACATGTTTTGATGCCACCTAAGCAAAAAAAAATTATTTTTAGAAAAAGGTCTGTGCATGTGTATGTATGTGTGTGTGCGTGAGAGAAAGAGAACACCATAACCCTAAAACAAAATATCATACAAATACCAAACATGGTATTTAGGTTCAGCATCTTTCAGATATGCAGCACAATGATTTCAAAGAAAATCAACCCATCCCAAATTACCCTTTACATGGAAGATGTTGCAAAAGTTCCAGTTTCTTAGGAATGTCCCTAACAATTTGTATTAAAATAATACATGTTTCAGATATTTACATGACAAATAAAATGCATATCTTGAATTTTCTAAGAATAGCCTCTGTAATCCTCTTCAACTCGAAGGAATTTTGTGCAGTATTATATAACAGGTAAACCATAAGAGATAGACTACACGTACTACACAAAAAATGTAGATATCTTTAAAACACACAATTTATTTGAAATAATTTTTTATGGCATCAAACAATTTTCAAGATATCTATTGCTATTGATTTGATTTTTTCAATACTTTATCATTTTTAAACTGTTCAGTTGTTTCTCATGATGTCATGGAAAGAGTAGTATGGAATTTCTAGGTCAGCATTTAGCAAACTGGTTTTTAAACATCTATCAGTTATGTTCCCCTATTCCCTTGTATATAACCTCAATGAAATGTGTAATGAAAATGTTAAAGGTTTATCTCAATTAACATGAAGCAGATAGAAAAATAAGCTTTTGTAAGAATAGTATATAGCAGCTGTATAAAAATAAACAATAGCAGGTAGAGAAGGTCATGTGAATGTAACACATCAGATATTTTCAAGTGGCAAGTCATATTCATTTTTTCTCATAGACATGTAAAGAACATGGAATTTTAAAGCCATTACATAGTGACAAGCCCTTTAAAACATCTATCCATCACTTTAGCCTCCTGTATGCTTCTTATACCTACAACAAAAGTGTAATGAAGGTTTATCTCGATTATTAAGAATAGATAGAAGAATAAGATTTTGTAAAAATAGCTTGTAAATGAGTGAGTAGAGAAAGTCATGTGAATGCAATGTATAAGGTTTTTTTTTTTCTTTTTCTGTTGCTCGTGCACAGACAATGGAATTTAAAAGTCATCACAAAGTGATGCATTTGACTAGCGCTAAAGGGAACTGGAAACTGTAAAATCAAAAAATTTTGCATTTTCTGTTTTAAATGGAAAACAATTCTGTGATTCTTTTTTATTCATATATATAGTTTATTGATCATTTAGAACTCAACCTTTAAAAAAAAACATTTAAATGGGCTCTAGTTAATTTAAAGTTGGAGTTCTAAAGCTATTTTGCTAAAACTTTTAATATCTCAATACTTGTTATCTGCTGAAAGAGCATCACAGGCTTTAGTCTAAGGAATTTCTAGGTCAAAAGGTATAGAAATGCAAATCAAAGGGCAACACAGTGTGCAGGTAATAATGATTAATCCCCTGGAACACACTAATGTTAGTCATAACTTTGAACTTAAATTTTAACTCCAATTAATCCCAAAATTGCATTGAGCTCGCCCTGTAGCTCCGTCAGAAGAGCACCTGACTGCTGTGAGAGTAGTCCCGGGTTCGATTCCCGGCTGGGGATGGGCGTTTTTCTCTAGACAAGTTTATTCCATATCCTCTCCAGAGTCTGGAAGCATGAATGAGAATGTGAACGTGTGTGTGATCTAATGATTAAAAATCTCAAAAAAGTGCAAGTAACCCAATGACAAGAGAATATGAGTTAACATCATTGCCAATAGGCAATAAGTTCCAAAGGAGAGGCTACCAATAAGACCATGTAGTTAATAGCACGGTATAAATGTAACTTTAAAAAAATCTGATGTGTTACACTCACATGACTTTCTCTACTCTTGTACAAACTATTTTTACAAATGCTTATTCTTCATCTACTTCATGTTAATCGAGATAAACATTTGCAGACTCTATCTTATTGCTAATTTTCTTGTAGAAGTAAGGGGAATATATATTTACAAGGGCAATATAGAAATACAGTAGCCTTTAAGCATAGACATTACTCTTAATAGCTGGTTACTATGTGCAGCACCATTCTCTTTGCCACAAATTAATACTCTTTGCATATCCAAGACAAAAAAAATGAATAAGGAATTCCCATTTGAGAAAATAAGTATTAAAAATTTAAGGGAATAACAAGCAATATCTCGAAAATGGTTCACTCAACAAAAAAATGTATATGACATAAATTGTGTATTTTAACGTGATCTACATTTTTGTGTAGTAAAATTGTGTGTATCTCTTATGGTTTACCAGCTATGCAAAAGTCGTTCACAATGAAGAATGCTTTTGGAGACATTATCAGAAAATTCAAGATATGCATTTTATTTGTCCTGAAAATATCTTAAACTTATGATATTTTAATCAAAATTGTTAGAGCCATTTTTGAGAAAATTAGAATTTTCGAAAAATGTTCCATGTAAAGGGTAATCTGGGGTGGGGGGATTTTCTTGAAAACCTTTGTGTCACATCTCTGCAAAATACTGAACCTAAATACCAAGTTTGGTGTTTATCCGACTGTTCGTTACTGAGTTATGCTGTTCACAGAAAGATACACATACTGTCTGTGACTCAGGAGTTTAGCTTTGTCCTTGAGGTTGACGTAAGCGAACCTGAGAGAGGGTTGTGTTATTCTTTCCTATCGCTTTATTGTTTACACCCTATTCCAAAGGTACTTATCCTTTCTTTCCGCGACAACAAATATCAGCCGAAGTAACATCAATATTACATTATTACCGCATCAAACAAAACAATTATGATCATAATTTCAATAAGTGAACTTGTAAAGCGTGTATACATGTAAAACAGTATATTTACGACACTATACATGTGTAATATTATTTTACTAACCTCATTAATCCAAAGGGTATGCAAGATCGATGCAGATGATTTGGAGTCCGAGTCATCGGATGATATCCCTTCTTGCTCATCAAACTGTCGTTTGCATTTGAAATAATAATCTGATTGATCACATCAGAAACCACACGATCCATGGACAGTAACCATCTTCTAATTTTCTAACATGCCGGTGATATCCTACCCAGTGTTCTGCAGGTACCGCAGAGATTCCTTCGTTGGTTAAACTCAATAAACGAAATAACGAAAATTCCCCAATAAGATTGCGCTCCCTTATGAAGTGCTTTACTGTCGCCCATGCAACCTCAATGGGATTAAGATCGCAATTGTAAGGCGACAGATACAGAGTGGAGTGTCCATGTGCATTAAGGATGCGGTCAATCTTAAATACCTTTTCTCTTGGTCAATGAGTGTTTCCTGCACTACCATCAGTAAGCACCCCTGTGATCCCATCAGCTTGCCAACATTTCTTGAATGTTAAATTATTGTCCATCCACATTTCATCCAAATAAACGATATCCCTGCCTTGACTTCGGTATTCCCCTAGCTCAGCCAAGTATTTGCATCTCCATTCAACAATTCTTGGCTTTTCGATTAAGATTGTTCGCTTTCCTCGGCACTTGCGCCATCTAAATCCCAATTTCCGAATAACTCTCCTTAACTCTCCCCCCAAGGTAATTGTATCTTACTTCTAACTACAGGAGTAACTTTCTGCATGTCGGAACTATCTTTTTATTGACGTAGAAGTTCATTATTGTCCGCTTAATGAGCACATGTCGAAATCGCCTATATTTATATTTCGTTCTGGATTTGGAGGTCTTGTCTTGCCTGCAGTGCGTAAAGGGCTTCCTTCTGTTCTCTTCGCAATTTCTTGTCTTATATTCTTAATTGTTCCCACAGACACACCGCACTAATTGCCTGTTCTCTCATCCCTCGCGAAATCGGTAGAATTAGTTGTTTCTGCTCTGCTTCCTTTTTGCATTGCTTGTTTACATGGTTTATTATTTCGCGAGCCTCGCTATGAATGGTTTTTCCCTTTTTCCGAAAGTTAACCATTTCACTAATGGATTATATTAATTTGACACTCGCGATACAACGCGTTTTAACATTGTAGCATCCTCTGACACTGCCTGCAGTAAGACTGCACTTGTTGAGAATATTTTTGAACTGTTGGTGTTGCACTATCTACACCTTACGCAAGAAGCTCCCAGTCCACTGCACGCTTGCAGTTCAAGGACAAAGTCAATCTCCTGAGTCACTGACAGTACAGACACAGACACACACACGGACATGTTTCCAAAAATGCTTTTTTTTGGATTCAGGGTGTCTCAAAACATATATTTCTGGTGAAATCTCGGTATCGAATTTTTGGGTGGAATACAATACTTCCCCTACTTACTATACGTAGTAGAGAAAGTAAAAAAAGAAAAAATTGCATTTTCTTTTTGTCAAAAACTAATGCTCCAAATTTGAAATTTGGCACAATTGTGTGAGATCTATTACATGCACTGAATTTGAGTTATATTTTTTAGTATAACACATTTTAAAAGCAGCTCATGATTTTATTTTAAAATGTGGATGTACATTTTTATCCAATTTCTTCACAGAGAAAAAGAATTATGACCCAAAATACCATTGGCAGCTTAATTTCCTTAGTTCAGCAACATGGGATAGATGTCTTCATGTGTCATAAAAATTTCAGCTCTCTGCTTCAACTGGTGTCTGAGAAAATGGAACCTAAAGATATCAAATGTTTGCCCTTTATCTAGCAAAATTTTTTATAAGTTCATTTTTTTTTCAAACTAAACAATATATAATTTTGAAAATTTAAAGAATGATATAGGCCTATATACTGACAATACAGTAATTGTGTTACATTGATTTGTTAATTACAACAAGAGATATCCACGTTCCTTTGATTAGCTGCATGTTCATAACGCTTACTTTCCCATTCCCCTTAAGCTTACTGTATTGCTCTTGTACCTGCAAGGAAATGCGTAATAAAATGTTATCTTGATTAACATGAAGCAGGTAGAAGAATAAGCTTTCGTAAGATTAGTATGTAGAAGATTGAAGTGAGAAAGTCATGTGAATGTAAGAAAGAACCTATTTTTCCTTCATCATTCAAAGATAACAAAGTTTCAAAGCCATCACATAGGACCCACCTTTAAAACATTTGACTATCCCCTAAGCCGAAGGTATCCACAACAAATATTGTAATAACACCATTCCTGCAAATTTTATCTTAACATGAAGCAGGTAGAAGAATAAGCTTTTGTTAGAATGGTCCATAAAGGACTGGATAGAGAAAGTTATGTGAATGTATAACAGATTTTTTTATTGCTTTCTCTAACACTATGGTAGGTAGAGGAATATTGTATCCACTCAAAAAAAATATCGCCTTTATGCTGGAAATACATGTTTTGAGATCCCCTGAACCCAAAGATGTGACATCAACATTTTTATGAAAATCCCCCCCCATGTATTAAAAATAAAAAGTTCCAAAAAATTAAATTTTCCATGTAAAATGTAGTTTGGGAATGGCTGACTTTGTAGAAAATCTTTGTGATACTGAACTTAAATACAAGTTTGGTTATTTATTGGACATTTTCGGTTTGAATTATAGGTACTGTTTACAGACACACACACACATATATATGTACCCTTTTCCAAAAATACTTTTTATTTATTCAGAGGGCCTCAAAACATGTCTTTCTGGTGAATTCTTGACATCAAAATTTTTAGTCTACTACTAGGTACATGATACAGAATGCAAAAAGTGTAAGTACTTGAGAGTTAAAAAAAATAGTGAAGAATATCTCAAAAATGGTGAATGCCACAAATAATTTTATTTAGCATAAACTGTGTTAATGTGATCTACATATATTGTGCAGTAAGATTTTTGTCTATCTCTTTCTCTTACAGTTTACTAATTATAGCTACCAAAGTTATTAAGAATGAAGAGAACTTGACATACTATTCCCAGAAAATTCAACATGTACATTTTATTTGTCATGAAAATATCTTAAACTTATGCCACTTTAAACAAAATTATTACAGCCATTTTGGAGAAAATCAAATGAACCAAAACAAAAACTTTTCCATATAAAGGGTAGTTGGGGGGGGGGGATTTTCCTGAAAATCTTTGTGTTGCATGCTTGGAAGACACCGATCTTAAGTACTAGATTTGGCTTTTAATGACATTTCGTTTTTTAGTTATGCTGTTTACTCACACACACACACACACCTACACACATTTTTCTATACTTTATTAATTATTAATTATTATTATTATTATTATTATTATTATTATTATTATTATTCAGGGAGTCTCAAAACATGTATCTCTGGTGAAATCTCCAAATCGGTTTTTTTTTTTGGCCTTCCTCTACTAGTAGAGAAAGTGAAAAAATTTAGTTACAAAAATTCCTCTGGTCAATTTGCAACTGTAACAGCAAAGATAGCAATATTCTTAAGGCTGTAGCAACAGTAAAGGTGTAGTTTTTTTTTAATTTCCTAGATGTAACAGGTATATTTTCTGGTACTAAGATGCCATGGGTATTGACTGTGCATATTGCCTTAAGTGTGAATACTTTCCTTTCATATTTGATTCATTGTCATAAGCTTGACTGTGTATATTCCAGATGGTAATAGAGACTCAACTAGTTATTAAGAGTACCTACATTTAGTTAACGTTGAGCCGTAGTGACCTCTGCAGAAATAAAGTAAAAGGTTTGCATAAATGCTGAGATATTAGGGGTGTATATTAACAAATCTTACAATAAAAATTGCTTAATATGAATTGTGCCAGGAGTACAATCTCCAACTATGTTGCAATATTTAACATAGTTCACCATAGAAACTATTGTTTTTAATTACTCCAGAGATGAGAGAAATACAAATTTGTTCTGAATCTTTCTCTCGAGATAATGCTGCTGCATACTACTGTCTATCAAAAATATAGGCCGGTGAAGATATCTCCCATTTGAATGCGAATGTGATATTTTCACTGATTGAAATTGCATTATCGAATTTTATCACACCGAAATAGTAGACAACTGCAAAAATTGACATTTTTATGCAATAATCTTTCACAAACTACGCATCCATATTCAATTGTTGGCGTTCCTCTGTCAGCATTAGAGTCTACTCGCATTCTACAAAATTACTTAATCCATATAAGAAAGAATGGAAATTTGGGAGGCGAATGTGGAAACAGGTTCGATTAAGGAAATCTATGTGATGTTTTCTTATTCTACATTTACATTAAACAGTGTCCCGGAATCGCCGTCCAGTTTATTGAAATAGCGGTGGCGCAGCTAGTGAGGTGGTTTAGAGGCTTGGAAACCCTTGTTAAAAGAGACTAAAAATTATTAGCAAAAACAACTTCGTTAAAATAGTAGGGTATTTCTAGATTCGCGGGATCAGGATACTTCCTAATCGTATTCTGGTAGCGCTATATTTACGCCGCACGTCTTGGACAATGTCGCCTAAAGTCAAGAGACACTTATAGGTATAAATTAGTGCTATGTTTTGTTAATCTGTGGTTTTGAGCACAGCTCGAGCAACTCGAGACGATGACGTTACTTCTCGAGCTATTTTAGTTCGAGCTGCCATTTGCGCATGCTGCGATCTAGCGGCATTTATTACGACTATTTGCTTGAATCCAGGACCCTCTAGAAACACGGACCTGACACTGAGTTCGAGATTGAGAAAAATGGCGGCGGTAGCTGGTGGTGTTCCCTGAGGTGTTTACACTCGCTAACTGCTGTGCTGTGTTTCCGATGCCTGTGATTTATAGTATTTTAGTAACTGCGGCAGTTTGTAATCACATTAGCAAAGCAATAGTGTCTGTTATCCAGACGGTCCTGTTGAATCCTCAAAGTATAGAGCAGCAAACTGTCTTACGCACGTATGCCGTGAGTTTAGATTCACAATACTTGGTGCCCTAATGGTACCTAACGAAAAATTATATTAACAATCTGCTTTAAAATTGTATGACAGACATAATTTATTAGCAAGAATTAGTTGCTGTGTTCGCTTGAATTAACTGGTTTCCAATAACTGATCACATTAAATTCATTAGACATCTGGGTAGCTCGACGGTTAAATTCCTGAAGTTAAAGGAAGTTGTCCAAAAGATGTGCTCTGCTATTTTTCAGATGATCCTTAAATTATAGGCTACCCTAAATATTGACAGCTACAAAAATGATTAGTGTGGTGTAATAGTAATCGCTCTCATTTACAAAAGACGCTTTCGAAACTACCATATACTCTTAATTTTTTCCCTTAACTATCCTGTTGGATATTATAATAATACCTTTGTTTTGATAATTAAGTATGTCTAGTACAACTCGGGTCTAACAAGATGAATGGCTGATTGTGAGTGCTCGAAATAAATAAATTGAGCCATGATGAAAAACCTGAAAGAAGACAAAGTTACCGATTCATTACAAACAAGATTCCACTTTGCAAAGCATACACACTACAGCTGCACCAAGGTGGAGGGTTTGATCATAAAGTAAATATCATTGAACTATAATACATATTACTGGTATTAGTAGGTACGTATATCATATTTTAAGTTTATATCAGTGATGTGTGTAAATCACCACATATTCGTATTCATTCCTCCGTCACATATCTATGAACGTGAATCTGAAGGACACCATTTTCAAATGCCTATCAACGGGAACGTGTAAGAACTACTATATCGTTTTAACGATTTCATCATCGTTTGTCGTTAATAAAAACAACTGAATGAACTTATACTCCACATTGAACACTGCGATACTCTTATTTGTTCTAGATAATGTTCTCTTTTTATCCCTTAAATAAATGTAAACTAATATCTAAACACAGGAGCAACAAAATAGTTAATCCATTTCGCAGGGTGCTACAGACTTTACGCCTTGCAATTAAATTTGTTGCCAAGTTAGCGACAGAATAACACTTAATATCACATGAACTGAGCGCAAATTCCTCTACTGAGGAATAGCTGAGATCGTTGTAGCGCTATCCTTTGAATTCTAAAGTGCCAGCTGTTAGTGGTTCTGTCCTCGCCTCCCGTATGCTTATTTTGTGAAATGGAAAATTGACTAACGTATTTAATCCCTCTAACTTCCTTTATCAGAAATCGAGATTAAGGATAAACGCACACTTCTACAAATTGAGTTAATGGGGACATGCCAACATTATACAGTGCTTGAAAACAAACAAAATGGCAACGCTGCTAGATGCAAACGGTTGCTTCACGTTCAAATAATCTACAATTGCATTGTGTTCTATTTAATATATCATTAATTACTTTATTCGCTGGCATCCAGTTCTTGTAACAAGTCATTTTCGTGACCATTAATACCGTCTGTTTTACTATTAAATGCTTTCCTATAATATATAATATATTAAATTCTTATTCTCAATTATGTGGTATTTGTGTCGTATTACTGCATAATTAGCTATAAAGGAATGTAATCATCCTGAGATCACTAACAATTTCTAAAATAATTATATTCGTTTCTTGTGCCTGAAACATTTTAATTTCTTACTTAGATGTACATACTTGTTGAGACCTTGTAACATGAAGCACGTATAATACATCCTTAGGTATAACCTAACGAGCTAATAAGCTAAGGAGGAGATAAGCTAATGTAAATATTAACAGTGCATGAATGAAGTAAATTCTAACATGGTAATACTCTTCGAGATTTATAGAGAGATGCCTTTAAATGTGGGTATTTAAAGTAAAATGTTATTAAGTTTGGGAGGAATGATTGACAGTTGAGGTGGGATATTCCCTGTTTAGTTTGCAGTAATTACAATTAATATTTTATAAAGCATTCAGTTATAAATTTTCAATCGTATTGCAGCGTTCGTAACATGGGGAGGGGGGGAATTAGAACGCTATGCGAAATAAAAATAGCCACGTAATTTATCCCTCTCAAGGAGGAGCTTTATCAAAAGAGGTTCCATCTGTAATTCTATATTTGGCACAGGTTACACAAATAATGATGTTCTCTATAAGCAATAAATAAAAAAGACACATTACATATGATTTGATTGACGTTTCTCCACCACTGTTGATCAGCAGTAACACGCTTTAGCGAGTTCAACTATCCTAAGCACAGAAACATTGTGTTGCTGATTAAGCTTACGTTTGTAAGCAAAGCAACCAACGCTGGAAGCCTTTTACTTCTGGTCCCTACTTAATCGAAACACATAGAGAACATATTTTCTACAGGTGTACTGAAGTTGAATTTACAATATTTGCCCGTTCGTTTACAATGATTTCTAAAATATTGCTTTTCAAAACTGCGAATTGAGCCAATGGCTGCCATGCTCTTTGCACGGCAAGGAAAGTATATGACAAATTGAATTCTCATACCATCTTCGCAAGAACGCCTGATCCTTCGCGCAGGTCTCACTGAAGTTGGCCATTTACTTTTGTGAAAAATAACACATCAAATACCTGTCAAACAAAAGCGACCTTGTGATGAAAGTAAGGGAGGAAAGGAATGTACAAACCTGTATTATATCCAGAAGAACAATACCTCTCTATGCGTGTGTAAAAGGGTCTTTCTTCAAATATTTGGTGTATCTGATGGAAGACTGGCTATATCTTTTAAAAATGTACGAGCAGGGAAGTCACCGAGAGAAATTTAAGAAGTGATCATAAAGCAGCTAAGAAGATTACTGATCAACATAAACGGCATGTTAAGGATCACGTTAATTCCTTTCCAGCTATGCAAAGTCACTATACGCGAAATGATAATCCTAAACATGAGTTCCTTAACTCGGAATTGGGTGTCAGGAAAATGTACACACTTTATTATAATGATATGACAGAAAAATCTTAGAACCTACATATGAAAGAATATTATTATATACACGTGTTCAATACCGAATTTAATGTGTTTTTTCATGTTCCTCGCAAAGACGCAGGCAAGTCATGCGATGAGTATACACAGCGTATCGATTTGGAAAGGAATGCATAAAAGAAGGGTGATTGGAGAGACATCATCAGTTGCATTTGATAAGAGCAGAGAGAGCAAGAGAGTGTCTCAAAAGTGGCAGGGAAAAGGCAGTAATCCACCTCCATACTATTACTATCAATCTGCAGAAAGCTTTGCTTTTCTGAATACTACTATAGGCCTGAAGCCTATTATAGGCGTAATATGGACTGCTATAATTTAGGTATTCATGAAGTTGTCAGCAAAATAGGATGCATGTATGTCTGGGATGCAGTGGCGTGTGGTGAAAGTATCGGCCAGGGTAAGCAGTCTCATCGTAAGTGGTTAAAACATACTGTAGATACATACATAATTGCAATTAAAACAATAATATTACTGTCACAAAATGCAGTATTTTTACCTCATTTTACTTGAAGTAGAGCTCAATTTTTCCTCCACTTCTTGGCGAAATCGTCAATCACATGGTCATAAATAGGGTCCGGATTTTACGTCATATTTTTCCTGAACTTTATGGCGAATTTTACAATTTATGCACGAATCCAGGTATTGTAATGCAGAATTGCATTTTATTGTGCATATAAAGTCATATTTACACTATTTTAATAATAGGTCATATGTCGGCCAACTTTTGCCATAATAGGTTATATTTCAGCAACTTTTGCCAATTTATCCTATGTTTAAGGACACAAGAATAAAAACATAACAATGTTTCAGGTAATATTGCCACAAATAATCACAATTACTACAAAGCTTTACAGCAAGCAGCATAACACATTAGTCGGTTCGCTGATGTAAGACATCGTTGCGCGGGGTGAACAAGAAACCGCAAAGTGTTCTCCAGCGGAATCCTGGATATTCTACAAATGCAAAATTAGTGGCAGTCTTTCTGGGAATGCCACAACATTTGAAGACAATGAACTAAAGCTGGTCTGTAGTGACCTCGCCGCCTTCAAATGCGCTCCTGTGATGTGGAGAGGGGCTTTTCCAGGTACAAAGCTATCCTCAGCGACAAACGTAGATCTTTGAAAATGGAAAACTTGAAAATGCACCTTGTGATCCAGTTTGATTCTGCAGGCACTGAAGATTGACAGGACGTGTTATTTAACTTGGAATACTTTAAACAAGTGGTGTGCAGTAGTAAAAGCATGGTTTTATTGTTTGGATAGATGTTATTGTTTTCAATGTACTTCGTGTTTTTTTTTCAGACACATGCACACATTTCAAAAATAAGTGCTAGTTAGTTTCAAACACTGCAAAAAGTAAATGCTACACTCACAATTTGTTCCGAAATTAATTTTATATTGCATGGTATATAAAAAAAACATCAAGAATGTTTTATATAAACATATAGTCATATTTTATCTTTTAAGGTAATATTTATATACGTTTTGGATCATAAACGCTTGCATATTTCGCTGTTTTAGGTTATTAAAATCCGGACTCTAGTCATAAAACTTGAAATCCAGTTGTATATCTACTAGAAGCTCCTTCTCTATTGCTATCAAAGATAGGCTTGAAAGCCTTTCCTGTCCCTGAGTGTTGTGCGCATAATTATTTCGTTTTTAGTTAAGAAAAATTACGTTCAACTGCAGCACTACTTGCTGGAATAGTTAACACCAACTCACACGCTTTCGTTACTTCACTATATGCCCTATTCCGTTCATTTGTTTTGATGAACGTTAGAAGATCATTCACGGATTTATGATGAATGTCTAGTGACAGGTAAGTTGCAGAGAGTTGTGACCTCAAAGCAACAAATCCAAATACTATTCCATATGACGCTTTTAGTGGTTGAAAAGGTGATTCTGAAAAAGATGACTTGTATTTGTTGAAGTTCTTAAAATTTAAGAATTCTAGAAAACGCATATACTCGATATTACCAAATCTTTCTCTGAGATGGAGTAAACGTGTATCCAGAATCTTACAATACAAACGTTTGTAGTGCACTTTCCTGTCCAAACCATCACTGCCCATAAGGCGTTTCACACGTGGTTCTTGATCATCAATATCTTCTTCATCTCTACTTCGTCGAAGGAATCGCGCTTCTCTTCTGAGGCCCTCTGAATGTCCTTAACTTTCAATAAACAATATCCAACATCAGATGACTTAGCTTGGAGAATATCATATAGAGAGTCAGTGATGGGGAATATTGTAAGACATCTGTAATAGAAATTTGAAGGTACAATCCTCCACTGTGCTCACGAAACCTCGTGCGGCAGTATAGGTATCTTTATCCCACTTTTCATCAGCATTGTCAAAAGTTGTTTTCCGTAATCATAGATTCTTTCCACCAAACGAGAGCTGTAGTTCTAGCAGCACCTTTGTGAAACACGCGGCAATTTTCTATGTTTCTCATTGCAAAGAGCCTCAGTTGTCTTACAAGACTGAAAAAATTTTGCTATCCCATTCACGATCATGAAGAATATCCTACATTCTCGAATGTGTGAAGCCGCCTGTGATAGAAATAGATTTAATGTGGGCAAACAGTGCACAAAACAATCCTCTTACTTTTGCTTTAGATCCATTTATGTGGCCCGCCATAACAGTCACACCATCGTACGTCTGAGCAAATAGCTTTCCCCGCAGTCAAATTCCTCCATGAGATCGTTTACAATTTTGTATAATGCAACAGCTGACCGATCATATTCAATATTCGTGAAACGGATAAATGCTTCTTGAACATCCCCTTCGGCTCCAACGAATCTCATTATTGCAGAAAGTTGCGATAAATTGGCAACATCTGTACTCTCATCCAAACTAATGGCAACAACGCCGATCTCTTGGATTTCACTCTTTATCTCCGCCATTAGAACATTGTTTATTGATTCAATTAAGTCATTCTGGATCCGATTTAATAGCCCAGTAAACACTGTCCCCTGTTCCGTGAAAATTATCACTTGTGGTCATACAGACATAACAGGTTTACAAGCTCTACATAATTCCCCTTGCTGCTGGATTCTAACGATTCGTCATCACCCCTAAATGCTAATTCCTGTTTCCCTAAAAACAAAAAAATCAATTAGGCGTTTCATTACTTCTTTATTTTCTCTTACTAGTTCGTTGTGCTGATTTTCTCTCACATTCTTTGAGTATCCAGTAAGTGGTCTATCCTGGATTTGCCAAGTGTTTTCAGTAGAATGATGGTTTGGAGATGCATGCTGGTCAAACTGTGTTTTCAATTGCTTTATAGATATTTCCCATGTTACTGAATTCGCCACTAGACCATACCCTTTTTTTCCGTTAGCAAATAGGAGATAACACCAACAGTAAAGTTTTTCTTTGTGCGAACAACTGGTAAGTCAGCCGTTAGTAATATATAGTTGTGAATTAAATTCTCTACACAGCTTTTCATCGCTGTAGTAATGTTTAGGTAAGGTATTGGTCTTCCTTCCTGCACAATTTTAATATTTTCTTCAAAGTTTCGAGAAGAAAAACTTCGCGATATCACATTGCATACTATTCAGTCTTCCGCGTTCTGCACTTCTGCTCTTCGAAGAGAGCGAAGTTCCATCTTTCCTCCCCACGTTTTGTTGTTCATGCACTAGTTTACGCAAGTGTTGAAAATGCTTACCTTATAGAGGATGATTTCGCTCTGGCACGGCACGTAAAATGCGAGAAAGCCAAACATAAACAAATGAGAATAAGATATCACACTTGTCATGGAATAATAAGGCCTAACACTGTACAAAATCGCACTCGTTACTTACATATTCGCTTGAAATACAGTTGTTAGTTGTTACACTGCAAAATGATCGGAAGTTCATTCACCTTCGCCCGCACTAAAAGCATGTGCTTCCCTCGAGTCTATGGCGACCGAGCTGACCCGAAGTTAAACGAAACTACAGTCGCGCGGACAGCGCACGTTGAACGTATATCATTTCGTTATACAATAAAATGGAAAGCTTTAGTTCAAGATCACTACAGTAGCCAAGCGGTAAACATAAAACAACACGTACTGCAAGATAATTTAATCTCATTAATTTTTTAGAACTTTACAGGGTAAGAATTTGCGTACATGGACCACACGCCATGACTGGGATGAGAAAATAGCATCCATAGGTTAACAGAAAATTGTTTCATGTTCTGAAAATACATAATTAGTAGACCTAATTTATGGTCCCTGGCCATTCATGTGTACCCAATGATTCAGATTTTGGCCTTGAATGAACAAGCTGGGAAAGCCTTATATTCCAGATGATTGGTAAAAGGTTACGAAAACTGTTAGAAGGAACAAGTTTATGGTTGTAAAAATGGAAAGAGATTATTAGTATTAATTCAGAGGCTATAGAAAAAAAGGTCATGGCTAAACGGAAGAAGGATGTTGAAGGTGCTGATGTAAACTGGTTGAAGATTCAGTGAGAAAAAAAATTGTTCTACTCTAAATTACTTAAATGTAAATAATGATTGTAATATGAATATGCATTTTTATGTGACATTGATTTGAGATATTTGTTTATTGTAATTATTGTTGAGAAGTAAGTTTTTAATGCCTTACTGAAACTGTCAATAATAGCGCGCAATAATGCAGAGAGGGGGTGAGCTGTTTATCATTATTGGAAACGCTATAGATTCACAAGTTACGAAAAATCTAAAGTGTTGTAAAGTTAATAATACACAAAGTTGAAGTACGCGAATTAAAAGTGATAAGTAAGAAGTTATTATAACAGTTTCAGTTTGGCGAGTGTTAAGATCAATGTGTAAATGTGATAGTTAACGTGTTCGACAATAAATGTGTAAAACAAAATTTCTTCATCAGTGTAATTTTTGGATAAAAGATTCCTTTCCGTTTACACAACCTGTATAGAGATACGTGCTCAAGCCAACAGGATAATAGCTAGCCGGAGGAAAGTAAACAAAACTTAAAAATTCTTTCAAACACTAATACTAGGTACCACAAATTGCTAACACTAGATGGAGCTACAAACCGAACAAATGAATGACGTCACAAGATGGCTTCAACACATGAAGTAAACACAAATACACAAACAAACATTACAAGAAAACACTCGCAAATTGGCACCCAGAACGTGGGGCAGAGTAACCAGGAAAGGAACACGATGACCAGGAAAAAGGCAGAGTGACCAGGAAAGTAGCAGAATTAACCAGGATGTGGGGCGAATGGAGAAGTGAACTGAACTACAAGACGCAGATTCCAGAAACAACAAAAGGGACGACAGACTACGCGGATGATTGGACATCGTAATTCCGAGATTACAAGGCAACAGGGAAATTCAAACTACAGGACAACAAAACGACGCAGATTCATCGAAGCGACATACAAATCTAGGAGAGAGGGGCAGGAAGCTGGACATCAAAGTAACAGCAACAGACAGCATCACAAAGGTCAGAGTATCGTAATTTTTTTGTTAGAAAACAAAATTGTAACCTTCAAATGTACTTAAGGAGTGGTAGGATAAAGAAAACAATGGCTACTAATAATACAGAAGAAATAATTATGGAGGGAGATAATGTAACAGTTAGCTGTAATTCAATACAGGATACAGAAAATAGCTTAATCAATGTAGTATTTGATGGAGGAAATGTTAGTGCAGAAAGTCAGAATAGAATAGCAGGAAATGTTAATTCTGATACTAGTATGATTATGGAAATGTTGAGAAAATTTGGTGAAAAATTAGATCAAAACAGGGAAGATTTTGATAGGAGTTTAGAACAAAAACTAACTCAGAATAATGAGAAATTGAGGGAAGATATTTATAGGAGTTTAGAACAAAAACTAAATCAGAATAATAAGAAATTAAGGGAAGATATTGATAAGAGTATTACAGATCAATTAAGGAAAGCAATTGGTAAGAGTAATGAGAAATTAGAGCATAAATTAGATCAAACTAGGGAAGAAATTGAAAAGAAATTCATGGAGCTAGATAGTAGTATGATGAGAATGAGAAATGAAAATCAGGAAATGATAGCAAATGAGATAGAGGAAGTTTCAAAGAAAATGTCAGAAATGAGCAGGGAAATATCAAACCAAAAAAGTGAGGTTAATAATAAAATAGAACATGTTGATGTAAAATGTACAGAATTAGGTAGCCGAATGAGTAGCATTTCAGATGAGTTAAGAGAGATGATGGAGGCTACAAATGCAGATTTAATTCAGGTGCAAGTTAATTTCAGAGGGGAAATATCTGAAATTCAGAAGGAGTCAGAAACACAGAGAAATAAATTGTCTGAAGATTTGAATCAAATGCTAACTTCTGAAATTAACAAACACCAAGCTGTTCAAAATGAGAATAATAAAAAATTGGAACAGACAATAGAAAATATGCAAGGTACTGTAAATAGGTTAGAATTGAATTCAAGGGCAAATATATGTGATGTGAATGTATCAGATGTACAAAATAATGATAGAGGTAGTTCCTCAGGTATGACAAATAATGTGAGTGATGCGGCAGCTTCATCTATAGCTAATGCTGAAACTCAGAGTGCACAAGTAACACTAGAGAATTTAAATATGGGAGTAGGGAATTTGCAAAATTACAATCATATCTTAAGTGATTTTCCACTTCCAAAATTTAATGAAAACTCCAGTCCAATACAGTTCATTGCAGAATTATCAGAGTATTTTCAAATTAAAAAGATACCTGAAGCATTGAAAATGATAGTTGTCAAAAGATGTTTGGACCAGAAAACTTTAGATTGGTTACAAATGGTATCAGGGGGTGAAATTTCATATGAATCCTTTAAGAGGTTATTCATGAACAGATTTTGGAATGTTACGGTACAGCACAGAATTCGAGCAATGCTTAGTCATGGTCAATTTAATCCACGAGAGGGAATATCAATGACTGATTACTTACTGAAACATGCAAGTCAGGTTAGAAACTTGTCACCTCCAATCAATAAGGAAGATTTTGTGAGTTTGCTTGCAAGGCATTATCCTTTAAGGATACAAAATTACTTATTAATTGCAAAACCACGCAGCATCTATGAGATGACAGAATTAATGACAGCTTTGGAACAACAGGAAGAAGATATATCTCGGGAGTGGGAGCATAGATTTTTAGATGTGCGAGATAGACGAAATTACCAAGGTAGTTATCAGCAAAGTAGAGGACAAGACAGACGTCATGAAAATAATACCAGACAACGGTATCAATCATACGTTCCACAATTTGAAAGATCAAGGACAGATGGGAGACCAGGTCGACAGGAACAAATAAATTATGTCAGGACAGAAAGATTGCCTGAAAGAGGGCAAAATTATGGAAGGCGGTATATTAGACAAAGGGGAAATTTCACTCACTGGAGGGAAAACAATAACCGGGAAAGATCTGAGGAACGGCAAGAAAATTACGTGCCAAGGGGACATAATGTCAGAAATCGAGGATTTCGAACTCGAGGAAGGGGAACTCAAAACAATGGTAGCGACAATGAGATAGATTTAGCGCCTGTTAGGAATGGCAGTCCCGTACGTGAACATGGAAATAACCAGGAAAACTGTTAATAGACTCCTGTGTAGTAGGTTCTCAGGACGTCTTTAATAATTCAGTATCCATTACCAATACAAATAATATGCCTACACACACACCCTGTAATAAGATTGCAGCCACAAAAGGTAAGGGGAAAAATTTCGAGTCACCTCATGTTAGGATGGAAATTGCGAAGAAAGAGATCATTGCAACTATAGATTCTGGTTCGTCAGCTTCAATTTGCTCACAGAAATTTTACATAAATTTGATTAATGAAGGTAACAAAATTATGGCTCTTCCCACTAGTAATTTAGTTTGTCGTGTTGCAATCGGAAGAACGACACAGGTCATAAAAACACAAGCTCTACTTAACATACTTATCGGCGGAGAGAATTTTGAGGTTATGTTTCTAATTGTAAACCATCTGATTTGTGACATAATTATAGGATGTGACTTCCTACATGAATATGAAGCATGTATAGATTTTAAACATGAAGAGTTAAGAATGACAAAAGACGATAGAGAAATAAGGGTACCATTTATAAAAGAGAAAGTTTCTGTAATCGAGATGACGAAGGATGAGAAAAATCTTTGTGACCAAGAGTTTTTTGTACAAATAACAAAAACTGATACAAATAGTCAGAGAAAGCAGGTAGTCACAGAATATGAAGGGAATACCACGCCATATTTTCAACAGCTAGCAGAAATGCCAGAGAAAGTAGAGGAATTTACAATCCAAACAAAAGACGACCATGTGAGCGAGACAGACAACAGCTGGAAAGAGAAGAGAAATGAGGAAATAATACACAAGTGTGAAGAAGCTTATAATATTACGATAATGCAAAAACAAATCCTTCATGATGTTTTGATGAACAATAGTTCAGTATTTAGTAATATCCCAGGCAGATGTAATGTATATCAGCATACATTTCAAGTAGAAGACGTACCACCATATAGGCACAAGTATGACAATTTACCTATAAGTCTTCGGGACAAAGCTAGACAACTAATAAATAGCATGTTAGAAAATGGGATTATTGAGCAAAGCAATTCTCAATACATAAATTCAATCTGCTGGAGTATTAAACGAGATGGTAGTTTGAGATTAACTTTAGACGGTAGATATGTCAACAAGTATATGAAGCCAGATCATTTTCAAAGTGAGGGAATTGAACAACTAATTACGAAACTTTCAAGAGGGAGATTTCTAACATCCATTGACCTCACTGCTTCATATTGGCAAGTGGAATTAGATCCACAAGTGCGTGATTACACTTCATTTCAGTACTCAGGGATCCAGTATCGTTTTTGTGTAAATCCTTTTGGTTTAAAGAACTCAGGAAGTGGATTTTTGAGAGCCATTCACAGTATCTTTGGAAATTCTGCAGATGACTTTTTAATAAAGTACATTGACGACTTCCTAATCATTAGTCAAACATTTGAAGAACACATGAATAATGTCCATTATGTGTTAAATAAACTGCAACAACATGGTATGACTGTGAACATACTAAAATCAAAATTTTGTGTCAAGGAAATAAATTTTCTGGGTTATGTAGTGGATGAACGAGGTATAAGACCTGATCAGAAAAGAATAGAAGCAATAATAAAAATTCCACCACCAAGGAACGTAAAACAAATTAGACGTCTCTTAGGGGTATTGAACTTTCAGAGTAAGTTCGTACCAAGATATTCGGCTGAAATAGAACCACTGCGTCAGCTTCTCCGAAAGAACAATAAGTGGAAATGGACAGAGGATCATCAAAAATGTTTTGAGAGAGTAAAGAAACTCTTTGCTACGTCCATATTACTCGAGAGGCCCAGAGAAGATTTGGAATATGAGATTTATGTCGACGCATCAATGCAAGGATACGCCGGAATTTTAGGACAGCGAGAAATCAACAATGATTTTCACGTCATTAGTACAGCTTCTAGAGGACTTACAAATATTGAGCAGAATTCTTCAGTAACTCAGCTAGAAATTGGAGCACTATATTTCTCATTAATTCGTTTTAAAACCTATATTTATCAGCAAAAGGTGAAAGTATATTCAGACCACATCAGCTTAACTTTCATACAACGGTGTAGATTATGTAGTGGAAAACTTGATAGATACATTCATGCAATATCTGCATTCGATATTGAGATTATACACATTCCTGGCAAGAATAATACCTTCAGTGATTTGCTATCAAGATTGAACTACAACCCACAAATTCCCGAAAATATTGAAAGGCCTAGAAATGAAGTCAAAATATTGACAATTGAAATTCCTTTAAGCAAAGAAATGATTAGAAAATTGAAAAATATGGGGGAAATTCAAAATGAGGACTCAAAATTATTTGAACTTAAAGAAAAGGCACCATTAATTGAAGATGCAAAGAAAGAAATTGTAGCAATTCGGGATGGGACATTATACAAGAAGCATGGAAAAGAAGTGCCTAGTTGGAAGATAATGGTTCCAAAAAGCATGGAGAAGGAACTAATTAAGAGTTTTCACGAAGGGTTAGCACACTCAGGGACGGACCGAACAACTTCTATGATTTTAGAGAATTTATACATATCCAAATTGCGTCAGAAAGTTCGAAAATTTATATCGTGCTGCAACCTGTGTCAGAAGGCAAAGCAAATAAATGCAGCATATGCATTTGAAACTAATTCGGTTATAAGGGACAAGCCGAGATGTGTAATTAGTATCGATATTCATGGTCCGATGCCTCCAAGTCAATTTGGAAATAAATATATATTTGTCTGTTATGACATATTCGGCAAATATGTAAGAATTTACCCTTTGAGAAAACCTACAGGTTTAGCATGTTTCAATAGACTACTCAAGTCATATGTGATAGAAGAAGGACCTATTCAATCTGTATTGAGCGATAATGCTTCATACTTCACTGGAAAAAATTTATGGATGGACTGAAAGAAAATGGCATTAAACAATATTTTTCGTCAAGATACAGACCGAACTCCAACCCAGTGGAGAGGGAAATTAAGGAAATTTCAAATTATTTAAGGGTGCTGTGTCATCGAAAACAAACGCAATGGTATCGATACGTGAATTTCGTTCAGAATCTATTAAATGAGACAGTAAACAATGTGACTGGATACAAACCATGTGAACTTAAGTTAGGAAAGAAGATCAATACAATGTGTAAGAAAATTCCAGAAACCATTCCAGATGCGCACTCGATACCACAAACAGAAGAAGAGATGTTCCGAAAAGCATTCGAGAGGATGAAGAAAAAGGCCATAAAAAGAAAAATTAAACATGAAGAAAAGAAGAGAAAGGAATGGAGGATCAAAATAGGAGATTTAGTTTTGGTTAAAACCAAGAAATTGTCGGATAAAGCAAATAAACTTTATTGGCGAATGTTTCTCAAATACCATGGACCATATGAAGTTGTTGAAGTATATGGAACAAATACATATGAGTTATGTAATCCAACAACTCGAAAAAGCATTGGAAAGTTCCATATTGAGATGCTGAAACCATACAATAATGACGATAAAGGTGAAACAGAAGACAAAGATGATAAATAGTAAATGCTGGATAGTTAAAGATGACTTATAGGGAAATGTATTGGATTGTAAGAGGGTTAAATAAATATGTACGTCAAGCGAAAGGAGAAATAAAATTTTGGACATAATTAATTTTTTTTAAAAAAAAAAGGAAAATAACATTTTTTGTAACTATAACAGTATTTGAAAATTAAGAATGTAAAGATTGAAACTTAATATGATATTAAAGTAAAAGTACATAAATACTATTCCAAGAGATTGTTAAAACAAAGTACAAAATAACAAAAATTGGTAAATATATTTAAAAACAAATATTTATGTAGCAAATAGAACATGTGAAACATTGTCTAGATTTAAGAGATGTAAATATATTTGTGTAAAGGGTGAATATTTTTGGTAAAAATGTATAGTAATTACAAAAATTCTTAAATGCACAAATTTTTGTCAACAACTTAAGAAAGTAAACAATTTTGTAACAGTAATTAAATAATTCAGGGTACAGTATTTGCTATATATAAAAAAATTGTAATGTCAGATTAAAGTCTAAACACATTAAACCAGAGCCAGTAAGTAGTGGCGAAATAAAAAAAAACATATGTCGTGTGTTAAATACGTGTGATGTGTTAAGTGAAAGTGATAGCGTGTGTTCCAAGATTTAGGAGACTAAAAACCCAATTATAAAATTTTCAAACAAGTTGTAAATATTTATAATTATGTTTCTAGTGGGGCATATGATGCAGTAATTTGTATCACAAATTACTTAAATGTAAATAATGATTGTAATATGAATATGCATTTTTATGTGACATTGATTTGAGATATTTGTTTATTGTAATTATTGTTGAGAAGTAAGTTTTTAATGCCTTACTGAAACTGTCAATAATAGCGCGCAATAATGCAGAGAGGGGAGTGAGCTGTTTATCATTATTGGAAACGAGGAAGTTACGTAATGTTGGCGCGTTTTTCGGTAGAAACTTCTGGAATATTTTCTTCCTAAAGCATATGTATTCATAATTTACATTGGATATTAAAATAGACGCTAATGTTGGCGCGTTTTATTAGCCAATAGTAGTTCAGTTATAATCTTTAGGCGTATCTGGATGCAGGCGTATAAATAGGGTAGGTTAGAGGTAGCGTCATGCCAGTTCATCAAAATTCTTTGTACACTACACGTCGTCTTCAGTTCGTCAGTTTGTCAAAATATTTGTATGAGATACGTCGGCTATAGATTCACAAGTTACGAAAAATCTAAAGTGTTGTAAAGTTAATAATACACAAAGTTGAAGTACGCGAATTAAAAGTGATAAGTAAGAAGTTATTATAACAGTTTCAGTTTGGCGAGTGTTAAGATCAATGTGTAAATGTGATAGTTAACGTGTTCGACAATAAATGTGTAAAACAAAATTTCTTCATCAGTGTAATTTTTGGATAAAAGATTCCTTTCCGTTTACACAACCTGTATAGAGATACGTGCTCAAGCCAACAGGATAATAGCTAGCCGGAGGAAAGTAAACAAAACTTAAAAATTCTTTCAAACACTAATACTAGGTACCACAAATTGCTAACACTAGATGGAGCTACAAACCGAACAAATGAATGACGTCACAAGATGGCTTCAACACATGAAGTAAACACAAATACACAAACAAACATTACAAGAAAACACTCGCAGTACAAATATTCATTAAATGAGGACTATCCTTTTAGTGCTCTTATCCTGAAAAAACAAAAGGAAGTTCGACCAAATTACTTAAAACCAATAAGCCACTAAACATTCTATGATAGTCCTCGGAAAATTGAATTCTCTAAAGAAACAAGATGTGATGTAAGTTCTGAAGTACATCCCACTGTTCATCATAGATTCTTCAAAGGAATAAGGAGCTCAAAGGAAGTTGATCTTGACTCCGTTAGTGATGAGAAAGAGGTGGAGGAAAAAAATTAGAATGAATAAAATGATTTATGAAGTAATTGAAATCTATTTTTAAGGCAAACTTGCATTTGTTAAAAGCAGAACATTAAACAAGATGATCCACCTATATTTTGTAATGTTATTTTGAATATAAGTATTATTGAAATAAAACAAATTATGCAGTTTGTAGCAAGAATGTTTTCATTTATACTTTAGTCACAACATTACTTATACCAATTTCTAACTTCATATAGCGGCTGATGCTTAAAACAGTGGTGTAATAGGTGTTTTTCATTTCGAACTTAATCATAAACGTATTTCCAAGCTCATATATTTTTGAAAACATTTCTTAACATCTGCAGCATTTAGATTGAAAACATTATTACTTGTAGTTTTTATAAATGTAAACAGAAATCATGTTATTCTCAAGAAACAGAACTGTCTGACTTACACCATTGCGATTCTTGACCCTCCAAATATCTATCCCGAGCAATACTCAATATGATTTCCTCATGTACAGTACCCATCCTTTTTGTTTTGTTTAAGGCCTTTCAACTGCTAGGTCATTAGCGAATACCCATCCTTGTATGCCTAGAGTGGACATGTCTATGGTGAAGGAATTACTACAATGCAAGAACAGCGTGGGCGCATCACTGGCAGTGTGAGATAGTGTTTGCACTTTTGCGTGCGTGGGTTCTGCTGTTTTTAGTTAAGCTTTATAAGTACATCTGTGAATTAAACTAGTGATTGATGTTAAATATGTCATGCTCAGGAGAGTGCAATATGAGTGACTTTCGTCTCTGTTCTGCAAACAACCAAATGGCTTATTTTGTTGACACTAATAATTTAATGATAGTTACTTGTCTGTTTATTTATCGTAGTAGTAGTAGTAGTAGTAGTAGTAGTAGTAGTAGTAGTAGTAGTAGTAGTAGTAGTAGTAGTAGTAGTAATAGTAGTAGTAGTAGTAGTCGTAGAAGAAGAAGAAGAAGAAGAAGAAGAAGAAGCAGAGCCGCCCAAAGGGGAGGGAACCTTCGTGTCGGGGGGCCTGGGATTTTACGAAGTCCGCTTTCGGGAGATCTGGATATTATAAGTATAGTTTTGTCAGAAATTCGAAGAAAAGTTTGTTGTAAGAGCATTCGTGTATGCTAATGTGCCTTCGATCTATTTATTGTGCCTCAATATTTATGAACCATTGTTGTTACTGGTGAATTTTTATATTCATATTGCCTTAACCCAGGCCCGTACCCAAGGGTGTTAAGGAAGCCCGCGCTCCAGAAATTTTGGAGCCCGCATGATGATTTATGATTTTAAAAATTTAAAATCATAACCTGTTTCCAATGCATGCATTTCAGATAGTTTATTCCTCATTTGATGTTTAAAGTTTTTCATTGCCATTATTCAATTCAAGCATTTGGTATAGTCTGCAATAGGCTTCTATATTACTGTTCTCTGTGATTAGTTTTCATTATTGTTTTTTTGCCCCAAATATGGCATATTTTACATCATAAAGCAATTAATCCCTCCAATGTAGCAGAATGTCGATCTTGAAAACTTTTTATGTTGGCACCATTGGCTCTTAGCTATCGCCCAATAAAATAGTCCAGAAAGTTAAAGGATTTTAATATATAAATGCGTCGTAGCTAAAACACTACATTTGAGTCCAGAATATTCAGGTAAACGCACTATGGAAAATGTAGACTATAGTCGCCCGCACCGAAAAGAAACAGATATTGCTACAAAATCTCAATAATGAATTACATCATTTGAACAATATTGTAAAAAAGAGACCGTCCCTTAAAATGTTTATAGAACAAGTGCTTAAGTATGGGTCGGATTTCCAAAGTGTTAATCTTCTAAATCAGGTTGCAATGGTATTGCATGCAACATAGCAACAGCGGAATCTTACTTCATATTAACACCTCGAGGACTCTCAATTACTTATAAAAGAAAATATACTTGGTTATCTTGAATTGCAATAAGGACGGTGCAATAGCCAGAAAATTCCTTGGGAGCGGAGGCCATCATATGAACCACAGAATGTGTGAAGAAATGCGTGTTTATTTATTATTCTCCTTTGAAAGCATCACTAGAAAGCATTGTTATTTAGTGATTGATAAAACTAGGTACTGTAGGGTCACCAGAAGAAGGCGAGAGGTGTCTGGGGTGCATGAGGGGGCTGGAACTGTTTATCTCTCACGTAGTCGATTTGTTTACTATGAAATGTATGTGAATCATCACTCGTGCTGCCAGATCTAATACTTGAATGTAACTGCTGTGACAGGCATTGCGCATTATTTGGTTCTCACTGCTAAAACGCGTTACGGTATACAGGGTGAATCACATAAAACTTGCTCCTTAAATATTTCGGAAATGGAAAGTGCTATTGATGTACAGTTTACACAGCATTGATTGGTAGTCATGGGCTCGTACATTTAGCCTACAAACAGATTTTAATAATATTGAGAAAGAGCATTTTTTAGCAAACATACAATTTTTAAATGGAACAATGCCTAGTTACATCAACAGAATAAAGGTAGGGTAAATTAGAATGTCAGTGGCTTTGGTTGCAAGATTCTAGCGCAAGTGGTTTAGGAGAAATCTTATTTTGAAACTTTTACGCACCGACACTTGTACAACCTGTGGTAGCACAAACTAAAGAAAAACAAAAGGGAATTACAATACTTCTGTGGATTCTTACAAGAAGAGAACATAGCCCTTCAAAGGTTGTGTTCAAAATGACCACTGGCAGCTTCAATACACGCTTCCAGTCTGCTAGGAAAGACTGCCGCATACGTTCTAGCATTTCAGCAGAAATTTCAGAGCAGGCAGCATTAATACATCATTTCATATCATCTGGTGTAGTTGGTACATCCTTGTAGACAGTGTCTTTCAGCCTTCCCCACAGAAAAGAGTTTAAAGTAGTGAGATCCGGTGAACGGGCCGGCCAAGATACAGGTCCTCTTCGTCCAATCCAACGATTTGGAAACAATTCGTTAAGACAAGCTGTAGTACTTCGTGCACTATGGGCTGGACAGCCATCATGTTGGTACCACAGTTCCTCCTAGTCTGCAAAGGAACGTCTTCTAGCATCCAGCACTTTCCATTTCCGAAATATTTGCTGTGCAAGTTTTAGGTGATTTACCCTGTATAGTACAAAGTGAAGCTGTAAGTGAGTTATCTGACAACAGTGGATATTCTATATGATACTATTATGCATAAACATGATGGGGACAGCTGAAAATGTTTACGTAGCACATTCCTACCGCTCGCCTTCTTCTGGTGGTCCATCTGTACAGGTACGACTAAGATTTGCTTATTTTATTTTATAATGTTTAAGACTACATATTACAGTCTTGTTTGAATAATGGCCTACAATATTAAACTGACTATTCTGCTTCAGCCATCAGCCAATTAAAGAAGTGTTGCATATGTACTTAAGACACTTCCAAAAACATTTGCTTTCTTAGAAAAGTTTTATTCTTTGTGCTCTTTCGGAGAATTGAGAGAATTTTTTCTCTGTAAACATTTACTTCGTTATGTACTGCCATTAGTGCCAATTCCGTTAACGTTTCTTCTCCGGTCTTATTTCGAAGATATGTATTTAACCATTTTAGAGTGGAGAAGCTTCTTTCAACCGAAGCAGTGATTACTGTTAGTACAGCGAGAGTCTTGAGGAGAATTATCATGTTCGGATTTCATGGTTTGTTTGTTTGTTTGTTTGTTTGTTTTTTTTTTGTTTTTTTTTTGCAAATGCCGCCTAAAACTTCAGGGACAAACTTAGAATCAGGTTTATTCCAGTGAGACTTCCAGATCTCCCATTCAGCCTTTAAAGCATGCATACTTGTACTTTGTACATCATCTTTATGCATTTCAATGGCAGGGGTGATACCACTAAAGGTACTTTCCGATGACTTTTCGGGCAGTATGCTTTTCGGACTGAGCAGTATCTGTCTTTGAGAAGGGAAGCGTTCCCTAAGCGACTGCATAATGTCATCGAAATAGCGGACAAACATTTCCTCGGTAGAACTCTTCAGATGAACTACACCTCACATTTATCCTGAATCTTTGAATTACACCACCTCTGGGCACAGAAGGGTCACACCAACCTCTGAAGCTATTTGATATGCTTGCTGAAAAATCTTATGGAATTCTACGTCTGCATTCTGTGTTATTCGGCCTGCTTTCAACCAATGAAACTTGAGCTATTGGTAAGCTGACATCAACTGATTCCTTCCTAAGTGTTTTTGACAAATTGTCGTAAACGCAAGCAATTTTGACATTGTGGTCGAAGTAATGATGAAGCTGAAGTTGCAGATGTAGGAATGAAGACCTTCGTCTGTTGACATGGACGTTGCATCACTTGTTTGCTCAATTACCTTTTCCACAGCACTTGTGTTTGGAAGAAATGCTTCACAAAAAGGACACCATTGTGCCATGCCTTTCAATCCTGCGAGTCTGGCAATATGAATAGATAGAAGAAGTCTTCAACTTAAAAGCTGCTAATTCATCTGTCAAAACCTTGCAGCGCTGTGTAGAGCTTTTAAAACACGTACCTACTTCAAAAATAGTTGAGAAGCAATTTCTAATACTGCTTGATTTTGCTGCACCACTCAAGTACAAATTCAAGCAATGAAATTAACACTGTATGTAAATTCTTTGGAGTATGTTTCCAGAACTATGCTTTGCAACTTTATCTCATTGAAGCTATAACATCATAACCCTGTCTTCACAAGTTTTCCAGTTCTAAACAAAATTTACTAATTTTACCTTTTATTGATAATGCCAACCCACTTAAAGCCACATAATAAACTGGAATAAATTTCAAAAAAAATCCCCTAAAAGATTACATTCAGATACAAAATACCTAGGTACATAGTAAATTGCTCTAATATAGATATATCAGCTGTCTCATCCGCGAACACTGAAAAGAACACCGCCTCTTACTCCGTTAGTTATCTGTTCCTGAATGTTCCTTCCAATGAACTCAATAAATTCATTTTGAACAGTGGGACTTAAGTACAGTACATTTGCAGGGACTCTTCTTAAATGCTCTTCAAGTGCAGAATTTCCTCTTCCTGCACGATAGCGCAGAAGAGCTCGAAAATTCCCATCATTATTTGGTGGCTATTCATGAGAAAGTCCTCCAGAATAATTATGAACCCTAACTCCAATGTCGTCCTGCGTGGTATAGTGGTTACCATGCTTGCTTCTAGTACCCGAGGTCGCGGGTTCAAACCCAGTGGAGGGCGATAGATTTTTTCGGGCGTAAAAATTCTTAGCAAACTTCCTTCGGAAGGGAAGTAAAGCCGGTGGTCCCGTGTCGTAAATTTACGGCACGTAAAAGAACCTCAAGCCTGATAAAAAGGCCTCTGAGCGAAATCACCTGTCTTTCACGCCCAATATAAAATGGGACGCAAATGACAACAACAGTTATAAGCGCCCATAAATAAAACTCAATTTAATTTATTTCCTAACTCCAATGTCCTGTCCACCACAAAGCTGAATCATTTCTACAATTGTACGTAGAACCCCCCGCCCCCGTTCTTCTAAATTTCCTCCTTCTGCTTATGAAGCGTCTGATCTTTAAGAGCAGGATTTTCTCGCCAAATATGTTTGAAAATTCAGTTGATGCCTGTTTAGGATGGATATAGTACTTTCAATCACTTCAATTGCATGTTTTCAGTTAGTGAGTGGATTAGCAACAGGCGCAGACAGAGCTGCATGGATCATTTACCAACAGCAGAGGGAGAGAACAACCACACCACTTAAAAAGTTTACCATCCAATTTTCTTGAAAAATTAAGCCATGGAAAGGTTTGATCCAATGAGCTGGAAAACTTCTCTCCGCACCTGAAATTTCTCTCACGCAGTACTTTTGTGAGTATGAGGGTTCCCAAGTGTATCGCAACAGCGTTTCCTTATCAAGTTCTTGATGTTGCTTGCACCTACATAAACACCAATATCGTGACTGGAAACTCCGCTTCCTCCTCTACCAGCTTTGTGAAATTCTGGCTTGAAGCACTGTTGGTGCTGCTGCTGTAGCATTCAAAATGTTGTAGTAGAGAATTCTTTGCTAGTGAATTGTGTAAACTTTTGTCCTCAGCCTTCTAAAGAAATAGAAAGATAATAAATACTATATTATATAAATAGCTATAAAGTTGGAACTTTATTACAGAATTGGTCATGAAAAGTTAGATCACGACCAGAGGTAGTGATCTAAGACCAGACAAGGGAGATACATTTGCACGAGTTGTATACAACACCGTGAGTTCGCCTCCATTTGACACCCTGGTTTCAAATTTAGTTTAATTATCTGCAGTACTACTCTACACAATAAGCATGTCAGCAAGATTTAGTTGACTGAAGTTCTACTCTACATTACTACAAACACGTCAACCAATTATAGAGCTGCAAGAGACAAGTTTACTTGGGATGTGAGGAACTTTGGACGTTCCACTTCCCGGCGATCTTGTGGCATAGCTGAAAATTAGACTACAGCCTAAAAGAGTGAGTGTTGCAGATTCCTGTCAGCATGCGTCTAGCAGAGAGAGCGAGCCGCCAAAACCTCTAAATTTAAATACCAGTAGCTCATCCTGATCCAGTACTTTACCCAGTCCTGACGAAGCATAATTTGCATGATTTGCACATTCTATCCACGAATCCTGAAAAACACACAATATTTCCATGCATGCATACATACATCCAGGACATGACTCGCCAGAATTTCTAAAGCCAATTTTATCGTTCTTCTTCAACAAATTTTGTTCTGAACATCCTAACCTTATAAAATTATATTTATTACAATGTTATAAAACAGAAATTTAAACGTCACAACCTCCTCCGCGTAAGGAAATCTCAGTTGTCCACAGCTGAGAAGAAAAGCCGATATAGAAATAAAAGGAATATAAAGCTAAGGGTGCCTAAACTGGGAGAAAAAAATTACATATTGCATGCATACAAATACATGAAATTGCATTTGACGTGTCAGGCTTGACGGATAGCTGAGGACCGCGCAAGGACGGAGTCGGGAGGGAGGGAATAACAGCTGGCAATCAGAGAAGGGAAAACGAAGAGCAAAGAGAACACATTAGTACTCACCATGACACAAGGTGAGAAGAGCAGTCATGTTGTCACGCCAAACAAATGAAAGTCCTGAAGAGCACACCTAAGCACACTGACAATACCCTGTATAAGCAAAGGTGAGACAGAGTTTGTTATCCTCTTATTTGGTCACTGTCCATCGAAGGCCTTCTCACAAAAGCATTAACATATGTCCGTTCTTGATACGCTGTATACGTACTGCATAAAATAAAGCTTGAATGAAAGTTTTCGAGGTACACTTCACAATTAACTACTAAGAATAAAAATAGCACTGTCACTGAAGCGTCCATGCAGGCATAAAACGCAAAGGAGGTAGACCTGTTAAGCCTTTAATCACAGGGTATAGGCATAGCCGCAAAACAGAAAGGTCCAACCTCCTCAGCGACGGCCATTGGACGCACCCATACCATTGCGTCCAACAATGTCCATTGGGGAAATCAGCTTGCACAGCGCATAATGAGAAGGCGAATACAGTGCCGGAGCGGCATCCTGGGATGTGTCCTCAAATAAGAACCCTCCATGAGGAACCTTGAGCTAGCAGATCCAGTGTCGGTAAGTACACGCGTGGTATAATAAGGAAGCCGGAAAATTGCACGACCGATAGATAACTCGGGAAAAATGAAAAAACAGATTAGTGAAACGTAGCGGAGTAATGCAACACGGCAGCAAAACGCGGAGGTGGTAAAGGCAGGGGCAGGGAAAAAGTAATAAGATCAATAGCAAGGTGGCTTTGCCAACAAAGACAGAATGATACAATAATGCATCAACATACAAGGAGTAAAGGACTGGGGTTACACTGTATAAAACCATAGAGCTGAATAGAGGCCAGGATCGACAAGCAAAACATCATTATAACAACGAGAGGAACAGGAATAGGTAACACAATATTTGGAGGGAAAAAACATTAACCCTGACCTCTGGTTAACCTAAAACAAAGTGGTACAGACATGGTTGCTGATTCATCAGAAGCATATCGAGATATACTATATGTGTGTTTTCACTAGGTAGCACAAAGTTATAGTGTACTGCTGTTCAATCATGCGAAACATAAAAAGTGGTGCTAGTATGCAGAGCGCTAAACAGATTGCCAGGACACAAATGAATAACAAGAGATGGTATCCCAAATAACTACAAATACATATGTTGACTTTCAATAACAATAAAATATTATTGACAATGAGCCAAGCATAGCATATCTGTGTCTCTTATACTTCTAATAAAAAATATATACTTAAAAATAGTGCTCATATGCCTTACAAGTCATACATAAGGGAAGCTATCAAGACACCAAAATACATCTCCTCTCACAAAACTACCAAAAATATTCAAAATGCAATAATATCATAGCAGCTGCTTAAGATTTCTCAAAATCAGAACACAAAAGACCGTAAGGTTTTTGAGCATCACTTAGAATAATTCCGCCATAACGCTAGTTAACAATATTATCAAAAAATTGATACAATAAATCACATCACCAGAAACCGTGATGTTTGACACTTGGAACTTACGTCAACGAAACAGCTCCTTAGTAGACTACCAAGCGCGAGCCGTGAAGCTTTTCACCTGCAAAGTATCTAAACATACTATTGGCGTCTCTGCTATGTCACACCTTAAATCTAGAAAAATTTAATTACGTAGTCAAGAAGAGAAAGAGAATATCAGAGAGAGACTTAATACATAACATTTATAATCCTATAAAATTACGAGCGTGGAGGCATGCACAGGCGACTAAAATACATTTTAAAAAGTAATCAAAACGTAACTTGTACGATACATCATCTGTATACTTTAATATTAAAACATCCTTATTGGAGCTACAAAATTTATAGGTGGTGGTCAAGGCGCGGTCGTAGCTGGTTTTGTCAGGGATGAAGTTGAGGAGTGGCTGAAGAATCGAAGAAAAGCAGGTTGTATCCAGGCGGGAAGATAGTATATCACTGGAATACGTTTCGTAATGGCTTCGGAGCCGAAATATCTGTAACAAAACTTTAAATTTCACATAAGTAACATATAAGAAAATTAGCATGATTGGAACAAGTTTTAATCATTAGAAATGAAGCTTCAAGAACTTTATTAGAAACAGTGAGAAATGCAGTCGAGGTTGTAACCTGATATCAGGAAGACGTTGCATTTCTGTTGCCGCACGGTGGAAATAGCTACAGGTGTATGCTGGGTCGTATCTCGTGCTGGAAGCCGTTATACGGTATAAAATAATCTGGTCTCTAGCAGACAAAAAAGAAACGATGGGACTAGATGCCTATAGGCGAGGGTTCTCTAATATCTGATCATGGAAACAAATATTATACAGTATCTAGACTGTATAACATAGAAAATTATATACAACGCACCACAACATGTATAAAACACTAAAATTGGTACAAGAAACCCAAGCCTCTTGGGGAGGTATAGGGCATATAGGGGGTATCAACATAGTTATTAAGCAGCGACAGTATGGTCAACGGAAATAAGGAGGAAAAAGCATTAAAAGGCAATGAATAGATTGACCAAAACTATAGCAGCGGGAATTTGCTGATGGCGAATTATCTTCGTACCATACAAGACGATGGATACGAAAGCTGAATTGCAACTACAGACGTAAATGTAGTCTCAGAGGTGCGATGAACGCGAAGCAATACACGAGGGTTAATAACGTCTGTACAAAGGATAACAAAGCACGTCGTTCAGTGTGGATTTAACAAAAGAATATCAGTGATGTATTTACGCTGTACTGCAGGATTTTCGCCTAACATCAAACAAAACAGTAATACCCGTTCAAACTATTCGTATACAATGCCTGAACGTTCCAGATGGAACTCATTGTAATTTCAAATACTCAAAACATGCACAAAGCCCACATGCAGAACTTTTCTCTGGGGGGGGGGAGCCAAAAGAAATGAACATCGTGTACAAGGTTCAAAAATTAAAATGTGTTTTCAGAAAGCATACTGAAGACATAGTATATTGCTGCACTCATTAGCAAAAGTTGAAAGTTAACATAAGCAATTCCCGGAGCTGGCAAACTTAATCCCTATCCCACTCCTGGGGCTAATAACATGGTAGCCGTGAATGTGTTCTGTATCATACATGAAAGCAAAGAAGATCCAGAAGCCTCTCTGTCAGCTTCATTTTGTATTTGTAAACTTCAGTAGCCGTTAGATCCTGTCTGTACCGCGTAAAACAAGTCATTACAGCGAAAAAGTGAAAAAAGAAAAACCCCTGTCAGTAAGCGAAAAGAACAAAATGGCAACTACTCCATAAACTGACAAAAAGAAGAGAAAAAAAAGAAGGAAAGAAAAAGAACTAGCTTCGGCAATACGCACTATGGAAAGTCGGCTTCCTATGAAACAGCGGACATTAGGTTACACAGCTCTGAAATAATCCACTACATAATAAGAGCGATATATAAATACTTCTGAAAACCAAAATTATAGGACGACGATGCGTACGTCGTATATACCTGCAATAAGTTCTAAGTACAGCACCAGAATTTCTGTATTAAATTAGCATTGAAAGGCGCTTATGTTTTGTTTTGTTTTGTGTAGTGTTTTGTTCTTTCTTTACACTATACGTAGTGCTTTGGCTGCACTCATACTTTATTCTACTTTCCAAGAACAACATAAATAAATGCTTGGGCTGTACAATGTGTCAAAGAATTTAGCAGCAACATTCTATATAGTTCAATAACAGCCAGAAATTGGATGAATCACTGGTTTAACAAATTCAGAGAAAATTTACATTACAATTACTATTATTCATTGTGACACTAACATGAATTACTCAACAGTGTATAATCTGTAAACCGCCTAATATGTCAATACGGTAATACTTTGAGTAACTGAAAGTTGTATTTGATTTTGCTTTGAATACCCATTAAAATAAAATACCAAGCTTAAAATAAGTTTAGTGGGATGTAGATATTTCTGAAAACACGAGCAAGTGGTTTCATATTCTCTAAAATCCCTAACATTTTAATTATCGTTATACAATCACAACCCGCTTGGAAATTATATTTCAATAGTAAAATAAATAAAATTTATTGCTGTAAATAAATTATGTTACTTTAGAACAATATAACACTTAGAAAACTACACACATCACATTTAAATAGGTATTCGCACTAAACTTAGAATGGGCATGTGCCCTATATTTCTTCTCTTAGCTTATTTTCCTGAACGGAGGAGATTCGGCACGATCCAGAGGGGATATTGTAGCTAGGCCCCACAAGGGGGCGTCCCCGGGAGGAAGTATGAGGCGAGAGAAGACACCGGGCGGTCGGATTCAGGAGCAATGATACAGCAATAACAGGGTTCCTAAGTTTCCAGAAGTAGACACCTCGGCACACAGACAGTCAGACTGGGGACCCCACCCCACACAGAGGTCCAACACATCTCAAGTGGGTTCGGATAGCCGGCAGGCAGCCGATAGTCGGAGGGTTCACTCAGAGCATCCTTTTCCCCTACCACGCTGCATCGAAGCACCATCCCGACACTTCCAACCCTGAAAGAGACCAACGGCATGATAGATGAACGAAATGATGAATGGAATGAAATTGAGGTGTAGGAAATTCGAGGCTTGAAAGAAACCACTCCAACATTCGCCTGACGATCCAGGAAAACCTCTAAAAAAAAGTCATGGGTCAGGCTGGACGGTCGGCGGGGATAGAAACCGGGACCTCCCGAATGTGGGCTACGCATATTGCCGCCTGAACCATCCTGTTTATAGTCCTATATTTCAATATTGTGACTTTGTCCACTTTTTCAACTATCACTTTTCTCAAGTTCTCACTGTTACTGTTCCGTTTTTATGTACACTTCCACTAGGAGTTCACTTCACCAAGTGAACCAGTTCAAATCGTCAGTTCAATTCCTTCGTGACACAGCCTCTTCACGCCGGACGGTTCACTTCACTCGGGAGTGGAACACAAGACCTCCACAACCGTTGCTCCGCGGTACACTCGTTGCACGTCAAACAAACCTTCATCATCTCGCTCAGAGAATCGCTCTTAATGTCGTATGGGAAACTCACCCACCAAGTCGCTTGCTCGCTCAACTCACAGTGACTCGCCTCGACTCGCACAGGACATGTACTAACCTCGCACTTGACTCGCATTCAACTCGCGACTGCCTAACTGCCCGCGAGAGCGCTCGCTTATATAGGCTGTGGAATCTTCCACAGAAGGTTCTCAAAACTTCTAGAACTATTTCAACACATATTCTGGAGAAGGGGAGGGACAGATAAAGCTTTCAGAAAACTCTAGTTTTCTCCTGACCTCCCGATAACCTTGGGCTATAGCCGCTGCGTCACAATATGTAATGTAATTTTCTCATTCTGTTCTTGTAATGCCACTTTCATTAACAACCGAAAGTTAAACTACGGTGTCTATTCACATAATTTTGTGATTCACATCCAGTTTAGATTATCAACAACTGGTAACCATTCAACACAAATAGACGAGGAAAAAACAAAACAAGCAATAAAATGAAGGAAATGTGGATATTGAAACTCTGAATATGCGTTTTAACAATTTTAGCAAATTATTCTGTAATTTTATGCAGGTTTTACAAAAATTTACTTTTATTTATAATTTGTATAAAGCCTATGTTCAATAATGTTATTCATTTTTACTTTCTCTACTACGTATAGTAAGTAGGGGAAGTAGTGTATTCCACCCAAAATTTCGATACCGAGATTTCACTGGAAATATATGTTTTGAGACCCCCTGAATCCAGAAAAGCATGTTTGGAAAGATGTCCGTATGTGTGTCTGTCTGTGAACAGCATAACTGAGAAACGAACAGTCGGATAAACACCAAACTTGCTATTTAGGCTCAGTATCTTCCAGAGATGCGACACGAAGGTTTTCAAGAACATCCCCCACCCCAGATTACCCTTTAATGGAACATTTTTCGAAAATTTTTAAAACATCATATGTTTAAGATACTTTCATGACAAATAAAATGTATATCTTGAATTTTCTAGGAATGTCTCCAAACGTATTCTTCATTGTGAACGACTTTTGCATAACTGGTAAACCATAAGAGATAGACAAAATTTTACTACACAAAAAATGTAGATCCCATTAAAATACACAATTTATGTCATGCATTTTTTGTTTTTGTTGAGTGATCCATTTTCGAGATATTGCTTGTTATTCCCTTAAATTTTTCAATACTTTCTCAAATGGGAATTCGTTATTCATTTTTTTTTCTTGGATATGCAAAGAGTATTAATCTGTGGCAAAGAGAATGGTGCTGCGCGTAGCAACCAGCTATTAAGAGATATGTGTATGCTTAGAGGCTACGTTATTTTTATATTGCCGTTGCAAATACAAAACAAGGGGAACATAGTAGGCCTTAAGCGGTAGTCAAATATTTTTAGAACTGGTCGCTATGTGTAAAATGTAATTCTCTTTGCATGTCAAAAGACCCTTTCTGCAAATGTTTATCTCGATTAATATGAAATAGATGGAGAATAAGAGTTTGTAAAAATAGTTTGTACAAGAGTAGAGAAAGTCATATGAGTGTAACACATCAGATTTTTCTAGAAGTTTCCATTTTGTTTCATTTTTCTGAACCTTTCATCATATTATTAACAGCTATACAATGCGATAACAGCATTAGAATTGCAAAGTGTAAAGTCCGGAAGGAAAGAAAGAGAAAAAGAAAGAAAAAGGGTAGGAAGGAAAATCCAAACCCACTTTGGTGCATCATATATTGGAACCAGAATTACATATCCATGGTGGATTTAGGAGGGATTTGCTCATTTAAAAGGAACACACAGGACGCACACAGCACAAATAAAAGAGAAAAGAGTAGTAGACAAAAATATAGTAGTAACGCACATTTACACTGGGAAAACATAATGCGAAAAAAACAGGATCACCCAGCAGACAGGGGTAGGATCGAACCACAATAAGAGGAAAGTGAGGATGGGCAGAGCACAGAATGTAGAACCGGTGCCTCAAACTAGATGTGGCGTAAGGTGACTTTTCCAAACCGTCCTTATACCAGTTGTGACGACGCCACGGTGTTTTCACTGCTAGGACGAGGACAGGGACGTAGTTCAGGTTTCCAGACGGGAGAGTAAGCTTGTTAGAGAGGTGACCGAAAAAGAGCAGTGGTGAAGAGTGGAAAGTTACTGACATGTAGCTCTTGTTCGAAATATAGTTTAATTATCTACAGCATTACTCTACAATATAACAAACGTGTCATTTAATTGACTAATGTTGAACTCTACATTACTACAAACAGTCTAACCGTAATAAGGCTGCAAGACATAAGTTTACCTGGGTTGCGAAGAAAGTTGGGCTTTCAATGTCCCAACGGCCTTACACTAATTAAAAATTAAAATACCGAATGTCGCAGATTCCTGTTAGCACGTGTCTAGAAGAGAGATCGAGCCGTCAAGAACTCTAAGTTTAAATATCAGCAAGTCATGCCGTTCCAGTGCTTTAGCAGATCTGACGGAAATGGCGACGGCATGATTTGCATATTCCATCCGCTTGGAAATACCCGGCGAAGGACGATGGATTTTTTCGGACGTAAAAAACCTTAGCATGGCTTCCTTAGGAAGGGAAGTAAAGTCGGTGGTTCCTTGTTGTAGATTTACGGCACGTAAAAGAACCTCAAGCCTGATAAAGAGGCCCCTGAACAATATTTCCGTTCTTTCACGCCCAATATAGAATGGGACGCTAAGTGCCACAGCAGTTAAAGAGCGTCCATAAATAACACTAAATTTAATTTCACGTGGCAATATATTCACGAATATTCGGAAAACGCATCTTTAAAGTCCCGCAATACTTCTCCGCTTACACAAGCATCCGGAAAATGACTCGCCAAAATGTCTAAAGCCAATTTTATCGTTCTTCTTAAACAAATTTTGTTCTGAACATCCTAGCCTTAAAAAATTATGTTTATCACGATCTTATAAAATGGAAATGTAACGGCACAATACCTCATTTGGTGTGTTCATTATTTACGAAAATTAAAAAGAAAATACATCTATAAATACAATTGCTCCTAATAAATAGTTATATCAGTGAAAAACCTTGTTTATAATTCATGACGTCAGAGTGACTGTTGCTATGATAATAATTGTAGTTTTATATCCACAAAAATATTGAAAGTTGTCTTTTCATTTCCTTTCTTTCTGCTAATGGAAAGTTGTGAAACTGTTGGGGAATTTTCAGATATTGAACTATCGGCAAACAGCACCAGTAGTCTAGGCCCCTTCACAGTGAAAACCAAGCGTAAGCATAACATAAACTTAAGAACTAAATTATGCGTCATTTTAATGCAACCGCTCATTATGAATTACTTACTTAAATATATAATACACATCGAATTAAAAGTAAACTTTAAAGCTTGCAAGATCCAATGTTTCAAGTTCAGTACGTCAGACATAAGAAACTAGCAAATCAGACAGCGACTTTCATCATCGGAATTTCCGTCGCTAACACACTTTTTGTGTAAGACCACGGGTCAGAAATAACTGGATACCTATCTATAAAAATCGCATCAAAACAAATTGCAATTGTAAGTGATGATATATTATGAGTTTAACGTCCTTCGACCAAGTAAAGTTAGTTCATTTTTAGGCGTATACATAAACTCTTTAGTAGGTGGTCGCTTCGCAGACCGCCTGATGTTTAACGCTGTCCTGCGATTGGCTGCTGCTTTTGTTTGCATATGTCGAGGTGAATGACAGCACATCCCAGGACCCTCTAGAAACAATCCAGAGGGTCCTCACAGATATAGAGAGATGAGATTGGCAATGCCCTATCCCTATGCAGTGTCGCCGGTGAAGCCGACTTTGCGCGTGGCCACCAAAGTTTGTCACTATGCTTTTGAGAAGAGTAACCTCTTATGGGTTGAATGTGCCCAAAAAAATAAGCTTTTGTAGTGTAAAGTGTCGAATTAATCAATAAATTTAGACCATGATTTTCAAACCAATATACTGGTCAACACGTGTGTGTTTGGGTGCAATTTCTCTCATAGCAAGAGGAAAAGCAACTAAATTTAGATGTTTCAATTCACAGGTTAGTTAATGCGCTCGTTTAAGTCACTTTGAAATACGTTATCCACTCTCAACAGAACTATTCTGTAATGTTTAAGGTTTCCAACACGGAAAGACCTAAGAGAAGCATGGGTTGGCTTCTGCTGTGTGTTCCCAGCACTTTGGACCCGAGGATTCCCACCTAACAAATTTTATATAAAGAGTTTCTTAGTAACTGCTTCATTTTTAGATAAACACGATTTTAAAACTCGCGTCAGAATAGCGCATTATACATATAAGTAACGCTAGAGTTTGTGTATAGATTTAGTTATAACTGTTATCGTGCATACACATTATAAGTTTACATGTTTCTATAAGAAACGTCTTGCTAGTCAAATCATGCATCAGCTTTCGCGAGCTTTCAAATTACGTGCTTGTGATACCAGAACCGTGAGGATATGAGCTGTGTTCCTCGGACTTGAGTGGAGTGGTAATTATCGTAATATTCCATGACCGTAATTCCTGAATAATAGTATCACACACTCTCCGAGAGCTTTAAGATGTGTTATAGACTTTTGTTACTCAACAGTAGTTTTAGACCGAGTAATAGCAGCTAAATTAATTTATGACTTTGCCGCAATATTCGCTGTCGTAATGCCAATTTGTCAATAAGGTTGATAGGCCCATAAACGTGGTTGTATAAAATATTCGTTTAACATTCTCTCTGCTTACATTTTCCATTGCTCTTTATAAGGAAAACTTGAGAAAACAATTAGTTTGACAGATGATGTGTATAGGGCATAACGTAGAGCATTGTCGCACAAACCGAGCGGGATGGCTCAGGCGGTTAGTCTGTGGCTCGCATTCGGGAGGTCGTGGGTTCGATTCCCGTGGCAGACCTTCCTGAAGCATGGGTTTTTGTGGGGTTTCCCCGAGTCGCCAGGCGAATTCTGAGAGGGATCATTACATCCCCCGCATTTCCAGTTCCTCCGTTTCGTCTCCCTTCTCATTTCACTTCACCTTTATCTGCTTGGTATCTTTCAGGGTTGCAGGTGTCTGCGGGAGGCCTCGGCCTGTGCATGGCAGGGGAAAAATATGCTCTAAGGAAATCCACGATCTCCGGACTGCGAGCGGTCTTCAGGTTCCGGATCCCCAGGGGATGTGAAAGCCTAAGGGGAAAGGGGGCCAGCTGCACCGCCAGCACCCGGGGAGTTCAGATCTGTAAATGGTAAGGACCCAGCCCTCTGCATGTCTTGCCTACTAGTCCAGTCGCCCTCTGTCTCCTTTCATCTCATCCCTCCCTCCCAAGGGCGCCCAGTCAGGGACATAGCACAAAGCAGCTGCGTAGGTCAAGGTACCCTCCGTACCTAGTCCTATACTATAGTGACACAAGATGGCAACTCTTCTCCAACGAAGCGGATGGCATTGCCACACTGTGAGTTAAGTTAATGCGTGCGTACATTCAGGAACCCTGCTGAAGCACACCGCTGGAGCAGCGAAGAAACACTCGCTGACCAGGCAGCAGAAAGAATAAAATGGCGGAATGTTGCAGACGATATTTAATGGGGGATGTATCCTACGATACATTTGGCATCAAGGAGCTGCATAAAACGATAAAGGAAGCCAAAGCTTTTTTTAATCTTAGGGCTATTTAATTCACTATTAAACTTCATTATCTATAGTATTTATGCAGTAATACATTGTAAGCAGTTGTTCCCGAGACCATACGTAGGACCTCCCTCTGGAGATGTATAATTTAAACCCTCCCTGGTACAATATCCTGCCAGGTCTTGTATTCGACGCCATGCTCAAGGTGACCAAGGTCAATTTGGGCCTCATTCATGATGAAGAAATGCTCAAGTTATTCGTGTCCGGAATCAGGGGCGGTATGTGTACCGTATCAAAGAGGCATGCAAAAGCCAAAAAGAATACCTTCCAGGGTATGATCACAATAAAAAAACACTATAATTATCCTATCTGGACATCAGCAATTTATACGGTGCTTCGATGACCAATCCTGTCACATAGGAATTCAAGATGGCTTATAGACAAAGAAATTAGAACAACAAACTTCTGCGCTGTTGTCCCTGTTTCCAGCACTGGACATGTTTTAGAGGTTGACCTTGAGTACCCTGAGGATTTTCACGATGAACACAATGACCTTCCTCTCTGTCCGAAAAGTGAGATACCACCAGGAGGCCGATCGATAACCAAAACTGCTAGCAACACTCGAGAACAAAGAGAAGTACACCTTGCACTACAGAAACCTCCAGCAGTGCATTGATTTAGGCATGATGCTAAAGAAGGTCCATAGAGTGATGCCATATGATCAGTCAAAATGGCTGAAATCCTGCATCCAGTTAAATACGAAGAGACGTGCAAGTGAAACTTCCAAATTCGGTCAGAATTTATAGAAGAAAATGAACAACTCTTTATATGGCAAATTCATTTAGAATGTACGTAAATATAATGACTTCCGTGTCGTTACAAGTTAGAACCAATGCAAGAAATTGACTGCGTGACCAACTTACGTGCAAAGCATCTTATTTGCGGAAACTCTTGTAGGGATAGCGCTCGCCAGAGAGAAAGTGTACATGAATAAACCCATCTACATAGGGCAAGCCATTCTGAACAGCTCAAAACACATCAGGCACATCTTCTATTACAAGATACAGAAACCTAGCCTGGATAATTTAATTTCGAATTATATGGATACGGATTCATTTATCTTTCCAGCTTCAAGCAATATCTATGAATTTATCAAGTCTAACCAGGAACATTTTTTCAAGGATGAGTTTGCAGGGATGCCTATGATAGAATATGTTGGGGTAAGGTCCAAATAATACGCCTACAGATATGAGGACAAAACAGTCATGAAGGCTAAGGGCGTCAACAAAACCGGAATGCAGAGCATAAATTTTAAGCGCTTTTTCAACTGTTTCAATTACGCTAATAAACAATTTTTCGGAAAAATCACTACAATTCGATCTTTCAAACGAAGTATCGACCACAGAGATGAATAAGGTCGCTCTGTGTGATTTAGATGACAAAAGAAAATTAGTTGAAGGCTCAGATCGGACAGTTGCCTGGGGTCACTATTGTCTCCCAATGGCTGACCCTTAGATGTATATATATAATTTTTTAGTTTTTTGATATAATTGTTTGTTAGATTTTTCTTTCCATTTATTATTGGCATTTTTTTGAATATATTGTATTTGGTTTTTTCAGTTTTTAAACTTCATTTTTCATTGTGTATGTATATATTGAATTTCTATTTTTTTAATAATTAATCATAAAATGTAAGCAAAATGTAACCATTGTGATCGCAAAGCATTAACCATTGTAAAAGTATGTTTTGAATAATGAATATATTTCATTCATTTTTTATTTAAGGAAAAAATGTGATTAGAAAAAAGGTTATATAATTAAATAAAAAACACTTATTTTGGAATGAAAGACTCTTTATTTTTATCATTATGTTTTCTTTCCCACAATAAATCTTTTCTGTCAATCCACTGAGTATTCGGAAATCCATACCACTTCACAAGAATCCTATTTAATTGCTTGCGTAATACCATCCCCACCAAAAATGTATTAGGGTACAGTGTGGATCGTAGGTCATGGCCATTAAAGGACCCCTTTATCTCCACACTGCCATTTCATTTTAGTATGTATGTAACGGGACCGGTGCGATTCACTCGAACAACTTTAATATTTCAACACCCTAATTAGTTTCAAAACCCTTTTCAAAATGTCCATTGTTCTTGGATATCCTCACATTAACACCAACACTAACCTTTCTTGCACCCCTCTGCTCTCTTGGGCTTGATTGTAGTTGTATACAGTGAGTAGAGGTTCAGTGTTCTTCACCTCGATAGGCTTCATTCGAATGGTGGTGTGGTAAGTGTTGTTATATCTTGCAATGATTTGGGGTTAAAGATCTAGTCACTTGTATGACACTTGGTCTAGAAACTTGCGATACATTATATTCCTTAAACTGCTTATTAATCGTTCAACAGCCGCTGCCTTCACATGCCTATGGGTACTGTTGTGATCTATGTTATATTCGGCCACCAAATTTTTAAAGTGCTTATTATAAAAATCTTTACCGTTTGCAATGGATACGAGGGCTCTAGGAAGAACGATCCCTAATTTTGAACCACCCGATCCTTGCTGCCGTGTACGAAATACGTTCCCTTCTTGGAGTCCCGGCAAACGAAAAGGGAAGCCCTAACGGCTGCCAAAATAGTTTGGAGACTAACACTGAGTAAATGGTAGGACTAGGAAATACCTGTAATAATTGCTGCCTCCTTACTAAAAGAACTTAGAACAATAAGAGAAGAGAACAAATGTATAAATTTCAAATGACTTTATTTTCCCAAAAACATCTACTAGAATAAAGACAACAAATCCTGTTGAGCAACAAATTGAATAATATCAGCTGTCCAAAAACACAAAATATATTAGCATTAAAAAATATAAATACATAAAAGGCAAGTCCACTTAAGCTGGCATTAACAATAAATTTTAAATTTATTTGAACAGGAGAAAAAAACAAAAGATTGTTTAAATATGAAAAGAATGAAAAATTGAAAAATAAAACAAAGTTTAATAAAGCAATAGAATTAATTGAAAGCAATCAAACGCAAAAAGCAAATTAAAATAGCCAATATATTGAATAATATTGAAACAAGGCCCAGTGACAGATACAGCTCAAGCAACAGTTTTCAGTACAAGATCCAAACTTTAGTTTGTTTCAGGTTGGCTTAAACAATACTTTAAAAACCAACTGTAAAAGTAAAGCACAGTTGGGGCAAGGATAAATTAATACTATAACCTGCTTTAAAGCTGTCCAAAAAAGTATTTACTATAGCATTAAAGAGGAAAAAAATTGAAATAAAGAACAAACAAAATTTGTATCATATTTTCTGAAAGGCAAAAACAAATAACTGCAGGAACTATATAATAAAAGCTAAAGTGAAATTAGCTGGCTAATGCAAACCTGAAACCACTAAGTTTTACCATTAAACATGCAAGCCAAAACAAATAAAGGAAAATAAGTGAGCAAAAATTATCACAGTAATAGTAATGTAGTCAAACTTGTCTTACACATGCCCCCAAATATACATTTAATTATCAAAGGTTTTATCACAATAGAGTTCGAATATACCAAAGGACTTTCACAAGAAATAAAGTATTTCCCAAAATGAAGCCAGTACAGGCCATAAGCACACTTAAAGGGCGTTAAGACCTACAGGAAAACTGTTCATAATCTTCAGAAGGAATCTAATTTCAAACTATAAATTTAGAAACTATCCCCACTGGAATAATAATCTGTACACATACAGTGCAAGTACAATGCAATTAGCTACGAACAGGTTTTTCAATTATAACAACTAAACCTTTCAGAGACAGAGGTTAATTGAGCAATGTCTACAATGTGAAGCAAACTCTTTACATTAGCCCTAACATATGACAAAATTTTGAAATGCCAGAAATGAATTCCACAATGTCCAAATAATTTAAGTATGCACTTCCTCGTGGGCACAAAGTAGTATGTCTAAACTATCAATATTCAAAGCGTAAGTGCAATAAGGCACAAATCTGAACTGTCTAGCGTGTTGTTACGGTGAAATGGGGAAACGCCCAGTACATTTCAATCACACTCATTCGTCGGTTTAGAAATTTAAAAAACAGGTGACTTGGAAGTCAAACCCAATTATCTTTATATCCCAGCATAAAATTTTAAACTTTATTCCCCGGTTTACACATCCATTAAACAACAGGCGAAATTACCCAATTTAAAAAATTCTGGAAAACCCAGCAACACATTTATTTTTAACCTGCCTTGAACCTTCTTTGGTACTGCCTTTCAGTTGCTACGAATAAAAAAAAACTAGCAGGGCTTGAATTCACAAAGCCTGGAAACTTACCAGCAAAGCACCCTCACAAGTCGTAAATTTGCATTATGACTAACATACCTTCAGTCACTCACGAACACCATTTTTCATGGTTTACCTTTAACAGCAATTGTAAAACAGCCCACTCACCAATATTCAAATCAAACAGGGTGTACTGCGAAAACAATTTCCTCCTTTAGCAGAAATTCACTGCAGAAGTAGATTTATATTCACGATTAAGAATGTCTACTGCAGAACACAATCGCTGACTGACTCACGCAGACGAAAGGCCGAAATACTTATGTCCTCTTCCACCTCGCTTGCACAAACATGGAAAGCCGCTCACGCATCTCATTTCTCTCGACCGCGGAGCTCAAGTGCCACGAGAGAGCCGCTTCCACGCGGCACGTAGCCAGGCAAGACAGTTGGCCACGCTCACTTCCATGGAAGACGCAAGCGAGCGGACTAGACGCGGGCAAACATAGAGATATATAAAATTCGTGTGCTACAGAAGGTACGCAGGAAATGGTGTAAATCTTTTACGATTTTGCTGCTATCAGCACAATGCCCCCCCAATCTACGAGCTTGCGAGAAGAGAAAAAAAGGAAAAATCACAAGGAAGGGAGAATAAAACGGAAAGAAAAACAATAGGACACTCACAAACGTCTAATTTATAAGCCGTACCCCCCCGCACCTCCACTCTTCATACAGTTGATAATCATGTTTAACCACTCGCACTGGTAGTGATGACGGAGAGATATAACTCTAACAGAAGGTTGCGCAAAAAAACAACCGGGTAATCAGTCACATAAGTGGCCAGAAGCACCTTTACACATGCCACCATATCCGAAGGTAAAGTGTAGAAACCTGGATACTGCAGCAGGAAAGTTCATAGCACTCAGGAAGGTCGGAACTCCCGAAAGGCACAAGGGAGCCCGTAAACTAGCTACCCAGGCAATAAAAAAGTCCAGTAAACTTGTAACTGACTGCTTATAACCGCACCGGGCCTCAATGCATAAACATGGAAGGATCCGGAACTAGGGCACAAGCACAGACAGCAGCACCATACACAATCCTCGATGATAGAACTCCCACGTAGGGTCACCCGGTTGCTCCGGCCCAAGGCAAATACGAAGGAAGATGCAAGCAACCAGTGCCACAGGCGAAACGTAGAGAAGGGGAACGACATAAGATCCAACGTGAGTAAGGAGCATGAAAGTAGAAGGTAATGCAAGCCTGAAACAATTGAAAAAGAACACCAGAGAGGGGCCCCAGCAAAAGATACAAATATATAATTAATACAAATACAAGCCCTGGTCTGTATAAATGTATATAACAAAATATTTTATAGTTATATTAAAGGAACAAATACAAGTCTAAAAAAACAGATAGCCCTTGTGCTATCTAGGTCTATATATGAAACAACGGTAACAATAGCTTTAACATATTGAAATTCAACCATATAACAAACAATAACAAGGATAATAGCCCTTATATATTAAAATTCAAGAAATATATGAAAGTACACTTGCCAAACCCCTCACCAGAATAACTGGTAACGGCAAGTGGGCAGCAAGAGGGCGATTATAGAAGTGAGACAGGAAATATTGATAGGAGCCACAGCAGTCCTCACAATAAATAGACTGGTCATTAACAACACAGGGAACAACGTGTCCACGCAGCGAAAGTTAAAACAACTCAGTTAATAATTTAGAAAAAAAATTAATTTTAAAAACAAATATATAAACAAGACAAAACCATAATTCACAAACAAGATAAAGAAACACGGACACGTGCAGATCACTCCAGATAAATTTAGGAGCAAGGCAGGAATTGTTATAGAGTACCCCCAGCACGCGAACCAGGTGAGAGGGCAATTAGAATGAAAGCATCCAACCAAAAACATTTAAATTTACTGATAAAGGAAACATGCAATTCACTACAAAACATTTTAACATTTAATGGTGTTCGTAAGTGACCCAAAGCAATTAAGCCATTACACACAAATTACAAGAATAAGGAGGGCTGGTACAAGGTAGAAAAGTAATACCTCCTAACCATTTATATAAATTCTAAGATTGCTGAAATAACTTGAGTTAGGGAACATGTGCCCGTCTAAGGCGAGAAGAAGAGAACGGAAACGTCTTTATATATGTTAAGGATCTTAAAGGGTCCTAAACAACGGGGACCTAACCTGGAGGCAAATGCATTAATTTTGGAAGATTGCGGAAAATTTCGGCACATAACAAGGTCACCCACAGTAAATGGAGAAGCCTTACGAGTAACGTCATAACGACGTTTTCTAAGGGCATGACCTCTTCGTAAATTGGAAAACGCAACCTTCCAATTAGATCTAATAATGTCGGGGGAATTATCCATCGGCAACAAATCATTTAAAGCCCACATATACGCTAAAGGAGAAGACGACTGATAAGTAAATACCAAAGAAAACGAAGTAGCCTTGTGGACTTCGTGCCTAGCGGAATTAAAGGCAAATTGAAGCTGCTTGAGATAGGTATCCCAACCAGCATGGTGCTGATAATGGAAGGCTATTAGGCAGATTTAAGTTTCCGATTAACACGCTTCGCAAGCGAAGGATTGGGATAATACGGAGTCGTGGTAAAATGTGTAACACCCCAATCAAAGCAAAAAGACCTGAATAAATGGTATTTAAATTTCGAGCCATTATCAGAAACTAAATAACGTGGGGCACCAAAGGATCCAAATATAGCACTTAACTTCCGAATCGCTGAACGTGCCGTAGCAGCAACAAGGGGAGAAATGCACACAAATTTAGTAAAGGCATCAGTAACAACTAAGGAAAAAGTATTACAAGGTACAGAACGTGGAAACAGCCCAATGTAATCAATAAACTTATTCCATAGGTCGAGCAGGAACTTCCGATGCGAGGTTATCCCAATTCAGGCTTCGATAAAGCACAAACGCGAGAGGCATTAACATCTTTTAATATCGAGTTCCATGCCACGCCACGCCACATGAACTGTTGGTGAATCTTATATCTCGTTTTAACAATACCTAGATGACCACCAAAAGGTGAATCATGGAAATATTTCAAAACCATAGGAACAGCTAGCCTAGGGACTAAAACCTTAAAAATACGATGAGAATTTGTTCTAGCCATCAATACACCCTCTTTGATCTTATGATCCGGAACAGAAATCCCCTGATGCAGTTGTTGAATTATAGACCCAAGATGTTGATCCGAAAGTTGAAGCTCTGAAATGCTAGTGAACAAATCAGGAAAAGCCGAGAAAGAACATGCCTCAAACTTTATATCATAAGTAGAGGAATCAACTTCATTCACATTCAATCGATTCTGAAAATACACGTGAAAGGGCATCGGCAATACAATTCTCGGTACCCTTGATAAATGAAGGGGTAAATTTAAATGCTCCAATGCGGACTCCCCATCTGGCGAGACGACCCGTCTTGCGAGGAACGGCTAAGGCCCAAGCCAATGCTTGGTTGTCACACTCCAGGAAAAAATGAACGTGCTCTAAATACGCCTTATATTCTTCTAAACCAAAAAGAACAGCCAACGTTTCCAATTCATAAGTAGAAAATTTCCGCTCATCCATTGAAAGAGTACGAGAACTGTAATAAACAGGACGTCTGCCGTCAGGAAATTCCTGCAATAGCACAGCGGCAACAGCATGTGCACTAGCATCAGTCTGCAAAATGAATGGAACACAAAATCGGGATACGCCAAGAGTGGTGCTTTAAAATCAACTCTTTTAGTTCAAGAAAGGCATGTTGTTATTCCTCTCCATACTGAAAACATACGCCTTAGCCTATTAAGTTGTTCAGCACGAGCCGAAAAATTTGGTATAAATTTTGGAAAAGTTAACCATTCCCAGGAAACGAACAACTTCACGCTTATTTCAAGGAGCAGGAAAATTTCTTATGCCTCTGTTCGATCCGGATCTATAGTAATCCCAGCTGGGGATAGAATATGATCTAGAAACGATATTTGTGAGGTGGCGAAATGGACACCACAGCCCGCTGTAAAGAGAGAAAATCTCTCTTAGATGCTCAATGTGCGAATCAAAATCCTCGGAATAAATAACCAGGTCATCCAAATAGTGATACAAGTATTTAAACTTTAAATCAGAAAATACGTTATCGAGAAGACGAGTAAGAACTTGGGTGCCCGTAGCAAGCCCAAAAGGGACACGATTAAACTCGTAAAGACGCCAGGGCGTAGCGAAGGCAGTAAGGTGCTTTGACTTCTCCGATAACGGGATCTGATGGTAGGCTTGATTTAAATCTAGTGTAGTAAATACCCGTGCCTTCCCAAAGCGATTAGCTGCAGTATGAAGATCGGGAAAAGGAGTATTTTCAATACGTATCCGTTTGTTTAACAGCCGAATATCGACAACCGACCTAAAATCGACCTCATCCTTTGGTACTAAAACAATGGGGCTACTGTAATTTGACGTGGACGGCCGAATAACCCCCTGATCGAGCATCTCCTGAATCTTTTCCTTCAATACTGCCATCTTGGGCGGGGTAAGCTTATAAGGGGATAACTTAACCGGAGTCGAATCAGTTAGATGAATATCATATTCGACAAGATTAGTAACTCCCAAGAAATCCGAAAACAAAGGCTGAAATTCTTGTACTAAAGTTTCTATCTGTTTAGCGTGATCGGAGCATAAATGAGAAAGCGAAAAACAAGATTTATTCTCAGTAACGAGATTGATATCGCCCAATTGCTATCCTCCAAGGGAGTGGTAACAGCATTTTTATGGGCAGGGTAGTTAACACTAACCCAACCCTCAAAAACCCAGAGGACCGGTGGCTTTGGACCCCGGCAGCACCAATCCTATATTTACTGAAGTAAGCCCCTAGGGCTCTAGCTGATGAAGAATAATGAATTGAAAAATAAGATTGGTAAATACTGATGTAAGTAGAAAACTTTAACCTTGGAAAAAATGAGTTGTTTAAATGGAGCAAAAAAGGTGTCCCGTATGCCTTTGAAATGGAGCAGCAGCACTTCAGACCTTCAAACATGGTAAATCCTGTATAATAAGTGACGCCTGGGAACCCTATTCCCAAGAAATACTAAACCTAAAAAATTTAAAATTAGAAAATTGAAAATCTTATGTACAAAATTTCAATTCCTCATGTGGAGCAGCTATACTAAATTTGAGGGGCTCTCCTTTTAAGCTACCTTAATATTGTGCCGATTTATCGAGCATTTTGCTCAAACTCTTGTAAGTAAAATATCATCCTTAAGTGTAGTGCATTGCCTAAAACTTTAATATTTTTGGAAGATTGCTCTTCTAATTCTGTACCAGTTTCAACCAAATTTTAAATGTGTTGAGATTTTTTTTCAACCTCTGGTGTATTAAACTTCAGCTCCATACATGTAGTGCTTTGCCTAAGACTATAAACTTTTTGGGAGATTCTCTGTGTAAGTACCTTTAATTTTTTTCCCAAATTCAATCAAATTTTAAATGTGTTGACAAATTTCATTCAAACTTCTATACACAAGACATTAACATGGGATACATTCTAATTAACCTTAAGGCACCAAATTAAAGGAGGACCGAACTAAAAATTCACATGTTTGTTTTAATTAATATTCTACAAAGATTTTGGGTTGTGCATAATAATGTTGAAAACTGGAACAACATACGACTTACCATTCAGGATCTGCAGGGTATTTTCCACATTGGCAGCACACTGTGGTGAAATCGTGCAGCTAACCAGCATTCTTGAAGCAAATATCTGCTGCCAAAGCAGCTGATCAATAATAGCGTTGAGTTTCATCGGGAATATGTAGTCACTGTAGTGTCTCGAATATTTTCATAAGTGATTTACCAAGATGCCATACATGAAATTCGTAGTGTATATCCAGCAATTCCTTTTTTCATCAAAGCTGTAATATCCATGTGTCTGTAGAAATGATTTTATGTGCAGGTTTTTATTCATAGAAGTCAGTATATTTTCGCAAGCAGCTTCCTCAATATCAGCACTTAACAGTTCCTCTCTGTACAATTATGAAGTCTAATATTTTATTACTTTTCAAATTCATTATAGAATATGTCACATATTTTCAGAAAATCCCTACATAAGCATAAATTTAAATTATTCATGACAATTACAAAATTAGTTTTATTTTAACTAGCCTTTGTGTATAGAAGGAAAAACAAATGTTTAACTCTAAAAAATATGACTCAGAAAAAAATTATAGTTTTATTGCTTTTCAGAATGCCAAGGAGTATTTAAATGGCACTCCACAAAGACACATGCCTGAAGCTATGCTCACATTACTTTTCAGACTTCCACTGTCGCCTCCAGAGCACCATTCATAAGTGTACACATTCACACAATCAGTTATAATTAGCATTAATGCCTCTCATGTGTTAGATTTATGTTTTCTTTCAGTGCATACGTACGTGCATGCGTCTCAAATACTAAATAGCGCAAAGAGAGCATTTACACATACAAACATAAAAGAATATTTTCTAGACATACCTACATCTTCTTCTCCGTCTTCACTGGACTCTCTCAAATATTCATTCGGTTTATAATCTTCATCATTTACAGCTGAATATTGGCTTCCTCAACAGTCAAACTTTGGCACGCATTAGCGCCTTCTATAGCACTAAAAGTTTGTTCCCAACTTGCACTGCATTTCTGCATCATCTTCAACTCCATGTGAAGACTCAAAAACTAGTGTAGCTTCATTTTCTTGCTGAGAATTGCTTACTGAATTATTGACTAGCTGTAGCATTTGCTTTCTTTTAAGATTTGAGTTCCTTTTTTGGGAGGGGGGTTTTCTTCTAGCCCTGTTAAAAATTTCCAAGGCACCACATTATCTTTCATTCTAGGGCCTTCGAATTTCTCGTTCTTCATTATTCTTATTTTTATACCATACAACTCATTAAAATCACTATCTTTGAAATGAATTCCACATACCGTAGCATTTTTGGTTGGCACAAACTTTTTGCATTTCAGAGCAACAAACTGTACATATGTCGAGTCTTATCTCTATTAAGGAATGAGTAATAACCAACATTTCTGTTTATGCTGTTTGCACAACCAAGCTCTGGACGCAGGCATTCTTGACTTAACATCTCACAGGACACTAGAAAAGAAAAACTGTCCTACAATTACAGCTTAACAACAGGAATTAAATGCAATGCAGAGTTAATGGAAGTGACATTCAATAGCGTGGCATGTTCCTAGTCCTATGACAACACCGCAAGGTGAGCACTAAACATACAAATGCTTCCAAAATGAAAACAAGAGGTGTAGAATGATGCAGTTTTCAACAATGTGCTCAGAATTGTTTATATTTTATTGCTGAAAGTCTTTAAATATTTAGTTCAGTGCTCCTTTAAGTGCCAGCAGCGAGCATTTTCCAATTATTGTGGACATTAAATTACATTCACAGCAAGTGGTACATAATCTAAGAGAGGAAAGGTATAATAAAAAAGAACATAGTAGGTATAAATGGAAGGAAGTACATTGTGACATATTTAGGCAGATACTAGACTCAAATTATGGGCAAACATGTCAATATGGAATAAGATTCATATCAAAGAAATATGACATGCTCCTGACATACTAAACAATGTTATGCATAGGGTTGGAGAACAAATGAAAATGAAAAACAGGGTTTATAAAAGGATGAGAATTGGTTCAATGAAGAATGTAGGGTAGCCAAAAGACAAGTAAAACAGCTGGTGGTTAAGTGGAGGGAATTAGGAGGTAGAGAATGAAAGGAAGAGTATATGCAAGAGAGGAATTGCTCTTATTTATTGCTAGAACAAAAGAAAACAAATCGGTGGGAAAAATTGAAAGTAATCTGAAAAACGTTTTAAATGAAAATAATGTTAGTAAGGTAAAGAACGTTATAAAATCAATGTATAGCAAATATATAACTAAACCTACTATACAATCAAAATGGGAGGCATGTTTTGAAAGATTGTGTGGGGGCAAAAGCGTACAAAATTTACAGGAACTCTGGAAACTGAAAGTAATTTTGTTGAGATGTTGGACAGTGAGGTAGGGAATGAAGAAATAATAAAACAGGTTAAATTAATGAAGAAAAATCAAGCAAGTGCAATAGACGGTATTCCAAAAGAGTTCCTAATGGTATGGTGGTCTGAAGCAAATACTGGATGCTCATTTTAAATTGGTCCTGCCATAAGCTATAAATGCCACTGCTTTTATGCGAGTTTCACCTCATCAGCGGTTGTAAATGTGAAGTAGGGGTGAGTCGAACTAGTGGCCCATTTCCCACAATGTAACTGAAAATTGAAATCGAGTTTTATTTATGGACGCTCTTTAACTACTATGGTTCTTAGCGTCCCATTCTATATTGGGCGTGAAAGACCGGAAATTTTGCTCAGAGGCCTCTTATCAGGCTTGAGGTTCTTTTACGTGCCGTAAATCTACGACACGGGACCACCGGCTTTACTTCCCTTCCGAAGGAAGCCATGCTAAGGATTTTACGCCCGAAAAAATCCATCGCCCTCCGCCGGGTTTGAACCCGCGACCTCGGGAACTAGAGGCTAGCACGGTACCACTAGTCCACGGAGGACGACCACAATGTAACGAAGTCCTGTAGTGGCACTCATACTTATGGCGCTTTCTGTCAATCAAACAACCAAGTTCAACACCCACAGAGATTACTGTACTAATGGAGTTGGGGTAATACGTACATTTAAACTTTCTAGTTTGATTGTCGTATCATAGCAAAACTCTTTGTCTGTATATCAGCATCTGCATCAGGATGTCTTTAACAAAAGAACAGTCAGTCTTCATCAATGAAACCTACTTCAGAACAGGGCTTTCCATTGAAGGGGAATATTTATATATCAATCAGTATGTAACTGATATTGCAGAGAAATGTCCCCAGTGTCAACACATGTCTCAAAGGAACCCGAAGAGAACAGTTCAGAAGTGAGTTAGTTTGTCTTTTATGTTGCAGTGCACAAATAAAAATTTCCCTTGCAACATTTAAGTCATAAAGAATCTATCATATTTCTTTTATACGTTTCCTGTTTAGTTTATGATGGGTAAGCATTGATTTTTTACAGGATACAGGATCTGTATGGCAAAATATTTGTAACAGATGACAAGGGAAGCTAACAAATGGTGTTTCGCAACAAATGTGAACATTATGACAGATTGGCCATAAATACAACTGTCAGCCAACAAGAGAAACTTGGTTGTCCCTCAGATCCTACCAGAAGAAACTACAAGGCTTCTTAAGTTGCAAGACACAGACCCTCCAGCCTGCATCAATAACTTTTTTCCTTTCTTTTCTCTTTATTTAAACGAATTAAAATTATTTTACAATATAATTTTAAATATCTACTGGTTTTCCTAAACCCATTCATATTTTTACATTCATATTTTTATTTTTCCAAAAATCCCTATTCTCTGCATCTTCATCTGTTAGTCCTCTAAACATAATGCTTCTTCGGATCCCATCTATGCATTGTTCTCTTGGTCTTCCCCGTCCTGTTTCCTTCAACTTTCCATTCTAACACCATTCTTACTATTCCATTGTTTCTCATATCTTTTCACATGGCTGAACCATTTTAATCTACTCTCTTTATTATTTCAAATACATCCTTTTTACTTCCATTATTTCCCAAAATTTTGTACTTCTAATTTTATCCCTTCTTGTGATTCGAGAACGCCTCCGCCAAAAATCCATCTCTGTTGTTAATAATTTTCTTTCTTGTTGCCTTTTCATTGTCTATGTTTTTGTTCCATAGAGCAATATACTTTGCACTATTGAATTATAAATCAGCTTTTTAGTTTTATCTAACATGTTTCTGCTCCATAATACCGAGTTCAATATTCCAATTATAATTTTTCTTCCTTCACTTATTCTTTTTCTAATTCTAATCTACTAATTCCATCTGCTTCTATGATTGATCCCAAAAACTTAAATTTATCGATCATTCTGATTTCTTCATTAATAGCCTATAATTTTTCATCCATATTCATTATTGATGATAATAAGTATTCTGTTGCGTTAGAGTTAATATTAAAAGACTCCCCATGTTTTATACTCTTCTTTCTCAACACATAAGAGGCATTCTCATTGTTGCACCAAATGAGAACACCAGTACTGCAAAACACACTTTATTTATCCCTAGGCACCCAATGTAGTACAAACGTTACACCAGAGTCACTTTTGGCACACACCCAGAATACAACAGCACCAACCATTGAATCAAATCACAACTGAACTGCTGTACTGCACTATGTCCACTTTTTCTTCATTACTTCTGGACTAACAGAACTGCCTGTCTGGGCCGGAGTAGTCCCTTATACAGGTCCCGCATACAAAGCGGAATATTTAGAAGGAAAAAACTACTAGAACATGCTGAAACTAATGTTCTGGAACAGGTAAACAGCATATAATGGGCTATTATTCCCCATTAGTTATTGTTCTTTTATTTCTGTACTGGCTATTGTTAAGGCTCCACCCATCCCAGGCCGAGAGGCACTTACCGCTGGCCCACAAGTAGCTTGCATGCTGTCACAATATCTTGTGTTATTATTACTCGGTTGTCTTCAAAAAGTAATTGATGTAGGGTGTAATTTATATTCATTGGAGTTACCATCATACTGCATTTTTGGACCATTGGGGTAATTAAGCATATATATTTTATATATATTAAAAAGTATTCGTGATAGACAACAACCTTGTAACAGTCCCTTAGTGGTATAAAATTCCCTGGATACATAGTTTCCCAATTTTACTTTGTACTTACTTCCCAAATAAATAGCTTTTAATATTTTTGTCACATCTTCACCACTGTCGTAAAGCTTGCCATATTACTTTCTGGTAACACTATATGTATTTTCTAGGACAATAAATTCAAGTTCTACATCTTTAAATTTTTCTCTGCATTTTTCAAAGAGGATTCTTAAACTAAACATTTGCTCAACACTCGATCTTCCAATTAAAAATCCTCACTGTTCTTCCATACTATGGTATTGGTTTTCTATCTTTCTTTTATTATGCTTGAAAAGATGTTCATTAGAGGGTTCAATACACATATTCCCAATAATTCTGATATCATCTGTCTTCTTTTTTATATATGTAGCTAATGTATACTAATTTAATATATTGTGGTATTTCTTCTCCTTAAAAAAATCTTTTTGTATAACCAATAATTGGATTACTACTATCCGGGCTTGCAGGCCGTGGTCTAGAAGGCATCGTGGATACCGACGTTTCGCCAAGTGCAATGCTTAGCATCTTCAGAGTGAAGTGAATCAGTGTCTGCGGAAGTCGCAGCCTGAATGTGGAGACATTTTTTTTCGCGTGGAGGAGAAAATTATTTAATCACTAACCTCAGCTCCGATGGGAGTCGGGACTGAGAGTGTGAGACTCACCAATAGTCTGCATACCCACTAAAAACTCCTCTACCGGAAGGAAAAAGAGGAATTCAGGTGTGATAGTGCAGCTGTACCGCTGCTACACCAGCGTATTCAATGGTAAGGGCATATTGGCCGGCCACTAGGGCCTAAGCCAGGTGAAAGTAAGGTGCCAGGACACAAGCATGTCCGAGGGCCTGCTTGCGCCCTTGGGAATGCGAGGGTGAGTTGTAAAGGAAAAGTAGGAGAGGGATAGTGTGGCAGTAGGCAAGCTGGACGAGGCCCAGCATGCCCCCGCAGTGAGTAGAGTGTGGTGCTGCTCAGTAGTGTTTCGGGTGCCTAACGCGGCTTCTGTGTACTGCGTCAGCCCAGTCCGGTGGATCGGCGTCTGGTTGTTGAAGCTTCCTGAAGAAGCAGAGTTCTTCTTTGACTATTCTTCTTATTGCGAGGGTGAGTGTGGTGATGTGCCATGGAATTCTGTACTCGTCAAGGTGTCCTGTAGTTCTGCTGTGGCATTGGAGATGCAGTTGTTGGCTTCGGTCTGGAGCTCGCTAAGCCCCGCAACTGAAGCCTGAAGGGCCCCAAGTCGCGTGGATCGGTCGTCGCTTCCCTCTTCGACGTCGTCTGGTTCGACGAGATGGCCCTCGATGCGTTACAGCTTGCGCTGGACCGATGGGAGGATCCCGTCATCATCCTGGAAGTGCGCGAACTGCCTGATTGCTCTGGTGGAGGTCCGCTGCTTGGCCTCCACGGCCGCAAGGCGCGTGTTGGTTGCACAGCGTAACTCAGCCGAGCGAGGGGTGAAGTCCTAGATTATGGCCTGCATTGCAGACAGAGTGGCTTGTAGATCCGGTTGTGTAGAGCCAGGAGCTGTTCGTTGAGGCTTGGCCCTCACACGGAGCGTCATCGGCGGAGGCAGTTGTGTGGTCGTCTTCAGTATAGCTGACGCAGTTGTTTGTTCGCTCCGGGAGTACAGGGGACATTGAGCCTGCCCTGTAAAGTGCGTATGCCCGGAGCAGATGGCGCAGAATCGAGGACGTAGGCGGAGGTCATGGGCGATGCAGTTTCCTGCGAGACAACCTGCTCCACAGTAATGGCACCGAGGTGCAGCATCGCATGCATCCGCTGTGTGACCGAAGGCACAACAGCGACGGCAGGTTGCCGGACGTTGACTCCTGCTGACCTCGACACGCAAACACTGCCTAAGCAGAGGCAGGCTTGATCCCAAGGCCGACTGAGCGTCCGAGGCGGAACCCAGATGGAGGCCTATCAGCGGTGTTGGCCCTCTGTTTGAAGTTATTCGGGAGGCCCAAATAGGAGAGCGCCAGTGGTGCCTTGCAGCATCCAGCACGAAGTGCACTGGAAGGTCTCTTGGCACTCCACAGATGACAACACTGTGGCGGCCACCTGAAGGAGAGTGCGTCTGTGGTGACAGTGGACTCACCAGTGGAGGTAAGCCGGCGGCAATCTGTGGCGTCGTACAGCCCTGTGTATGAGTAACACAGCTAGTGGCATGCTGTGATGCTGGAAGTTCAGGCTTCGGCGTTGCAATACTGCGACAGGGTGAAGCAGGGGCCGAAGCGTAGCTAGGTCCGGTCAGCGGTGGAGGCGAAGCAGCTTTCCCGGCGGATGCCAGTGAAGCTGCTGGCGAGACTGCGGTGTCTACGGGCGGAGTAGGCTGGAGAGCGGTGAGCTTCTCAGCGGTAGCCGGGAAAGCAGCGGTGGATCCTTCAGCGGCTCAAGGTTTTCTTCTGTTCCCCATTTCGGCGAATCTCGGCGAAGCGTAGAGATGTTGCAACTGCGGAGTAACCGTGGAGACTTTTTTTTTTCGAGTGGAGAAAATGATTTAATCACTTACCCCAGCCCCGATGGGAGTCGAGACTGAGAGTGTGGGACTCACCAATAGTCGGCATACCCACTAAAAACTCCTCCACCGGACGGAAAATGGAAGAAGGAAAAAGAAGGAAGTAAGGTGTGATACTGTGGCTGTACCGCATATTGCACCAGCGCAGTCAAAGGTACGGATATGTTGGCCGGCCCTAGGACCTAAGCCAGGTGAAGGTATGGTGCCAGGACGCAAGCATGACCGAGGCCCTACTTGCGCCCTTGGGAATTCAGGGCGAGAGGTAAAGGAAAGTAAGGAGAGATAGTGTGTTGGCTGGCAAGTTCCCAGGATGCCGCCGCTGTAGTTGAGTGCGATGCTGTTTAGTACCGTCTGGGGTGCCTAACGCGACCTCTGGGAGATGCGTCAGGCCAGTCCGGTGGGTCGGCGTCTGCTTGCTGAAGCTTCCTAAAGAAGCGGAGTTCATCTTTGACGATGTCTCGTATAGCCACGGTGAGAGTGAGCATGTGACTATTGAATTCTCGTCTTGACAGGGCGTCCTGAACATCTGGTTTGGAGTAGTGGTTGGCTTCTGTCTGGAGCTCTCGAAGATAGCTATTGAAGCCTGAATGGCTCCAAGTCGCGTGGGTCGGTCGTCGCTCCCATAATCGGCGTCGTCGTCCGGTTCGACGAGATGTTCCTCGATGCGTTCCAGCTTACGGTGGGCCGATGCGAGCATCCCGTCGTCTTGTTGTAGTTGCGTGATCTGCCTTGAGAGGGCGCTGGTCGCTCTGGTCGAGGTCCGCTGCTTGGCCTCCACGGCCGCAAGGCGCGTGTTGGTTGCACGGCGTAACTCAGTCAGGCGAGTGGTGAAGTCCTGTAGTGTTGCCTGCATGGCAGACAACGTGTCTTGAAGTTCTTCTGTTGCTTGGTGTTTTGCCCATACACGGGGCGTCGTCGGCGGGGGCAGTTCGGTGGTCGTCCGTAACGTAGTAGTCTCAGTCGGTTGGCTGCTCCGGGGGTACAGGGGGCACTGGGCCTGCCCTGTGAAGTGCGTATGCCCGGAGCAGGTGGCGCAGATTCGGCGACGTCGGCGAAGGTCGTGGGCGGTGCAGTTCGCTGTGAGGCAAGCTGCCCCGCAGTAATGGCACCGAGGTGCAGCGACGCATGCCTCCGCTGTGTGCCCGAAGACACAACAGCGTCGGCAGGGTACCGGGCGTTGGCTCCTGCTGGCCTCGATGCGCAAGAGCTGCCCCAGCAGAGGCAGGTCTGACCCCAAGGCCGCCTGAGCGTCCGAGGCGGAACCCAGGTGGAGGCGAACCAGCGGTGTTGGCCCTCGTTTTGAGGAAATTCGGGATGCCCGAATTGCCGAGCGCCAGTGGTGTCTTGCGGCATCCAGCACGAAGTGTACTGGCAGGTCCCTCGGTACTCCACAGATGACCACACTGTGGCGGCCATCTGCCGGAGGGTGCGTCCGCGGTGACATCGGGCTCACCAAGGGTGGTAAGCCGGCGGTAGTCGGTGGCGTCGTGCAGCCCTGGGAAACAGAGCCGGAGGCAACAGGTTCAGGAGTTGCAATGCTGCGACCGGGTGAAGCAGCAGCAGAAGCGTAGCTGCGCCCGGTCAGCGGTGTCGGCGAAGCAGCCTTCCCGGCGGATGCCGGTGGAGCTGTGGGCGAGTCGGCGGGGTCTGCGGCCGGAGTCGGCTGGAGAGCGCTGGGCTCCTCAGCGGTGGCCGGAGAAGCAGCAGCGGAAGCTTCAGCGGCGAGGCGTTTCCTTCTCTTCCCCATTTCGGCGATCTCGGCGAGTGTAGAGATGTTACCTCGGCGGAGTCTCGAAGCGAAGTCGCTTTTTTTTTTTTTTCGAGTGGAGGAGAAAATGATTTAATCACTTACCCCAGCCCCGATGGGAGTCGGGACTGAGAGTGTGGGAATCTCCGAGCGTCGGCATACCCACTAAAAACTCCTCCACCGGTTAGGTCGTGGGTTTGAAAGGAAGTTCAAGGGAAAGGTAGCACGGTCCCGCATAGCACCCGTGTTAGTCTAGCGAAAGATTCTAAGCTGCCGCCCAATGGGCGGGAGCGGCGTGAAGTGCGGTCCTAGCCTACAGCCATGACAAATTGCCCTGACTGCAGCCTAGGGGGTTAGGAAGTGGTAATAGAAAAGGGGGTTCCAAAGGAGGTAATACAAAGGGATGGTGATGAAGGTGGACTTACTCTGGCGCTGGAGGCCGTCGTCGTTTGGGCTGGTCTTGCACAAGCGCACGGCATTGTGCAAGAATCCGCTGCTGGCTCTCGGAGATCACCAACGGTGTCCTCTCTGATGGTGGTGAAGGTCTTCCTTTCTCGAAGCTGGTCTCCAGGTTTTGCAGCCGTGTAGAGATGTGGTGCAGTTTGGCCAACAGGTCAGCGGCGGTGGTTTGCTGCTGAGTAGTACCAGCAGTGATGGTGGACTGCAAATCCTGGAGCTTCTCGGTGGTGGTGGTGATGAAGTCGTCCAGAGCCGCAATGCGCACACCAATGTCCAGGACCTCCGCGTGGAGATCCTGAACGGCGTCACGCAAACCCTGGATTTCCTCGTGAATCTCCGTTGAGGATGCTGATGTCGGCGCTGGTGATGGTTCTGGTGTCGGTGGAGGTGCTGATGACTGCGATGCTGGTGCTGGTGGCTTCGGCGGTGCCTTCCTGCGGGGATGCAGGGGGCAGAGCGCCTGGCCGGTGAAGTGGGTCGTTCCTCCACAGGTTGCGCAGTAGCGGCGTCGGTGGCGCAGGTCGTGCTGCTGACACGAAGCAGTGGTGCTGGAGGCGCCACAGTAGTGGCACTTTGGCTGTGCTGTGCAGGACGTCTCGGAGTGCCCGTAGGCACAGCAGCGTCTGCAGGGAGCCAGGCGTTCTACTCGGCTAGCCTCAATACGTAAGCACCGCCCTAATAAGGGCAGGCCCGCCTTCAAGGCCGCTCCGTAGTCGCCAGGGTCTGCAAACTCCATCCTGACGAGCGAAGTTGGTCCCTGTGCTCCGATGATCCTTGTGGCCTTCAAGGCAGAAGGCCAGTGCTGGTGAGCTGCGGTGGTGAGGAACCTGACTGGCAGGTCCCTCGGGACCCCTCTGATGACAGCGCTGTACCTCCCATGAGGCACAGGCTGGATCTGCGGTGGCTGGGAAGTGCCCAGAATCGGCAGTGTTGATGCCGGTGAGTGACGCGGCGACTGCCGAGGCAGTCGCGGCGAAGCGGCGCTGGCTGGCGGCGAAGCGGCGGTAGCGGCATAGGTTGCCCTAGGCTGCGGTGGCTGCGGCGAAATCTCCTCGGCGGGTGCCGGAGGAGAAGAGGAGGTTCCTGCCTCAGCAGGAGCGGCGACAGTATGACGCTTCTTCCTCGCCATCTCGGAGCTGTTGGTGATGTGTGATGTCTCACTCCCATGTGCGAAGTCGTTTTTTTTTTTGTTTTTTTTTTTGGGAAAACAGGAGTAAAGGTTTGAAGGAAAAACAAGAGTATGTATATAGGTGTAGAAAGGAAAAAGGAGAAGGAAAAGAAGGATGTGATGCTGTGATGGCGCAATTTATTGGGACATAGTGGTAAACATGGTGGCTGGTACCGCCGAAGCAAACCCGCTGATTGTGGGCGATTACTCAATGTGGCGGAATTCTCCGCTGTGGTGGTCAGGTAACTGCCATGGCGATGGCCCTGACAGGGACCTGTGACGGTGGTGAATTAACAGGAGATGCAGGCTCCAATCCCGGGCCTGTTACCTCCGGGAATTGGCTCTTTGGTGACGATGATGTGCTGGATGAGGTGGCTGACGCTGTCCGCCAAAGTTGGCTCCAGCGATGAGGGCGGCCAGATCATGATAGTTGGCGTCCATGGTGTCGAGAACTATTTTGAAATGGTACGGGATCTCTCCCAATTTTGAGCATTTCGTGGTTATGTCCTGTAGGCTTTGTTGTTGGTCGGTGAAGTGGCTCTTGATGTTGTCGAGGATGTGCTGCTCGGTCACGTCGTGTGACTGATCAATGGTGTCGGTGATTCCAGTACGCTGCTCGCTGAGTTGCTCTTCCAGTGCGCTGAGCCTGCCAGCTAGGTTCAGCACCTCAGCATGCAGGTCCTGGATGGCATCTATGATGGTCTGGTTCGTAGCTGCTATCTGTGATGAGTCGTTCGATGAAGTGTGCTGCGGTGTGGTTGTGAGGTTCCGCGGTGTCTCTAAGCTGTGCGGCGTGGCTCTACGAGGGTAGAGTGGGCAGACGGCCTGACCGGTGAAGTGCCCCTTGCCCCCACAGGAGGCGCAGAAGCGGCGGCGGTGTGTCAGGTCGTGTGCCCTGCAGTCTGCGGTGAAGTACCCGCTACCACAATAGTGGCAGCGGGGAGCGGCGTCGCATGACGCGTCTGTGTGCCCGTAAGGGCAGCAGCGGCGGCATGGAGTTGGTCGCACACTGCGGCTGGCCTCTATCACCAGGGTTTGCCCTAATAAGGGCATTCCTGCGTGTAGGGCCGCCGAGTAGTCGCCTTCCTCCATAAAGGTTAGTCGGACCAGCGGTGTTGGACCTCTGTCGTTGCGAATCCTAGTCGCTTTGGCCGCAGACGGCCAAAAGCGCTGGGCGGCGGTGAGCAGTAAAGCGTCCGGGAGTTGACGGTGCACTCCCCGGACAACAGCGGAGTAGCGTGCAGGCACGCTGGTCAGCGGTGTGTTGCTGGCTGTGCTGGCTGGTGAGGTGGCGCTGGGCGCTTCGATTGGCTGTGGCGGCGGCGGAGAGGCTGGAAGCTTTTCTTCGTCGGCGGCGGAGGTAGTAGTGGCTTCCTCTCGAGGAGGAAGCTTGGAGGCTGCGGCGGTCTTCTTCCTACCCATCTTGACTCGACGAGAGCTCGAAGCGAAGTCGAAGTCGCCAGAGGATGGCGCTCTTATATAGCGGGGGTGGGCAGGGCTTACTGTGAAGTCCTGTGTAGTGATTGGCTCGCGTCTCTAGGAGTGGGTGAGTTTGGCGAGGTATTATTATGTCTGCTATTTCTTTAACGCAGCGACTTCGCTTCCAGCTCTCATCGAGATGAGACGAAGAGGACTAAGCGCTCTCAGGCCCAAACGCCGGACTTCACTGTCGCCTCGCGGACGATCATTGGAATCCGCCGAACTCTCTGGACACTTCTCAAGCTACTTCCACCCCAGTGAAATCATGTGGCTACCAAAACTCAGGTGGCTGCGGGATCGCGGCCCGCCCCCTACTTCGTCATCTACCTCCAGCGACTCAACTGCAGCACCTCGAAGGAGCTACGCCGCCGCTGTAGCTGGACATAGCCGCACCGCTGAGGAACTCAGCGTCTTATTGAACCAGCAGACGGCCTCAACAGACAACGCAGATGACTCTCCGGACAACACCCCCGACCAAGAAGGCCGCTTCAGCGCAGTCGCGGTCGGGGTACAGAGGAACCTGGCAACGCAGATTCTCCTGGAACAACTCCAACAACGCTGGCCTTCAATGGTGAAGGCGACCAGAATTGTTTCTAGGAGCGGACCGACTCCATTGGTGCGCCTTGCTTTCCTCAACAAGGCGCACTACGACGCCGCTCTTCAGACGGACGTGGAGCTCCTCGGCACCACAATCCGCTTTGAAGCCAGCCGCACACAACGGACACCACCGTGCCGCCGATGCTGCCAGTATGGGCATTCGGCGGAACAATGCACCTACTCACCACGCTGCCACTACTGTGGCTCACCGGCCTTGACGCCCACCTGCAAGCAGCATGATCTTTCTCGCCGTAGAAGGTTCTGCGCCACCTGCTGCAGGATGGATCATTACACGGGCCAAGCTTGCTGCCCGCTTTACCCGAGACGGGCAGCTTCAACCCAGACGCAACAAGACGCACCACCTCAACCACCACGCTCTCGCCGGGAGCGTAACAACGCAGACGTCACCAACACGCACACAGCTTCTACACTGACAGCCATAGAGGCCTCGATCACCGAGCTCCTAGCAGCCTCAGCAACCGTACAGGCAGAGATTGCCAAACTCAACCAAAAGCTGGAGACGCTTCGGCAAGCCGCCAACCGGCGATTTGCTGGCATTGAAGCAAGGCAGCGCACATCAAACAGGAACTACGCCAGCGCCACTGGCAGTCTCAACAGACTCAGGGCGTCAATTGAGGAGTTATCCCACTACGACGACCCAGACCTCCTGCCGTCAATACAGCGAAAGCTGTACCGAATAGAAAGCTACCTGGAAGAAGAACATGACAATGACACAACCGACGACCGGGCCGAGCGGTTGACGGCCATTGAGGCCTCAATCGCCGGTATCCGCGAAGAACAACTACGGACCAATGCAGACATCGCCACCAGCCTACGCCAGCTACAGGACAGCCACCACAAGCTGGAGGAAGGATACCAACTCATTCGAAACATCATGGAGCAACACGTCCTACAGCAACCCGCTCAACAAAACAGACGCCGCAACAGATAGACACCGCATCTCCGCCGACACAGCTCTACATCAACATCCGCTGCCCGGAGGTAACAGGCCCGGGCACGGAACCAAATTACACTGTTATGACACCACTGTTCCTAGGTTACTGTTCAGGGCCTCGGCCATGACTCTTACCTATTCCCCACTGAGGAGATTGTCCACTTTGGAATTCTCCGATTTCAAGGTATCACCCACGAACCGCAGGATTGCTACGGCGGAACCAGCCACACAGCACCAAGTATGCCCCAATAAACAGCGCCACCACAGCATAAGACCCTTCTTTTCCTCTTCCTTTTTCCTTTCTACAACCTATATATATCTCTGTTTTTCCTTAAACCTTTATTCCTGTTTTCCCAAAAAAAAAAATAAAAAAAAAAAATAACGCAGGAAGAGACGTCTGTATTGACAAAGGGAGGAAACTTCGCTGTAACATCCAAACACATCCCAGTCGAGGACATTATCACCAACGTGGAAGCAGCCATACAAAATATTCCACCAGTCCAGGCAGAGGAGGTTCGACGAGACACTTCCGCATTCTATCCAAGGCACCTTTACCCAAGAGCAACATCCACCACAAGAGAGTAAGATGAAAAGATTATTATTCTACCGGCAGACAAAGGCAACGCCATGGTTGTCATGGAAACGGCAGAATATAAAGAAAAGATCTCAGACTTGCTATCCTCTGAAACCTTCAGGAAGATGACGACCTGACTACACGTTTTCTCAGACAAACTAACAGCCTCATAAAAGCTTCATCTCTGCCAGACAATGTAAAGAAAGAGGCCTGTAAAAGCGAAGCTTTGCCGCCAAGATTATATGGGCTCACGAAAATTCACAAGTACAACGTACCGCTACGTCCCATTGTTAGCAGCATAGGTTCGCCTACCTACCGTATCGCCAAACACCTTTCCACTCTGCTACAACCACACATCGGTACCAAAGACACACACATTAGAAACTCGGACCACTTTAAAGAGAAACTCAGGCACATTCAGCTAGAAGCTGGGGACCACTTAGTCAGCTTTGACGTTGTCTTATTGTTTACCAAAGTACCGATAAAAGACGCCTTAAGTCACATTCAAGAACTGTTCCCCCAAAACATCGCAGAGCTCTTTCGTCACTGCCTTACAGCTAATTACTTTCAATGGGACAACAATTTTTATGAGCAAATCGAGGGAGTCGCAATGAGCAGTCCTCTGAGCCAGGTTATTGCCAATTTTTTTATGGAAAGGTTTGAGCAGTCAGCACTCGCCAGCACTTCTCTCAAACCGAAGACCTGGTTACGTTACGTTGATGATACGTTTGTGGTATGGAACCATGGGGAAGACACCTTAGATCAATTTCAGCTGCACCTAAACAGCCAAAATCCCAACATTCATTTTACAATGGTGAAAGAAAGAGACATTACTTTGGCCTTCTTAGATGTAAAGGTCATGAGAACACCAACCCTTGGCCTAGAATGCAGTATATACAGGAAGCCCAACAACATTGATCGATACCTAAACAAAACATCAAACCAACACCCCAGGCAGAAACAAGGAGTGATAAAAACTCTCACAGAACGGGCAACAAGAGTCTACAATGAAAAAATATTTGAAAGAACTTGAACATCTAAATTCGGCCTTCCAGGCCAATGGCTACACGCGGAAAGAAATCCGGCGTGCGCTTCATCCTAGGTGCCCTACGAAAAGAAGGATCACCAACCAAACACGACCTTCCTCCCCTACATTAAGAATGTTTCCGACCGAATAGGCGAGTTTCTGCTCTCATACAGGATTGACACGATCTATAGAAAGTGAAGAAGAATTACCTTTTATTTTCTTAACACTCGTGTATATTTATATGTGTAGGTACCTTGCTCTTAACCTCAAAAGCGCTCTAACAATGCAATGAAATACACCACCAGCAGACGTGTGGTGAACGTTTATTTATATTATTGCCTGTAATCCCGGGATTACGATGAACTTAACGTGACATGAAAATGCTGGTAAACTAAAGGTATAATTGGCATGCACTTAATGTAATGGGAATGACTTTTGATTCATAGTTCTTTTATTACTTCGAGCTGAGCTAGTACCAATAGGTTCTAATTACCATGTGAAATCAAACTTGACGGGAAGGAAAAGTTTGACATTGCCAAACTTTTAAGTTACATCGCATTAAGTCAGCTCTAAATATCTCCATTTAATACAGTGTAAGACTGTCACATTACGTTAAATTCATCGTAATGCCGGCTTAAACTTCTGAAATATTTCAGTACGAAACACTCATAGGATGCATAACAATAGTTGTAATTTGGATTATAGATCTGAATTTGTGTCTGAGTTTTGTTGAAATGTTTTCTGAGTAGGTCCTACAGGCCTGTATGAGAATCTTTCCTAATACCGAAATGTTCATTGATCTCTCTCTCCCCCTCTCCCTCTCTGTATAAGTATGATATGGTTCTCACATTTCACTATCGCATTTCTGTCAAGGTCATCAATGTAACCTAAGTAATTGCTGTTTTCTTCATCAAGATCATTAATGTAATCTAAGTAATCCATGAACGCTTCAAAAATATCTTCCTCCAAATACGATACGGTATTCTAGTTCAATCGACAGGTTAGTTACTCCATCCAGGTCGCAAGAGTAAATTCTAACCTATATTTGTGCTCTATTTAATTTCGTAGTAACATACTACATGATGGTGCTCTGCGATATTTACTTCTGCAATAATTTAATCTGGGAGTATCTACAGGAGTAAGATTCTTCGGAAGTAGTTTACTCTCGCATGAAAGTCGCCGAGTGCTGACTTGAACAGTAGGTTACTACGAAAGTAGAGCTTACTCCAGGTTGGTGCATGCCACCCTCAGTGGAGTTTGGACTATGCTTTCCTGTCAGAGAGTTATTGGGCTGATGTTCTTTGAAGGAAATTTTAATGCGGAGCAGGGATGGACAAAACACATGATAATCTTTATACATTTTAAATATTAATGTTTTTAATGAATGAAAATAAATGTTATCACAGAGAACAAATTCTGAGCTTTGTCCATATCTCAACAGAATGTAATGTAGAATCTGTTATCTTCACTAGTAACCTTGACAGGACAACATACACCATTTATTACTAATACACTAAGTTACAGGTTAATCTGGTTGTAACAGCAACAGTATTGTAGTACAATAAATCTCAAGTTGCAGCGTCACCAAATTCACTTGAATAATTTTGCCATACCAACTTTGTTATATCCGATAATATATTACCAGAACAGGAAAGTCTAATAGTAGCCACCATATTCTTATCAAACAGTTTGGCCTTTAATCTTGGCTTTGTTAGCTTCATCAAAGAAAAAAGCTGTTCATGTGTGTAAGTTTTTGCAAATATTGTCATAATTTGCACTGCAAATTTGCAAATATTCCCATACTGTACACAGTTCAAAGATTTGTAAAAAATCAATTAACTGAGGTCATTGTATGCACATCTTAATAGTGCTGCATTACAATATCAATAACTTCCGGCTGCAGTGCTGGTGGTACATGTTCTATGTTGCAGCAAGAAGGCAAGAGAACAGAACCAATTGAGGTTTAATTCCCTTGAAATCCTGATATTGCCTGTCAAAGTCTATTTGGAGATTTTGTAACATATTGCAGTATGTATCAGTATTAATTACTGTACTACTCAATGACTGAAGATATTAGAAATAAACAAAGTTTTATTGTAACAACTGAGACATCTATAACAATAACTTCATCTCAAAACTGTTAACAGTGTCTGCAATATTATAAATTAAACCGTTTTTACCTTGTAACTTCAAATTTAAAGCATTGAGGTGTCTCTAATGTCAACTAAAAAAATCATTTATCCAGTTAGAGTCAGAAATTTCAGGTACTGCTTTGTTTTTACTCAATAAAAGCTGCTATAAGTGGTTGCAGTTCAAAGAACCTGGAGAGAATCTTTCCATGGCTTAGCCAGCGGACATCACAATGCAAGGAAATATCTACCAAATCAGAATAAATTGAAGTAAGGAAATTTGTAAACTGGTGGTGATTAAAAGAACGTGGCCCTTATAAAGTTAACACATTTCACTACAACATCCATTACATGGCTCATCTTAAGAACCTGGTATGTAACACCTGCTGATGAATGATGCAATGAAGGGTAATTAATTTATGATCAGTCTTTTCAGATTCCAATTTCTTTTTTAAAATCCCTATGAACCCTTTCTGTTTTCCTGTCATTGCAGGTGCACCATCTGTACTAATTTGTTTAACAGCAGCCCCATTTTATCAAGAGATTGTTGAATACCTTGGAATATATCTACCCCCATGATGGTTCTCTTCAGTGGAATTAATTTAGCATTTCTTCTGTAACACTCGGATTGTTATCCACCCTATGGACAAATACCATGAGCTATGCAGTATCTAAAATATCAGTATTTTCATTGAGACATAATCAATAACACACAAACTCCTTACATAATAATTGTAACTGCTGTTTCACATCATCAGATAATTCCCAAATGCGACTACTAATTGTATTTCTAGGCAATGAGTATATTTATCTGCTTCACTTGATAATAGAATATTAATTGCCTGGATTAAGCAATCTTTTATAAAGTGACCTTGCGTTAAAGGGCTACATGCTTTGCAATTTACACGCATTTTACAGCTAACGTGTGACACAATGCCCTAACCACAAAAGAACTGGTAGCAGCAGGCATTACATCCTATAAAATGTAAACAAAGACAATAACTGAAAATGAAATCTAAATTGTATCACCTTTGTTGCAATGTAGGCCAAAATATAATTTTCACAATGTAATAATTTTAATATTTGTACTTACCTTGTTCTGTAATGAATGTAATAATTTAAGTCTATCTTCCCCTGTAAAATGTCCGCATTTCTCCTTGTGAATACTGAATAGTATCCTGAATGCTACTTTTCTTAACAATTGAATGTTTTCCATATAATAAACACAGAATATCTCCTCTTTGTTTCTTAAATAGAAAATCACATGCCCAATCATACTAGAACTTAGTGTGTACCTTCTTGACTGTGTTCATGGCTACTGTCAATGGTAATTTGTACACTCTTCCTGAAACTCAAACCTACTGCCTGCCTACTTACAGCCATATACTCTATATGCTCTAGCAGTGTGTATGTGCTACCTGGCGCATATGCACTCTGGCTGACATGGCTGACATCCCTGACCTATAACCCATTTGTGTAGCAGTTGCCACCAACTGGCATACAGGTTCACGAACATTTGAAGACCAAGGGATCACCAGTCAGCATTGACATATCATTAGGGACCCCAGATTGTCGGTAAATAAAATAATGTAATATCGGTGTAAAAATATTATAGTGAACGGTGTTTTGGGTGGTAAATAAAACTGCTTAACGGTGTTATCTCGTGCAAAAAAAAAGGGAAAAAACAAAAACACAGTTTAAACTATTTTACTGTGGAACAAAGGGCACCTTACATGTAACTTAAAAAAGAGGAGCATGAAAATATTTACATAGTATACTTTTCGACTGATTTACTTTGTTAGAGACAAAGCCACCATAAGTTCGGTGTTCTCTGGCTTAAGATTTGTTCTTAGGTTTGTCATGATGTTCCCATATGCAGAGAAAAGTCTTTCACTGTCCACATTGGACATGGGTACCCACAATAGTTTCATACACTTCTCACTGAAACACAAGTGATCACATTGAAGTCCAGAAAGTAAATCCAGTATGTTCACTTCAGCAGCATCATCTAATTTCTCACACACTATGTTCTTCAGAGCAGCATATCCCTCCTCGAATATCTTCTCTGGCAAGTCTCGCAGAAAAGGTAACATTCTTCTTGCTTTTTCTATAGTTATATCAGTAGATGCCTCATTTGATACTATTTTTCGTACATCAAACAATTTACCTGCAGAATGAATATTGCGATAGCAACAAATTGTATATATGTTTTAAAGCACCACGTGGTGGATAATGTTTCTCACGTAATGTTGTTTACATCACGCGTGTAGCCATCTTGTGTGACGTCATTCGTTGGTCGTTTGTTAACTCCATCTGGCGTAGCAATTTATATGAATTGGTTTATGAAAGATTTTAAGGTTATGTATATTGTCTTCCGGCTAGCTATTTAGGTAGACATTTAACTCTTGCAGGGTGTGCAGCGGAAAGGAATCTTTTGTCTATAAATGATACTGATGAAGAAACTGGTTTTATAATCTTTATTGCAGAACACGTTCACGAACACTTTCACAAATTAATTTGGATACTCGCCATACTGAAACTGTTTGTAATAACTTCTCACTTTTAACTCACGTACTTCAACTTTATATATTTAACTGTATAATCCTTTATAAGATTTCTCGTACTTCTGCTGCGCGTAACTTTATGAATTTAGAGACCGACATGAGAATCTTGTTGAACTGGGAGCTGACGTGTTACGTGTTGAGAATCTTGTTGAACACTGGGGGACGCTCACTTGAATCTACACTATTTATAGGCTTGCCTCAAGATACACCTAAAGATTATAAATGAACTGCTATTGGCTAATAAAACGCGCCAACATTAGCGTCAATTTTAACATCCAATGAAAACCACTAATACATATTACTTTTAGGGAAAATTCTAGAAGCTTTTACCGAAAAGGCGCGAAACATTACGTAACTTCCTGGTTCCCGGTAACGATAAACAACTCAAACCCTTCATTGCATTCTTGCGTTATTGTTGACAGTTTCAGTAGAGCCGTATATTATTATTTACCAATACTATTTACAATTAATAAACCTCTGAAATCAATGTTACATAAAAATACATATTCATATTATTATCATTAATTACGTCTGAGTAATTTGTGATACAAATTACCGTCTCATATGCCCCACTAGAAACATAATTATAAATATTTATAACTTGTTTAGAAAATTTCTAATTGTGTTTTTAGTCTCCTAAATCTTGGAACACACGCTATCACTTTCACTTTACACTTCACACGTATTTAACACATGACATATGTTTTATCTCGCCACTACTTACTGGCTCTGGTTTAATTAATTTAGATATTCATCTGACATCATAAAAAAATTTTTTTTTTTTTTATAGCAAATACTTTACCCTAAATTACTTATTTACTGCTACCAAATTGTTTACATTAAGTTGTTGACAAAAATTTATACATTTAAGATTTTTTTTTTGTAATTATTATACATATTTACCAAAATATTCACCCTCAACACAAATATTTACATCTCTTAAATCTAGATAATATTTCACCTTTTCTGTTTGCTACACAAGTATTTGTTTTATTTATTTTTACCAATTTTTGTTATTTTGTACTTTACAAATATATTTACATCTCTTAAATCTTGACAATGTTTCACCTTTTCTGTTTGCTACATAAGTATTTGTTTTGAATTATTTTTACCATTTTTGTTATTTTGAGTTTTATTTTAACAATACTCTTGGAATGGTATTTATGTACTTTACTTTAATCTAACATCATGCTTTATTTCACATGTTCAGTTACTAATAAAATGTTACTTTCCTCTCAAACAGTTAGTCATGACCACAATTTATTTCTCCATTTACTTGACGTACATTTTTATTTAACCCTCTTACGTTCCAATACATTTCTCTGCAAGTCGCCTTTAACTATCCAGAATTTACTATTTATCATCTTTGTCTTTTATTTCACCATGATCTTCGTGGTTGTATGGTTTAAGCATCTCAATATGAAACTTTCCTATGCTTTTTCGAGTTGTTGGATTACATAACTCATATGTGTTAGTTCCATACACTTCAACAACTTCATATGGTCCATGGTATTTGAGAAACATTCGCCAATAAAGTTTATTTTCTTTGTCCGACAATTTCTTGGTTTTAACCAAAACGAAATCTCCTATTTTGATCCTCCATTCCTTTCTCTTCTTTTCTTCATGTTTCATTTTTCTTTTTATGGCTTTTTTTTTTATCCTATCAAATGCTTTTCGGAACATCTCTTCTTCTGTTGGTGGTATCGAATGCGCCTCTGGAATGGCTTCTGGAATTTTTTTACACATTGTATTGATCTTCTTTCCCAATTTAAGTTCACATGGTTTATATCCTGTCACATTGTTTATGGTTTCATTTAGTAGGTTCTGAACAAAGTTCACGTATCCATACCATTGGGTGTGTTTTCGATGACATAACACCCTTAAATAATTTGAAATTTCCTTAATTTCCCTCTCCACTGGGTTGGAGTTCGGTCTGTATCTTGACGAAAAATATTGTTTAATGCCATTTTCTTTCAGTCCATCCATAAATTTTTTTCCTGTGAAGTACGAAGCATTATCGCTCAATACAGATTGAATAGGTCCTTCTTCTATCACATATGACTTAAGTAGTCTATTCAAACATGCTAAACTTGTAGGTTTTCTCAAAGGGTAAATTCTTACATATTTGCTGAATATATCATAACAGACAAATATATATTTATTTCCAAATTGACTTGGAGGCATCGGACCATGAATATCAATACTAATTACACATCTCGGCTTATCCCTTATAACCGAATTAGTTTCAAATGCATATGCTGCATTTATTTGCTTTGCCTTCTGACACAGGTTGCAGCACGATATAAATTTCCGAACTTTTTGACGCAATTTGGATATGTATAAATTCTCTAAAATCATAGAAGTTGTTCGGTCCGTCCCTGAGTGTGCTAACCCTTCATGAAAATTCTTAATTAGTTCCTTTTCCATGCTTCTCGGAACCATTACCTTCCAACCAGGCATTTCTTTTCCATGCTTTTTGTATAATGTCCCATCTCGAATTGCTATAATTTCTTTCTTTGCCTCCTCAATCAATGGTGCATTTTCTTTAAGTTCAAATAATTTTGCATCCTCATTTTGAATTTCCCCCATATTTTTCAATTTTCTAATCATTTCTTTGCTTAAAGGAATTTCAATTGTCAATATTTTGACTTCATTTCTAGGCCTGTCAAGATTTTCGGGAATTTGTGGGTTGTAGTTCAATCTTGACAGCAAATCACTGAAGGTATTATTTTTGCCAGGAATGTGGATAATCTCAATATCGAATGCAGATATTGCATGAATATATCTAGCAAGTTTTCCACTACATAATCTACACCGTTGTATGAAAGTTAAGCTTATGTGGTCTGAATATACTTTCACCTTTTGCTGATAAATATAGGTTTTAAAACGAATTAATGAGAAATATAGTGCTCCAATTTCTAACTGAGTCACTGAAGAATTTCGCTCAATATTTGTAATTCCTCTAGAAGCTGTACTGATGACGTGAAAGTCATTGTTGATATCTCGCTGTCCTAAAATTCCGGCGTATCCTTGCATTGATGCGTCGACATAAATCTCATATTCCAAATCTTCTCTGGGCCTCTCGAGTAATATGGACTTAGCGAAGAGTTCCTTTACTCTCTCAAAACATTTTTGATGATCCTCTGTCCATTTCCACTTATTGTTCTTTCGGAGTAGCTGCCGCAGTGGTTCTATTTCAGCCGAATATCTTGGTACGAACTTACTCTGAAAGTTCAATACCCCTAAGAGACGTCTAATTTGTTTTACGTTCCTGGGTGGCGGAATTCTCATTATTGCTTCTATTCTTTTCTGATCAGGTCTTATACCTCGTTCATCCACTACATAACCCAGAAAATTTATTTCCTTGACACAAAATTTTGATTTTAGTATGTTCACAGTCATACCATGTTGTTGTAGTTTATTTAACACATAATGGACATTATTCATGTGTTCTTCAAATGTTTGACTAATGATTAAGAAGTCGTCAATATACTTTATCAAAAAGTCATCTGCAGAATTTCCAAAGATATTGTGAATGGCTCTCAAAAATCCACTTCCTGAGTTTTTTAAACCAAAAGGATTTACACAAAAGCGATACTGGATCCCTGAGTACTGAAATGAAGTGTAATCACGCACTTGCGGATCTAATTCCACTTGCCAATATGATGCAGTGAGGTCGATGGATGTCAAAAATCTCCCTCTTGAAAGTTTTGTAATTAGTTGTTCAATTCCCTCACTTTGAAAATGATCTGGTTTCATATACTTGTTGACATATCTGCCGTCTAAAGTTAATCTCAAACTACCATCTCGTTTAATACTCCAGCAGATTGAATTTATGTATTGAGAATTACTTTGCTCAATAATCCCATTTTCTAACATGCTATTTATTAATTGTCTAGCTTTGTCTCGAAGACTTATAGGTAAATTGTCATACTTGTGCCTATATGGTGGTACGTCTTCTACTTGAAATGTATGCTGATATACATTACATCTGCCTGGGATATTACTAAATACTGAACTATTGTTCATCAAAACATCATGAAGGATTTGTTTTTGCATTGTCGTAAGATTATAAGCTTCTTCACACTTGTGTATTATTTCCTCATTTCTCTTCTCTTTCCTGCTGTTGTTTGTCTCGCTCACATGGTCGTCTTTTGTTTGGATTGTAAATTCCTCTACTTTCTCTGGCATTTCTGCTAGTTGTTGAAAATATGGCGTGGTATTCCCTTCATATTCTGTGATTACCTGCTTTATCTGACTATTTCTATCAGTTTCTGTTATTTGCACAAAAAACTCTTGGTCACAAATATTTTTTTCATCCTTTGTCATCTCGATTACAGAAACTTTTTCTTTTATAAATGGTACCCTTATTTCTCTATCTTCTTTTGTTATTTTTAACTCTTCATGTTTGAAATCTATACATGCTTCATATTCATGTAGGAAGTCACATCCTATAATTATGTCACAAATCAGATGGTTTACAATTAGAAACATAACCTCAAAATTCTCTCCGCCAATAAGTATGCTAAGTAGAGCTTGTGTTTTTATGACCTGTGTAGTTCTTCCAATTGCAACACGACAAACTAAATTACTAGTGGGAAGAGCCATAATTTTGTTACCTTCATTAATCAAATTTATGTAAAATTTCTGTGAGCAAATTGAAGCTGATGAACCAGAATCTATGGTTGCAATTATTTCTTTCTTCGCAATTTCCATTCTAACATGAGGTGACTCAAAATTTTCTCCCTTATCTTTTGTTGCTGTAATCTTATTACAGGGTGTATGTGTAGGTGTATGATTTGTATTGGTAATGGATACTGAATTATTAAAGACGTCCTGAGAACCTACTACACAGGAGTCTGTTAACAGTTTTCCTGGTTATTTCCATGTTCACGTACGGGACTGCCATTCCTAACAGGCGCTAAATCTATCTCAGTGTCGCCACCATTGTTTTGAGTTCCCCGTCCTCGAATTCGAAATCCTCGATTTCTGACATTATGTCCCCTTGGCACGTAATTTTCTTGCCGTTCCTCAGATCTTTCACGGTTATTATTTTCCCTCCAGTGAGTGAAATTTCCCCTCTGTCTAATATACCTCCTTCCATAGTTTTGCCCTCTTTCAGGCAATCTTTCTGTCCTGACATAATTTATTTGTTCCTGCCGCCCTGGTCTCCTATCTATCCTTGATCTTTCAAATTGTGGAACATATGATTGATACCGTTGTCTGGTATTAATTTCATGATGTCTGTCTTGTCCTCTTATTCGTTGATAACTACCTTGGTAATTTCTTCTATCTCGTACATCCAAAAATCTATGTTCCCACTCCCGAGACATATCTTCTTCCTGTTGTTCCAAAGCTGTTATTAATTCTGTCATCTCACAGATGTTCCGTGGTTTTGCAATTAATAAGTAATTTTGTATCCTGATAGGATAATGCCTTGCGAGCAAACTCACAAAATCTTCCTCACTGATTGGAGGTGACAAGTTTCTAACCTGACTTGCATGTTTTAATAAGTAATCAGTCATCGATATTCCCTCTCGTGGATTAAATTGACCATGACTAAGCATTGCTCGTATTCTTTGCTGTACCGTAACATTCCAAAATCTGTTCATGAATAATCTTTTAAAGGATTCATATGAAATTTCACCCCCTGATACCATTTGTAACCAATCTAAGGTTTTCTGGTCCAAACATCTTTTGACAACTATCATTTTCAATGCTTCAGGTATCTTTTTAATTTGAAAATACTCTGATAATTCTGCTATGAACTGTACTGGACTGGAGTTTTCATGAAATTTTGGAAGTGGAAAATCACTTAAGATATGATTGTAATTTTGCAAATTCCCTATTCCCATATTTAAATTCTCTAGTGTTACTTGTGCACTCTGAGTTTCAGCATTAGCTATAGATGAAGCTGCCGCATCACTCACATTATTTGTCATACCTGAGGAACTACCTCTATCATTATTTTGTACATCTGACACATGTACATCACATATATTTGCCCTTGAATTCAATTCTAACCTGTTTACAGTACCTTGCAGATTTTCTATTGTCTGTTCCAATTTCTTATTATTCTCATTGTGAGCAGTTTGGTGTTTGTTAATTTCAGAAGTTAGCTTTTGATTCAAATCTTTAGACAAATCTTTAACTTCATCAGACAATTTATTTCTCTGTTTTTCTGACTCCTTCTGAATTTCAGAGATTTCCCCTCTGAAATTAACTTGCACCTGTATTAAATCTGCATTTGTAGCCTCCATCATCTCTTTTAACTCACTTGAAATGCTACTCATTCGGTTACCTAGCTCTGTACATTTTACATTAACATGCTCTATTTTATTATTAACCTCACTTTTTTGGTTAGATATTTCCCTGCTCATGTCTAACATTTTCTTTGAAACTTCACCTATTTCATTTGCTATCATTTCTCGATTTTCATTTTTCATTCTAATCATACTACTATCTAGCTCCATGAATTTCTTTTCAATTTCTTCCCTGTTTTGTTCTAAGCTTTTACCAATATCTTCCCTCAATTCTCTCTTATTCTGATCTAGTTTTTGTTCTAAACTCCTATCAATATCTTCTCTTAATTCCCTATTATTCTTTTGCATATCTTCCCTTAATTGATCTGTAATACTCTTACTAAGATCTTCCCTTAATTTCTCATTATTCTTATCTAGTTTTTCACCAAATTTTCTAAACATTTCCATAATCATACTATTATCAGAGTGAATATTTCCTACTATTCTATTCTCACTTTCTGCACTAACATTTTCATCCTCAAATCCTAAAAAGTTTGGGCTATTTCCTGCACTAACATTTTCATCTTCCATAATTATTTCCTCTGAATTATTGGTAGCCATTGTTTGTTTTATCCTACCACTCCTCAATAACATTGAAAGTTGTTTACCTTTCTGATGCTGTATGTTGCTGTTACTTTGATGTCTCAGCTTTCTGCCCCTTTCTCCTAGATTTGATGTCGCTTCTGCGTTGTGTTGTGATGAATCTACGTCGTTTCGATGTTTTTGCGTTGAATTCCCTGTTGCTTCGTAATCTCGGAATTACGATCGAAGTCAGTCGTCCCTGTCGTTTCTTGAATCTGGGTCTTGTAGATGATTTCACCTCTGCATTCCTGGTTATGTTGATCCTTTCCTAGTTACTCGAGCCCCACGTTGGGCGCCAATTTGCGATAGCAACAAATTGTATATATGTTTTAAAGCACCACGTGGTGGATAATGTTTCTCACGTAATGTTGTTTACATCACGCGTGTAGCCATCTTGTGTGACGTCATTCGTTGGTCGTTTGTTAACTCCATCTGGCGTAGCAATTTATATGAATTGGTTTATGAAAGATTTTAAGGTTATGTATATTGTCTTCCGGCTAGCTATTTAGGTAGACATTTAACTCTTGCAGGGTGTGCAGCGGAAAGGAATCTTTTGTCTATAAATGATACTGATGAAGAAACTGGTTTTATAATCTTTATTGCAGAACACGTTCACGAACACTTTCACAAATTAATTTGGATACTCGCCATACTGAAACTGTTTGTAATAACTTCTCACTTTTAACTCACGTACTTCAACTTTATATATTTAACTGTATAATCCTTTATAAGATTTCTCGTACTTCTGCTGCGCGTAACTTTATGAATTTAGAGACCGACATGAGAATCTTGTTGAACTGGGAGCTGACGTGTTACGTGTTGAGAATCTTGTTGAACACTGGGGGACGCTCACTTGAATCTACACTATTTATAGGCTTGCCTCAAGATACACCTAAAGATTATAAATGAACTGCTATTGGCTAATAAAACGCGCCAACATTAGCGTCAATTTTAACATCCAATGAAAACCACTAATACATATTACTTTTAGGGAAAATTCTAGAAGCTTTTACCGAAAAGGCGCGAAACATTACGTAACTTCCTGGTTCCCGGTAACGATAAACAACTCAAACCCTTCATTGCATTCTTGCGTTATTGTTGACAGTTTCAGTAGAGCCGTATATTATTATTTACCAATACTATTTACAATTAATAAACCTCTGAAATCAATGTTACATAAAAATACATATTCATATTATTATCATTAATTACGTCTGAGTAATTTGTGATACAAATTACCGTCTCAATATCATCATCAGCTGGATCAGCTGACATTAAGGAATTCAGCTGGTAACTGACTTTATGCCAATTGCTTGAACTGACTGATAACATAAGACTTCTTGAGGGTTGGCAGTCTCTGAAGAAGACTTGAAGTTTTCTCTCCAAACGAGCCCTCAGCTACTATTGTGAAGCCATTTGATATATCTTTAAGTTTGCTATATAGTTTATGAACAAATGGATATTTAGATCCCTCAAGCACTTCAATAAGGCAAATGGTGTCTTTGCAGTGTTCAAGAAGGAAAGATGCCTGGCAGTTTATTATATTTTGAGACCGCATTGAAATACTACTGTGGATTTATTTAAAGGTGAGTCGAAATTGTTACACTAACATCACTTAAGTTTACTGAGTAAACTTAAGTGATGTTAGTGTAACAATTTCGACTCACCTTTAAATAAATTCAATACACATCACTGTTTCTAGCTTCTTTTCATTACAATACTACTGTGGAATCGGTTTGAATTCCCGCGTGCCGCAAAACTAAACTGACCTGGCAACGTCTTGCACATGCTGTCTGTACGGCGCGCGAACTCCAACTCCACCGTCAGCTGAATTGTGCATGCGCTAGCTTAATTTGAAACGTGGCTCCATCGGCATAATTCCTTTTCGTTTTTCAGAGCAGAAGGTAAACTGACTCCTTGCGCTAAATTGTAACGTAATTTAAAGAATATAACTTGACTCCAAACGAATCTTTCAGTATAGCAGACACAAAATATACCTAGACATGCATTCACATTATGGCAACGTCGCGAGACAGCAACAATTTTCGTGCGAGGGGTACAGGAAACGGAGACAGTGATTGGTAGAAGAGGCTGTCTACTGTCAGAATTGACTTGAACCACACTTAGAAATTCATGCATTATTTAACGATACTTTTGCGACAGTCTTTTCCAGCCGGCATGAAATGGGGCGATGCAAGCACGAATCGTTAAAATACGGCATTAGAGAACAATTGCAGGTAGTATTGTCATTTAAATCCAAAGAATAATTTGAGTGAAATGAGAAATCCGTCACTGATGGGATGTTGCCGAGTTCCGATAAACATGGCATTCCTTTTGTTGTGCATGCGATAGGTGAAGAGTGAAGGGGACGGGGTAGTCGAAGCAGTACCGATGTTTGCCGAAGCTCTGGTTAAATCACAGTGCAGTTTGGTGTTCTGTGCCGTGCAGCATGGCCGTAGCGAATGACAATACACATATCCGTAAATGATTGATAAGCCAAATATCTGATTATTTATGTGAAAAGCAGAGACAAACGCCCCCCCCAAAAAAAAAAGGAGAGAGAAAAAAATTTCGGGTTATTTTGCACATTTTTTTTCATAATGGTGTTATTTTGCGTTTTCGCGATATAGAACTAATGTCGCGTTATTTCGCGACTCAGAATGGATATATATGTGGAATTTAAAAATAGTTGATTAAAGGTTTTCCTTATCGTTAATTTTCGGCCAATTTCGCGAATTAACTACTCGCGAAAAGTCGGGGTCCCTACATATCATCCTATCCAATTTGCTGGACAACGGACCAAATTAAAATGAACATTCAGTAGAGTTAACATTTTAGCAGACCTTTTTAATTCAATTAAAGTAAAGGGCTATGTACCAGAAAAGTGGAGGAAAGCAATTATACACCCAATATATAAAGACAACGGTAGTTAAATTAAATTGAGTTTTAACTACTATGATCCTTAGTGTCCCATTCTATATTGGGAGGGAAAGACCGGAAATTTTTCTCAGAGGTCTCTATCAGGCTTGAGGTTTTTTATGTCGTGTAAATCTATGACATGGGACAACCAGCTTTACTTCCCTTCCAAAGGAAGCCATGCTAAGAGTTTTTATGCTTGAAAAAATCCATCGCTTTGAACCCGCGACCTTGGGAAGTAGAGGCTACCCCTAGACCATGGAAGACAACAGGCAAGGGTAGTGTTGATAAACCTAATAGCTGCCAAGAAACCCCATTACTGTCAAATGTAAGCAAAATATTTACAGGTATTCTGGTGAGGAATACAAACCTGGTTTGAAGAATATAATATTCTTACAGAATTCCAGATGAGCTTTCAAACTGGGAGAACAGTTGACAAATTATTTATTATAAGAAAATAGTAGACAAATACTTAAATAATAAAAGAAGAAGGTACTATATAGCTTTTGATGATTTAGAGGAAGAATACAACCAAATAGAACCACAAATTATTGTTGTGGCATAAATTACTGAATAAAAGAGTGAGTAAGGAAATATTATATTTTCTTAGAGCATTGTATAATGAGAATACCTTCTGTGTTAGGTGGATGAAGGGTTAGTAACTAGAAAAATCCAGCAAAAGAATGCACTCAGGCACAATGTATGTTGAGTCCAGTTTTATTTAGTTTATATTAAAGTATATATTATTAGAAACTGGAAGGAATATTAATTTTATGTCAGTAATTAATAATATCCAGATTCCTGTATTACTTTTCACAGATGACCTAGTGATAGGTTTAATTAGTCAATGCTTGGAAATAATCCTTGCAAGGAATAGAACAGGGCAATTCCTCGGGTGAAGCTGGTGAAGTGCCACTTCAGCTGTTTTCTAACTAGGTACATTTGAATAAATTTTATCTCTATTTTAAACATATAATATTTAAATACTCCACAATTCACCTAGAGGAATGTAATTTTACAAAATAGTATTTTAAGAGTGAAAATCACCCATTCTTAAGTGTCACTGCGACAGTAGCAAGGAATAAGAAAAATAGGTTGTAAGCGAGTGAAATGGGAAAGCTGCAATGTCCATGAACAGGTACAGAGGGTTGGTGCAAGTACTCACGGCTCTGCAATGTTCAGCTGCGCTGTTTATGCTTGGTTGCCATGACAACTTTGGACTGTATGAGTGCTGTGTACTTTCACAAACTACCTGCTTCAAGGCTACAGTTACGCTAAAATCTAAATTTCTGGATTTTTTTTTGGAGTAGAAAGATCCCTTGTAGAGGTTATTCGGTGGTCATTGACACTTGTGAAATCTTGTTTGCAAGTTCTAGATTTTCAAACATCCCTTCATTTGGTAATGGAGTGTTTTCCCTCTCAAATCACTTTTCAAACTTCAAGTAATCGTACTCTGTCCTTCAGTGTCAATTCACTTCATGTGCAAAAACAATCTGTATACAGTGATTATTTTCGCTGTGTTTATGGGTTAGGAAGTTTTTAGTTTGAATTAAAGTACCAACAATAAGCTTATTTCTTAAAAACATTTAAACCATTGGCAATTTGTAGTAAATGTGCAAAATGACAGTGTGTTGCATGTTACAAACATTTTTTTCACGGTGAACTGAGGAAGATGTGATTTACAGGTGCAACAAAGCCATTTCTTAAGTGCAAAGTGTCACATCAGACATTTTAAAAGCTTGTGGTAGAGTATGAGTGGTTGTGTAGTAATAATTATTTGCAAATGCTATTTTTTGGGCTTGTCTCGCACTTGGAATAAAAAAAATGGTGTGGAATTCTGATGGCTTTTATGACATTTTAAATATCAATCGGGCATTGCATAAACAATCAGATTCTGCTGAACGTTTCAAATATATACTGCAATTAGAACAGCTCGAGAAAAATCAGAATGCAATTGATGATTTTCTGAAAGAAAATTCGTGTCCTTATGTAATGAAAATATCAGGCTGAACAAATTATTCTCTAAGACAGTAATTGTAGCAGTTCTGCACCTAATTAGGAGGCAACCATTTCACGATGACATTGAGAAGTACACCAACTGATAGGATAGTAGAGTCAACTTAATACACAAGAAATAGCTAAGTTGCCTGTTCTTGCTTTGTGTGAAAAGAATTTCACCTGTTGTTTAGGCCATGAGCTGCCACTGGAATAAACATATACTGTAAAGAATGGAGCTTAAAAGTGAACTAAGGTAAGACACAGATTGTAGTATATAAGAAAGGAGGAAAATGAGTAAATATGAAAACTGGAAGAGTGAAAGTAACTGATATAGGGTAGTGAGAGAATGTAATTATCCAGAAGTTAACATAGTAGGGGCAGTAAATGAGAAAAACAAAAGAAATTTGCACTGACAAAGGAAAAGGTGCTACATCAACTATTAGAAGTTGCAAATATAGAGTACCTGATATAAATATTAAATGGCTAGAAAGAGAGTATAATATGATGGTTGAGATAATAATGATATATGGTGTAGAAGTATGTAGATTAGGAAGAGGATGAGAGAGCATTGATGAGCTGCATAGGATGTTCTGAAGAGAAATGCTTTGGTTACCAAATGCAACTGTTAGGCAACTGGCTCAAATAGAACTGGGTAGAGTGGCACATATGGGAAGATAATGGAAAGAGCACTGAAATATTGGCTTAGACTTCTTAACTTAGAAGAAAGAAATTTGTTAAAACAGTGTCTAGAATATCAACAGAAAAGCTTAAAGAATAGATGAGTATAAATAGTCTTCAAAATAGCTTGGAAAGTAAATGGATTAGGAAAGATATGGAGAAGGGAAAATAGTGTGAATAGTGTGAATAACTTCTGGAAAGCAGCAAGAAAGAAATTTGAGGATATACAAGTATAAAAAATATTTAGTGCGAAGCTGAAAAGAGATCTTTTGTTTTCTATACACAAATTAAAAGTACTTGGGGATAGGAAAAATATAGACATACAAATAAAGGGAGCAAGAAAACATTGCATGGTTAAGTCTTGGGGGGGTTTTGAAACCCCTTGCTAAAAAAAATGTAAAAATAGCTTTGTTAAAATAATAGCATCTTTCTAGTTTGGCAAGAATGGGATACTTCCTAATCATATCACTGGTAGCACTATATTTATGCCACATGTCTTAGACAGTATCACCTAAGCTGATAGCAACAGATGGCGTGAGTATAACTATGTTAAGATATTGGGGCCATGTTTTCGTTCCATACAAAATTTGAGTGGTTTCCAAATAAATACAATATCTCCCAGTTAAGAACATAAGTAGAAACCCTATGAAGTAGTGAAGTAACATGGCCTGCAGCAGTAATGTAAAATACGTACTTCATAGTGGTCATTAATTCTGATGCCACAACACATTTGCCACTTAGAATACGCAAAATATCCTATCCTAATTTTAACTCCAGTTGTTGCACCTTAATACGTGAATATAATGTAAATTTATTTAAATATTTCAACTCAGAATTAATTCATATTTAGTATTTGAATAGATAGAAGTTGTTTAAAAAAAATTAATCCCTATGTATAACCCCTCCTTAATATTTTTCTGGCTATGCTACTGGGGTAAGAGCAGGAGTATGGAGGTTAAAAGACTTAAGGAAAGGTATTCCATAAATCAGGCGTCCTATATGAGGTGGAAATGAAGATGAACATATAATACTTAAATGCAAAAAAAAAACAAAATTTGGAGAATAGAGTTTGTTAACAAGAAATGGTTTGATAGACAGAAATAAAGCTATCACTGAAGTGTTTTGTAAAAATAGTAGGAAGGTAGGGCAATATTTGAACAAAGCGAAGAATAAATGGATCTGGACAATGAGTAGAAACAAACAGTGAAATACAAACTTATAACAATCAGAATTAAAAAAAAATCTGATGTGTTACACTCACATGACTTTCTCTACTCTTGTACAAACTATTTTTACAAACGCTTATTCTCCATCTACTTCATGTTAATCGAGATAAACCTTTGCAGACTCTATCTTATTGCTAAGTTTCTTGTAGATGTAAGAGGAATATATATTTACAAGGGCAATAAAGAAATACAGTAGCCTTTAAGCACATACATATCTCTTAATAGCTGGTTGCTAGGAGCAGCACCATTCCCTTTCCCACAGATTAATACTCTTTGCATATCCAAGACAAAAAAATGAATAACGAATTCCCATTTGAGAACATAAGTATTGAAAAATTTAAGGGAATAACAAGCAATATCTCGAAAATTGTTCACTCAACAAAAAAAATGTATATGACATAAATTGTGTATTTTAATGCGATCTACATTTTTTGTGTAGTAAAATTTTGTCTATCTCTTATGGTTTACCAGTTATGCAAAAGTTGTTCACAATAAAGAATACTTTTGGAGACATTCCCAGGAAATTCAAGATATACGTTTTATTTGTCATAAAAATATCTTAAACATATGATATTTTAATCAAAATCGTTAGAGCCATTTTTGAGAAAATTAAAATTTTCGAAAAATCTTCCATGTAAAGGGTACTCTGGTGTGGGGGGATTTTCTTGAAAACCTTCGTGTCGCATCCTTGGAAGATACTGAACATAAATACCAAGTTTGGTGTTTATCCGACTGTTCGTTTCTGAGTTATGCTGTTCACAGACACACACACACACAGACAGACACACACACGGACATGTTTCCAGAAATGCTTTTTTTTGGATTCAGGGGGTCTCAAAACATGTATTTCCGGTGAAATTTCAGTATCGAATTTTTGGGTGGAATACAATACTTCCCCTACTTACTATACGTAGTAGAGAAAGTAATAAACTAATTAGTATAAGGATGGTATTGTAAATCATGAATATGATAGGTAAATCTTCAGTGCCCACCAGTCATATTCACTTGTACATTGCTCAACACAAATAAATAAATAAATAAATAAATAAAATATTGTGAATTTCTCCAGTTTTAACTGTCACTTCTCTAATGTTATCAATGCCACTTCACTGTTTTTATCCAGTTCAACTTCACTTAGTTCACAGTCACTTCACTAATGTAAACTAGTTCAATATCCCCATCACTTCACTTTCCTTCTTGACGCAGCAGTATAATGCAATACACTTGACATAGCCAATTCTTCCAGATGCTGGGGAGTCAGACACAAGACTTCTGTTTCTCCTGCAGCAGCAGCAGCAGCAGCAGCAGTACTCACTGTACATCACAGTTGTCACAAACTCATTTGCAGAACCGCATTTGATGTCATACCAGAGTCACACTCATTAACTCGCTCACTAACTGACGTAACTCACTGAGTGACTCTTCTCACTAGGACACTCGCTAATATAGCCAGTGGAATCTTCCACAGAACATTCTAGAACTATTTTGACATATGCTCTGGAGGATAGTGGGGGGGAAGAAGCTTCCAGAAAATTCTGGTTATCTGCTGATAGTGCTTCCAATGTTTATGCTGGCAAGAGCATTGCTTATCTCTGTTTACCTCCGACTTAGCAGCCTGACCTCCCAATAATTTTCGGCCATAGCCACTGCATCATAATATACTACGAGGGTAATCCCAAAAGTAAGGTCTCCAAAGCGCTGGGATCGCAGGGAAACTGTTTGTGTGGATGTTGCCATACTGCTTTTTTCCTTCCTACCCCCACTCTCTTCCGAAACCACTGCACATCCCTTGGCGCCCTCAGTCTTGGCTTGGCAGCCAGTTATAATGGAGCTCCCGTTAGCCACTACTGCCAGGTGCGAAGTTCGCGCAGTTATTCACTTTTTGAGTGCAAAAGGGGTTAAACCTGTCGAAATTCATCGACAGTTGATGGAAGTGTATGGACAGTCTTGTATGGATGTCAAAAATGTCCGCAAGTGGTGTAGAGAATTTGCAAATGGTCGCATGGAAATTCATGACGAGGAAAGAAGCGGGAGACCATCCATTTCTGACGAAACAATCACAAAGGTTGAACAAATCGTGCTTCAAGATCGGCGGATCACTCTCGATGAGCTCTGCATTGTTGTTCCTGAGATTTCTCGAAGCACTATTCATCGGACTTTGATTGAAGAGTTAAAATTTCGGAAGGTGTGCGCAAGATGGGTCCCAAGAAAGCTGACAGAAGATCACAAAAAGCAATGCGTTGAAACTTGCCGCCAATTTCTTCAATGCTATGCAGATGAAAAGGACAACCTTTTGGATTCACGGGTGATGAAACCTGGGCTTTCCACCTCACACCTGAGACCAAACAACAATCATGTGAGTGGCGGCATTCCGGTTCACCCAAGCTGCGAAAATTCAAGAGAACACAGTCTGCCAGTAAAGTCATGGCAACTTTGTTTTGGGATCGAAAGGGGATATTGTTGGTCGACTTTATGGACCCTGGGACAACAATAAATGCCGACAGGTATTGTCAGACATTAAAAAAACTCAGACGGTGTAACGGTATTACTTACAATGTTTGTTTACATCAGTGTTGAAGCCATCTTGTGACGTCATTCTTTTGTTTGGTTTGTAACTCCATCTGGCGTTAGCAATTTGCGGTTCCTAGTATCAGTTTTTGACATAATTCATTTCAAATGTCCTCCGGCTAGCTATTATCCTGTTGGCTTGGGTCGAACATGTGTCTCAATACAGGTTGTGAAACGGAAAGGAATCTTTTATCCAAAAATTACACTGATGAAGAAATTTGTTTTATAATTTTTATTTTCGAACACGTTCACTATCACTTTTACATATTGATCTAGATACTCGCCAAACTGAAACTGTTATAATACTTCTTACTGTTCACTTTTAATTCACGTATTTCAAATTTGTGTATCATTAACTTTATAATACTTTAGATTTTCGTAACTTGTGAATCTATAGCCGACGTATCTCATACAAATATTTTTGACGAACTGACAAACTTAAGACGACGTGTATTGCACAAAGAATTTTGATGAACTGCCTGAAGACGACGTGTAGTGTACACAGATTTTTGATGAAATGCACGCAAGCTACCTCGAACCTACCCTATTTATACGCCTGCATCAAGATACGCCTAAAGATTATAAATGAATTACTATTGGCTAATAAAACGCACCAACATTAGCGTCTATTATAATATCCAATGAAAACCACAAATACATATTGCTTTAGGGAGAACACATTCCAGAAGTTTCTACCGAAAACGCGCCAACATTACGTAACTTCCTCGTTTCCAATAATGATAAAAAGCTCACCCCCGTCGCTGCATTATTGCGCTATTATTGACAGTTTCAGTAAAGCCGTATAAACTTATTTCCCAACAATATTTACAATTAATAAACATCTGAAATCAATGTCACATAAAAATGCATATTCATATTACAATCATTATTTACATTTAAGTAATTTGTGATACAAATTACCGCATCAACGGGCAATTCAGAACCGGTAGAAGAGGAATGTTGAGCAAGGGCATAAGCCTTCTCCATGACAATGCTCGCCCCCACACTGCCCGTCAAACCATGAATCTTCTGCAACAGTTTGGATGGGAAACCATCACCCATCCACCCTATAGTCCGGACTTAGCACCCAGTGACTACCACTTGTTTCCCAAGTTGAAAGAACACTTGGTTGGAAGGCGCTTCGGTGACGACAATGAAGTGAAAAATGAGGTCCATCACTTTTTCAAGAGCATGGCGGCAAGCTGGTATGACATGGCCATACAAAAACTGCCACAGTGTCTACAAAAATGCATCGACCGAAATGGCGATTATGTGGAAAAATAGACAAATGTTAAAGCTTCAAAATTATGTACCATTTGTTGCCAATAAAGGTTTCTTTGTATTTTAAAAAAAAAATTGGAGACCTTACTTTTGGGATTACCCTCGTATATACAAAATCTCTACTCCATGCTTGTGGTAGTTGGCAAGTTGCTTCATGAAGATAGACAGACAGACATAGCAATGCTAATAGGTGCTTCCACAGTAGCAATCACATCTAGAAATTAGAAATATTGCATGTTACTGAGAAACAACAGCTATTTAATTGCTCAATCATAATTGAATTTAAACAAATAACATCTCTAAAGACACACCAACATAAATTAACTCTTTTTCTGGACAACCGTAACTCACAAGAATTGGATTTACATTAGTAAACAGGCCACATTGGATTCTCATTTCTCATTCCACACAGGTGTTCAAAAAATCATTATAGGCAGAAGCGCCAAAACTGTTGATTTAATCTCATAAGCCTTCTCTCACTAATCATTCAAGATTACTCTTTTGATAATGATCTTTCTTTCTAAAATGTAATGTTATTTAACAATATATTAGTGGAGTTGCCTTTATAGTGGAAGAATTTCTTAGAGTTCAGAATCCTCATAAGCCACTGGCACAAAAGAGCACACAACCGATGGCAGGTAATAATGTTGAACTCATGACAAATTGCATAGAGAAGCTCGTCTTGCAAGTGCTATGAAAGGAAGGACAGGCTCAGTGTGCATGTCTGAGTTAACTCTAGAGATTCTACAATACTTTTATAAAGCTTCTCTATGACATCCCTCTCATCCGCTTGCCCACCAGCTTCATAACAAATAACTCCTTTTAAACCAAAGCATTCTGTCCCACTACTGCTAAGTTGCACACAGGGACAATGTGCCCTGGCACATCACACATCAACCCCAAGTTGTCTGATTCTCCTGTGAAGCTGTTTAAACTGTACGCTTCCCTTGTATGCTACAATGCAGGTGCTGAAACATTCAGGATCTTTATCTATGAAATTCTATCACCTTTTCTGAGTTGACAATGTATGCAGAAATTGATAAAAATTATTTATACTTCAAAATTGAAGGGAAGACCCTTTAGCACAAGCCATCACTGTATCTGATCACCAATAAACCCTTTAAAGATTATTTGGACATGTCATCTTAAGAACAAGAATATTTTAAAGTACTGTAGCTTTACATAAATTCAAATTTTCATTTTATTAATCCAATATAGCAACTTTCACATTTTTAGTTTTATTATTACTTTTGAAAAGACAGCAATTTATTTTTATATGGAAAAAAACTTAAAAATTGGTGTTAATTATGATTTTGTGGCATTATTTTAAGTACTACTTCTTTTTAGGAGATTAAAGACAATGGTGTCATGTGTACTGACTGCTTGTGAGTCAGTGACCACTATACGCCACTTACACGAATTAACAGGAATATGTTTTGGAGATCAATCATCCTCATTTTCAACCTAATTTTTTTTAACTCTGACTCATTCTTGATGTTTATGTAGCCAAGTTGAACCTTCTTGCGCTGGTTCCAAGAACTTGCTGAAAAAAATCTTTTGGTAGAATTTCAAAATTGAAAACTGTCTTTGTTTTAGTACTTTTGAGTTCATTAGTGATCATTATGCATTAATAATTAGGAACATATTTCAGAGATCAATCATTCTCCATTTTCAATCTATTTGGCTGCTGACTCATTGTTGATATTGATGTCGATATAGGCAAATTGTAGCAAACACAGACAGAGTCAGTTTTTAAATTCCACTGAAATATTTTTTGTTTAGAGACTTCCTGGAACCACAACAAGATGTCTACAACTTGCCTACATCAACATCAACAATGAATCAACAGTTAAACATAGGTTGAAAATGGAGACTATTGAACTCCAAAATGTATTCCTTGTTATTAGTGTAAGTGATAAATAATGGTCACTAATTGACTCAAAAGCAGTATTATTTTATGCCTATACTCTGTACATACTTAATTTTGATATTACATATTTATTATATAAAGAATTTTTATTATTTATGTATGCACACTTGGAGGTTAATATTACATAAAAATCTTAGCTTTTTTTTTATCAATCAATGGGTTTATTTCAATCATCAGGTAAGCATAAATGCATTCTAATATATACAAGGACAGTCCCAGAAGTACCCGACCTGATGTATAGATAGTGGTTGTTGTTTCAAACAAATGACTGTGTTAGAAAGTACCAACCTTATAAAGCTTAAGTATGAAGTTTGATGATGCTACAACGTTTAGTAACTGTTTGGCAGCCATCAATAGTAAACTCTCTCAGCAAATTTGTAACCATGGATAAAACTGGTCATCATTATGTGATACAATACTTTCATTTGAAAGGTCTTAGTCCAACTAATATTAAAGCTGAGCTAGATTCTACTCTGGGGGAGTCTGCTTCTTCGTTTACAACAATAAAATATTGGGTGGCAGAGTTTAAGCGAGGCCATAGGAGCTGCCAAGACGAACATCGCCGTGGTCAATCAAATGAGGTGACCATGCCAGAAATTGTGAAGAAAATCCACAAAATGGTATTAGACGACAATCCACTGAAAGTGCACAAGCTAGCAGATATCATAGGCATTTCAAAAAGTGCTGTACATTGCACACTAACTGAAAATTTAGACATGAGATCGCTGTGCACAAGATGGGTGCTGCATTTACTCATAATGGAACAAAAACAGCATTGTGAGGATGTTTTAGTCGAGTGTTTGACGATGTTTTGCTGCAATAAAGCAGTGTTTTTGCGTCGATTCATAACCATGGATGAAACATAGGCACATGACTTCACACCTCAGATGATGGAACATTCAAAACAGTGGATTGAAATGGGAGAATTGGCTCCAACGAAGGCAAAGACAGTTCCATCTGCAGGCAAGGTCATGGCGTCAGTTTTTTGGGACGTGCGTGGGATAATTTTCATTGATTATCTTCAAAAAGGAAAAGCAATCAATGGCGAGTATTATGCAAACTTATTGCAGCATTTGAATGATGAAATCAAGCAAAAACAGCCACATTTAGCGAAAAAGAAAGTTCTGTTTCATCATGAAAATGCACCAGTTCACACATCCTTTATTGCCATGGCCAAAATCAATGAGTTAAAGTTCGAATTGCTTCCTCATGCACCCTATTCGACTGACTTCGCCCCCCTCTGATTAGTTTCATTTCCAAAGTTGAAGAAAAGGCTTGGTAGCAAAAGATTTGCCAACAATGAAGAGGTGGAATTTGCAGTTGATGGCTATTTTGCAGAACTCGAAGGTTCTCACTATAAACAGGGTATCGAAGCTATTGAACACCACTGGGAAAAGTGTATCAAGCTGAAAGGAGGCTATATAGAGAAATAAAGATGTTTTTTCCCAAAATTTTTGTGTTTTCTTTCTTAGGTCAGGTACCTCTGGGAGAGCCCTCATACTTTAACTCTGTTTAGTATGAATTTCTAAGTATCAAACTACAATTGCTTCAGTAACCCATATCTTTTATATTTGTGACCCTAGGTTCCATATCTCAAACTGTCTAAACTCCTAGTAAAACTATTTTGATCTTTTACATTATCATTTATACCTATAAATGCTGACAATCTGTATCTACAGCTGATCCCTACTGATGGCTTTCCTTGATTCATATTAGCTTAAGTTCATATTTCTTGAAATATGCCATTATAAAGGTAATAAAAGGAAAAACAGTAGTGTACCATAAAATGAAACTTTAATAAGATGGCCAGGAATGTTAAAATGACAAGAATATGTTTCAAAATTTAATTTACACTATGTTTCAACTCATTCTCAAATATCTTTCAACAAATATGACAATAAATATGCATAATGTAAATATATGTACAAGTATCTTTTACCTTTGATTATTTAATTTCATTAATCTCATAAATATCATTACCATTGTTAATGTCATAACGTCAATGTGCTTTTGTGGTTTTTTAAAACATAATTGACATACCCCAGAAATGATTGCTATCTATTTATAAATGGAATTATTACAGCCTAGACTCACTTGTAACAAAGGATTGATACACTCTATTATTGAAAAAAAGGGGAAAATATGATTTTGTCTTGTTTGGAGTCCCACACTGACAAAAAATTAAAAGACAACAGTTAAGGAATGAGTAAATAGGTAGATGCACTTTCGTTTCCTATTACATAAAGAACTATATCTACCGCAGTGTAGGTATTTCATTTCATTCACTGTCTTTGCACTTGAGCAAACAATGGGTTGCACGAATGCTATACTTCATTTTCTCTTGGTGCACTTTTATTCTTGCTTTTTAAACGACAGTCTCTTTCTCTGTGCATTATGTCAATCTCACCATTTTTAAAAATGTACAAGCTCTGATGCAAGAATCTCATCTGAAACAATAATAAGAAAAAGAAAGTGTTAAATGAAATACAATAACAAAACTTTTACTTACAAAGCATTTAGGTTACATTTACTTGAGGTCTACAAATAGCTAAAAACAGGAATAATTCTTTCAATCATCCTTCCCCATTTTATAAAACATGCTTTTCTTTAATGCTGATTTTTTTTTAATCATTCTAAGTCAGAAACTTCATTAAACTATCAGGATAAATCTTTCTTAATATTTTAACAAAGTGGTGGCAGGAATGACAAAACATTTTTGATGGGCATTTCTTACAGAACCTTTCCTGCTTTTCATTTTCAAAACAGATCACTTGCAGGAAAACAAGGGAGAGTAAATGTTCTTTTCTTGGGAACAAAAAACACTGACATGGTTTACATCTGTTACAGCAGAGGTTTCAAAGGTCATTCTAAATTTTTCAAAGTTGGAACCCTTCCTCTTGCTTATTTAGCAAATAATGTGGGGGGTGAGGAAAAAGGAAACCAACAGCTCTTAGCTGAAATATTTTACCAAACAGCCCTTTTTAAACTATATAACATCTACTTTTCAATAAATGTGAGCTTATGCTCTGTAAAGGTAAGATATAAAAGTGTTACCTACTGTCAATGAGTTTCAGAAGCTTATCAAAGTGCTAACTTAAGCACTTTTTGATGTAAGCAGTTACAAAATTTTAGAAATGAGTATACTGCCTGCTACCACTGTGTGTGCTCTCTCTATCTGCCTCTCACTCTATAGCAAAATTCACAAAGGGAAAACTTAGGATAAAAGTAAAAATTACAGCTGCAGGTAACATTGGGTACATAAAACCTGTCAGTAGACAGCCCCCTATTTGAGCCATTTTCAGACTGATCCCCCATTTCAGTTCCCACATCAAAAAACAAAAAAATAAACAGTCCTTAAAAATAATTTTCTGTGCTCCCCAAAGGTGTCTAGCGGTCTCCAAAAGAGTTTACACACCTACTCAACATGTCTGTTGTTACCTATAGAGTCTTGAAATTTTAATTTTTTTTCACTGACTCTCACCTCTGTCCTCATCTGGGACAGAGTTGAGATTTTCACAAATCAGCTGTACTGGTCAAAATACTTTAGCTAATTTTAAGAATCATCCTCAAGATCAATTTGGAATTTGTTCACATACCGAGCACTGCCAATGCATGCAAACTTGGTTTGTAACTTCACATGATCCATTTTCAGTGAATGTATAGGCCAGGAGAACTGTACAACCCTTGTTTACGTTTCGGACGACGCTAATCTCTCATAGACCGAGCCTTCTCCGAGTCCGTAGCCACCTAGTTGGTGAGATTATGAGATCCAAGTAGTTATCCTCCTTGCAGAAAAGTTGGCACTTCTTCGCGTTCAGCTTCAGGTTGGCTGCTTAAGTCTCTGTAATACCTTGTCTGGTTCTCGAGATGGTCTTCGAAGTGCCGCCAATGACGATGTCCAGGATACCATGCAGTCATTGCATTTCAACCCCTTCATTACCGACTCCATAAAGCATTGAAAGGTGGCTGGCGCATTACCGAGGCCACCCGAAGTCCTTGGCCTGTCGAAAATGTGGTCTTTTGTCTCTGGGATCTATACCCACTTGCCAGTATTCCGATTTCAATTCCAAGTCCAGAAACACTGGGTACCCATAAGGATGTCCAGCGTTTCGTCAATCCGGGGTATGGGAAAAGTCCTTTCGGGTCACACCATTCAACTTCCTATAGCCTCGCAGAAGCGTAGCTCACCATTTTTGCTTCTTCTTCACCAGGTCTACAGGGGAGCAACAAGGACTGTCGGACTCTTCGATAATCTCCTAGATCTCATGTCTCCAGCATGTCTCGTACCTCCGCCTGCTTCACCAGAGGAGCACATCTTGGTGGTTGTCGGATAGTTCGGCTGTCTCTAAAGTCGACGTGGTGGAGTGCTTGGTCGGTATGGCTGTAATCGCCGTCCCCTTGGCTAAAGGCAGACTGATATTGTCTAAGCAGATGCCGGAGCCTCTCCAGGCCGTGATCAATGGTCGGCCGCCCTTTTCAGCAAGTCTTCCAGCCAGGGCCCCAGATCTTGCGATGGTGCTGGGTCCTCGCATCCAATACACTCGCAACTGGCTCACATTTCCCTAGCTCCGTTCCAGACTGTATGTCCAGATCGGTGTCCGATGGATTCAACAGTCTCACAGGTACAACTTCCCGTTACGGCTACAATGATCTGGCGACGCATAATCCATCCAATAGAGCCTTCTAGTGCAAAACCATGTTCCTTGACCGCTGGCCTTCCAGGCGCGCCTTCCTAACCACCTCGCTTCTTGCAGGCACAATCACATCATCCGTCAGGATCACCCTACAGATCCCGGATGTTCGTTGGGGCTCTGGAACGTAACCTCGTCTTGGCCGAGACGCGTGACTTTCCTGCCAATGTAGACCATCGCTCGTGGCACCTGAGAGCATCCAGTCCCAGTATCGCATCCTCAACAACCCCTGCAACGAATACCCACAACCTTGCGATTCTCCGTACCAGGATCAACTCCAGCAGGGCCTCCTCCACAGGCAAGGTATCTGAATGCTCTCACTAGCTGGTAGCGTCGATTCGGTTTCGTTGATGATAAGTCTTTCGACACGTAAGATATGATTATGGTCACGGCTGCACGGCACGGCTTCAAGATGGGACAGCAGTTACCTTGGCCACCTCCATCTTCAACGCGGCTGTTAGCGCCTCGTGAATCGTCTTGTAATCGCCTAGCATCAGCCATTGTCGTATCTCGTCGTCACACACACACCGTCGACAAAGGAAAGGCAGCTTCCTGAAACACTTAACTGGACGGGAGCTTCACAGGAGCTTTGTTCATCGCCTGTTCAACTGCCAGGGGGAACTTCTGCAGCGTCTCGCCTGATTTCTGTAGTCTTGAGTTGACTACAGTAGGCTGCGATGGTTTCCGAACAGATTTTCGAGGACCTGCCGGATGCCGCCGATGTCGAAATAACATTCAAAACTTCTGCCGCTCGTCCCTGGAGGCTGACTATCAGCTGTGCGGCTTCCTCTTCGACTGACCATTGGTTGTGGGTGGCGTCGGCAGCGAATTATCGGATACTCCTAAAGTTGACGTTCCGTCTTACTTGGATAGCTTGACGCGCGCAGATGTGTCGCCTCCTGGCGTCTCGACCTTCAAGTCCTTGTCTTCCGTCAAGCATTTCTACCATTATGGCGTTCATTTTCTTGACGCTGCTGTCGACTCTTCCTTTCAGGACGCTCAGTCGTTCCCCAGGGCGTTAACGCGTTGGCCAAGGTCTTTCACATTTCCGCCAAGCTCTTCCATTTTCTTCACGCCGGCCAGCCGCACGCAATTTTGGTCAATAGCTCCATCTACATCTTGAACATTTCTGTCTTCATTTCTTCTTTTATACCCTTCATTTCTGCCTGCATCTTATCATTGTGGGATTCACTGCCGTTATTTCACTTACCATTTGTCCATTCCGGAATTTACGTTGTTTATTTCACTCTCCATCTTATCCAACTTGAACAATAATTTCTGAAGCATTTCCTCCATTGCGGTTTTTACAACCCACTTCTGACACCAATGTAACAAATGAGAACCTCAATTACTTTTAAATACACTTTGTCACTTAGGTGCTCATCATAACACAAACTTTACAGTTGTCGTCCTCTGCGGTGAGCGGTTACCATGCTAACCTCTAGTTCCCGAGGTCGTGGGTTCAAACCCGGCGGAGGGCGATGGATTTTTTCGGGCGAAAAATCCTTAGGATGGCTTCCTTCGGAAGGGAAGTCAAGCCGGTGGTCCCGTATCTTAGATTTACGGCACGTAAAAGAGCCTCAAGCCTGATAAAGAGGCCTCTAAGCAAAATTACCGGTCTTACTAAAAATGCTCTTTGGATTCAGGCTGTCCCAAAATGTGTATTACATATCACAGAATAACTGAACATTCTAAATACTCAGGTTATACAAGGAATTATTACAAAGCCAAGTCTTAATATGTGATTTAAAACAACTGTAGTGCAACTACTTATTAAGAATTGGCAGCTTATTATAACATTGTTAACTTTAAAATACAGTGAGTAGACTTAATCTTTTCCAATCTTGAGAAGAAGACTTGCAATGTGTTGCTATTTCTAGTACACTTGCTTCCATTTATGCCATCACCGCAGCTTTTTACCAACCTTCTCAGTGGGTGCATACATAGCAGAGTGGGATGTGTTTGGAGCGTTCCATCTTTGTTGTTAGACCAAGCAGTGGCGTGTGTTAACTTATCTCACACATGAATGCAAATATTTAAGAGGTGCATCACAGAAGAATTATGGGTATGTGGGAAGCCAATTAACAATTTGAAGATACTGCTACGGCAATTCCATGCAGCAGTCGTATGGAAAGATTATTAAAATAATGTCTAGTAAATGTATCCTCTTTGAGAATAAAAAGTATAACTTACTTCAGTTTTACATTATAATTCATTCATTCATTATCTGTTTACCCTCCTCTTATGTAGGACTTACACCCCCCAGGACTTACAGGCGGGTGCCTGGGGTCAGAGGCCCGTCGAGGAGCAGAAACTCATGGATCAGACAGAACATCCAGGATGGGTGATCAGCCTGATGCCTGGTATGGGATGAAGGAAGTAGATGAAGCAAAATGTGGGTGAAATGGATGAAAGGAAAGGTGATGATGAGCAGTTGGTGGAATGAATGGCGAGGGAAACCGGAGAATCTGGAGAAAACCCGCCCAGACGCTGCTTCATCCACCACAAATCCCACATGCAGGTCCCTGGGATTGAACCTGGGCCGCCTCGGTGGGAGGCGAGTGGTCTAACCACTCGGCCATGGCGCCGCCCTTTTACATTACATTATAATTACTGTCATTAAAAATACCATTTAATGGAGAATTCTTTTTTAGTTTAGCGTCCGTTTTGGTCATATCAAATGATGAATAACATTATGTTCAAATGAGCCCCAGTCCATAGAGCTTAAAGTTACCCAGCATTCACCTTTTGGATAAGGGAAAACCCCGGAAAAACCTTATCTGGATAACTCACCTTAATCGAGATTCGAATTCAAGGCCTCTTGAATGTGAGGCAGACACACTACCCCCAACACCACAGATAGGGAAATTCTGCAAAACAGCGTTTTATTTAGTTGTGTATTTGGATGAGACAGATGATTCCAATAATGTCTAGTAAATGTGTTCTCTTTGAGAGTAAACAGTATAATGTATTTCAGTTTTACATTATGTTGCCATTTAAAAAACATTTCGAGGAGATATTGTGCAAAACAGTTTTTATTAAGTTATACATTTAAACATTGTTATTATAAGTGATGACTAGTACAGCTATTGCTCAAAGTTATATATTCATATGTGAATAATCTAGAAATGTGCACATAAAACAGAACGTCAGTGCATGGAAAAAAATTAAACAGCTACCACACACCTCTTTCTTGCTATACATTCTGCACCTGTTAAGGACAGTAGAATGTCGCTTGAAGCTGCAGTGATGGCATACATGGAAGCGAGTGTACCATAGCTATGAATATCATTTCCCAGTAAAATCTAGTCATATTTTTGTGGGCATATAAAAGGAGCTCCAAAATATAATAGCTAAACACAGTTAAAAACCGACATTGCTGAAAACGGCTTTACAATGCTCTCTACAAAAGCTGTTTGTTAAAATTTGAATAGTCTTTTTTTGCAGGATTAAAATGTTATTTAGCTTAGTGTTGCTACTATATAATACATTTTCAAATAGTGCATGGTATATTTGAGTAATATAACAGCATTTTATTATGAATACTCCTTAACAAGCATAAAGCTCCTGCAATTCTTTTACACATGTAATCGACATGAACATGTCAATTTAACTCAGCATCTAAGAGCAAGCTTAAGCATTTCAGATTTCCTATGCTCAAATTACATTTGATTTGTTTTAGATCAAAGATAAGTTTTTGCATCTTATCAGTATTTACTAGAAAATTAATGCAGGAAAATCATTTTGTGATATTTTAAATGACAGTTTCAAGTCATTGAAGGTATCACAGTTCTATTTGTCATAATTAAAGTCGAATCATCTGCAAATAATATTGAATTTACAGGTATACTTAAAGGTCAATCATTTAGCATTACAAGGAACAGAAAAGATCCCAAGATGGACCCTTGAGGGACACTATAATCAATTGGTGTGCCTCCTTATTACTTTTACCATTTATATAATCAATGTGGGAACATCCAGTTATATAGGATACAAAAAAATTTAATGCGTTACCTTTTATTCCGTAATAATCTAGTTTTTGAAGTAATAAGGAGTGTGGTATGTTATCAATGGTCTTGCTTAAATCAAACAACTTCTTCTCTTTAAAAGCATTATAAATAAGTTTTAGGTCTTGAATTGTACCGTGGGTAAACTTACCAGGAGAGAAGCCAAACTATCACTGACTGAGAATATTACTCCCCACAAAATATTCTCTAAGTTGCACAAGTATACCACCTTCAAATATTTTTACAAGAACTCGTACAAAAGCTATGGGTCTATAGTTTATTCACATCACTTTCTTTGTATATTGGTATTGTTTTAGCCATTTTAAATTCTTCAGGAAAGTTCCCTGCCTTTAAACACAAATTAATACATCTGTTAAAGCTGCTGATATAAAGTGTATTACTTCTTTAAATATTGTATTGTATAAAGCATATATGTCAGGACTTCCGAGTTTTTCATTTTCATTGCAGCATTGATAAATTTACATTCTGTCGCTTCATACAACTGATTTTGGTATTATGGTTTAATACATGGTTAAGTAATAGTCCAGCAGCAGATACATCAAATTCGTCAGAAATCAATTTGCCTTACAGATTCAGAAAAGCATTTAATAAACACCTCAGGTTCAATACTATGTCATGTTTGTATAAGTTGCCTCTAGTTTTATGTTTTACAATGTTACAAGCTGCTTTACATATATATATATATATATATATATATATATATATATATATATATATATATATATTTATAGAGTTCTAAAATCATAATATATTTAGTGACATACCACATTCAGAGCCATTAGTTCATTTCTTATTGATTCTATTTCAGAATTGTACCCAGATTTAAAATGATTAAAGTTATTCCTTTTATATTTTTTGGTAACAAAAGGGCAACGCATATCAAAAACATTTATGAATTTATTAAAAGAAAATTTTAAATCCTTATTAAAATCTGACACAAGGTTAAACAAAAAAATCTTCCAAAATCATGATACCAAATTAGTACTTAAAAATTTCAACCTTAGGTGTTGCAGTTAATCTTGTAAATCCTAAAATATTAATATAATCTCAGTTACAACATTCTTCATATGCAACAAAGATAATGTAACACGTGAAAGGTCAGATATTCAGGGGTTAATCACTTGTACTTTGTATTCTCCTTCTGTGCCTCCTTCTCCTTCTTCTTTAACAGATTACTCTCCTCTTTGTAGGATTCATCCCCAAGGATTTACAAGCCAATCCCTTGAGTAATCTCATTTACAACATTGTTCATATGCAACAGTTATAATGCAACACCTGAAAGGTCAGATATTAAGTGGTCTTCCTCTTCTTTTTCTTCTTGTTTAATAATTACGCTCTTTGTAGGGTAATCATTGGGTAATCTTTGTAGGACTTACACTCCCAAAGGCTTACAAACCAATGCCTTAGGTCAGTAGCCTGTCAAGCAGCAAGCAAACTCTGGATTATAGTACACTATGAGATCAAAAGTATCCAGACACCCCCACAAACATACGTTTTTCATCTTAGGTGCATTGTGCTGCCACCTACTGCCCGATACTCATTATCCGCGACCTCAGTAGTCATTAGACATCATGAAACAGCAGAATGGGATGTTCCATGGAACTCATGGACTTCGAACGTGGTCAGGTGACTTCTGTCACAAGTCTGTACACGAGATTTCCACACTCCTAAACATCCCTAGGTCCACTGTTTCTGATGGAAACGTGAAGGGACATGTACAGCACAAAAGCGTACAGGCCGACCTCATCTGTTGACTGACAGAGACCGCCGACATTTGAAGAGGATCGTAAAGATTAATAGGCAGACATCTATCCAGACCATCACACAGGAATTCCAAACTGCATCAGGATCCACTCCAAGTACTATGACAGTTAGGCATGACGTGAGAAACCCTGGATTCCATGGTCGAGCGGCTACTCATAAGCCACACATCACACAGGAAAATGCCAAATGATGCCTCAGTGCAAACAGTGAAATTCAGAGGTGGTGGTGTTATGGTGTGGTCGTGTTTCTCCTGGAGGGGGCTTGCACCCCTTGTTGTTTTGCATGGCACAATTACAGTGCAGATCTACATTGATATTTTAAGCACCTTCTTGCTTCCCACTGTTGAAGAGCAATTCGGGGATGGTGGTTGCATCTTTCAACACGAACGAGCACCTGTTCATACTGCACGGACTGTGGCGGAGTGGTTACACAACAACAACATCTGGACTGGCCTGCACAGAGTCCTGACTTGACTCCTGTAGAACACCTTTGGGATGTTTTGGAACGCCGACTTTGTGCCAGGCCTCACTGACCTACATCGATACCTCTCCTCAGTTCCGCACTCTGTGAAGAATGGGCTGTCATTCCCCAAAAAACCTTCCAGCACCTGATTGAAAGTATGCCTGCGAGAGTGAATGCTGTTATCAAGGCTAAGGGTGGGCCAACACCATATTGACTTCCAACATTACCGATGGAGGGCGCCACAAACTTGTACGCCATTTTCAGCCAGGTGTCTGGATACTTTTGATCACGTAATGTATATCCAGGATGAGATGAAATTGAGTTTTACTTATATATGGATGCTCTTTAACTACTATGGCTCTTAGCAACTCATTCTATATTAGGTGTGAAAGACCGGAAATTTTGCTCAGAAGCCTCTTTATCCAGGATGGCTGATCAACCCAATGACTGGTATGGCATTGAAGAAGAAGGAAATTAAGTGATGAAAGGAAATTTGCAGATAAAATTATCCAACCCAGCATTCACCTAGCAACTGAAGAAAACTGCAAAAAAGCCTTCAGTCAGATTAGTTGGCTCTGAAAGTTTGAACCTGGGACCTCCCGAATGTGGGCCACGTTACACCTCAGCCATCCCACTTGGGGGGGACATAATGGGGGAACGAAGGGAACTTCTCCCTCTTCTCATATTCTTTCCAGGTTTTAGACTGGAGTTTTCACTGCAGCATCACTGCTTTTGCCATCATAATGCTAGTTGTAATTTTAATATTCTGCAACTACAACAACTAGTCCATGAAATTTCAAGGTTTTGATGTTATTTATTACTAAGCTGATGCATTTATGTTGGAAAACATCACATTTATAGTTATTAGGTACTTGTGTAGGGGCAGAAGGGCATAAAGTACTGCTTTTGTACTTTTACAGGAAACAAAAAGTAAATTTGCATTCCGCCCTGACAAAATGTACCAAATTAATCAATGTTTTTCCCTTCTGGTATGTTCCCCGCTATATTTACTTCTCCTTAATTAGTTATTTGTGTTCTCTCGCATAAATCTTCTATTAATTTTATAACATATTTCAGGGGATGTCATTCATTTTTCTTGACTTATACCCTTATGTTTTCTTCAACTACAACTGGACTTGACAGCATAGTATACAATGATGGGTAATATTTCATCTAAGGAAGATTTTCAGAATAATCAAAATTAATATTTATTTAAAGGAATATAATACCTAATTTTATTGTTATAGATATATAATGCAATAGTGTCAGTTCATTAATTTTTTCCTTTATTTTATCAAAATAATCATGTTAGCATGTAGAGCAACTCATTTACAGCACTTTTTGAAACATTCTGACAGATTGTAACGCATTTTCCAAAGTCTTAAACAAAGTAAAAATATAATAATTTACATGCATTCTGCCTTCAGCTATTTAGGAATATTATAAAATATAATAACTAAAAACCCTAAGATTTACCATGAGTTTATAATAACAGTTCTTTTCAACTCCTCTCATCACTATCACCATTCACCTTTATTTCTTCAGGAACATCTTCCAAAATGCCTGAAATAATCAGCTGGAGCACTGATATGCCGCCGAAGTGAGAACGTCATTACCTCCCCGTTATCCAAACTATACTTGCTTAAAGTAGGGATTGGTGCATCCGGCAACTGCTTACCATGGAAGAGCTTGGTGACTGCAAACCGTTGCAGTTCTTTGGCACCTCAGGAACCTGGCACCCACGATACGGGAAGGCTTCCTACAAAGTATCTGGCATAGCGGCTACCGACATACCTCCAGTCCATCCAGGCTATCCAACCGGTTGCCGCCCTGGATTCACTGTCCCAGCTGAGAGATGGCATGCATAAGGCTGCACCACAAGCTGCCGTCGCTGTCACCACCCCTCGGGATGACCATGCAGACTTGCTGTAGAAAGTTGAGCTGTCGCGCCAGACTGCCGCCCTCCAGGCAAGCCACACGCACGTTCAAGCAGCCGAGGTGTGCCAAAGGTCACATTCCTTGGCTTCAGTATCTTGGTGAAGGTTTCTCCTCCGGTGCACGACCACAACGCCGATCTCCGAGCCTGCCCGCCTCCGGTGACCATCCATAATCTGAGACGCTTTCTGGGGATGATCAATTTTTATAGGAGTTTCCTTCCATGCGCCACCTCCACCCAAGCGCCTCTCAACATGTTGATAGTCGACCCAAGGATCCATGGCTCCCAACCTATTTACTGGACGCCAAAATTGCTGGGGGCCTTTGAGGCCTGTAAGGAGTGCCTGTCGAACACCGTGCTGCTGGCCCATCCGGATACATCAGCTCTGCTCGCACTCGTGACCGACGCCCCTCTTATTACCCTGGAAGCTGCCTTCCAATAGCAGATAGGCGACGCCTGGCAACTATGGCTTTCTTTTCCAAGAAGCTGAGCCCAGCACAACAGCGGTACAAGCTGTTGACCTCTGTATTCCAGCAAGAGACCGATAGTTGTTCACCGCGGCAGCTCAACCACCTGAACTACGTGGCAAAGTTCATTACGGACATCCGCCACCTTCCTGGCCACGACGTCATCGCCGACTCCCTGTCTTGCGTCGACCCCATTACGACACCCGTGGTTGCCGTTGTACTCTCCAGAGTTCAGCGGGAGGTTGACGAGATTCCTACCCTCTTAGCAGGGGACAGCAGCCTCCATCTAGAGAACGTCGTCGTCCCAGGCTCGCAAGTGGAACTCTACTGCGACCTATCCACCGGGAAGCCTCGGCTGTATGTTGTGACCCCTCCGGCGACAGGTTTTTCAGTGTTTCCATGAACTTTCACACGGGGGGCGAATGTCACGTCCAAGATCGATGCACAGCGCTGCGTGGTCCAGCATTCATAGAAACTGCCGCGCTTGGGCCCGCAGAAAGATCATGCACCTCCATACAACGCACCTCCCGTGAGCAACTTCACTGCGCCTGCCGGACCCTTCTTCCACATCCACTTGGACATTGTCGGCTCCCTTCCACGGACCAAGGCCGATAGTTTCTATCTAACCTCTTTCGCGCCCTGATGAAGCTGTGCGGCGTGCATTTGTCCCCATGACGGCCTACCATCCCGCGTACAACGGCATGGTTGAGTGCTTCATCGCACAACGAAGGGAGCCCTGATGTGCCACGAGGACGCCACATGGATTACCACCTTACCTGTCGTCCTCGTCGCACTCCGCAGCACGATCAAGATGGAACTTCAGGCTCGGCAGCAGAGCTCGTTTACGGTAAACCGCTCCGCCTCCCGGGGGAGTTCTTCGCGAATCCCCCAGATAACATACTCTCACGTGCCTACCAGGTGCAGGAGCTGCGCCAAACGATGCAGCAGCTCAAACCTGTACCCACAGCCCACCACCACCCCCGAGCTACATTTGTTCAGCCGTCCATGTTGGAGACCACGCACACGTTCCTGTGCCAAGATTGTGCACTTCAATCGCCATACGCAAGCCCGTACTGCATACTCAGACGCACAGACAGGACCTTTAGGATAGAGATCGGTGGCAAATCAATCACTGTCTCTGCTGGAAGAGTAAAACCTGCCTTCATCGTGGCCGACCCAGAGCCGGCGAGCACTCTGGAAATCGGATCATAGCCCGATGTCCAGCAGTAGTCGCACTTACAGCAGGATGACCTCCAACCCAAGGCACAGCCCCATCCACAACCAACTAGAATGCTACATCCATTTCCCGGACTGTGCAGAGAGCCGTACATGGATCCTTCCACAAACCTATTACAAATTGTTCATTTGTGTTAGAAAAGTGAGTGCTGTTATAGATAAAAGTTAGCCTGCTGATGCATTCATCCTAGTTGGTGATGTGTTGCCTTGGAGACTTATTTACTTGTGTGTAGATTTTGTGGTTTTAGTCTCTCTCTTGTATTGTGCATAATTAGTACATTTAAAGTCTGTCTGAGTTCGCTCTCCACTGTGTACATGTGAGGAAATAAAACAGCTATCTTAAACCTGAGCTGGTATGTGATTCAATCCTGTTCACCATCCTCTCCTCAGATCCTAAGTGAAAGTATGGCAACACACAATGAGCCTACATCTTCCTCTTTAATGACTAGCCCATTGTACATTCTTCCAGAAATAATTTAACCAATCATCATTAGTTTTCATCTGCAAGAAGCACTTCAGAAGGCTGGAAAATGTGAAGAAATCCTCCTGCCTTATTTTAAAAAATTCTGAGAGGTTTTTTTTCTTTTTTGTTTGTCTTAACTTGGCCCAATTATGAGGGTGAAAAATTGACCTTTTGATTTTTTCTTGACGTTTTCTATTTCCAACACTTAAAATTTCAGAGTATAAGTCAAAACCATTAAGGTTTTCTATTTTTTCAAAAGGGTACAAGTCAAATTGTATCTGTTTTCAAACTCTCAAATAAAGGGACTAAAGATACATGTCACACATATACATTTCTGCACAAACTAATTTTACCTTTTCCCTTTTTAACTCTCATTGCACATTGAAACAAAGATGGAAGTATTGAAAATTAACTTATAGCCTTTTGCCAAAATAAAATCTGAGTCACTTCCTTCCAAAGGGAATAGATATTTTCAGCAAAAACGACTTATACCTTTTTGTCCTAACACTAGTGATTACTTCAGAAGGCCTGAACTGAGAGTTCAAATAAACCATTTATTTGAATGTTGGGAGAGGATTTTATATGCTATATCCACCTAAAAAAATAAAATCTATGGTGCAAGAGACATGGCTAACCAACCTGACTACCAGCCTTGCACCCAAAAGTACACAACAAAGTTGAGTTATCATTCGACTGATACCAGCAGACAATGTGGCCATATCCATACATCCACCAACCGGAATGCTGATTTAACAGGTTGCTAGTTATTGTAGCTCCAAATTCCTCACAATGCTGATTGGGCGCCAGTCCTCTTCATGGACCAAAAAATCTACATAACCATGGATAGACTCAAACCCATATGCATTCCATGGTAGGGAACCAGAGCATCACATATATAGTGTCGTTTTATATAAAATGTTGCCCTATATGGCTACAATAAGCTACATCTCTGTGATTCCAAAAGTTGGACTCTCTCATGTGAGCAACATATGTTGCAGCATTCCAGCCAATTGCAAAGCAAATCACTCTCCAGTAAAATCTTGCATAAGGATCTGTTGAGCAACACAATGGAGGAGGGTTTTCATTTTCATTCTATTTTGCAGTTTGATGAAAGCACTATTTAGCATACAAATAAGGTGTACTATTATTTGTGTCCCACAACATATTCTTACAGGAGTGAACCAATACAGTAATTTCTTTGCTGGTTTTTAAAGCAGTGAAACTTTAAAGGATTTTTATAAGAAAAATTCATTAATTTATGACATTAAATATAGCATGCTATACATTTCAGTATTTTGATTGCTTATAACATAAGTTTATTTTTATTTTCTTCTTGCGATCCATATAGTTTTTTAGAACTTCACACAATTTAAAACATGAAATGGCAAATGTGGCTGCAATATTTGGGTTTACCCGGTCTTAGAGTAAAACTGGGACACTGGGCATATATAATGAAAATTGCTTTTGTAAAGCTGTAAACTAAATGAAGATTAGGAGCCAATTTATAGTGGGTAAGCAAACATATCATATATGTTGAATAACCATGGATCTAACACACAACAAAAATAGAACTGACTGCAGCCTTACACTGGTTGATCATCAGATCCAATGTTGCAGTACTTTTCTGATGACTGATCTTCTCTAGAGGTTTACTGTCCATGGAGATTAAATCATGGAATTCACATATTAAACATTCTGTACTGATTGTTTAGATTAAGAACTGACTTCACAATTGGCACCTGGAGACTGATCTTCTAAGTAGTACACAGAGAGCTGATTAGTGAGAAAACCCTCTCTCTATTGAGGCTTTAGAGCAAGGCAAGCTGAGAAAAAACTAATAAGCATTTCAATACTTAAGAAAACAATGAATGGATCTAACACTCAAACTTTCGATGAAATACCTTCAAATATATGTTTAGGAGGCTGTTGCCTCCATTCAACTGTGCTCAACATAGTCAACTGTGTGACGAGATTATTTTCTCTCAGGAAGCTGAAATTCATTAGTTGGTTCCTGTTTTTCAAACTCAATTGGGTTGTAGATCATATTGATTCATTTTGCCTGATTTTTACTTTCTCTACTACATACAGTAAGTAGGGGAAGTATTGTATTCCACCCAAAAATTTGATACCGAGATTTCACCGGAAATACATGTTTTGACACACCCTGAATCCAAAAAAGCATTTTTGGAAACATGTCCATGTGTGTCTGTCTGTCTGTCTGTGTGTGTGTGTCTGTGTGTGTGTGTGTGTGTGTGTGTGTGTGTGTGTGTCTGTCTGTCTGTCTGTCTGTGAACAGCATAACTCAGAAACGAACAGTCGGATAAATACCAAACTTAGTATTTAGGTTCCGTATCTTCCAGAGATGTGACACAAAGGTTTTCAAGAAAATCCCCCCAACCCAGATTACCCTTTACATGGAAGATTTTTCGACAATTTTAATTTTCTCAAAAATGGCTCTAACAATTTTGATTAAAATATCATATGATTAAGATATTTTTATGACAAATAAAATGTATATCTTGAATTTTCTGGGAATGTCTCCAAAAGTATTCTCCACTGTGACCGACTTTTGCATAACTGGTAAACCATAAGAGATAGACAAAATTTTACTACACAAAAAATGTAGATCATGTTAAAATACACAATTTATGTCATATACATTTTTTTTGTTGAGTGAACCATTTTCGAGATATTGCTTGTTATTCCCTTAAATTTTGCAATACTTATTTTCTAAAATGGGAATTTGTTATTAATTTTTTTGTCTTGGATATGCAAAGAGTATTAATCTGTGGCAAAGGGAATGGTGCTGCACCTAGCAACCAGCTATTAAGAGATATGTATTAGCTTAAAGACTACTGTTTTTTTCTATATTGCCCTTGTAAATATATTTTCCCCTTACATCTACAAGAAAATTAGCAATAAGATAAGAGTCTGCAAATGTTTATCTCGATTAACATGAAGTAGATGGAGAATAAGCGTTTGTAAAAATAGTTTGTACAAGAGTAGAGAAAGTCATGTGAGTGTAACACATCAGATTTTTTTATATTGTGGTTTGTTTCCCAAAAATGTTATCCTACAGAGATTTTTCTGTTTCCTTACACTTAATGTATCTTTGGTGCTCTATTGAGCCACAGACCAAAGCTTCATTTTGTTTTTCAAATATAACTTTTTTCACAGCCTTTGCAGTTTATCTTGTATATCCTTGGCATTTAACAGGATTTTGTCCTTTGTTTTTGTTCTAATATGATTTTTTATGCTGTGCTTGTGTAATCAGTCGACCAAATAACATAAGTATACCTTAGTGTTAATAAACTTCTCTTCTTGCCTTGTCCAGAGTTTGAACAGATTATCAATTTCTTTCTTTTATTTCAACAGCTGAAAAAAATTAAATTGTGTTTTACTTATGGACACTCCTTAACTGTGTGGTCCTTAGCATCCCATTCTATACTGGGCATGAAAGACCAGTAATTTTGCTCAGAGGCCTCTTCATCAGGCTTGAGGTTCTTTTACCTGACATAAATCTAGACATGGGACCACCAGCTTTACTTCCCTTCCGAAGGAATGCCATGCTAAGGATTTACGCCCAGCATGGTAACCACTACACCACGGAGGACAATTAACAGCTGAAGCCTAATGATTACTAGGGCACAGATTTTGATGAAAAGTCATATATTTTTTCTTAGTAGTCGGAGATGATACTTACTGCATTCTGGAACAAATACATAGATGTATGTGGTTTTTATAGATCATCAAAATGCATTTTTTTCCACATTTTCATAATAAGTTCACTTATTCATATTTAGATGCATTTTTAGGTCATTTTCTTTCTTTTTCATGAATTTATTGAGAATTTTTAAATAATCTGTGGTTAAACGTTCATTTTTATATCATCTTTTTATACAAAATAGTAACTCTGTAAGTAAGGTAGTCATCTGAAATAACACAAGCCATTGTAAACCCAACTTATCCTCTGTTGACCTTGATGAATTTCTGTGTATGACACATCAATCAGGGGCTAGAAGTGTCGCAGTATGAACGTGATTTGTGAGATGTGTAAATTTGCTGTGCTGGACAACTGAGATGCCAAAACAAAAACAATCAATTACATTCCATCTGAAACAGTATGTTTCAGAATTCAGCGAAACATATTCTCAATTGATAGAAGCATATTGTTCTGTAAAGTGTGCAAAATTAAAGTCGCTGCAGACAAATGCTTCGCCATACAACATGTCAGGTGGGAAAAACATTTGCTAACTCTTCAAAATGTGAAAAAAAAGGGAAAAAAAAAAGACAAGTCCCAATTACTGTTAAAAGAAAGTACTTCAACATCAAGTAACAAGGCATCTTCCTTTAATAAAGAATTATGTGAAGTGTTTGTTAGTGCAAATATTCCATTAAGAAAATTAAGCAATTCCAAATTACGCGATTTTCTTGAATGCCACATTGGTCATACAATTCCAGACGAATCAACTTTGCGTAAAAACTATCTACAAAAAAGTTATGAAGACATGTTAAACCGAATACGTGAAAGGGAAAAAATGTGTGTATCAATTGAGATAACCGAGGGACATTATATAGCCAATGTAGTGACAGCTACCCTAGAAACTACTAGTGCTTTCTTCTGGCCTCAGAGGTTTTGGAGGCAGTTAACCACACTCAAATATGCAAATTGTTTGCTAACTCAATGTGTTTATTGTGGCTTTGGAGTACAACATGACAATGTGCTCCTCTTTCTAACAGACACTGCACCTTACATGTTGAAGGCAGCGAAATCGATCCAATGAGTTTACAGTAAGATGGTGCATGTTACATGTTTGGCCCATGCTTTTCATCAAATCGCAGAACAGGTTAGATCAACATTTCCAGAAGTAGATACACTAATTTCCACAGTAAAGAAAGCATTTTTGAAAGCACCAACCCGAATTATGTATTTCAAAGACAAAGCTCCTAATATAGCTTTGCCCCCAGCACCAATTTTAACACGCTGGGGTACATGGTTAACTCCATATATATACCATTGTGAACATTTTCAGATAGTGAGAGATGTGGCAAATAGATTTGATAGGGCAGATTCTAAGGCAATTGGGAGTGCACAGGACCTGTTTTCTGATAAATCCAAGGTCAATTGACTCTCATGAAATCAAATTTTGCATTTTTGATGGAAACCATAACCTGCCTAGAAGAAAGTGGCATGCATTGGATAAGTCAATTGAGTTAGTCAGGATTGCTGAAGATAGAACACAAAATGTAAAAGGCGAGATTGGGGACAAAATTAGGCAGAAACAAAAATTTGTGTTGGACAAAAATAAAGGGTATCAAACAGTTTGTCAAATTGCCGATATTTTGCCAGGAGAAAACTTCAAAATTGGCATTTCTAAAGAGAATTTAATGAGCAGTGACATAGTGTTTTTCAAATATGCACCTGTAACATCTGTGGAAGTGGAGAGAAGTTTCTCAAAATATAAAACAGTGTTAGCTGACAACCACCATTCCTTCACTTTTGATAACTTGAAGATTACCATGGTGACATATTGCAGTGCTAAGTAAGGTATGAAGGCTAATAAGTACAGTAATATATTTTTCATATTATTTTATAAAATTGAAAATGACCTGACGATAATTGTGAATTTATTAATTGCTTAGTAGTAATAATTACATTTTCTACTAAGAAAGTTAATTTTAAAATATAGCTATCCAAACCACATATTCATTATTTGTCTACGACAGTTATTCATTTATTATTATGAAATAATATGTTAATTTTTATTAGGTCACTTTTTAACATTTTTAGGGCATTTTTATTATATTTTAAGGGCAGTTTATAGTTCAACAACACCCGGACCCCAATCATTACATTCAATTCTCAACACAGCTTGAAAAAACATTATTATTTGGCTTTGTACAAAATTAGGTAGATGAGCTCTCTTTTGTTAAAAAGGTCAAAAAAGCATGCTTAGACATTTATCCAAGCCTAAGAAATAAGACCTGCAATTCAATCAAACGACCCAATGCAGACTCCAAAGAAAGCCACCTAACTCTTTGCTATGTACCAATAAATGTTTAAGTTCTGTCTCAGCAAATACACAAAATGATCTTAAATTCTGAATTCAAACCATATAAAGTGAAAAAACTGAAATACATTTTCTATAACAGCCTGATATCTATCAGCTGGTAATATATTTTCAGCAGGCTGTATAGCATATGGATGATGTGGGCTGCACAACCCAGTCCATGTATTTATTCATCCAGCTGTTCTTGTAATTTTTGAGGTATACTGTTTTGTCTTTTCTCTTTAAACCACTAAAATGGGTATTTGTATTAGCAGCAGACATTCCTATTATTTTCTATGTAACACTAGAAAAAATATGGCTGCGAAGTGAGAAGATATGTGTGGAAAGGTGTACGAAAAAACATTTTCTCGGCAACTTTAACTGGTCGGTGGTGGATTTAGTTCCTCAAATACGATATCTTCGATTGTTTCATGTGCAGTAATTATAAATTATATACAATGTGGAGTGCATTATAACTGTGAAGTGGAGGACTGTTGAATTGTATTTGATGGAAAACGTGATTCTTGATGTACTTTATAAAGACGTTTTTTCAAGCTGCGTCAATATTGAAGTGGTTTGAATGTGTTCACTTATTTTGCAATTCTAGATTATACTAATTGGTTGTATGGTACAGGAGAACTGAGCTATAGGATCATATATAACAAATATAAAAAAGGGAAATAGTATTGGTTATGCTGTTCCGAGGCGTAATGGAGTATTAATTTTCATTACAAGGTAAGGAACCCTTTATTATTAACAAAATATGAAAGATATCATATAAATTCTGGAGTTGCAAGCCAGCAGCGAGAGGGGAAGGACGTGTAACGGAGCAGGAGGAGTAGAGTAAAACCCGGGACCAACAGAGATGAACGAAATAATGGAAGAAATAAGAGAGATGGGAACGCAAATAGGAAAAAGGATGGATAATAATACAAGAGAGCTGAAAGAAGCAATGAAAATACAAAGAGAGGAAATGGAGAAACAAATATAAGAATGTAAAGAAAGAATAGTTGGGATGGAAAAAAGACTCGAAATGGATAAGAGAAGAAAAAACTGCGTAATATTTGGGGTGGCAGAGGACAGAAGAAATCTGGAAGATATGGTGTATGAAATTATAGAAGATGTGATGGGAATACAGATGTTCGGCTGGGAAATTGAAGAAACATTTAGGATAGGAAAGAAAGGAAGGAAGCCGAGACCTATTATTGTGAAACTGACA